>JANBXA010000729.1:34522500-35722500 GCA_030556225.1 Cricetiscus sungorus
GGTTTCCTGATGTCTTACCAGGAGAACAGTGTGGTCTTTCCATGTGTGTGGTCAAATTTTCCTTAACTAGAATGATTTATGCAGAAGTTGATATAAAGACCAGCTGTCTTTTTATTGAAACAAGATGACATAAGAAAAAAAGTGTAAAACAATGTCACACTCATCATAATTGTTCCTTTTCATAAATGTTATTTATATGAATACAGTCTCTGGTCTGGATATTTACATGTTTCCTGAATTTCTTAGGTTTATAACTTCTTTATTTTACTTTATTTTACATCTTGGCTGCAGTTTCCTTTCCCTCCCCTCTTCCTAGTCCTTTCCCCACTCCCCCTCTCTTCCCACCCCATAATACACTTAGTCTTACTGCAACTTGATATGCCACCTTTTGTTGATACTCATAAGAGACCTGCCCTTTCCTGAACAGAAACAGGAGTGGTAACTTTTCTCCTAAAGTGATAGTGCTAAGCAGTGTGGCCTGTAGTCTATAATTACATCATAGAGGTATACCTCACAAAATTGCTCTTTTAAATGTTTAGTGGAGACCTTAACTGTATGAAGACATAGTCAATCTCCAGAATTAGACTGTGTTGAGACCCTGACCTTGGAACTGTGGGAAATTATCTTCTATTGTTCTTAAACTAATCAGCTTGTAGGATTTTGTTATAGTAGAAAGAGCAGCAGACTATGCTAATACATGCTGGATTTATTAGAAATTTTAAATAGATTTATAAGTTTCAAAGTCTCACTATTTTAAATTAGTCACTATAAATCAATAGACTTAGCACAAATAAATAAATCTTTGGAGTCATCAATGATCTTTTGGTTTAAGACTTTCCTGAGACCAAGAGAAAATGAATACATCTGTCTCAGAGAGAAGTATGGTGTAGCACATTTTTTCCAAAATTATTTGAATGCTAACAAAAATAACATGCTTGTTGAAATGAGTAATGTCATCACTATGATTTAATGAGGAAAGAGTCATAGATTCATGACATGGAGCCTTTGCTGCTTGAGAAAAGGAACTGTAGAGTAACACATTGAAAAGAAAATTTGTTCTCCCTCTTGAGAGGCAATGCATTATGAAATGTGATTGTGTTATCCTTTGTGCATATAAAAAATGACAAGAGTTAAATTTAGGGCACAGAGTAGATCAAAATCCAATCAGACATCCACATTAGATTATTGGGAAATGATGATAATAATGATTAGTGACTAGAGTCCAATGCTTTGTGTTATTTCTGCTTCACTGTGACCAAAATACATGGCAGAATCAACTTATAGAAGGAGAAGTTTATTTTGGCCCATGGTATATATAGGCTGCTGCAGTTTAAGACAGAATGGACGGCATAGCAGAGTGGTTCAGTCCATGGTGTCTGGATGATATGGAAGTAGCTGGTATCATCATGGCTGACTAAGGAAACAGAGAAAGCATCCAGAACAAATCCAAAATATGCCCTTAAAATTCTCACCTATAATGACCTCCCTTTGCTAGGTAGGCCCCCACTTCCTAAAGGCTATACATATTAGTGCTCCCTTCTGGAGAAGAGGCACCCAAAGCATGAATATAAACATTCCATGTGTGATAGTTTAAATTCAAGAGAATGATCCTGTGGAGACCTGTCTCAGTAGAAATAAAGGAAGCTTTATTGAAACTAGCCTGAGAAAAGCTAGGTAGAATGCTGGTGAGAAAATATAGACATTCTGAAACTCCCTTTAGTGAATGATTCACCAACAGGGACTAGACCATGTAATACATAAGTTTGAATGAATCTTCTAAGATAATGGTTAGTAATGAAGCAAATTAGGGAAACATAGCGGTCATATTATCATAGCTTAGAGTGGAGTTGTAGGTCTAGAAAGGGTCTAGAAATCTTTATTTACCCATTCTCATCTGTTTCTTAATAATCTCACAGGTGAATACTGAGTTTACATCATTTCTACTCCACTCCTTCTTCCCCCTAAATCCTTCATGCCCTCCCACCCTCAATCTCATGATTCCAAAATTATTATTGTTACATACACACAATCACATATGTATATATAAATGTAACCTGCTGAATCTACCTAGTGTCATTTATGTGTATATGAATTTAGAGCAATTGTTGTGTTCTTTTGATTGGTCAGTTCAAGAATGTACTCTTCATTTAAAAGAATTTTTCCTCACATAAATCTAGCCACACTGAATCTCTTAGAAGAAAAGTGGGCGGTCCCTTTGAATGAATTGGTACAGGAAACTGCTTCCTGAACAGAACACCAGTAGCACAGACACTGAGATCAACAATTAATAAATGGGACCTCATCAAACTGAGAAGTTTCTGTAAGGCAAAGGACACAGTCAACAAGACAAAATAGCACCACACACAATGGAAAAAGATTTTCACCAACCCCACAACTGACAGAGGGCTGATTTCCAAAATATACAAAAATTCAAAAACCTAGAAACCAGAACACCAAATAATCCAATTATGGGGTATAGAACTAAATAGAGAATTCTCAACAAAGGAATCTAAAATAGCTGAAAGAGACTTAAGAAAGTGCTCAATATCCTTAGCCATCACGGAAATGCAAAGCAAAACAACTCTGAGATACAATCTTGGTCCTTTCAGAATGGCTAAAATAAAAAACACTAAAGACAGTCTATGCTGGAGAGGATGTCAAGAAAGGGGAACACTCCTCCACTGCTAACTAATACAGCCACTTTGGAAATCAGTATGATGGTTCCTCAGGAAAATGGGACTCAGTCTATCACAAGTTCCATCATTTCCACTCTTAGGCATATACCCAAATAATTCAAATCCATACCACAAAGATATCTGTTCAGCTATGTTCATAGCAGCATTATTTGTAATAGCCAGAACCTGGAAGCAACCTAGATGCCCATTAACTGAAGAATGTATGGAGAAAATGTGGTATATTTACACAATGGAATACTACTCAGAGGGGAAAAACAATGGAATCTTGAATTTCCCAGGCAAATGGATGGAACTAGAAGAAACTATCTTGAGTGAGATAACCCAGTCATGAAAAGACAAACATTGTTGTACTCACTCATATATGGATTTTAGACATAGATAAAAGGATTGCCAGCCTACAATCCACACCGTCAGAGAAGCTAAGAAACAAGGAGGATCTAAGACAGACATACATGGTCCCCTGGAGAAGAGGAAAGGGATAAGATCTCTTGAGCAAATTGGGAGCATGGGGGGAGGAGAAGAAGGAGTTAGGAGAAAGAGAAAGGGAGAAGAGAAGGAGAGAGGAAGACACAAGGGAGCAGGAAGATTGAGTCAGGGGAAGAATAGAGGAGAACAAGAAAAGAGATAACATAATAGAGGGAGCCATTATAGGTTTAAAGAGAGATTTGGCACTAGGGAAATATTCAAGATCTACAAGAATGATGCCAACAAACAATTTAAGTAATAGTGAAGAGGCTACCTTCAATGCCCTTCCCCAATAATGAGATTGCTGACTACCTTATATGCCATCCTAGAAACTTCATCCAGTAGCTGTTGGAAGCAGAAGCAGATACCCACAGCTAAACATTGAGCCAAACTCCAGGAATCTAGTTGCAGAGGAGGAAATATGAGCAAAATGGTCAAGACCAGGCTAGAGAACTCATAGAAACAGCTGACCAGTACAAGGGGGAACTTAGGAACTTCAGACTGATAGTTGGAAAACCAGCATAGGACTGATCCTGACTCCCTGAATGTGGGTGTCAGTTTGGAGACCTGAGCAGTCTATGGGGCCTCTGGTAGTGGATCAGTATTTATCCCTAGTATATGAATGGACTTTGGAAGCTCATTCCACATAGAGGGATACTCTTTCAGCCTAGACACATGGGGGAGGGCCTAAGCCCTGCTCCAAATGATATGACAGACTTTTGAGACTCCCCATAGAAGGCCTCACCTTTCCCTGGGGAGTAGAAAGGGAATAGGATAGGGGTTTTTAGGAGGCAGGGCAGGAGGGCAGGGCCAGGGAACTGGGATTGACATGTAAAACAAGTTTGTTTCTAATTTAAATTAAAAAAGGAAAAAAAATACTCTCCCCATTTAATGATGTACATGTAAATAGGAGAAATTTATATAGCTCTGGTAAAAATCAAAATGTTTGTGGTCTTCATGGAAATGATGGTGGATAAAACAGGAAAATGATTACTAAAATTATGAGAAGTACTAGTGGCTAAAATTATGAATAAAAGTAATAAAGCTTTCTACAGTGATGGAGATTCAAGCTATTGTTTTTCTAAGGCATTTCTCCATCCTTATTATTTGCATATTTATGCTGCAGATGTTGCCTTCATGGCTACACGTGCTCACACACTATCTTGAATCCTTTTTAACTCTAAACACCAGGGAAGATATTCCATGGATGCTGTAGGGAAGGAGGGGTGCTCAGTTCCATGCATTACATTCTTAAGGCCACAGGTCTGTATGAGCATCAGTTCTGTTTACATAGAACACATGATATGACTTAGTTGGCAGTGAATACGGCTAAATGATATACAGTTCTCTGCCTGCTCTTTGTTGTCTTTGTGATGAAAAGGACTGCAAAATAAGATTTTAAGTATTTACAATCATCTAATAAAAGCCTTCATCGGTATTTATGAGGTACTTCTTTAACAAGAAAAATTGTAATATTAATCAAAATCAGGACTACTACTTGGAATTCTTCCAAGAACCCAGATCATACATAAAGCTTTTCAGGTATTTTCCAATTCATTAATTCTCTGCTAGATTGTTTATTCCATTCTCTCGGCATGTACAAGAATGTAGCTATTTGACAGGAAGTCAAACAATCCCAATATGAATTGCTGTTTGCTGGCTTATTAGCTAAATCATGATGACTTGGGATATTGTTAATATTAAATAATATGCCTTCTATGTGAATATGCATGAATGCAATTCCATTATGTTATGATTTCCTGTCTGTTCTGTGATTGAGACCCTGTGGGAGGCAAATTCACACTTCAAAGTTAAATTTTTGCATGCCCTACTTCTTCCCATCCCTTTTCCTTTACCAATTCGCCCCCAATCAGGAGGGATGGTGCTGACACATATTGCTTTACTGGAGTGGGAGACAGTGCAGTGGCATTTAATGAGTTGGAGGCTTAGGTATGATTATCGTTGAATCATTGTATTAGACTCAGAAAGAACCTCCGGGATAATGTAGCTTGAGTTAGCTAGTAGGAGCCTAGTCTGATGGTATAAAATTAACCAAAATTCTACCAGGGATTGGAGGCAAACACCAACATTTCCAACAGTAAGGAATCTTACTCTGTTTTAACTTCACACTATTTGTTTAAAAAAAAATGTTCATTGTCTAATGCATTCTTACAAATAACATTTACAATTCATTCTTGAATACTGCTAAAGATTTCAAGGGTAGAGTAAATCATAACACAGAAGACTGATCAGAAAATTCTTTTTCCAGTGGCAGCACTGAGTGGATTTGGCCTAGACTTTGTGTTGCTGAGAAACTGAGACAACAGGCAAGGTTAAGAAAACTACTTGATGACTACCTTAAATGGCATCATAGGGCTTCTATCCAGTAGCTGACAGAAACAGAAGCAGAGATTCATGGTTAAGCACTGAGCTGAGCTCCTGGAATCCAGTCGTAGAGAGGGAGGAGTGTTGAGCAAAGGGGTCAAGGCCATGCTGGGAAAATCCACAGAGCCAATTGACCTAAGCAAGTGAGAATTCACAGACACTAGTCTGACAGCTAAGAAACTAGCTTGGGACAGAACCAGGTCGAGTGTCAGTTGCAGGGATTGGGCAGTCTGTGGGGCCTCTGGCAGTGGAACCAGTATTTATCTCTAGTGCCTGAATGGGCTTTGGAGGGATAGTCTCTCAGCCTAGATACATGGGGAAGGGCCTAGAGGATGGGAGAGAGAGGGAATTGGGATTGTTATATGAACTAAAATTATTTTTAATTTAAATAATAATATTAATAAATAATAACAAACCTTTGAGGGAAAAGCAGGGAGATTTTGAGTTCAAGGTCATCCTCAGCTACATATTGAGTTTGAGATTACTGTGGATTCCATAGTAAGACATTATCTTCAAAAACAACCAATCAAACAAACAAACAAACCAAACCATCACCAAGCACCTCCCCACCGCCATTGAGTTAGAGAGAAAGGGAATGAAGGGGGGAAGGCTCAAGAAAGAAATCTTCTCGTCTCATTTGTGTTATTAGAAATAATTCTTAGTAAGCAACAGACAAACCCCCAAGCCAACAACAAAAATCCCTTCATCGAGACTTTTCTAAAATTCAAAAATGTTCTGTTCAGTTCCAACTAGGCCAAAGCTTACCAAAACCTAATCTGAGAAGCTCCCTCCATGTAACTTTTGCATAAAGTAAATCCAAACTATTAAAATTATTTGGACATTGATTAATGGCGTAGCATTTTAGGAGTTAATGTCTGAAACATACTTTGATTTTTATAATTTATGTAGTTTATAAATATATATAACACATACAAGTTAAAAATAAGATCATGACATTGCAGGAACTGGACATGTGCCCAGGTTGCCTACCTCTGGGTCAATGTTCATTTCTTTGTAATTTCCCTCAAGAATTTTGGTATCATTTACAAATTACTGATTTAGGATTAAACACAAAGAGCAGAACTAAATTTAATTGCAATCCAACTGAAATACTAAGAGAATTACTTTGAACCTTCGAGATTCATTTTTCTATAATGTGAAATGGGTTGTAAAGATCTAATGTGAACTATCTTACAGTGTTTATGAAGGTAAATTTAAATATATAACACCACTAAATGTAATCTGAAATATTAATGAAAACTAATTTCGGTGTTAAAAGGTTTTGTTTTTTTTTTTTTAATCTTTTATTCTGCCACCTGGACTATTATCTATTTCTAAATCTGTGTGTTCATTGATATCCAACTTGAACTCACTTCAGGACTTGAAATATAATTTAAAATGTAAGTTAAATAATCTTGTCCATAATTAAATTGTTTAGTAACTTGACATTGCATATTACTTTCTATACAAGGATACATTTATTTAGTTCAACTAATAGTTTTTATCTTAGGCATTTATAAAGGTTTTTGCACAAACTATAATTTCAGATCTCATGGGTTTCAGGAGATATATCTGTTTTTTTCCCCATAGAGTCCATGATAGGACTCAGCTAGGGTAGTAGGATTGGGAGAATGCTGGCATAGAACACAAACATCATTATGATGGGTAGTGGTGTTAGTGCTGCTGCTGCTTCTGCTGACTTTGTGTATTTGTATGTGTGTGTGTGTGGGGGGGAAACTGGTATAATTCATGAAACATGTTAGGAAAACAACTATGAAGGATGTTCGGGGAACAGGCTTAACAATCCACTTCTAACTGCTCCAGTTCTCAAATGATGTCTAGACCCTACTTTGAGCTGCAAAGTGTTTGCCTTCCATGGTTGTACTTACCATTTTCTTTTTTCTTTTTTCACAAGAAGATTATTTGGTCAATGGGTAGGTGTCCTTTGTTGTGATCTGCTTTAAGGACACTGTTGTCGTGTTTGTCAGAAGCTTCTGGCAATGTCATCACCACTGTTGCTAAAAGAATTGCATATCCATGAGGACAGGCATGTGGTCGTGTTGCCTTGGAATGCTTGCTAGTTACATGCCATTTTTCTCAAAGGGGCACTAAAAATAGAATGAGATGGTGTAGGAGAAAAAAAGAAGATGCTGAGAAATCAGAACACATGCCCTAGGCTTTGGGTTAACAGGTCCTAAATCTCTGATTCTTCATCTTTTACCAGAAAAGCCTTTGCCCAGGACTCCTAAAGGCTGGACTGCAGCCTGGACATTGCCAACAATGTAGCCAGCTATTCCTTGCCCTTTCCATTTTTTGCTGGAATTATTTTTTGCTGGATGGTGTTTTGAAGTGGGCTCACATCTAGGAGGTAAAAGAATCTGAAATCTTACAGAAATTCTTTTATTTCTGACAAATACATTCTAAGAAGTAAAAAGAAAGTTATTTCTTTTATTTTCACAAGAACTTTAAGTGCCTTGAACTCTAGTTTTATAAGTAAAAGTTATAGAGTCAAAATCATTACCTAACATGCAGATACATAGACACATATGCTGATAAATTCATAAAATTATTTCACAAGATGAAACAACAGGCAAAATACGGAAATAAAGATTGACCCTTATCTAATACATGTCACGTATTCAGTAATATAATGGCAACAATTGTGGTGATCATGGATATATTTTTTTCTTTAATTATTTTTTATTTTTAAAACAATCTTACTTTACATACCAAATCCCAGTTCCCTCTCCCCCTGTCCTCTTGCTTCCCTCTCCCTTCTCCCCACCCTACTCCTCTTCCACTTCTTAGAGAGAGTCAGACCTCCCATGGGTAATCAACTAAGTCTGTCATGTCAATTGAGGCAGGAACAAGGCTCTTACCCTAGAATCTGCATTCTACAGGCACAGTATTTGGCTAGTGGGATTTGATCTGTGCTTTGTTGACTCCCTGAATGTGGAACTCATGAAATCAGAGTGCCTAATACAGCTTCCTACAGCACTCACTTGTACATCTAAAACTGTCATTTATTCTTTGTGAAACCAACTCATTGTTGCCATGAACTCATTTTCCCATGAAACAAAATCCAACAATATCCTCTATATCTGACTCCTAGTTTTTATTACTTAGACCAATTAAGAACTCTATTTACTCCTAGTACTAGAAGCTTCATTTGGTGACAAGATATGGACAACTGGAGTTCTGTCTTCCACCTTATTTGACAATTTCATTTAGATTGCCTTCATATATGTATACATTTTGGGAAGCTTCTACTATATTCAGTTTTCATAATATCCCTTAATTTTAGTATTGGTGTCTCTCCTGATATCCCCTCTCTTGTATCCCTCTTTCCTATCCCTTCTGACTTGATCCTCTAGTTCCAGTCCTCCATCCATCCATCCATCCATCCATCCATCCATCCATCCATCCATCCATCCATCCATCCAAAAGTATCTGTTTTATTTCCCTTTCATAGAGGGATCTATCTGTTCCTTCTTGTTCTTTACTCTATTCCTACCCTCTATGATTCTGCAGATTGTAGAGCTTAGTTATGATTTAATAACTAATATCTACATAAGAGAATACATGCCACATTTATCTTACTAGGTCTGGGATACCTCACTCAGGATGATTTTTTTCTGGTTTTGCCTATTAGATAAGATCTACTGGGTAAACTGGGCATGGGGGTTGGTAAGGAAGAGGAGAGGGGTGGATGAGTGTAGGGCCTTAGCCCAACCACAGAAGGCTGAGATGGGTTCAAAGAAGGTAAGTGCACTGCTTGCTCATTCCCCAGCTTCCCAGGATGCTGTAGACAATCAGATGCAGCAGGGAGTCTAATCAAACAGGAACTACTTTATTATCACATAGCAAACATCTTTTAAAGGAAAACACCACAGAGTTATGAGGAAGCAGGAAAATAGCAAGCCAATGGTTTTAAAGGTCAAACTATCATGCGCCTAGGAACCCTATGCTTAACCCATTGATCATGAGTTATCCACTCAATGACTATATCTGGTTCGATCTCAGTAAACATCACAGGACTCACCTATCTTACTTCCCCTTGGAGCCATTTGGTAGGTCATACATCCTACTATGGGGTTATCTAGAAACCTGGTGCTAGAGTAATTCCCAGAAATTCACAATGACCCCAACTAAAACACCTAGCAATAGTGGAGAGGATGCCTGACCTTGCTTACCCCTGTAAGCAAGATAGGTGAATACCCCCAACTATCATCATAGAGCTTTCATCCAGTAATTGATAGAAGCACATGCAGAAATTCACAACCAAGCACCTGGCTGAGCTTTTGGAATTCAGATGAAGAGAGGGAGGAGGGAATATATGAGCAAGGGAGGTCAGATCATGATGAAGATATCTATAGAGACAATTGAACCTAGCTCATGGAAACTCGTAAACTCCTAGACCAACAGCTGTGGAGACTCTAGGGGACTTAACTAGGCCCTTTGTATATAGGAGACAGTTGTGAATCTTTGACTATCTGAGGGACCCCTGGCAGTAGGATCATGATCCAAACCCAGTACATGATCTAACTTGTTGGAGCCCATTTATGGTGGGATGCCATGCTCAGCCTTAATGTGGGAGAGGGTCTTGGTCCTGCTTCAACCTATTGTGCCAGACTTTGTTGAATCCTCATGGAAACCCTTGTATATGCAGAGAAATGAACTGGGAGTGGCCTGAGAGGGGAGGCAAGAGGGAGTGGGAGCAGGTGTAGATTGTAGTTTCTTTGCTTTATGTCTAAAAACCATATATGAGTGAGTACATACAGTGTTTGTCTATTTGTGACTGGGTTACCTCACTCATGATTTGGTGTTTGGTATGCTTCCTGTACTTTTTTAGGCATGTCCTTCTTCAGATCGGGAAAATTTTCTTCAAAGATTTTGTTGAATATATTTTCTGCACGTTTGAGCTGGGCTTCTTTGCCGTTTTCTGTGCCTATAATTCTTAGGTTTGGCTTTTTCACAGTGTCCCACATTTTCTGGATGTTTTGTGTTAAGGATGTAAGATTTTTTTTTGGTTGATGAATCTATTTCCTCTAGTTTAATTTCAGCACCGGAGTTTCTCTCTTTGATCTCTTGTATTCTGTTAGTTATGCTTGCATGTGTAGTTTCTGATCGTTTACCCAGTTTTGCTATTTCCAGCATCCCCTCAGTTTGTGTTTTCTTTATTGTCTCTATTTCAGTTATCAGGTCTTGAACTGTTTGAATTGTTTCCTTCATCTATTTCATTGTTTTTTTCTTGGCTTTCCTTACTTTCTTTAATAGATTTGTTCATTTTTGCATGTTTTTACTTGGTCTTTTCCTTTTAGTCTTCCAATTTTTTTGTTTGTTCTTTCTTCCATTTCTTATATCATCTTATATATGATTTTCTCATATCATCTTTGAGGGCTTGTATTATTTTTATGAAGTTATTTTTTAAGTCATTCATCTTCATCTGCTTTGGTGTGTTCAGATATAGTTGGTGTAGAGTCCCTAGATTCTGGTGATGTCATACTGGTCTTTCTATTGTTGGGTGTTTTATTGTATTGTAGTCTTCCCATCACTTCTTCCAGTGGGTGCAGGTAGAGTCTTTCTCTACTCTGGTCTTCCATTGCGTGTAGGTGGGTCAGGAGTTCGATGTCTGCAACTCTGGATGATGCAAGCTCTCTTGGAGTTCTCTCCTCAAGCAGAGGGCAGGCCTGAGGTCCAAAGATCAGGTGAGTGAGCCTCAAGGTGGTCCTGCATAGGTAGGAGTGCCTGCCTGGTGTGCTCAGAACAGACCCAGGAAGTTCCATGGAGGGGTTGTAGACCTGCACTCAGGCCCAATGCTCACCAGGGCAGCAGGCCCAGAAGGATAAAGGGTGAAGGGAAGGCAGGCTCTGGGTGGTGTATGGAGCAGAGTACCAGGATACAGGGGGGATGGATGCGGAGTAATCCTGGGAGTTACCATCTTGTCTTTCTTTAGGTTGGAAAAGTTTTCTTCTTTCATTTTGTTGAATATATTTCCTGCCCCTTTGAATTGGTTTTCTTCACCTTCTTCTATACTCATTATTCTTAGGTTTGGCCTTGTTAGGGATTTGTTGGACTTAAGATTTTCTTTGGTCAATGAATTTAATTCTCCTAGTGTATCTTCAATGCCTGAGGTTCTCTCTTCCATCTCTTGTATTCTGTTGGATATGCTTACATCTGTAGTTCTTGATTGTTTACCCAGCTTTCCTATTTCCAGCATTTCCCTCAGACTGTTTTTTTTTTTTTTTTTTTTTTTGCGTCTATTTCAGCTTTCAAACCTTGCATTGTTTCTTGCAATTTTCTGTTTGTCTTTTTTTCCATTTTTAAAAAGAGATTTTCTCATTTCCTCTGTTAGAGTCTCTATCATCTTCATAATGTTGTTTTAGGGTCTTTCTTTTCTGCTTCATCTGTCTGTGCTGTGATGTTTAGGTCTTGCTGGTGGGAGTCTCTGAACTCTGGGGGTGTCATATTGATCTTTTGTTTTTTTTATCTTATACTGTTTTCTACCCATTCCTTCTTTCACTGTGTACTGATGGGGTCTCTCCCTCTCCTTGTCTGTATCAAACTAAGGTTCTCTTCTGGTTGGTGCAAGCTGGTCCAATTCTCTGATGGCTCTCTTCTTCCAGTTGGTTTAGGTGGGACTGGGGCTATTTTAGACTCTTGATGGGCTGGTCAACTAGACCAGGTTACCTGGTGCACAGTCCTGGGTCCTCAGGAAGCTCTAAGGAGGGCACTGGATTGCCGGTGGGCTCCTTCTGTGGTTGGAGGTGGGATCCAGATTTTGGCAGAGTCTGGACAGCCTGGTCCAGTTGGGCTCTCCAGAGCATGCACAGGCTCAAGGTTTCAGGAGGCTCCAAACAGGACACTGGAATGCAGGCTGGAAACAGGCCTAAGCTTACCCAGTCCCGTGAGTGGAGGTCGAATTAGGATGCAGACAGACTCTGGATAGGATAGGCTGGTCTGTGGGGACAGGCTCCCCTGCATGCAGTCCTCAGTCCTCACGAGGTTCTGAGCAGGGCACTGGAATCTATAAAAGTTTAAATCATGACTTATACAAATATAAAATGGCATTTGATTAAAGTTGCATGTAACATTAATTAACCAGGATAATCAGTGAGATGATTAGGGCAGTTCAAAGGTGAACTTGAAAGACAAAAATAATCAGGCAATTAAGAATAGTAAAATGAAAGTGTTATGTACAAAACTGGCTAAAATCCTATTTGGAAATATAACATGTGCACTTTACTACAAATTAGAATATATATGTATATGTATATATGTGTGTGTATATGCTTATGTATCAGATCATGTTCATTTTCACTGAACAGAAAAGAATCATTTATAGGAGAGTCCCTTGTCTAAAATTAAATTTCTACACCCTATAGTTATTAAGATAAATCAATATAATGAAATTATTCTTTTATAAAATCAGATGTTCTCCTCGCCAAAAAGGTACCCCCAAAGTCTCTTTAGTTGTTTCTATGTATCTAAGCTGGTTCCTAAAAATCAAAATTATGTTTACTTTTGATTAAATTTCTATTTTTATTGCCCCTCATATTTCGGGAGTCTAGATAGCATTTTAACTAAACTATTGTTAACTGTGGTAAGATTTAATTGTTTATTTAAAATCTGAGAATTGTTTTCTTAATTAAACTTCTAAATGCACTTTGGATTCCTGCATAAGAATTTAAAGACTCTAATAAACTATTTCATTAGCAATAAAATGTCATGTGTTTTACCTTTTATGTCAGCACTTGTCTTTCTCTTTGGGTAAGAAGGTTGGCAATACTGAGAGATCGACATTTACCTCTAGGTTCTCATTCTCAAAACTGTTTCAATGAGTTCTAGCATGCTGATCAAACCAGACATACTACATTCATGATTGTAAAAATACTTTCATGCAAATGAACATAAATATGAAGAGCAGAGGGATTATTTCCCTCAGGCACAATCATTTTGGCATTGGTGGTGAGAATCATTTAGTCTAGAGCTAGTGCAGCTCAGGTTAAGAAATGTATGGTTGTATAATTTTAGAGACCATTTGTTTTATAAAGCCACTGAAGTCAGAATGCTTCTCTTTACCTTTACAGATATTCTAGAATGCATATCTACAAAAACAAACAAAAACCCCTCCCAACTAGAAACCATGAAAGCAAAGAGACAAAAGCAATTGCTAATTGAAACAGATTTCTTTTTTGCAGCTCTTTAGTAAACCAGGTTCCTCCCTCCTCATATACTGTTTACGACATAAAATATTCTGCCCCCCCATTCCAGTTCCATTTTCTTTTTCTTTATAGTTTTTTTTTAATTTAGAAGCAATCTTATTTTACATATCAATCTCCTCATTCCCTTTCCCTTCCATCTCCCATACCCACCTTGAGCCTCCAATCCTCCCCTCACCAGCTCCCTGAGAATAGTGAGGCATTCCATGAGGGATCAACAAAGTCTGTGAGGGGAAGGGCCTAGGCCCTCTTCTGTGTCTCTGGGCTGAAATAGTATCCCTCCTTCACAGAAAATGGGCTCCCAAAGTCTATTTGTGCACTAGGGATAAATCCTGGTTCTACTGTTAGAGGTTCTTAGACAACCCAATCCTCTTTACTGGCACCCACAATCAGAGGGCTTGTTACAGTCCAATGCTGGTTCCCCTGCTTTATGACTGGGGTCCGTGAGCTTTCACTAAGTCAGGTCTGCTGTTTCTATAGATTTCTCCAGCATGGTTTTGACTGCTTGGCTTGGCCCTCCCCCCTTTCCCTCTCAACAACTGGATTCTGTTTCAGTTCTTAGCTGTGGGTGTCTGCTTCTGTTCCCATTAGCTACTGGATGAAGGGTTTAGGATGGCAATTAAGGTAGTCATCAATCTCATTCTAGGGGAAGGACATCAAAGGCAGCCTCTCTACTACTGCCTAGATTCTTAGTTGGAGTCATCTTTGTGGATCTCTGAACATTCCCCTAGTACCAGATTTCTCTTCAAACCTATACTGGCTTCCTCTATTAAAGTATCTCTTTTCTTTCTCTCCTTTGTATAACAAAGGAACTTCTGGAGGCTTCACTATTCCTGACTTCAAGCTATATTATAGAGCTGCTATAGTCCTGAAAATAGCTTAGTATTGGCACATAAACAGACAGGTAGACCAATAGAATTGAGTTGAAGATCAAGATATTAAGCCACAAAACTATGAATACCTGATTTTTGACAAGAAATGCTAAAACTATACAATGGAAAAAAAAAGCATCTTCAACAAATGGTGCTGGCATAACTGGATGCTGACATGTAGAAGACTTCCAAGCCCTCAATTATACCTCCCTACTCTGAAAGTAGTCATTTAATAAATATTGGTAATATGGTTTTTTTGACAGATAATGGCTCCCAAAGGGAGTAGCACTATTAAGAGGTGTGGCCTTGTTAGAATAGCTATTGTCTTGTTAGAGGAAACGTGTCACTATGGAGGTTGTATATACTCAAGATACTGCCAGTTGTCTCAGATCATTTCCTGTTGCCTGACTTTTAAGATATAGGATTCTCAACCCCAGCACCAAGTCTGCCTGTATACTACCATGTCACACCATGATATCAATGGACAAAATCTCTGAAACTTTAAGCCACCACAATTAATTGTTTTTACTTTATAAGAAATGGCATGGTCATGGTGTCTCTTCACAGCAACAACAGAAACCCTAATTAATATAGTTTCTAAACTATTATTTTGAAACACAATCACTATCAACAGCATTTCAAGAATCAGACCAACTCATCTGCTCGAAGAAATACCAGAAACATAAAAATTACAATACTTATTGTATAAAACAACTGTGTGTGTGTGTGTGTGTGTGTGTGTGTGTGTGTGTGCGTGCCCAAGACTTAGAGGTCAGAGAAGAAGGCTTGGCAATTTCCTCTATACTTTATTGGCTTGAACTGAACCTGATCATCTTTTTCCCCTAGACTGGCTGGCTAGCAGGTTGCTGTCTTGGCTTCCCAAAGTTCAATAACAGGCACATAGTGGGATCCAAATTCAGGTTCTCATGCCTTTGTAAAAACTAGTGTTACCCACTGAGCAATTTTGTCTGAGTCTCCAAAACAAATTTATTTGCAAGAGAAACAACTAAATGACAATTAAGAAGAGTTTTGAAGGTCTACTAAACATAGTAAGTAAACAAATAGAACGTATCTTTCTCTATGAAGATGGTTATCGGTTTTCTTTTTCCAATAACTAGTCAAGGCTGCCCTCACTCCTGTCCTTTAAACATGTCACCATGTGGCCTACAGTTTTTTTTTCAGATTTGTTCATGTCGGGAATTGAGACTTATTAGAAGGTCTTTAAATAATATCTTATACACCAAAGATTCAAATCTTTGATTTGAATACATTCACTTAATAATACACAATATTTGCCAGATGTCAGATATGAATCAGTCTAGTGGTTACAGCAGTGCATTTGCTACTGCACCGAACAAATTAATTACTATTTTACACTTTAAACCAATATGCAAACATTTCCTACCTGAATTGTCCTGAATTTTCATATCTTAAATTTATTATAGTTTCTCTTTTGTCAAGAACAAATTATTAACCCAGTGCCTTTTTATTGGTTGTTTTCTGAAATCATAATTCAAATGTATTAAACTATCTTACCATTCAAAATAATAAGTACATTTTAAATATTTACAAAAAAGTGTCCCTAGCATATGAAAAAAATTAATCAGTGTGTGAGAGAGCACTAGAAATGAAAAAAAATAAATAAATTTAACTACACAAATGTTCTCATTATTTTTAAAGAAATACAAGTCAGCACATGCAACTAGGAAGATTGAGTCAGGGTAGAAATAGAAAACAGAAGAGAGAGAGAGAGAGAGAGAGAGAGAGAGAGAGAGAGAGAGAGAGAGAGAGAGCATAAAAGAGGGAGCCATTATTGGTTTGAAGAGAAAACTGGACCTAAAGAAAGGTCTAGAGACCTACAAGACTAACTCCAACTAACAATTTGAGCAACCATGGAAAGGCTACCATCAATGCGCTTCCCTGATAGTGAGGTCATCAACTAAATTATCTACCATCATGGAGCCCTCATCTAGTACCAGTTGGAAACAGAAGCAAACACCCATGACTAAACACTGAGTCAAACTAGAATCCAGATGCAGAGAGAGAGAGGACAGGACCAGGTTGCAGAAACACACAAAGACAGCTGACCTGAACAAGGAGGAGCTAATGCCCCCCCCCTAGACTGATAGCTGGGAATCCAGCATGGGACTGACTCAGACCCCCTGAATATGGGTCTCAGCTAGAAAGATTGAGCAGTCTAAAGCACCAGGATTTATTTCTGGTGCACAAAAGGACCTTGTGGACACATTCCCCCATGGAGAAATATTCCCTTAATCTAGAGACAGAAGAGAAGTCCTAGTCCCTACTTCAAATGACTTGACAGATTTACATGACCCCACCTGGATAGCATAGCCCTATATGTGGAATGGGGGTGGGGGAATGGGAGGGGAGGGTGGTCAGAGTGCATGTGAGGGGGGAGAGAGGGTACGAGCTAGGGAGGGAGGGAGGGAGGGAGGGAGGGAGAGAGGGAGGGAGGGAGGAAAAAGGGAAGGAGAGAGAGGAAACTGGGATCGACATGTAATAATTTTAAATTATATTATTAATAAAAAAAGAAAAAGAAATGCAAGTCCTTTAGTAAGCCATATACCTCTCTTGACTTCATCTTAAAGACGATTAAATTATATGCTGCCTTAAGCTCATTGGAGTTCATCTAATTCATCATTTTATGAAATACATGGCTTTCCAAAGATTTCTCATCTCCTAACCTGTATGCCCAGTAGGGAGGTCCCCAATTTTGTTGACTGGAATACAGTTCTGATCATCTGTGGGAGATGCTGTGGAAACAGCAGAAAAGAAGAAGGGTACCCAGTGTTAAACATTCTGTTTTCTGTCAACTTCTCTGACCATGTGTATTTCACATGGCTAGTACCTATTTTAGCCATTAACTAACCTTATTACTTCTCCTTTGTAAGTAGCAATAGGAGATACCAAATCACTTGAGGAACAGATAAAATAGAGGAAAGCAGTAGAAGCCTCAGAAAGCTATTGACCATTTCTACTTATATTTATGAAGTCCCGTGTAATAAAGCTATCATTTGCAGTTGGAAGAAATATATTCTTCTTGATTGCCAGGAATTATTGTTTCTTTTACGTTTTGAGAAATTGATAAAAGATAACTCACATCATATCAAGGAGAGGTAGCCCATCATATCCTGTCACCTTTATGTCAAACACTTTTCAATTTACATTATATATTTGCATGTATATAAACACACATTTGTATGTTATACATGTTTATGTCATACATGCATATGTGCACATGAGCATATATATATATGTATATGAAATTATACACATACACTCTTTTACTTGATGGTAGAATCATTCATAGTGTTTTCATGTAGCTGCCTCTCTTGAGACAACTTTCTTTGATTAAGTTGGTGGCATCTTACATTTCTGCTATTACAAAGTCAAATGATTTGCTATTGATTTTACTTTGAACCCAAAGTAATGATACTGCGTTGGCAGACTATAATGAATGTGGATCCAAGTGTTGCCCCAGGGTTTATTCTCACACTAAGCCTTTTTCCCATGTAGCCAATGCAAGTTATTTTAAAAAATTAAATAAATTTGAAAGGATTCATGTTATCTTCTTGTTCCCAGTAAGCCCAGAATTTTCAAGGTGCTATCTTAAGATGAGAAAAAACCCTCAGACGTAAGTAATCCTACTGGAAAGATTATATAGGATTTGGTTTAATCCTTATTTTTTCCCGCATTTTTATCTTTGACTTTCATCAAACTAAATCAATGAATATGACTAGTAGCAGGGCTCTTCTTACCTTAATGGACTTTTTAAAGCATCAGCTAAAGCTTGCTATATTTCTAATTTAAAATCTTAACTCCCCTTAATGAAATGTGTTCCCAAATTGTACTTAGAAAGGGTTCCTATAGCTTCAGAAATGTCTTGAGCTGAAAATGAGAAACAGATTTAAGTCTAATTTGTTTGACTAAAATCTTTAAATTTTGTATTTGCCTTATAATTAATTTTTAACTCTGTGATATACATTAATTATTTTTTGCTCTTGTTTTGTAAATAGGTTTTCTATTTGCACTTTTGGTTTTAAAGTTGCAGATACTGATTTTGCCTGGAAAATCATAAAATAAGCATAGCTGAATTTCATCAGATGTGTACTGTGTGCCAGGACCTTAGTTGAACAACTCATATTCATATTTGATCTTTCCTTTTGGGAGCTCAGGATGGTTGGAGGATAACAAGAAAGCAAAGACCTCTAAGTCAACTTGATTGATGCACATATGAATCCAGAGAGATTGATGCAGTGTGCACATGGCTTGCATGGATCAATCAATACCAGTTGGGGTCCTAGAGCTGAAAGGAGAAGTGGAGGCATACTCCCAGCCCTAGCCCAGGATTAATCTTCAAACCTATAACCACTTTCAAATGAAAATTTTGTTTCCTCCAAGAGAAACAAATTTTGATTTCCTCACTGGGAAATCAAACTACTCTTAAAGGTAGGCTGCATGCTCAGAAGTCGATGGCCAACAAAAAGGAAATCAGTACCATCTTTGAGGTTCCTTGTATTGTGATATTGTGTTAAGGCTTTCCTTTAAAAAACTTGTATCTTATTAATTTTAATTTTATAAAATCATACACACACATACAAATTATCTGACATGTCCTTTGTGCATACATAATAGCTTCTAGTTGACTGTTTTGTTTTTTAAATGTGACTTCTGAGTATATGAAGTAGTGGGTGTCTTGTTTATTGTGTCCTTTCTTTGCCTTTTAGCCTTTTGTTTGTTTTGTCTTATTGTAGTCTGTTATTCTTTATTTTTCTTCTATTTCATTTTATTATGTTTTATGTTATTATGTCCCATACAAGCCTGTTTGTTTTCTTATGAGGGACAGGAATGGATTAGATTTGCATATGAGGTGAGAAAGTAGGGGGAAGAGACACCATAATCAGGATATACTATGTGAAAAAAATATCTATTTTTACTAAAAGAAAAAATGTGTAATCAAAAGTAAATAACCTATCCTTCTGATTTTGAATGCCATTGTTTTGCCTAAATAATTTTGACAATGTCCCTTGGCTTTCCTATCTCTATCCTACATAGATTCTTCTGTATCCTTCTTTCCTCTCCAACATCTATCACAAAACAAAGGCAAGATAACATGAAAGGAAGCAGCACTTCTTTCATCCTAAGCCTCACAACTATCCTGAAGCTCCAATGGACATAAAGAAAACTTCCACAAAGAGAAGAAACGTGATTTTTAAACAGGTGGTAGATGGTTTTGAATGACTTTGATTTAATGTGCTATACAAATTTTATTTAAATTTGCTTTAAAAAAAGTTGCTGGGGCAGCAGAGATTAAGGACAAATAAATGGAACTTGCAAGGTGCTTGTTCAGTGCAAGGAAGCACTCTTGTGATGTACGCTGCTGATCTTGGGATGAGACTGTCTTTGCTGTTTTTGTTATTGGAACTATTAAAGCACTAAATATTTGATGAGATAATAAATGTAAAGTGCTTTGCAAAATGTAAATGTTGATGAGGATAATAATGATGACAGCAATGATGAGAACATGGGCTAAGATAGTTTATTTGCACTGAAATACCAAACTGTAAAACTTTAAGATGTTAATAGAAAAGTGATGTCCATAATTATACTGTTGGGTGCTTATAATGCATCAAAGAACCATGCTAAATATTTTATTTTACTTTGTCTAGTGGAATCTTTGACAAACCTGGTTCATAAATGGGAGAATCCTCAGTCACAATAAAGGAGAGACAGACTCTAAAAACTTATAAACAATAATGTAAGCCACTGAGTTATTAAGATAAACTTTTTTCCCATGGTCTGGAATAGGAGGACAATGTCTCAGAATGGCTTATTGTATTGGTGTTTGGTGGAGCATTTAGAAATGTCTTCTGGGATGCTGGAGGCCCTGGCACCAGTTTTCTTCTCGAAGGTAGCTGACAGACCATTCGCTTCCTATTGATGTTTAAATGTTTTGTCTTTGTGAGCAGTCAGACTAGAAGTCCCCAGGTTGAGTTCAGATCTCTGAAGAATGTGGGAATCGTGTGTGTGTGTGGGTTTTTTTTTTTTTTTTTCCTTTTCATTTTAACACAATCAGTAGAGAGTGCTTCATTTGTATAATAAAAGAGCAATGTGAGAGGAAAATGGTCACAGTATTTCAAGGGCAGGCTCATTTCTGCCAGCCAGACTTATGTCAGGAATGAAGGGCACTTACATAGTGACAACTGCCTGACTCCTGCATTGGCAGTCCTCGCTATTATCACCTTCAGACAAGACTTAGGGAACAAACTGGAAGGCAGTTGTGAGAGATTAAACAAATTGACTTGAATATTAAAGATTCAATTAGACACATCACTTTGACTTTGTTTGCATAGCTGTTGAAATGTGTGCTCTATAAAGAGATTTCAGCTATTGAGTGCAAAGAGGGAAAGAATCTGTGTGCCACCCAATGTCTTTTTTCAATCATAGCTCTAGCATCAGACCAGTTCTCTTAAAGAAGAAAGCGTTCTTTATGTACAAATTACCACCATGATATACCCTAGGGAGTGAATTCAGCTTTTTATACTTTCCTCTTGATTACTTATTATGAAGCTTAGGTTCTCTAAAACTTCAAAACACCTGTCTGTCTGTCTGTCTCCTTGACTTTGATGTGTGATGTGTATTTGCTTTTGTCACTTTAAATATTTCATTACCTCTGTTGTAAAAGTAAACTCTACATGAATAGGAGTGGTACCATTTATTTTCATTTCATTTTGCCTAGTGTAGCACTAAGGATTTGCAATTACAATGATTTCAGCCAAAAGGAGTGGGTATGTTACTGAGTTTCCTGAACAGAAATCAGAACTATGACTGGGAACCTGGGTCCTCAATCTTGAGGTAACAATTCAAACTAGAAGCAAGATTCTCATGTGTCTGATGGCATTCTTCAACTCATCCAATAGTGAACAATATTCCTTTATATTTTAATTTTTTTTCAACACATTTCTCTGTGTAACCTTGGCTGTCCTATAATTCACTCGTTGACTGTGATGGCCTTGAACTCACAGAGATCCACCTGCCCTTGCCTCCTGAGTGATTGGATTAAAGGTGTACACACCACCGCCCAGCCCTCCTTTATCTTCTTCTGTGAAGGTCATGATGAGAGCAGCACTTACTGGCAAAAAATGGTTAGGGAAGAGGAAAACTTAGATCTTGTAGATCATACCTTGATAGTTAATAAGACTGAGAATGAAATGTTTGCTAGTAGATCATACCTTGATATTTAATAATACTGAGAATGAAATGTTTGCTAAATAGTGAATATGAATTTTCTAGACATGGCTAAATCATAGCATCTTATACCCTCAATACTATTATATACTTTTAACTTTTTCATCTCCACAGATTTCAAAAGCCCAAATTTACCCCCAAAGAAATGCCTTATGATTCACAAAGTGCTTGCCTTGAAATATAAAGGCCTCAGTTGAACCCCTTAAAACACATGTAAAAGAGGTAGGCCTGAAAGTGCACATTTGTAATCCAGTATTATGGAGAAGAGACAGTTGGATCTTTGAGGCTCACTGGCTAGACATCCTAGCCTAGTTGTCAATATCCAGGTCAATAAGAGACCCTGTCCCTAGCAGAAGGTAGATGATGTCCACTTACACACACACACACACACACACACACACACACACACACACACACACACAGAGAGAGAGAGAGAGAGAGTTTGAACACAAGTTCTAAAAGCTAGCTGCTCTACATTTGAAAAATTTAGTTCACTGCCAGCTAAATTCTTCTAATTGTTACTATTTCCAAAATTATTTATATATAGTTACTATGATAAATTTGAAATCCATTAAACACAAATACCCAAAGTGTTTTGCTTGAGTTAATGTCTTCTAGATATATAGGCTTGCAATGATTGTATCTCTACTGAACATATCTAGATATTCTTGGTCATGATTCCCTAAACAGCACATATAGCAAAGCTCAGTATATAAGAGTATTGGCCCCAGGATCCTGTAGATGTCAAATCTATAGATTCTCAAGTTCCTGACACAAATGAGGTATTTGAATATAACATGTGCATAGACGTCTTTATGCTTTATATAGTAATTATATTACTTCAGATGCCTAAGACTTAGGGATGGGTGAACTTAGTGGGGAGGAAAATCATTTGGAAATGAATATCCTTCTTTCCAGAAAGGTGCATAACGTTGGGAAAATGTGATAGTGCTCAAAATATATACCCTCCTTCTCCTCAGTCCTTATATAATTCCTGGGTGTGTATGTGTTGGAGGAGAGGGTCTACTAGCCTTCTTGCAGGTTAGATAATCTTTATTTGTTTTTCTGATCTCAGTTCATCCAGAATATTTGTCATCAAAGGAAGAACACTCCAGCAAGACTAGTTATCAGCCTAGAAGTTTAATATTCATGTAATTAAGTAATGATTTATAACTTGGAAAAATACTAAAGTGAGGAGAATGTAAGTTAACAAAGTAAAAAAATTCATAGTAAAATACTCAGAGTTTGAATAACAGAATCACAGACTACTTTCCCCAAGCTTATATTCAATTTGTGTGTTTTATATAAACTGGGGTCTATTTTCAGATGACAAAGTTTTGGGCCCCTATTTAAAAAATTTGGCTACCTTTACTTAGTCTCTAAGTATCTCTGGAAGTTTGTATTATTGCTATCAGCTTCTTCCTTCATAGAAACTGTATATAGAAAAACACTAGAGTCTAGTAAAATTATAGCTTCTTTCCAAAGAGTTTCATAATGACCTGGGATGTGTACAAAATGATTTATACTACCTAGTCTCTATGGAAACACACCACATTTCAGAAGATATTTTTACAATTTTTAAGGAAGAGACATAAGTTGTGAATCCCAAAGCAGCAACATACAGTGATTGGGAAGTGATGCTATGGGTTTGCAGCAACTGTAAATTGTGTTTTAGGAATCCCTGTGGAGCAAGTAGGAAATAAACAGGAAAAGTTAATGCTAAAATAGGAAAAAAATAAAATAAAAAGGCAGGTAGTATGTGTCCACTTCCATGTCTAGCACTTAGAGAATGAACACAATTATTGAGGATATGAAAAGTAAAAAATAAACCAATTTTAGTAAATGAGAGTATACATTATGTACAAAATTAATTTAGTAATATACATGAAACTATGACTGTGAAAGGATTCAAATTATTCCCAATCTAACATTTCTGGTTGGTAAAGAACCATTGATCTTATTTAGGTGATCAAAAATAATTCCAAACTGATACTTATTTCACCCAGATATTATATTGTGAGGTATATAAACATATTCACTTGATATAATAGATGGTAGGATATTGTTTGTCTATAAACATTCTTTCTACTCATTGATTTGAGTCACTTGGGCATGATAAGTAGGCAAGATGCAAATTTGACTTAAGGCATTCTTTAATTAACTAATGTTTTCATAAAAGCGGTTACCATATTATTGACCTTTTCCATTAGAAAAAGAGCAGTAAGACCCAACATGCTCAAGTAGTTAGATTTGGGAGTGGAACTTCTGTTATGCAAGTTAATAATATAGTCTTCCTTTCATCATTTGCTCTTGAAAGAATTCAGTCTCCCATTTGTCAGACTTAATTATCCCCTCTGGTGTTCTCCATATTCCATACTAAATATTAAGGCATGATGCTATATCATTGAATGGAACTACGAGGCCATAAAAATACTGTAAGCCTTTCAGAATTGCAATTTCCACAAGAAAGCAACTTTAATAATAAAAGCATCAAGGTGAAGACATTTGGTGTTAAGCTGGGGGCAAGAAATGGAACTGTGCTTCCAGGATTTTCCATTTTCTAGTGATATTTATGCAGCATCACTCTGCCTAGGTAAACTCTCTTTAAAAACCCAGCCATTTGATTGTCTAGGAAAGGATTATATAATCCATAACTAGACTGTTTAGACATTAGCTCTTCTTTAGCTTTGTAAATAATTTACATTAACTCAATTAAAAACCTAGAAGGGTAGTTGTATAGCTATAATTTCACTGATTATATCTGTAAATAATTACATGTTCAGACATGCAATGAAATGTATAGTTTTGCTACCAGAACCTGAGTACCATCAAGTTAGATTCTTCACAAATATCAAAGAGAATGAAGTTGTAAAATTCACTGTAACAAAGAATTTTGTGGCCCAGGGATTTTAAAAAAATGATGAAAAATGGAACTATTTCTATTTTCACCTCACTAGACTCTGATAGACATAATCTTGTAATTATTATAATTCTGAGAAGCAAAAAGGAAGCCCCAACGACAGAAACAAAGGGATTGGGCAATTTGGGGGAATTTCAAATGTTACAGGGCCTTCTGAAGTTGTGGCAGGTGACACAGAAATGATTCTATGTTTTATTCTCATACAAACTTTAATAATGCAATTTATTGACTGGCAAGCACTTAGCATTAAGGCTAGGGAAGGAAATAGAAGCGTGGCACCATAAGCCTTAAGTGAGTATATTAATTGGATGTTCTGTAAGGGGAAAAAAGATAAATATGTATTCATAGAAGCCACACTTCTATTCCACACACACACATATATAAATATATATATTTATATGTGTGTGTGTGTGTGTGTGTGTGTTTCAATTGAAAGGCTAAGAATCCAGTAGTTGTTCTGTTAATTATGTGGCATGTATCAGCTGGCATTCAGTTTACATGGGAATCATAAAGAAGCAGATTCTAACACAGATGAAGGAATATCCCAGCAGCAGAACAGATGTACCAAGGAAAGTGAGGACAAGCAAGCACTAAGCAAAGTTTTCCTTCTTCTATGTACTTTTATGTGGGCTGCCACCAAACTGTGTAGTCCAAATTTATAGTGAATTTTGTCACCTCAAATGATCCAGCCAAGAAAATCCCTCACAGGCATGTCCAACTGCATGGGTTCATCTGAGTCTAGGTGCCATCACACTTTCACTATTGATTAAGAAAATACAAATAAGATCAGATGCTATTGCTTTACTCTTAGTCATTTTTAATAACATGTCAACTTCATTCCTATTTCATTTTGAATAATAAAGAATGACCAAGCAAAACAAGCATTCTCAATTAGTCAAATTAGAGACTATACTAAATTTTTGTAGATTAGCATGAAGAATAGAAGGAGTACATGGAATGTTATTGTCCTGTGCACATATACCTGTATTCAACTGATACTTTGCCTTAGGAGGGACTGTAACAATCATTAATTGCATTTAGATCTTTCACCCTGATATGGATTATCACAGGGCTTTGGTATGGTGAAGAGGCACTTAGGGTACAAATTTAAGGTGCCATCCATTCTCAGGGTTGGCATTCTCAGGGTTGTGAGACATTTTCAAAGTGTAGGGCCATCACATGTATGAACTTGAGAGTGGATATATCCTTGGCTTTTGTACCCTTTATTGTCTCACTTGCCTCATCTTAATATTTCTCTGAACGATTGAGTAAAAGTATTTCACTGTTTCTTATAATTTTTATTTTGACAAACTGCATAAACAGTATTGTACAAAAGACCAGTCACTTGGTCTTTTCTTTTTCCTGTGACCTAGAAGTACATTTTCAAAGCTAGCAAGGCATTGATTATTAGAAGTCACTGGGCTGCTTTATTGAGTTACAGGTTAAGTGATGATTGTGAAAGACAAGGTTCTTGTTTTCATCTAAGCTGATCTATAGCAAGAATAAACATCCTAAAAGAACAGATTCAGGGTGTATTGTCATTAGAAAGCTGGAAAGGTTATGTTGTGCCCCTCTATATATCATGGTAAGGGGTAAGATGGGAACAAACAGCATAGTTCAAGCACAAAAGTTTTGATTGTAGTGTAAGCTTGACTCTACTGATATCTCACCTCAACTAGTTGGGAGAGTAATTTAGACTGTTAGCATCAGTATCATTAGTTTAAAAATAGAGGCAATAGGAACTGGAGAGCATGCACAATGGTTAGGAACACTTACTGCTTTTCCAGAGAATCAGAGTTTAGTCCCCAGAATCCACACAAGGAAGTTCAGAAATGTTTGTACCTCTAGCTCCAAGAAATCCAATTCTGTTCTAGCCTCAAAGGGTACAAGAATAAACACATGTATACATATACATGTTTAAAATAATAGAGACAATAATCTTCACAATTATTTGATATAGACTAAGGGAGACAGTGTTTTAAAAGTATGCTTGCAATAGTCCCTTGGTGCAGTGGAAGTTTCCCAAAGCAATTGGACAACTGTTATTTATGTGCCAAATTAGTGCTAGAATTAAATAGAAAACACTGTTTCTTCAGGCTTTAAATGTTTTATTCAATTTGTATCTAAGAATTTGATTTTTAAGCAATTAAATATTGTATACTTTCTCAAAAAATTTCCATTGCACTTATTGCTAGTGTATCAGACGGCACCTTATTTCTTCATTTTCTTCTCTGGTCTATGATTGAACTTACTGGGAACATGATATTTTCCTTGTGTTTAGAAGGAAAGCACCTTACTTTTTAGCATAATGTTAGCAGTATGTCTCAAATGTTAAATCTGGGTGGGACATCTCACTCAGTTATTATGTGATTATATCTGATAATGCTTTGCAAGGACATGTGCATCACTTTCCATGTGCATCACATGCTGTATCTTGAGTGTGTATGGTTGTTGTACATATTTCTCTGGTTAGGGTATGAAGGTTTTGCAAATTCCATAAAATAAATTAGGAAGTGTCCTTTTACCTTGTGTTTATCTTGTTTTTGCAAAGACTATACAATTTGGCCTTAATTTATCTTTAAGTATTTGATATCATGATTCACTGAAATGCCATAGAGGTAAAGATTGCTTTTTGTGGTGTTTCATAATTACAAACACCACATTTTAATGATTCATGAAGATATGGAAATTATCTGTTTCAGATCAAGGGTTAGGGTGTGCTATAGTGCTTTTTCTTCAGAGAAATTTGCTTATCTCTGATGTTAAGCTTATGTGTAATGCTTGTGTCTACCATCTTTCTAAAGAATATACTGGAAAAGGCTTAAAATATTAGGAAATTCATTGTTATTTCTCATGATTGACTCCTAGTTAGACTCCACAGTCCTCAAACAACATACTCTGCACAATTCTGCTTGTTTACATTTTTGGGATCCAGAATATGATCTACTATGTAATATAATTTACATAAACCTGAATAGAATACATATGATCCTGTCATGAAGTGGACTGTTTTCTGTTCAGTACAACCTGCGGGTTCATGATATGTTAGTGATTTTCTGCACATATATCTGATAAATCATTGACAGGAAGACTATGAAGTCTTTTACTCTGTTTGTGAATTGGTCAATTCCTTACAGTCTTAACTGTTTCTGCATCACCTATTTTCAGCCTTGATAGATGAACAGACATTTAGGTTGCTATGACTTCTTAAATAGATACTTATATGTTTTATAATCTGTTTTTCTGTTTGGACTAGATTTCTCTGTAATCCAATTTATTTGATATTAATATGACAACTGCTTCCTATTGATATTTTATTGTAGATTTTCATATGCATCCTTTTGATTTTGTTCTGCCTCGTCTGTTTGAAGTGAGTTTCATGCCCTTGTATCTACATGACTACTTTCTAAACCTTCTCCATCAGCCTCTGTGTCATCATAGTGTTGTATCTAAGGGCCAGAATCTATCTACATTAGTGGTTGTATTTCCTTATGCACAGTGCCCAGTTTCTTTGAAAATATACTAAGCAAAAGAAAAAAAATACACTTATTTCATTTTTTTTTCAGAAATAAAGTATTTTTAAATAGAGATCAGTTTGCTTCACCAGAGTTTATTTTAAAGTTTCTAATTTTAAAAGAATATTTTTTCATTCAAGGTGGTTGTACTTACCAACTCCGTAGCTTTTTCTTTTGCCTTTTGTAGTAATTTTTACAGTTATTTGATTTTGTTGAGCTCTTACTATGTGTCAGCATCCAGGACTCTGAGCACATGATCCAGAAATGGTTAGCCAACCATTCAACAAGTGAGTACTTACTAAACATTCCAAAAGAAATGTCAAGTTGGCAGTGGGATTTTAAACAGATAGTTCAAGTTAGAACGGAAATGAATTTAGTCACCAGTAGTAATATATTGTCTTAAATTTTAGCTTAATAAGAAATTAATGAGTATCTGGCCAAGTGTAGCACAATCATAAAGGCTCACCAGGGAAAAACTTAACCAAACAGTAGTGAAAGGACAATTAAAAGGCTTGATGTTGCTTATGCTTGAAAGGCAAAAGGATCTTTCAGCTTATTTCTCTTGATTAAGAAGGCTTCATGCTGTTAACTCTAAATCCAAACACTGTGTGACACAATGCTAAGTCTTACTCCAAGTTGCTGCAGGAGAAGGAACTAACTAGCACACATCCTTATTCCCCAGGCTTCAGGCCATCAGATTCCCATTGTCTGTTTTCTTTCATCTTCTCAACTCCTGCTGCTGGATGTAGCCAGTTTTAACACTGTGTCCCTGAAATGTCTTCACAGTTAGCACTACTGCTCTCTTCTTGTACCGATAATATTAAAACTATAAGACAAGAGCAATTTCATGTAGACAGAATGGTGCTTATCATGGCTCTTGTCAATCTCCTGTTGCAGATCTTTCATCTGTTTATACCTGCATGGGTGGGTGCTTTGCCTAGTTTATCTGTTCAGATCTAGGAGAAATATGAGCCTGTAGTTGCAGTTATCAGCTGAAGGGTACTTTTGTCACACCCCTGTTTTCTCAATAAACTCCTACACTTATAAATGAAGGGATGGAGAGTATTTTAAATATTAAATATTGTAAATGTTCTGAGCTTCTAGAATATATTTTGAAGAGTTTTTTTTTTGTTTTTTTTTTTTTTTTTTTAGGGAGAAAAAGATGAAGGAATCATTACAGGTATTCCTGGACTCTCAGTTGTACTAAGCACGGGAGATGTGAGTCTTTTTTGCCCTGTATCAGTCAGTTTTGGTAAGCTGGCAGTTCTCTATAAGAGCTTAGCTTCCTGGAAAACAGAGTTCCCATTCATCACAGCACAGCTCTCTGGAATATGCAGCACCATGGTATTAGAGCATGCAGCCCATGCTGAGAATCTGGGTAAGGTATCAAATGTCAGCTAGAGTAAGTTGGTCAAATAATCTTATTTAACTTCAAATCACCCACCTATAGATCTCTGGTAAACTGATTAGCTACATAGGAATTCTGCTTTAGATTAACCCAAATATGAAACAGATTTTTGCCTTTGGATCTCTTAAAAACAAATAAGCTTTCTGTCATCCAATAAACTCATCAGGACAGTATTTTTAAATGTAGAACAAAGGCCTTCCATCTTTCATGCAAGATTATTCTCTGATTTGAAACAACTCCATCTTGGATGACGTCTCTTAAAAAACTAGGTTTTCCAACTTGAAAGGGAGGATTCTAAAGTGAGGATTGTTAGGACTAGGAAGGAACCAACTCATAAGTCTCAAGAAGTCCCTGAAACAAGATCCATGAGCCCTCTCCCTTCCCAAGGTTATGTATGGTAAGAGGGAGAGGAGACTTTCTCACCTGCTAAGCTACTTACAAGACATGCAACAAACTCTAGAGTTCCAGGTATGGTGAGTTGTCATGCATTCTGGGTGGATATGTTGGTGCTCTAGCTGCCTTCTAAACATCCATGCTCCTGTAGAAACCTGTCACATATACTCCTGTAAGGTATTCCTAATAAAATCACTGGTTTCCAAGTTGGATTTTTCAGAATTATTACTTTGGTGTTTTACTTGAAATGAATAGACATTTGTTCACACCTTCTCAGGAAATATGACACAACTGTCTTACTATGTGTGGATATGTGGTGCTAGCTGCATAAACATGACTTTTACAATAAAGAGAATATGCCAGAAGGTCTTCTCACCCTGGATTCCCAAGAACATCATAAACTTAATGAAAAATTCACAGTTATAGACTCCCAAATAATGGCTCAATGTCCTACTTTGTACATGATCTAGCTCTGCACTAGAAATATATGCCAGCTACACATATAATTAAAAATTTTTTAGTACCCACATTATACAAAGAGAAGTAGGTGAAATTATTTATAGTATAATTTATTTAACTAAAGCTGTCTGAAATCTAACTATCATTGTAACATGGTTTCAGTATGTGAACATGGGGCTGGAAAGATAACTCAGCAGTTAAGAGCAATTGCTGCTCTTCCAGAAAGCAGCAATTTAGTACCCAGGATGCATGTAAATGTCTCACCGCTGCCTGTAACTCCAACTCCAATAAATCCCATTCCCTCTTCTGACCTCACTGAGCATCTGCATCTATGCATTCAATTCCTTTTAAAAGTAGTTAACATTATAAAAAGATGTCTACGACAGAAATCATGACTGATTCTTGTTTACCCAGGTACTGTGTTCAAGGATCAAACTTCAGCTGAGGTAGGGAAGCCTGTCTTCATCTATTACAGATTGCAGAGAAATCAAAATAGATTGGACATGCCCAGTTATCCCTTAAGTAACAAAACTGAAAAAAAGAATAGAGAGATCTAGAAAAAGGGGTTAGAATGTGGTTTTGCTATGTTCTCAAACTAAAATATGATGTAAGTTTATCATGTTTCCCAAGATCATGCTGTTCCAGAGGAGCCCATGGTCGCATAGGTTAACATAGCACTGACTACACATCCATTATTTCTTTACATTTAAAACAACATAGACAGCATACAGACCATTGTTCAGGAGGTCCCCCTAAATCTGATTAACTAAAAGAAGATGTGAACTTCTACCAACTTTATTCTTTCACTGTGTATCATGACATGTTGTTTTTTTTCCAAGTTATAACTTATAGCTATAGTCATTTACAGTGGAGCTATAGAGGAGTTTGAAGTTATCTATTTAAATTCCTCCTTTCAGATGATCTCCTAGGTAAGCCTTGGGAGTGTCAGGATTGCCAGTGCATTTATGTTTCTTGTTTAGTGTTTGCCTCTGTTTGCTCAGCATTTATTTTTATGTTTAACAAAAGGATGTGGATTGTATTATGTTATAATTGAAAGCTACCAGCACAGGCAGCCTAAATCCAATTCCTCTTCATTTCAGTCAAATTTCACATTCCATTACAACGGAATTAATTTGATGACCAAATCTGGCATGTTACTGCTTTCCAGCTAGATTTGTTTCCAATTTAACATCCTAACTATGCTTGTAAAATAGACAATAAAACAATCTTTTCTGATTTGGGAAATACTCTTTATTCTTCATTTCTCTCTGCTTCACTGTAACATTTGAGCTGAGTTTTATGGAACAATCACTTTCCCCATCTAATTACTGCAATTCCCTGGTAGATGGCCTCCATTGCCCTGCTATAGCAAAATTATCATAAATACACAATGCTACTGCCAGCATTTCATCTTGCACATGCGTCAGTGAGCAAAGCAAGTTTTTCCTCTCTAAATTGTGTTCTTGCTAAATTGACAATTTTCATGTGAACCCATCATGTCTTTCTATGACATCCCCAACAATTCCTGAGAAAGTTAATCTTGTCTCATAGATGCTGTCAAGGTTCAGTTCCTCATGCATGCATGCGGCTGCACCCAGACAAGAAGTAAACTGAACTCTTCTAATTAAATATTTAGGCACCAGGACACTCTTCCAACATAGATGAGTCAGGGACAAGTCTCCAAACAAGACTATGACTGCAAATTAAAGCTGCAATAGCAGCAAACTCATAGGAAACTGAGCAAACTCAACTGAGCATTCTTCTGCTGCAGCCAATTGTTGTACATTTGTTGTGCAAGTTATACTGTGATATCACTACTGAGAGCAAGAGTGAAGGTTTAATTTTAGATCAAAAGGGTTTCTATCCCAGAAAATAGCAAAGCTTCATGAGACTCAGGATCAAGTCAAGGCTAAGAGACCCAGAATCAAAGATTTCAAATAAAGAATCTAGACTGTTTCCTACCATCTCCATCTCTGCCTCAATCAAATCCATGGCAAACAGCCCTTGTGGACAACTTTTTCTCTGAGGCTGACTCAAGAATAAGTTACTAAAGCTATTTGTCTTCTAGAGTCAAGGCTACATATTGACTTCAAAATCAGATATCCAGGTTTCACTTTTTGAAGAGAAATATAACTTGCATAAAACCCTTAAAACAAAGCTAAGACTTGGGGCAGGATCTCTGAGGCAACAATTCACCTAAAGCAAACTTATAGGAGCATAAAGCTACAAAGAAAATGTGAAATTTTCTGGGACCAGAACAAGATGGACAAAAAAGACAAACTGTGTTTTCTGTGAACTAGAACTCCAAATCTCTTCCTTTCCCCGAGACATTCCCTTCTGCTGGGACTGTAAGCTGAGCTCTATGAAGATAAGAAGGAGGAATTCAAGGAGGCAGAGACAAGAACCAGACACTTATCACACTTCTAAAGGCAGCCTAGCTCTGGAGTTTAGCGGACTTTGCAATGGATAGAAACTTATTGCTGTTATTTGTTGGCACTATATTTATGATTAATTCAGACGAAACTTACCATCATACATTAAATAATTAGATTGTTGATGAAAGCAAGTTCATATGAAGTCTCAGAGATTCTCTTCACAGACTACTGATCAATTTAAAAAAGGGGAAATTGGTAGATGTCTAGCAGAGAAAATAGACCGCCCTTTAACAAATCCTTTGAAGATCCCCCATGGAAGGACTCACCCACTCTGAAGAGCAGAAAAGGGATGGGATAGGGGATTGCTAGGGGGAAAGGAGGAGGGAAGGGAGAGGGAATTGGGATTGACATGTAACACAAGCTTATAATTTAAATAAATAAAAAATGAATTAATTTAAATGTGCTTAACTAGTTAGAGTGCACATAAACACAAGTTATCTGCTACTGTGGTACACTGGGACTGACATGATCCCTAGCATTTTATTTCAAAAATGTAGGTTAGCCACTGAAGAGTTGGCTCAGAGGTAAAGAGGACTGACCATTCTTCCAGAAGACCACAGTTTGGTTCTGAGATCCCACATGTTGGCTCACAATCATTTGTAACTCCAGCCACAGGGCATCTTTCACCCTCTTCTGAACTCTGAGGGCACCAGGCACACATGTGCACAGACCTACCAGCAGACAGCAAAATTATGTATCTAAAATAGTGAAATCAATAAACCTGAATATTTCAAAGTAATCTTAATTTAATTGTGACACTAGGTATAGTTGACATAGTATATTATGTATTTTGAAAGGGCCTTTCCTAAACACTTCTGCATATAGCATATCATTATTTCTGTGGGAGGAAAGTAGTGCATTTGGAAGTTTATCCTTGCCTCAAATTTCTCTCCTCGGGTGAGCAAATACTCAGTAACATTTGTGTCTCATGGAAAATGTGTTAGAGAATTGGGTTTGTAGGTGGTTTTCATTTTTAGTTTTTTTTTTAATCTCATCTCAGTTATTCATTTAAATTTACTGGTGTGGGGGGCATTCTTCTTCCATGCTGTAGTCAGTGCTTAGTGACTTCACTACCAAGTTCATTGGAGCAACCCTAATTACCCTCAGGGGGCTACAGTAAATAAAAAAGTGAAGTAATAGTACAGCTTATTGAGAAGAAGATGTGGTTCAGGGGGAATGAGGGGATATGAGAGGACACATGGGGTGAGTGTGATTAAAATGCATATAGAATTGTGAAAGGGTAAAACATGATAAGCAAAAGAAATTCATTCATTTACATTTTTTACTTAGAATTGTTATTATCTTAACTTTAAGAGGTGATCCCAAAAGTGGCGTTAAGATAAGGAAACCAAACATACATTACATACATTATACATTATACATTATAGTATTTCATTCACATCAATTCTAAAACAAGCAAAACTCATTTGTAGTAATGAGTGTCAGACTATGGATTAGCTTTGTGCTGAGGTGAGGACAGCGGTTGGGAGACACCAGCCCCTCTTTTTATTTCCTTAGATATACTCTAGTGTTTATGCATAAATAAAATTTTAGTTTTCCTGCTAAGTAATCAGGCCACAGGGAATGAACTTGCCAGTCTTAGATGCCTGCTTGAAAGCAAACTTCCCCATGATATTCTATTTATATTGGGTATGTATGTTGTCTTTGGAAACACACATGCACAGTAAGAGGGAATTTTAAAGCCTGGTGTGCTTTTCTAAGGACAAACTTTACAGTGAATTCTTTTAAGATTTTTTTCCTTTATGGTCATGTTTGCATTAAAAGTGAGAAAAATCTTTTTATTAAAAAATTGTGGAAATGCTTTCTGTAGAACACTTGCTCATCTGCATGAAAAGCATTTTGTTTCCCCAGCTGCTCTTCGTTCATACTGAATGCATAGTCAGATGGGCTCCACACACCCAGTCATCGCTTTCTTTTCTTCAACACACATTGAGCCATGCTTGAAACAGGATTAGTTTTCAGCTTAACTGAATACTGCACTCTGATAAACTCATGTGAATGCCTAATTCAAGAATATTCAAGATGCATTATTTACAAAACTGAAATGAGTTTTCAATCCTTTAGGTTTTTTTTTTCTTTCTTCTTATTCTTTATTGTGCATCTTTCATGGCGAATGACAATACATTCTAATAAAGGTCCAAAGTGTAAATTTGAAGGTATTGGATCTGAAATGAAATCAATAGTACCAATTTCAGTTATTTTTAATTAGCTGATGCAGTCTCATGTGTGATTAGGAGGTACTCATAAATTCAACATTCTTTATATAATCCTACTGAAAAAGGTTAATTATCATTTTGTTCTTCAGAATACTTATTTTCATGAAAGAGTCAAATATTAATAGAAATAAATAAATATAGATATTTGTGGCTTACTACTTTTTTCATCCTAAGAAACATTTGATCTTTTTTTTCTAATAGACACCTCAGTATATTTATACAACAGAGGTTTAATTGAAAGATTCCACTGAAATATGGAATTAAGGAATTAGTCACAGTACAGCCACATCCATGCAAGTAGAAAGCTCTAGAAAAAGCTCCGAAAACACTGGATGAAGCATCTTATTTCTAAAATGAATGTACATTTGATCTTTTTTTTAATCTAAGTTCTATATGTTACCATTTTAACTAAGATTACTTCTAAGAGAATTGAAAGGAACATGCCAAGTTCTATCAATTAATAACAAAATATTAGCATTATTGATGTAAAACAGAATAAAATGTGTAAAATTAGAGAAAGATGGTGTGAAAGCACACTACAAATACAGGACAACATGAAAGCTTTTCTAAATTCTGGGGTGTTGATGGAGAGAGAAAAAACAGAGAAAATACAAGAGAGTTTTGTTTGAGAGCAGCTATCATTATATGCTTATAAGTTTGGACATGACTAGTTATTTATCATCCTGAAACAAGTTACCATAGAGCCTGTAATACAAACAATAAAAATTTGTTATTATATATATAGCATCATTCTCCATTATAGTTAAGGCATGAGCCTTGAAGACAGTATTCATTGATTTACCTTTCCAACTTGTAAATTCTGTTTACCTTCATTTGCCCATGGCCCATTTTTTCTTCAGGAGAAGCAATGGTTGGTCCAGTTTGACACTGCATCATTCTGGAGTGGGATTTTTCTTTCTTTAATATATTTTACAATACTCGTTATTATACTGGGCACACCCATACAATCCAGGATAATTTAATTAGTTTAGTGTCAGTGCAGATGTAAACAATTACAGAGATCCAGGCAAGGTCAAAATGAACAGAATAAGTAACTATGGTGTTCCCAGACTCAACAGACCCAAATGATATATCTACAATGCAATTAAGGCTCAGGAAAATATTTTCAGAAGTGGAGGCAGAGAGATTGTTAGATGTTGAGATAATACTTTTGAATACTGTCTGTTCTTGCTTGCTTATGATACCTTCTGATTGGTTTAATAAAGAGATGAATGGTCAATAGCTAGTCATGAAGAGGATAGGTAGATTTCTGGGGAGAGATAGGAACTCTGGGAAAGAATGAAAGGCGCAGGTGATTCACAAGTAAGATGCAGAGGGAATTAGATGTGCAGTACTGAGACAAGGTAGCGAGCCTTTGGGCAAAATGTAGATTGATACAAACGAGTTAATTTAAGTTTTATGAACTATTTGGGAACAAGCCTAAGCTAAGGCCAAGCTTTCATAATTAATAAAATGTTTGTATGTCATTATTCAGGAGCTGGTGGTCCAAAGAAAGACCCGCTACAGAAAGAACCAGAGAAACAAAACTCCTGCTGCTAGTGTCTTCTAGAGATGACTGGAAAGTTGCAGCCATAAAAGTTCAACAGTATGGCTTCCTAAACAAAAACTTTACAATGGTAACATTAGTTTGCATGCCAATGAGTATGGGGAAATTTTTATAAGGTTTCACAACTAAATGTAAAGCTATAGGCAATCAATGATTTCTGAGACAAACAAACAAACAAACAAAACAAAACAAAAAAACACAGTTTTCTCCAGGGACAAGCTCCTTGACAGTTTTTCTAAACCAAGTGATCAACCCTAAGCCCATATACATATGTGCAACACTAAATGTACACAGAAAGCTGTATTTACGTTTACTTGTGTATATGCACATATATACATATATTAAACAATAATTACTTAAAAAGAAGTTATTAAATTAAGAGTGTATGGGGGTACTATGGGAGTAGGAAGGGAGTGAAGAAGGGCTACATACTATCAAAATATAGTAGTCATGCATGAAATTTTCAGAAAATACCTAAATTTTAAAAATAGAAAGTATTGGCTGAGAAGCAGGATTTTGCTTCTTTATGATCATCATTATGACTATTTATATAACAATTAAAAAAAAAGAAGTGAGTCATTTCAGTGAATCAAAGTCTTGATTATCCTGAATGCTTCATTTCTAGTACTGTAATTGTCTTCTTTTGTCCCATAGAATGGCAACATATGCACAAATCATGGGTCATGAATACACATACACATAAATACACACACACACACACACACACACACACACACACACACACACACACATATATATATATATATATATATACATAGTCACACCATATTCAGTAAAATAAAAAATAATAACTATCATCCTTTAAATCAAACAGTGAAATAATGTCAATTGTGTTTGTGTGTGCATCCACATTCCTTTGGTCATGTGTGCACTCAGGTGTACATACACTTTTACATATGTATGCATATGTCCATGGAAGTCAGAGATTGATATTGTGTGTCTTTGCTGATTGATGTCCACCTTATATATTAAAGATAGAATTTCTTACCAAACTATTGATAGACCTCCTGCCCGAGAGGTTTAGGACTCTACATGTCCCTCTTCCCATTCTAGCCCTGGCATTACATATGGGCACCGCTACCCCTAGATTTTTATATGAGTGGGAATAAGAGCTCAGGTCATTGTCCTTGCATGACAAGCACTTTAACAGATGTCTCATTTCCAGGACCAAATAAGCCAATTAATTGAGAGGAGAGGTGAACTTATACTATGGACTCTAGGACTAGATATGTGATTGCTTACTTACCCAGTTTCTCTGCATTTCCAGCCCCCTGTCACCTCAGTGCTCTGTAAGTTGGTAACCACATCTCAATTCTGAATCGAACATTACCTCGTAACATTTTCTTCTGTATAATTACTGTGTACTTGTCCTGCTAGCATTGCTTAATAAAAGAGCATGTTGCTTGTCACTTTCATCATCTTGGTAAAAACATTGACCTTACACAAAGTTTTTAAAGCAAATTTATCCATTTGTTTATGGACGAGTTTGCAAGAAAAAAAGTGGCATCTTAGCAAAGTTCTTGCTTTCCTAGATGATTACTTAGACTTTTATATGTGTTCTTTCTTTTACTGTTGTTACTGAGTTCATTTATTCCCCAATGCAATGCTAACAAGAAAGGTTTAATACATTTAATCGTAAGGAAAGCAAGAAGTGTCATTTTGATGACTTAACAGTTCTTGAGCATGTCATCTGATCTGTATGTGCAGGACAGAGAGCTCAGTATATCAAACCACTTCGTAGGGTTCATTTCCAAGTGTCCAGGTTATCAAGAGATAACTGAACCCTGATCTATAAAATATTGCCCTTCAGTTTTTGGGTTGGAAAAATTGTTTAGGACTAGGCTGATGTACTGAATCTTTCTGGCCACAGGGTCAGAATTAACAATACCCAGAATTTCCACTTTCTGAATGTCTCCCAAGTAGCTTATTTCCCTGACCATAAATTGCCCATTATTCTCTTTTGTGTATAGAGAGTATAGTGAAGTAGTGTAAGTCCTGGTGTTTGTGCTATAAAATGAGGAATAATAACAAATTAAAAAATACTCATGATTATATTAAAATACCCTCTGTTTTATACCAATAGAATCTTTATGGACATTACTGCAAATTCTAAATTTAAAAATTTGCTCTGATTCTTGGAATTAAATTTATATAGTGACCCTGGCTTCAGATCACCATGTATATTACTGACACTGTACTTTCACAGATGTTCTTGTTTTGGTCTTTCCTAATCAACTGAAGGCTTGGCTCCAAGGGTTGGATGGTCATGCAACATTAGGAGACAGGCATACTAGGAGGCTGAATATGTGCTTTGAAGATATTATGTGCCCCTTAGTCTTTTATTTTTTTAATGTTTCTCTGACTCAAGTATCATAAGAGGAGTAGTTTGCTTCATAGAGCATTCCAAGTTATGATATGCAGAATTCACCACAGTCTGAAAGCCCTGGGCTCACCCAATCTTATACTAGAAACCAGAACCATGAAGCAAAATAAATCTTTATAAAGTTAATTGTCTTGGGTATATTGTTATAATGACAAACAACTGACTAATTCAATGACTATTAATGGAAATGTGAGAAGGTGTGATCTTCTGCTTTCTTTTATAACTTGATGCTTCTTTTCATATGGAGAAGGGGTTGCTAGAATAGTGGATGCCTATTGCATGGGAAATAAGGCTGGCAGGCAAGTGCTCATAACAGATGCCCTGACTTCTATGAAGAATGATTCTTACTAGCAAATAGAGAGGCTTAAAGATTCTTCACACTCATGATCAGCTGTTGCCATCTCAAAATGTAGACAGGATGAATATATCAATTTCAGTTGTAGATAGTAGCTTCCAAGTTAAGTTAGGATGTTTGAAGTAGTAAAAAAGATTACAAGGAAGAAATGTGAGTGGTTAATAATTTGAACCCTATCTACACATCAGCTTAAATCACTGACTGTAAGCCAGTGTACTCAGTATATCACATTAGCACCCTTATTTGGAATCTACTCACATATTTTGAGATTATATTCTGTCTATAATCACCTCCTGTCTAATATGTGCAAGCCATCTGAAACAGTATGGAACAAAAAAGCAGAATTTTACAGGTACAGAAGGAGACAGGTAGCTCCTGGGTGTGCTTTGTACCTAATAGTGGAATATAAATATTTGACAAATTCAAAGCCTTGCAGTTCCTGAGAGAACATTACAAACATCATTTCATCCTGAGTTCATCCCCAGCCAAGCGAGCATTACAAAGAGTGGCTTAGTGTAATCCTCTGCTCCAGATCAGCAGTCATTAGCTCAGACATGTGGAAAAGAGTAAATACTGGAGCTGCAGGAGTAGAGGGAAAGCCTTTTCTGTTGTTCCTGCTCCACAGACCCTGACAAACCCAGTCTCTGCTCCAAGCTCTGGCTCAGGTCATAAGAGAGAGCATTTCACAGAACAGCCACAACATGATCGTACCTACCCAGAACAAAGGAATCAGAGGCACTGGGTTTCCAGGGTTCAGAAGATGACAAATGTAACCATGTTGACTTATTTAAATCAGAATTTTCAAATGAAAAATGTGTATGAAGAATCTATGGTTACATACATTGCCTTGGGATTATATATAATGAAAATGAACAACTCTTCAGCTAGTGATTCACTAGCTGTAAAAAAACATTTTACAGAAATGAAAATATCAATGCCGCTTATGTGTACAAGAAAATCTAGTTTTGTTTATAGTCTGACACTCTGGAATAGACCATTAGGAAGAATATTCATTAGGAAGAATAGAAAAAGAAAGTGAAGGCATAGCTATGGAATAGTATTCAGCTATCAAAAAGATTAAGATTAATTTTTATTCAAGATGAGAAAAACTGTCAACTGTATGATTATATTTAAGAAATGTCCAAAAGAGGCAATTCTAAGAAACATAATGTAGATAGTTTCCTGAGAATATTGTAGACAGAAAGGGCAGGAAGGGAACATTTATGGGTATGGAATTTATTTGGAGATGACAAAAATGTTTTAAAAATGTTTTAATGTCTCCTTTTTATTATTCTAATTTAATAGTACAGTTCAAGATGGGTGAACTAGCTGGGCATGGTAGTACATGCCTTTAATCCCAGCACCAGAGAGGTGGAGGCAGGTGGATGTCTGAGGTCTAGGACAATCTGGTCTATAGATCAAGTTCCATGACAGCCAGAGCTGCAGAGAAACATGGTTTTGAAAAAACAAAACAAACTATAGCAACAAAGATGGATAAGCCACAAGTTATAGATTGTTTACATTACCTCAGTAAAGGCTGACTACTTGGTTCTACTTAGAGGCTGTATAAATTTTGTGTCATTAATGCATATGTCTTCCTATTATAATTATACAACAATGCTTTGATTACAGTAGCTTTGCAATGACTAGTGGTGTTAGTTAGTTTAATCTTATTTTCTTTTATGTCAAACTATTTTAGGGATTTTTGTGTTTTTCATGTGAAATGTTTAGACTCATCTCTCATAGCAGAAGCTGTGGACCCAGGGTATTGGTGGGACCTGACTCTGAACTGAGACACTAGTGTGAGAATTTCCACCTCTTAGAATATCTTCTGTAGAGCCAGGAGTGAGGCCTGAACTGACATAGGACAACACTTGATGTTATTAAGACCAGAGATGGAGTCTCTGGGCATAAATGTTACTTCCAGAGGGAGCAATGATATCTTAGCCATACTATAACTTAGAACTCTACTACACACTGCAAATGCCACCACACACACACACACACACACACACACACACACACACACACACACACAGAAAAGGAGAGATAGATAGATAGAGAGAGAGAGATAGAGAGAGAGAGAGAATGACTAAACAACCATATTTCAGATGTACAAATCCTAGTCCATAAATGAAAACAACATGCTAAAGCAAAGTAACATGTCTTCCACTAAACCTCCTAATAATATAATAATGCTCACTGGTGAAAATGATTTCAAAAATCTTACAGAGAAACTATCTAAGAAGGACTCTGTGTTCAAACATCTTTAAGAAGATACAAAGGCACACCAAGTGAACAAAAACAGAGTGAATGAAATAACAAAGTTTTATAAGGCATGAACTTTAAATAAGAAGACTTGTTGAAGAGAAACAGAGCTGTGATCCTAGTCATGACACAATGAGTAAAATTAAAAGCTCAGTGAAAAGCATTATTAAAAGAAAAGATCATATGGAAAATAAATGATCAAGGCTGGAACAGTAAACAAAGGAATGGTAATATTCATTGACAGTCAATAACAAATTATAAAAGCTATAATCAGAATTTGTGAGAGATTTGGGATATCATGAAAAAATCTAACCTTCAAATAATGGGTTTCAAACACAGAAGAAGGAAGAATAAGAGAAAGAAGAGACAGAGGAGGAGGGGCAGTGTGGCCATTATAAAGACAGAAATATTTTCAGTAAAATCATAGAAAAAAATATCCCACATATTGAGAATGCATACCAAGGCACAAGAAGCCTAAGGAACATGAAATCAACAGCATGAGAAATAAAACTCTCCATAGTATAGTATAGTTAGAACATTAAAACAAAAGGAAGTGTATTGAAAGTTGCAAAGAGAATGGTCAAGCCATTATTATGTACAGGGTTACCAGAATAATTCCTGATTATTTGATAGAAACACTTAAGGTTGGAAGGGCCTTGAAAGATGTATTCCAAGTGCCAAAAGCCACAACTGCAAACCCAGAAAAACTATCTGTTAAAATTAAAGAGTAAAGCTTTCTCTGACAAAAAGAGACCAATGAAACTTGTCACCTACAAGCTAGTGGTAGAGTATACCTAGGCATGAAAAGAAAGATAAATTCACTATGGTTCCATGAGAGTAAATAAACAATAAAGGGGCAATTAATCAGAAGAAAGTATAAGAAAACCATAAAATCATTAAAATACAGAACTTTCATTAATAACTATGATTATTAGTTATCTCTTTTCTCCAATAAAAAGATATATGAGTAGATTATACTAGAAAACAGGAACTACCTTTTTTTGTTGATATCAAAAAACAAAACTGACCAACAATGGTAAATACCACTTTAAAATAAAAGGGTGAAAAAAGTAATTCTAAGAAAATGGAACTAGGAAGCAAGCAGGCATAGTTATTCTAATACTTGGTAAAATCAACTCCCAAATAAGAAGTCAATAGAGCTGAAGATTACTTCATTCTCATCAATAGAACATTCTATCACCATGAGATTATTCTAAACATATACTCTTTAAGCACACATAAAACAATACTGACAGATATAGAGGCACAAATTAATCCCCATGCAGTGATATTGGGTGACTTCATTACCCAATTCTTACCAATATACAGATCATCTGGACAAAAAATAAATAGGGAAACACTAGGACTAAAGAGATCACAAATCAGAGGGATCCAATAGATATCTATATAACATTATACCCAAACACACATTCTTCCCCCAAGTTTATGGGACTTTCTTGAGAATTGGTCATGTATTAGGATATACAGAAAGCCTCAACAAGTCTAGCAGTCCCACTTACAGTAATAAAGTAGAGGTTAGAATTTGAAACATTTGTCTCAAACACTTGTCATGCTTGAAGAATGTGACACATCTGTGTCTGTCAAGTAAAATGAATAGTTTTCTAAGAATGACATAACATACCATAGATGTATGAACTAGTTACTTATGTAAGACATCATTATGGGAATTAATTGGCCCAACTTGTCTGCATAATTTGAGGAAATCTTTATATGAAACACTGAATCAAGTAGATATTTTCAAGGGAGTCATTACTTTACAAAATACCTTTAAAAAAGTCACCTTAAGGGAGGAAGGAATTTATTTTGTCTCACATGTTGAGAGGATAAAGTCCATGTTGCATGGGATAGAATTGTGGCAGGTGACTATATAGTAGCAGGAGTGGGATGCCTAAACTCTTAGTATCTTGGTAGAACAGGAATCAGAATGGACAGAAGTAAAGTGCAACTAAAAAGCCTCACTGATACATGTCTTCCACTAAAGCTCCACCTCCTAAAGGTTCTACAAATTTTCCCCAAAGTCTAACTAGTTGAGAATAAAGAACTCATGATCTTTCGAATGACATTCATAGTCAAACTGCAAAGGGGACCAGTGTTTTTCTTTATGTGGCTTACAGTACCAATTCTCCTATGGAAATAAGGATCTTTGGTTCATTTCTCTGGGAGAGACTGAATCTCTGGGTTTCAATGTTTATTTCAAAGGTGGGCTGATGCTACAAGTCTAAGTGTATTGCAAGCCTAACTTAAAAGGGCCTTACCTCCATCTCATCCCTGCTATGAGGAAGGACTATCAAATGGGAGTGATTATTTTCTTGAGGTAGGTTTTAGAAAATTCAGTTTTATAAGTCATATTATATTTTCATTAGCTAGTTGGATTCCTCACAACTGCCTGGTACCTTACACATGACCATCTCCTTCCTAGAAGATAAATTCCTGAAATTTTTAATGAGGTTTTATTCATATTTAATTTTTATCCCAAAAAACAGCAATTAGGACATGCTATATAAATGAACTCCATCAACTCCTCATAAATTTATTGCAATGTTTAGAGCTACAGACTTATTCAGATATATGTGCACCTCTACCACTTCCACATTTCCTACCCATGTCCTGTCATGTCCAATCAAAAGATTGTCTAGGCATGTAAAAGAAATCCATCCCTTAACCCACTTGCTCTAATATTAAGATATAACAACTTTCACCAATTGCTACTGAGCAATGAAAAGTTTCTTCATTTTCAGATAAAAGGATCATTTTTTTCACTAATGTAATTATATTGAATAGTCAAGCCACAAAGGAGACACCTAAACTAAAGTGGGTGCTAAGTGGTAAGTAGGTGTGTTCTCTTCACTTCTCATGCTCTTTTTTCCAAAGAGATGAGGGAAGAAGAAAAGGAATGATCCAGATCAGAATAGTTTAAGGATGATAAACAAATAGCTTCATTATTGAGAACTTATTCACTGCTCTTGTATAATATCATAACTTTAGGTATAATTCAACTTTGGAGGCTCAGTGGAGAATGAAGAATCTCAGAACAAACTGCCATTAATATTTAACACACACATACACACACACCAAAAAATATTAGCCCCTTAAGCTTCTATGAAGTCTTTATGGGGAGAATAGAAGCAGACTACAAGCAAAGTCACATTTGTGAATAAAAAGCAGCAGTCTTAAATATAACAGCTGTGGGGAATTAAGAAATAAACTCCAACTTGCAGTTGTTTTATCTGCAATAAATAACTGTTTAGGTCCTTGGAAAGTGACACCAGTATTATTTATTTTTTTGTATATTTGGTTTATGTGGTTGCAAGTGCATATACTGAATTTTAAACTAATGATGATTATCTGTAATTGACTGTAGAGGCAATCTATCAAAATTTAGTGCTCCTTACTGACATCTGCTTGAACATTCATTTCTCCCCTCTTCTCCCTTCCTTTCTCTTCTACTCCCCTCTTTTGTTTCAGAATACACAGGTTACATTGTAGGGGAACTGCCCCAAAGCAAAGCAAGAGAAAACAGAACAAAACAAAAAAACAAAAACAAAACAAACAACAACAACAACAAAAACATCCTCTCCTTTCTTACACTGTAATCCAATTGGATCTGTTTGCTAATCAGATCTCTGGGTTAGGATTACTATGCTGTAATAAACACCATGACCTAAAACAATGCAGGGATGGAAGGATTTATTTGGCTTATATCCTGTGTCACACAGTCCCTCAAATAAAGCCAAGGCAGAAACTCAAACTAAGTGGGCTTCATGGTACATTCAAAGCCATCAAAGAGTAGGAACAACACTTCATCTTTATCAACACCATTTACAGTCTAGTATGTCAGACACCTAACATGAAGTTGTTGAAAAACCAACAGGTTGGGCAGGAACTGATACATAGGCTAAGGAGGATTGTTTCTTACAGGCTTGCTCCCTGTGGCTTGCTCAGTTTGTTCTCTTTTTTTTCCCCTTATTTAAATTATTTTTTAAATTACAACATTCTTATTTTACATACAAACTCCAGCTCTCTCTCCCTCCTGTCCTCCCACCCCCCCCAACCAATCTCCTATTCTAACTCCCACCTACTCCTCAGAGAGGAATAATACTCTTATGGGGGATCATCAAAGTCTGTCCTATCATTTTAGGCAGGACTGAGGCCCTTCCCCCAGTATCTAGGCTGAGAGTGTATCCCTCCATAGGGAATGTGCTCCAAAAATCCATTTATGCACTGAGGATAAATACCGGTTCCACTGCCAGAGGCCCTATAGATGACCAAGTCCCCCACCTGACATCCTGGTTTGTTCTTAAGCAGGCTCTCCAGCTGCCAGACTGTGGTACATGGACTCCTACATTTTTAGGTCAGCATTCTCTGTTGGTTTCCCCAGCATAGTTTTGACCCCTTTGCTTACCACTCCTCCTTCTCTGCAACTGGATTCCAGGAGTTCAGCTCAGTCCTTAGATGTAAATCTCTGTTTCTGCTTCCATCAGCGACTGGATGAAAGCTCTATGATGGCATTTAAGATAGTCATCAATCTCATTATAAAGGAAGGACATTTAAGGTAGCCTCTCCACTATTGCTTAGATTCTTAGTTGGAGTCATCCTTGTGGATCCCTGGACAAATCCCTAGTGCCAGATTTCTTTTTAAACCTATAATGGTTTCCTCAATTAAGATGTCTCTTTTCTGGAGAACTTGTCACTTCCCCCTTCTGTGAGAGACCTTATATGAATCTCTTAGAATCCACCTTGTATCCTAGTTCCTCTGGCGGTGTGAATTATAGGCTGGTGATCCTTTGCTCTATGTCTAAAATCCATATATGAGTGAGTACATACCATGTTTCTCTTTTTGTGACTAGGTCACCTCATTCAGGATTGTTTCTTCAAGTTCCATCCACTTGCCTGCGAATTTCAAGATTTCATTTTTTTCCCCCAGAGTAGTATTCCATTGTGTAGATGTGCCTCATCTTCTTTATCCATTCTTTAGTTGAGGGGCATCTAGGTTCTTGCTATTACAAATAATGCTGCTATAAACATAGTTGAGCACATGTCTTTGTTGTATAGATGTGGATCATTTGCAAATGTGCCTAAGAGGGGGATTGCCAGGTCCTGTGGTAAACTGATTACCATTTTCCTGAGAAAACACCATACTGATCTCCAAAATGGCTGTACAAATTTGCACTCCCACCAACAGTGGAGGAGTGTTCCCCTTTCTCCACATCCTCTCCAGCATAAGTTGTCCAATTTTAGCCATTCTGGCAGGAGTAAGATGGTATCTCAAAGTTGTTTTGATTTGCATTTCCCTGATACCTAAGGATGTTGAGCACTTTCTTACCTGTCTTTCAGCCTTTTTTATTTTCTCTATTGATAATTCTCTCTTCAGTTCTGTATCCCATTTTTAATAGGGTTATTTGGTGTTTGGTGACTAGTTTCTTGAGTTCTTTGTATATTCTGGAGATCAGCCCTTTGTCAGATGTAGGATAGTGAAAATCTTTTCCCAGTCTGTGGGCTGTTGTTTGGTCTTGTCAACTGTGTCCTTTGCCTTACAGAAGCTTCAAAGTTTGAGGAGGTCCCATTTATTAATTGTCGATCTCAGTGTCTATGCTACTGGATTCTCCAGAGCACATAGGGAGTGGGGCAGGGGGTAGTAAGTGGAGAGGGAACTAGGAGAAAGAGAAGGGGAGGAAGGGAAAGCCCATGGGAGTAGGAGGATTGAGTCAGGGGAGGAATAGAAGACAGAGAGAGAGAGAGAGAGAGAGAGAGAGAGAGAGAGAGAGAGAGAGAGAGAGAGAAAACATAAAAGAGGGAGCCATTATAGGATTGAAGAGAAAACTGAACATAAAGAAATGTTCAGGGGCATACAAGACTGACTCCAAATAACAATTTGAGCAACAGTGGAAAGGCTACCATAAATTCCCTTCCCTGATAATGATATAAAAAACTAACTTATTCACCATCATGGAGCCCTCATTTAGTACCTGTTGAAAACAGAAGAAAACACCCATAACTAAACATTGAGCCAAACTAGAATCCAGATGCAGAGAGGGAGGACAGAAACACAGAGACAGCTGACCTGAACAAGAAGGAGCTAATGGGCCCCAGACTGATAGCTGGGAATCCAGCATGGGACTGAACATGGTCTCAGCTAGAAGGCCTGAACAGTCTAAGGGACCTCAGACAGTAGAACCAGGATGTATTCCTGGTGCACAAAGGGACCTTGCAGGCACATCCCCCATAGAGGGATACTCTAGAGACAAGGGAGAAGTAATTGTCCCTACTTCAAATGACTTGACAGATTTAGATGACCCCTCCTGGATGGCATCACCCTACATGTTGAGTGGGGAGGCATTGGAGATGAGGGTGGTCGGGGTGCATGTAATGGGGGGGGGGGAGAGGTAAAGAAGGAGGGAGCAAGGAAGAGGGAACTGGGATCAATATGTAAAATAAAAAAATAAAATTATAAAAACAAAAAAAGGTATCTCTTTTCTTGGTCTCCTGTATTATTCCCCCAACTGGATCTTCCTGATCCCTCATGTTCTCCCCTCCTCTTTCTTCTCCTTCCCTCCACACTCATTGCCTCCCCCCCCCCAGTGCTTCCAATTTCCTCAGGAGATCTTGTCCCTTTCCTCTTCTATAGAAGACCATGTATGTCTCTCTTAGGGTCCTCCTTGTTTCCCAGTTTCTTTGGGGTTGTGGATTTTAGGCTGGATATTGTTTGCTTTGTATCTAATATCCATTTATTATTGAGTACATACCATGTTTGTCTTTGTGTGTCTGGGTTACCTCACTCAGGATGTTTTCTTCTATTTCCATCCATTTGCCTGCAAATTTCAAGGTGTCATTGTTTTTACTGCTGAGTAGTACAACCTAGGACCACCAGCCCAGTGGAGGCACCACCCACAATGAGCTGAACCTAAACAGACCTTTAGAGCCTTGTCAGTTAGAAGCATAAGATGGGTGATCTGAGTGGCTGAGTAACAGCAGCAGGTGTCAAACATGGCCTCAGATTTGGCTTTCAGGCAGTTGCTTTAACTTTTTATTGGTTTTAACACTCTTGATGCTTTTGGGAGCTTTGGTATCTCATTGGTAGATGCATTTGATTGATCGGTGTTTTCAAATGTTATACAGCTGGTCCTTGATTTAGGCAGATTGTTTTCAGCTTACTAACAACAGAAAAGTAACAGATATTCTAGAAAGAGCACTTTTGGATGGGTTTTCTTGAGGACCAGTGAAATACCCAGAGGTTGTATAGTACCAGGCATCTTAAGCAAAAGTTCCCTAACCACCTCAGGGTCATGAGAGAGAAATAAACAATTCTACTCATTCACAAGACAGTTTATGAGACAGTCAACACAGTCTGTGAGCAAATTTCGTGGGAGATGATTCTCTCCAAGCATAAACTAATGTAAATCCTCTGAGCATAGTCAAGGTAGTAAACGCTGAGGTGTCATGTTTGATAATTTAGGTGCCTTAAGTGCATTCGTAACTTCAATATTTTAATTTACCACAGGTTAATTGAGAACAACCTCACCTCAAACTGAGAGGCATCTACTTTCTTTCATATGTTTTAAAAAACAAAATTAATGTAGTCCCAAGGGAAACCAGAACATATATCTTTGACATCTTCAAAAATTACCATATATATATATATATATATATATATATATATATATGTAAAGAAATGACTCCTATTGTCTACCTGATGAATTTATCTTCTTTTGCCACGGTCAATTGTTTCAACCTCCTATTAAGAGTAATGGCTATTTGAAACAGAATACAATGAAAATAACCATGCAGGGACTGCTTAATACTCCTCCAGTACTTGGTTAAACTATGTAACTTAATCTCCATGAAGACATGAAGTAGAGTCAGTGCAGTGTGAAATGATACTACTCAGAAAGATCATGAAACTAGCTAAGAGCTGCAGGAGTGATTCAGCAGTAAAACGCCTGCCCAGAATTCATGTGGTATTGTGTTCAATCCCCAGCACTATTTAAAAAAATCTATTATTAAGAATATTAAAAAAATCATCAATAATAATTTTTAAAAGAACTTAGCTGTTACTAACAGAGCTGTAGATGTTGATGTCAGGATTAAAATGCAGGCCCTTCCCTGCATTATGGGAACTGAGTCCTTAACTGTAATGCCATATGTAAGAGGTGATGGATACCAATTTCCTGCTGTCCTATTAAACACACCTGACCATTACAGCTTTTATCACATTGGGTGTAATGATTGTTAGCATTTTCATGTTTCAAGTTCATGCAGGGTGCAGGTAACTGAGGATGTGTGTTCAAGTCTAAGCATCATTATGAAATGTTACGCTCACTTGACCTGAGCCCCTGCATTTCTGCAGCCTCCTTCTACTATTCTGGCTTCTACTCTTATTTTCTTCTAGAATGAATTCAGCACTGCAGTTGAAGGACATGTTCTAGTATCTAAAACTGATTATGTCACTTGTTTGTTTAAAGCCAGTTTATGGCCTTCGATGTTATTAGGAGCAAAATAGAAAGCCTTAACCTAGCCTATGATAGGATTAGGTGTTCTACATGAGTTTGTGCCCTGCTCTCATTTTTTTCCACCCTACTCTCTGGCCATGCAACCTGCATGAAGACCCTCAAATTTGTCAGACTTCCTTAGACATCTGGAAGGGTTTATTCCTCTTGAATCATCAACTTCCCTCTGCCTAGGACATGCATTTTCAGAGGGTTTGTCCAGGTTAGATTTCCTATGTGAGCATAAACCACACCATCAGGGAAGCCTGGATCTTACATTGTATGGAAATCTCTCTGTCTCTGTCTCTCTCACTCTCTCTCTCCATATTATCATTTCATAGTTTGTAGTGTTGCTGGCCCACTAATATAGGTTGATTCAAAGCCACAAGAAGGCATCTCATTTTTACCATCACCATTTACAGTCTAGGATGGCAGACACCTACAGTTCTGCCAACAACTCATACAGTTGTTGAAACACAAATGGGTTGGGTATGTGTTCATGTAGAAGTGTGGATGATCAAATGCAGCACACAGAAATGAATGGAGAAAGTGAGTGCTGTTATAAAACACTTCTTAAGTGACATTCACTTCTTTTATCATGCCATTTCAAATAAAAAAAAAAACCATTTTGTCACCCATCTAATTCTCCATAGCTACATGGGTACAGATGTCATTATAAACCTTTGATTCTTGTTGGTGATATTATTTCCTTGTGTCTGATGATCCAATGCAAAGGACCAGGTGTAGGGCATTTGATACCTAGATATCTTCCAGTCTCATTTCTCAGTACCAATGGCCCAGATGTGCTGTTCACACAGACATTTGAGTTATTGTTTTTTGTATAAGTATAGTATAATGATAGATTTCATCACCCTCTGAACGTAGGTGTCAGTTAGGAGTCCTGGACAGTCTATGGGGCTTTTATAATGGAACAGCATTTATCCCTACTGTAGGAATGGACATTGGGAGCCCATTCCCCATAGAGGTATACTCTCACAGCCTAGATAGATGGGGGCGGGCCTAGGCTCTATCCCAAATGATGTGACAGACTTTGATGATTGCCAATGGAAGGCCTCACCCTTTCTATGGAGCAGAAGAGGGATGGGATGTAGGCTTTAGGGGGCATGGAAGGATGGGAGGGAGAGGGAACTGTGATTGATATATAAAATAAGATTGTTTCTAATTTAAATTAAAAAGAAAAAAATCTTTAAAAAAAAAAAAGAAAAAAAAAAACCTATGAGGATTGCTACCCAGTTACTAGAGAAGAAACAGTATGTCATAAAAAAGAACTGAGTATCACTGAAACTGAAGAACTTGTTAGAAGTGCAAACCCTATTTCTAAGGATAGACAAGAGTTTAATTTTCTTGCTGTTAACATTTTATTTAGGTTGTGATGTCAATTCTGGCTCTGAATTATTGACTTTGTCTTCTATATTACTGCTATATTTTAATTTCAGAATATTTAGAGATGGCAATGATACACACATACACATATGTGCATCACAAGTATGAAGGCTAACACAATCATGGGACATTGAGGCATTGTTATGACTACTGTTAATCTTCATGAAAAGCCACATTCCTGCCTTGCTGTTGGATTTAGTCAATATGTGAGGAACCTGCCTGTTTCATTTGTTCTGTATCTCAATATGAAATCCAATATGCTTCTGAGAGATTAGAGCACCTATTAGTTAAAATTCAGCCTTTCTGGTCATACAAAATGAGCTAAAACCCATAAACCTTGGTTCTGGAAATGCTGATTCCATGCCTTATGAAATAATAGCTCACCCAGCCTTGGTGTTCTACTGACACCTGTAAAATAGAAGTTATATTGATCACCTAGGCTTACTTTTAAAACATTTACTCAGTTTTGAGACTCTTATAGAGATGAGGATAATGGCTGTAAATGAAATAATTAATAATAAAAATAATGGTCATTGTTTAAGAGGAAACAGTTTTCCATCATTAAGCAGGTGTTTATGCATTTATTTAGCAATAGAGTCTTCACATACTTGATTAGGAATAGCTTTCAAATGAACATTTATTGCAGTGTATTTACACATTTTCTCAAAATGGGCATGTATCTACACACTATTATGGAAGGCTACATTTAGATTAAGCTAGCATGATTACAAGTGCCATGAAGTTTATCTGTTTTGAGGAAACATTCTGGGTTGGGTTTCTATCCTGAGGCAGAGGAAGTGGTTTGAGGTCTGGCTCAGTGGACAGAAGATAATAGCTCCTATACAGTGTTCTAGGAATCTTATTACTATTCATGGCCTTTCAATCCTTTGTTCTCTGCATTTTCTTGGACTTCAGGCATTCTTTTCTGGTTTCATTTTCATTTCATTTATTTTCTAATTTTTTTGTCCCCTTAGCCTGGAGACCTGCATAAAATTTTGCTTTGGTCATTCAGAAGCAAGGGGCAAGGTCTTTCATTCAATAGCATGGTGGAAGGCTCTGTTCCTTTGTCTTTTCACTCTGTCAATTTCTATGAAGGTGTTGGGGCAATGTATAGCCAGAGAACAAGATTAGTATAAGCCACTTTCTTGGATTGGAAGTCAAGATCAAGCAATTAAAGAGACAAAGGGACAAGTCATATGAAGAAAGAAGCTGACAGAAGCTTTAGTGTTCAGAAATAAAGCCTTGTGTCCTACATTAAGGTCAGCACATTCTCTGTGTGCATGTGTGTGTGTGTGTGTGTGGGTGTGTGTATGTGTGTGTGTAGAGAAAGAGAGCTTTAGCAGTTTTTGAGTTAACAAATAAGGAATATTTATAAGACTATAGTCAGTCTAAGGCAAACAGTCTTTGTTATATTTGTGTGTCTTTAAGTTCCTGCAAAAGTTTTGCTAGACTTCTCCCTTAGAATTAAATTATTGAAAAATCCTTAAGGAGCATAATACTACCTTTTCCTTCTTGACTTTCAAGGAGCATAGAGTTCAGAGCCCAGTTATGTAAACTTTAATCTATATGGTGGATAGACTTTGCTTCTCAGGTGGCCTTGACTTTCTTATTCTATAGCTCTTCTTCCTATCTTTTGCCATGTAGTACTCAATATCCTTTAAAAAGAATCCTGTGTAACCACAAGGTATTTTTCTTGCTAAAATATTGAAAATGACTGTATGTAAGGCAGCTATGCTCACCACTGTACCATCAATGCAACCTGGGCAGTCTAAGGGACCTCAGACAGTCCACTGGGTGTATCCCTGGTGCACAAAAGGACTTTGGGAGGACATTCCCCATGGAGGGATACTTGCTTTAACTAGTATGACTTGAGAGATTTAGATGACCCCTCCTGGAAGGCATCACCCTACATGTGGAGTGGGGTGGTGGTGGGAGGGGAGAGTGGTCGGGGGCATGAGAGGGTGGGAGAGAGGGAAAGAGTGAGAGAGGGAGAGGGATCTGGGATCCATATGTAAAATAAAGAATAAAAAAAGGAAACAAAAAGAAAAAAGAAAATGACTATTTGGTACATTCTTCAACATTTTTTAGACTGTCTAGATTCCTATACACTGTGAAAAAGTTTCATGAGCACTTATTTTAGCTTGTAGTTCCAAAGGGACAGACTCCATCACATTTAGAAAGGCATGGCTTGGCAGCAGGAACAGAAAGCTTGTTGATCACATTTTTATTGTTTCATAGGAAGTAGAGAGAGAGGGAACAAGAAGTGGCAAGATGTACTTCCGCCAGCAAGGCTCCACCTTCTAAACATTCCATATCCCCCCCCAACAGGGTCTTCAACTGGGAACCAAGTATTCAAATATTTGAGCCTATGGGAATATTCACACTCACCCACAATACTGCTGTGACTGTTTTTCTATTTCTGTTCATAGGATGCTAATACTGATATTTTATTTTACTGTCTATTCTTAGATCCATTTGCATATGTGATTTCATGGAAGGAACTGTACTTTTGCTATTTTCATCATCATTATCATTTGTGGTGCTGGATCAAACCTAGGCCTTTGTGCATGCTGGGCTCATGTTACTACTGGTACTATACTCCCAACCCTAATAGTAAGTTATGAAACAGCACTTATAATGTGTCACTTTTACAAAATGTCTGAAGAGGTTTCAAAAATATTTGCTCTTGGTTTCATTCTCATCAGTTTTTGGGACTCACAGCTCAAGTCTTCAGTGGGTCACTAAATGTCACTAAAGGTACTACTCATTATCTGAAAGACAATTTGTATTGTATAGATTGCAGATGCACAAATCCTTCAAGACCACAGTGAAGCTGTATCATCTTGTAGATCTAAGATTTTTATGCTAGATATCTCTGTCTACAGCCATGGTGTGACACTTCAGTAAAAACTTATTCATCTCTACCAGAAAAGTTGGAGTGTAATGTTATTGCTAATCTTCCTGTTCTGGGCTTTTCTCTCCTAGATTATGTGGACCATGGAGCACTTGACTGCCTAATACCAAGTATGAACAGCATAGGATGTTAGTACATGAGTGACTGATGGTCTCCATAGCTTGTTTGTACTCTTATAGATCTTTGTAACATTTTCATACATCTATCTCGAATGTATATCAAGGATATCATGTTTCAGTGGTTACCATATTGAATGTAATTTAGGACAATTCTTATTGTATTCCTACACCTATATCTATATCATCTATATCTATATTTATATCTATACTGGTAATTATTTCTTTTCTAAAGTGGACTTCAAAATCCTAATATATTATTTTAAAAAATCAACACTACTTTTTTGGTCCATAATGGGAATTTTATATTTGTTGAATGTGTCCCAAACAAGTACAAAGTCTCAACATGTGGAATTCTAACAGTCTTTCTAGGCTTTTCCCCTTTAGTGAAAGCAAAGAATATTAACTGGAGATGGGGCAACATAAGCATTACACACACATTTCTCAAGGCACTATGGATTTATTGTAACAGATGGTCCACATGCTAGTCCCTTCTTAAAATTATATCACTTGGTATGTACATGGGACTCATTAAGTGACTCAATTGCTGAATCATGGAACAATTACAAGAAACCAATACACTGCTCAGATCCTGTTCCCTAATAGAAATGTACTAATGTAACACTTGCCTCTGCTGTATAAAAAGTTGTTGAAGAGAAAGTTATAGTCGCTGCCATCTGCTAAGTTCAGATGTGGAATTCTTAATGTGATGCAGCAGTTTAGTGCTCTCTCATAGTATCTGAGGTTGTAGTGATCAACCAATAAAGAAAAAAAAAACTACATGTTAGGTATTTCAGTTTTTCTCTAAATCCAAAAGTACATGATGTGAGTGACATTTTTATTACCTAGGATCATATTATTCTTGAAATAAAGGTAAACAAAGTGAAATATACAAATCTAAGAAGCAAATAAGACATCTAAAAAAAAGAATGGTTGTGAAGTCAAGATCTTGCTTACAGCATTAGGCAATATCATACTTTGGATTAAGTAGATTTTGTTTAGAAGTTTCTATGACTGTATTCCAACATTCTTACTTTTTAAAACATTGATATTAATTTGTGGCATCTTAGGAAATTCTGAAGATTAAATATAGAAATATCAACTGTAAGTTTTATGATAGCAAAAGGAACAAATATCGGCTATCTCTTATATAGAGATATATTTATTTAACTTTTGGAAATATTTTTCAGATATTAATAGAACTTTCTATTTCTTTGGAATATGTACCTTACTACTTGCACTTAGATCTTATGCATTAGGATAAAAATTAATCACATCTTTGCTTAATATGTATGTATGTATGTATGTATGTATGTATGTATGTATCTGTATTGGTCTGGATATCTATACCAACATATGAATAGGATGGAACCACAAGCATGTTTGTGTGAATGTTTTTTCAAATGGTTCTGATTTTTTTTATTCTTTGTTATTTTACTCTATGTTTCTATTTGGAGATAATCGTATTAGTTAAGTCTATTTTTGTAAATGTGGTAGGCAATATTGTTAAACTATTGCGTTTGACACTTTTACCTTTCATCATTATCTCTTGCAGTAAACACACTGCACATTTGAAATTACATAGTTTTGAGAGATGGCTTCAAATGTATAAGTGGCAGGACAACTTACAGAGCTGCAGGCAGAGATAGGGTGTGGAGAAGGCCATCTTGACTAAAAAGTCCGGTCTATCACTACCTCTTTATCTGATTTCTTGATGGCAATATATAGAAAATAGCACTGACTTAGGACTTTGGTGGAAATTTACCGAGGTCATGTGTTAATGTATACAACTTTAAAAGTATTCTGTTGGGGGGCCCGGGCAGTCTATAGGGCCTCTGGCATTAGAACCAGAATTTATCCCTAGTTCACGAATGGACTTTGGGAGCCCATTCCACGTGAAGGAATACTCTTTCAGCCTAGATACACAGGGGAAGGCCTATGTCCTGCATCAAATGATGAGAAAGACTTTGATGATACCCTATGGGAGGCCTCACCTTCCCTGAGATGTGGGGTTGGTGGAGGAATGGGAGGAAAGGAGGGAGACAGAGCTGGGATTGGTATGTAAAATAAGATTGTTTTTAATTTAAATAAATAATTTAAAAATATATATTTTACTAATATGTAATTCTTCTCAGTCACCAGAAAGCTATCTAGACTATTGCTGGACTTGGCATGAAAGCAGCATTGAAGAACATATAAGAATCAAAATTCTGAGTTAGTGGTATTATGAATTTGCTGGGGGAAATTTACAAAACCTGAAAAAATTTTGGTGATAAAGTTACTTATCTTTTAAAGGAATTTATAAAAATTGTCCATCTACTTTCTATATCCAGGCTATTAGTGAGATCAGATCTTTACATGTTTTCTTAGATTTCTTAACAAATAGATGCATTTTTGTTGTTTATGATGTCACAGTTGCTAGGGTCTGCAGCTGCCATCAATGACAACTGTAATCTCTTTGCTGGTGGTGTATAATGCTTCTTCTGAATGAGGAAGTTGCATAGTAATGATTCACAAGACTAATACATGGAAATATCAACTTTATCAAAAGATTTTAAACTCTTGTTGATAATAACAATTAAATTCCAATCAGTGAAAAAAATAGTTTATCTCAGCACACCTGCAGAAACTGGGGCATAATAGAAGACTGAGTGTGCTAATATTTGTGAAATGGATTAACAAAATTCAGTGTTCATGAATGAAAAAATCGCTTTTACCTCCTTGCGTATTTATATAGCTTCAAAAAGAAAGTCAAAGTATCAGGACCTTAATCCCAGCAAGTTTTCTTTGATCATCTAAATGCTTTATTAGACTGAGGAGGGCAAAGGCATCTGGATTACTTCCGTTCCAGTGTTTTTCTTCTCATGCATAAGCACTTAACTATAGACTGAAACCAAACAATAGAACAAATAGCCGAAACAAATATGTGTGCAAATCTTTGCATTTGTAAAGAGTTTTCTGCATGGTACCTTTATTGCCTATCATAAAGTTCTCATGAGATTAATCATGCTATTTAAACAAAATGTATAAGGAAATGGAGACATAGCAAGTTTGGTTAAAGAATCTCTCATGTTTTCCTTCCTTCCTTCTTCCCTCTCTTCCCTCCCTCCCTCCTTCCCTTCCCCTCTCACTTATGTCTGTGTTACATGTGTGTATCACTTGTGGAAGGCAGATATCAAACTCAGGAATCTTCTATTGCTTCCCAATTTTTTTTTTAATTTAAAGAAAGAAAATGATTGAAGACCTGCAAAGCAATTCCTGAAAGACTGACTTTTTGCATGCTCCTGTAGCTGAACAATGCACTCTATCTATCATATAAAAACTTTTATCAAGCACAAATACAAAAACTGAGATAAGTCACTATTGTTTAACAATGGAACAAAGGTAAGTACCTAAGTAACACTAAAGATGACTTACAAAGGATGAAAACAGAAGGACACAGTGAATGTTCAGTTATGTATACTGGATTATACCTGCAGCACTAGAGAACATTGCTTTTCTTTCTTCTTTCTTTTTTTTCTTTCTTTTTTTGATTGTATTTTTTAAATTATTATTTAACATTTTTTTCTTATTTTACATAAGTTACTCCTACCTTCCCATGCCTCCTACCGACCCCCTATCCCATCAATCATCTACTCCCCAGGGAGGGTGAGGCCTTCCATGAGAGATCATCAAAATTTATCAAGTGATTTGGGGTAGAGCCTAGGCCCTCTCCCTTGTCTGTAGGCTAAGAGAGTATTCCTCCATGGGTCATGTGCTCCCCGAAGTCTGTTCACCTGCAATAAGGATAACATCCTCATTCCACTGCCAGAGGTCCTATGGACTTGCCAGGACTTCTAGCTGACACCCACATTCGGAGGGGGACTCTTGTTTGGTCAGCTATCAGACTGGGGTCCATGAGTTCTCACTTGCTTAGGTCAGCTGTTTCTGTGGGTTTTCCTAGCATGGTCTTGACCACTTTGTTCATCACTCTTCCCTCTCTGCAACTGGATTCTAGGAGTTTGGCTTAGTGCATAGCTGTGGATCTCTGCTTCTGCTTCCATCAGCTACTAGATGAAGGCTCTAGGATGGCATATAAGGTAGTCATCAATCTCATTATAGTGGAAGGGCATTTAAGGTAGCCTCTCCACTATTGCTTAGATTCCTAGTTGGGATCATCCTTGTGGATCTCTGTACAGTTTCCCATTTCTTCATAGCATTAACATGTATACACGTGTGTAGTGGCAAAGGAGCAGCTTCTGCCAGGCTGAGGTGGGGTTTTTTGTCTGGACCTAGACTTCCCCATTTCAGCTAGCATGGATGACCAGGCAATCTCTCAAATGGACAGATTTGGTTCTAACTCAGAGAATGTCTGCTGTCATGCCTGGCTTTTTACTAGGCTACAGGGGATCTGAACCCCAGTCTTCTGGCATGCACATCACATGTTACTCACTGATCCATCTTCATTCATGAATACAGAAATGGATCTATGTTTTTGTGTCCAATGCTGTTTTGGTAATTGTTTGTTTATTTTCTGAATATCAACAGGCCATAAATTTAAGGGTATTTAAACCTTCTAACATTTACCCTCTAACCATAGCATTTTTCTTCCATGCTTGTACTCAGCATGGTTTGAGATAGAAGAACCTTTTCTAATTATTCTCACAAAGAACTATTAATATATCCTTGAAAATAGAAAGCCTGCCTTCCCACATTTGAGTCTGTCTGAAATCCCCTCACTGACAGCCACTTATAACTGATCAAAGACCTGAGTTTTTCCTCCTAGTTACACCCGGGTGACCAGTGTTTGATAGCTTTTCTGTCTAACCCATTCAAAATCTGTTTATGTGCAAAATCATCAAATATAGTTGCCTTCTGAATGAATTACACTTTTGACTTTGTTTTGGTCATTTTGCAAATACCTTTCTGGAACTATAATCTTCTCTGTAATTTATGTTGGAAAAGATTATATCTTATTTCACATGTTAGGATTTTTCTTTAAAGTTATTTATTATTCATGTTACATATTAAACTGATGCTGGTCTACACAGACTTTAAATGTATTTGTCATCTACCATTAGTCACTGTGTGAAATCTCTCAGTAATAGTTAGCCCTTGAATTTTCTGCAGCTAAGGAGAATTTAACACTGATTGATGGCAGATCACTTAGCTGGTTGGCAGACTTTCCAATTTACGGCAGGGAAATTGCTCTTTTCTTTTTGTTCATTCCTTCTGCCGCTTGTGCTGAGCTATAAGACATATGTGCCAGACTGCACACGAGAAGCAGCGATGGATTGGCAATATGGCATGTCTTTTTTACAATTACGATTTTATCAGTTTCTCAAACTGTACAGGGAATGTCAAATATCTTGGATGACATTCTTCCATTATTGTAGGCAGCTTGTTTATGTACCCTGTCTCCTTTAGCTCCCTGTGTACAGTGTAAAGCCCATCACCTTTTGCATGACAAACTGGCCTAGAGCCCAGAAGAAAGGCGAGTCTATTTTGCTTAGAAGTCCCAGATATTTTGCTGGCCATACACCAAATGTACAGTCAATTTTACCTTTTCCTGCTCCAAACAGATGAGAAAAAGTAGTCCCTGGCATGTTCTGCTAGTACATTAGTTTAAAAAGATGAATGGGTGCAAGGAACACCAAATTCAACCTTGAATAGTTTAAACAAATGAGCCATTATTCTCCCCACATAACAAGAAAGCCCGAAGCAGTCTGTCACTAGATCAGGTGTTCTTGAATATGTGCAATAATATGGAGTCTCATGTCTCTTGTTTGTTGCCATACTTAGAACATGGTTATTATTATTTCCTTTGGGCATCAGAGAACATGGAAAAGCAAAGAAGTTTTTTCCTTCCCCCTTTTTTTTCCTTCTAAAGGACAGGTTCTTCTGTCTGTATCCTAGGCTAGTTATGTAGCCACAGTTGATCTCCAACTTCCAATCCTCCTGCCTTCATGTTCCAAGTGCTGCAACCATGGGTGTGAGCTTCAGTGTCCACATTATGAGATGCTGGGGACCAACCTAGAGTCTCATCTTTACTAACTGAGCTACATCACAAGCTACAAACTATTGAGGTTTTGTCCTCAGGCAGGATAGAGAAAGCTCTCATAAGAAAATGCCTCACAATGTTTCACTGGCCAGGTAGTATGTGTCTGAGAATGAAGTTGCTAGAGTCTGTCTTGTAGTCCCTGTCTACTATGATGTAGAGTGTGATCTCTTATGTAGCTTATATTTAGCATTCTGTGCAGCTGTGCTTTCACTTTCTCCCCCATCATAATACATGCTGTTGGTTTAGCTCAGCATATAGAATTTTAGGGAATGCTCTACTGTGTTGCAATATTTAAAGTCGTTATATCAGCAAAATCTAACCAAAGAAAATGGTTCATCATAATAAAACTAGGCATAGGTAGAATTTACCTTTCATTTTAGAACTAGCCCCTAAACATAATTTTAAACAGTCTACTTCCTAGTCTTTAAAAAATTATGTGTGGGTTTCTATGCATGAATATTGGTACACATACCTAGAACAGCTGTTTGTCCCATCTACCTTGGAGACAGGATTTGGGTTTCTTGTTGTTTGCTGTTGTGCACACTTGGCTGTCTGCCCTGTGAGCTTCCAAAGCACCTGTCTCTATGTCCCATCATACCCTGAAAATGATGAGATTGTGTAACCATGTTTACCTTGTGGTGGGTTCTAAGGAGTCAAGTCCAAGTCTTCTCCATGCTTTCACGACCCATACTTTACCCACTGAGCCATCTCCGTAGTCCCATTTCCTGTTTGTAATATAAAACCAATGATATTAATCTAACAAAAGAAATTACAGAATATAATTTACTAAATACTTTCTTGTGTTAAATCATACATGGTATCATTTTACACTTTATATCAGAAAGAGAGGGGGGTGCCATCCCCTTATCCAGAAAAGACACTTAAAGCACAGTGTCCTTCAGTAACTCAAAGCTTTCCCTGTCTACTCTTTCTTAGCTTTATTGTATCTACTTGCAATGTCCTTTATTTCACAGAACTAAGGGCTTCACTTTTCACTCAGGTAGGGTGGGCAATGATTCAGGAACTTACTTATACACTTGCTTCTTTTTCCCTTCTTAGTACTTACTCTTTATCAACAGAACATATCCTTGGATACAGTGTCCAAGATATGTGGACAGTTTATACAAACAGAAATGTCTGGGACACTTCCACAAATTCCAAAGCCCAGGCTTATGAAGAACACCAGTATGTAGTACAGGTGTCAGTGAGTTTATAACAAAATGATATACTATTATTGTTGTCATCTTAATCCGCAATTGTGGTGGTTTGAATGAGAATGGCCTTTATAGTCTTATATATTTGAATACTTCCTCCCCAGTTGGTGGAACTGTTTAGGAAGGATTAGGAGGTATTGCATTGCTGGAAGAATTGTGTCAATAGAGATGGGGGCTTTGGGCTTTAAAAAGACTCTTGCAATTGTTTTTCTGCCTTTTGGTTGTATATCAAGATATGAGTGCTCAGCTGTTACATTTTTTTCTGCTATTCTGAACTCTAACCCTTTGAAATCATAAGCCAAATTATATTCTTTTTTTTATACGTTTCCTTGATTATTATATTAGACAGCATTTTCTAGTGGGACAGAAGTGATAGGATGAATATAAGAGGATTTATTGGAGTGGATTATAAGTTATGGTCCATCTAGTCCAACAATGGCTGTCTACCAACAGAAAGTCCAAGTAACTAGTTCAGTTTGTGAAGGTGGATGTCTCAGCTGGTTTTCAGTGTATGACTGAATTATGAAAAAAAAAAAAAAAGGATTAATGCCAAAGAAAGAAAGGACTTTGCAGCAAGAGAGGGCAAGCAGGCAAAGAGAAAAAGCTCCCTTCATCAATGTCCTTTATACAAGTTGCCATTAGAAGTTTGTCCCAGATTTAAAGTGGTCTTTCTACTTCAAATGATTATGTTTAGGAAAATAACTTGCTGGTGCTCCTAGCTGTTTCAGTGTCTGATAATTACAGATGGATGTAGTCAAGTGGACAGTGATAAGAGCCATCACAATCACAAGCATGGTATCACAGGAATAGAAAAGTAACTAAGGTATTTTTTATCTTTTCTTTTTAAATTAATTTATATTTAAATTAAAACCAATTCTATTTTACATACCAATCTCAGTTCCCTCCCCTTCCCATCCTCCCATGCCTCCCACCCTCTCCCTAACCCAATCCTTTCTGGAAGAGTGAGGACTCCCATAGGGGATCATCAAAGTCTGTCACATTATTTGAGGCAGGTCCTAGGCCCTCCCCTGAGTATCTAGACTGAGAGAGTATCCCTCCAGAAGGAATGGACTCCCAAAACCCATTCATGCACTAGGGATAAATACTGGTTCCACTGCCAACAGCCCAATCCCCTAAATGGCACCCATGTTCAGAAGGTCTGGTTTGATCTTATGTAAGTTCCCCAGCTGTCAGTCTCAGGTCTTTTCTGTGGATTTCCTGGCACTAAGGAACTTTCCAGGAATCCACAAGGATGACCCAAACTAAGGATCTAAGCAACAGTGAAGAGGCTACCTTAAATGCCTTTCCCCTATAATGGGATTCATGACTACCTTAAATGTTATCATGGAGCCTCTCTCTGGTATCTGATAGAAGCAATAGATTCTTTTATTTTAAAAACTCAATCCTTGTGTTACTTAGGTGTCCTTCTGGAGCTACAAGATGAGCTTGGATTAGCTTATTATCAAAGGATGGATGCACACAGTTCTTACCAAGATTCCTTCCTAGTGAGAGCCACACCTACCTGAGAATCTGGCAATTGCCTTGGGTTTTCCCCACCAATACTCTGTGATTAAGAATATCTCTGGCTAGGCAACACTATCATCCTTCTTTACTTTTAAATATGTGCACTGAGTAGCCTGTAAAGTATGTTTTTATTTGACTTACTCATTTATTATTTAATGAGAATTAAGTAGTTGCTTATCACTTGTGTTGGTGTCAAATACAAGATTACCAACTCAAAATATGGAAATTTGAATGTTTGTAGGTCATCTATGTCTCATTCAGGTTCAGTATCTTATTGAAATAACTGCACCACACAGACACATTAAATGTACATTATCTGTTAAATGTTTTTATGTGTTACTTTCTTCATCTCCCAATGCCTTCTGCAGTGGATTGTCATAACTAATTAATATCAGCTAGGGAACTCTGTGAGATTTCCAAAAAAATCAAGCCAATTGCCAATTGTTAAGATTGGTTATGATTTTAAAATAACTGTATACAGAGAGTTAATGAACATATTATAAACAAATTAATACTAAAGATTACTTTCTAATTATTTAAGTACCTACTATTGTTTATGTTCTGGGTCTTAGTTATTCACATATAGAAAAGGGGTACATGTTTTATATAACAGTGTGTATTTCTTCTTATCTTCATGTTTAGCAGCATATTAAATTTCAACACTGGCAGATGCACACTGTAAAAGCTAACAATGCTATAATTGTGGTCTTTTTGGATTGTAGAGAGTCAGTTGTTAAACATTAGCCAGCACACCATTGGCCCCTACTACAGTGACCTTTTCCTTTATTATATTGCTGAATTTATTTTCATTAATTCTTTATATTCATTAATTCTTTCCTCCCACATTTACTGAACATGTATTGAATATAAGGTACTGAAGCTGGGGACTTGGAAATGAGGACAGTGTTGTCTTTGACCTCAAGTCATTAGAGTCTGAGTTGGATAAATGTACAAATAATTGCTCTATAAGGTAATAGGTATAAGAACAGTAACAAATAATAGATGAGAGGATTAAGAATAATGGGAATAGTTAGTACTATGTGGGTCAGAGAATTCAGTACTTGAAAGAGAAGGAAGTATTTTCCAGGCACAAGTTTTATGAAACACATTCCATAAATATGAATTTTTACACAAGAGCCAAAACTTGAGCATCCAGGTGAGCCAGAAAACTCTAACATCTAAAGCTTGCTAGGGAACCCTGAAAGATAATTACAGAATTAATCCATCACCCAATCCAAAGATTGCCATCTCATCATCTTTGCATCCTGAGAGTTATCATGGTTCTTGTGGCAACTTAAGTTATTTGGAACATAATTTTCAAACAAATTGTGATATGTGCTTGTATGGCAGCAAAGAACCTCTGTTTTATGTAGTCATTTTGCTTCAAAATTACAGCCCTTGATGGCAGAACCTGTGTTTAGAATGTTTGCTAAGCATATTTTCTTTATCCTTCTTATATTCAGAGAAGTTATAATTTCATCCAACCTCATTTCCTATTAAGAGTTATTGAAAAATGCTTCAACAAAGTTGGTACTACGTTTGAGTGTGGTTTGATCGTGTACATCAATGATTCTTTCATCAGAAACAAGGATCACAGTATGGCAATTTCAGAGATAATGGACACTTTAAAGTTTGTAGTCTAATAGAGACCCTTGTTAGTTCTGTAAAGGAGAGTTATAAATGAGAAGTATGGCCCTTCCTTGCTTGTTCTTGCTTCTTGGCATGTGATCTCTTATGCATGATATGATTCACCATATTGTAGTGATGAGCACTCACAGCCAGGATAAACAGATGTCAGTACTAAGCTAATGAACAGTCTATGAATAAACTAAACCTCTTTTTTGTTATTTAGCCTTGGGTATTTTGTTTTAGCAATGGAAAACAGACAAAGACATTCATGTTTCAATTAGTAAGACTAAAAATATAGTCTTAAGGTGTTGAGCTGCTTACACACATGAAGACCTTGAGAAGCTTTTCTATTTTCTTCCATTTGGAAGAAAAGAACATTGATATCCTAGTGAAAGAGAGATTCTCAACAGCAAATAATTCATTAGTGTGGAAAAGGGCTGAGACATCTTTAAAAGATCACGTGGCTATTGAGCCTGAGGGAGCAGAAAGCATTAATATATCTGAAAGAGAACATGGAAACTAAAAAAAAAAAAAAAAATGGACAGCAATGAAAGTTCTGCAAAAGAGAAGTTACTACAAGAGCCAATTAGTATTATTCAATGAGAGTTGGTATAAGTCCAGCAAGGAGAGAGGGAGCATTAAATCTTGGTCTACAAGCATTAGCAACTGTCAGGCCAGCCATGCTGGAAAACTAGATGAATGAGACTCCTTGAGTTTTTCTAAGGAAAACTCTCTTTGCTCTGAACCATGTTCAACATGCATCCATCTGATTATCATACAGCTAATGACATAATCTATCTTCCAACAAGGAAACAACCTATTTAACCAGGATTTAATTAAGCTCATACTGAATGTCAAGTCCTTTGTAGGAAGAAATCACACTACCTTTTTGGTTAAGAATATTTCATTGCAAAGGACAATTAAATACATCACTGCACATGAATAGACTGTCCTGGATTTTTCCATAGATGGCAAGTTTGATGACTGTGGCCAGTATCACAAACCAACCTTTACCGTACCCACTCCTGCATTTCTGTTTTGTTTGAGTTGAGTATTGCTGAGCCTGCAGGACCATCTTAGCCTCTGGGTTGCAGTAAATACTGCTATCCTAGTCAAGCCTATTGGAAGGCAGTCAGTAGGCTTCTCTTGGAGATCTTTTATTGCATATTTTTGGGGGAAGTTTTAACACTTTATGAATTACATATTGGATAATGTGGTAAATTAAAAGTTGAAAATATGTTGGGTTCAGGAAAGTTCACAATGATTTTAAAAATAAATCTATGAAGTCTGCAATGTCATTCTATTTCTGCTTTGATATTTGATTACTCCCTTCTGAAAGGGTCTAAAATATTTGACAAATGCTCAAAACAATGCATTTTCACAATATCAATTTACCTTCATAGTTATTTCTTTGTAAAGTTCTCTGTCCTGTATTCACTTCATTAACTCTCATTATTCTTATTTCTACTTGAATCTAGGTGGAACCACTCACCAAGCTTTGTCGTCAATCATACTATATATTACTTATGTGACACAATGCTAGATCACGAAAGCTATTTGCATTCTTTTCTCTCAGAAGTTGAGTTCTCTGAGGACAGCACCTTTCTTTCATCTGTTTCTAGTTTCATTGTGTACAGTTACACTTGGGAAACTTTCTTTGGTTTATAAAGTTTATTTGAATTACTTCAACATAAATAAGTTTCTAACACTTTCATAAGATTCCTATTCAAATTAATATAGGCATATTTCAAATTCTCTGTTTTTGTTATTAGACAAAGCTCTACAGTGCAATGATAAAGTATGAATTACACATTGAGTAAGTTCAACTTGATGCTATAGGGTTGCAGAAATCTCATGGAATGTTTTTCAATAGTCCCACATATATTTGCTTAGATCATTTGTTTTGTTCTATACTTGTTATTCTTTGAGCTTGGTGAAGTTTTTTTTGGTTTGTTTGTTTTGATTTTGCTTCTGGAATTCTATTTCTAGTTTGTGAAATGAGATAAACCCTCATTTCTTCATACAGTGTAGATTTATTTTGAAAATTAAATGAAAGAGCATATGTAAAAGATTTTGAGAATTTAAAATGTAATGTTACTAGGATATTGTTAGTATATGTTTCTGCTATTCCCCATTCTCTTTAAAATGTATTGTCACTATTATTCATAAATATAAAATGATAAATAATAAAAGTAATATAGCTCATTATCATTATTATAGTGTTATATATGAGTGTGCCACAGTGTGCTCCAGCATGCATGTGGAGAATAAATGACTGTGTGGAATGCATTCTCTCCTTCCACCTTTAAAGTGACTTCTGGGAATTAAGCTCCACTTAGGGTTCCTGAAACATCTCTTTGGTTCTATTATTAGTATTCCTGAACTAAGCAAGACCAACTGCTTTCTCTTGACAGACAAAATTTTTTCTTGGGCAGTACATGCACACATGCATGCACACACGCACACACGCACACACACATACATCCCTTTATCTCAATCATATCTCAATCCTATTTGTGCTAAGCAACAAAAATGATTTTCTTTCTCTCTCTTTTCTTTCTTTCTTCCTTCCTTCTCTCTCTGTCTCTTTGTATATGTTGTGTGACTTTCAAACTTGAGAAGCACATAAGAAGTCATGAAAAGTTCATGAAGAGAGATAATAATAAGTTTTAGATATATTTTCCTTACATGAAAAAGCACTTTTTTACCTCCCAAATGGAAAATTACTTCCCAGCTTTAGAGAATTCCTGCCAGGTGTTTATTACAGCTTCACAAAAGTTCCAAACCATGAGAGAGGGGATGCAAATTGAAGTATTTATGTCACTGGTTTTGGGGGCAGCCCACAGAGAAACAAGACTGTTTGTAAACTCTGAACATAGGTGGGCATTTTTGAAAGCCTGCAGATCTGAGAGAATGATTTCCAACTAAGAGTGTCGCATTGTTTATCATAACTTTGAGTGGCAGGCTAATATATTAAATCAGTTGAGAAGATTGTAAAATGCATTAGCATTAGCAATTTAATGCCCTCAACAAATTTAACTGTCACTCAGAATCGTATCTGCCCTTGTTGTGAAAAAAAAAAAACAAACAAACAAAGCCAAAATACCCTTAAAGGAAACTCTTTTCTTGATGGACAATACATTTCAACAAGACAACAGCTCTTTAATGTACAGAACCACAGAGAGGAGAGATACACTGAAGTCGGCAAATGAAATAGCTCAGAATTAATAGAGGCATTTGCTTATGGCTAGAATAAAGAGCTTGAGAAAATAATGAACTGGGCACCACCTACCACCCAGGGGATATTGCTCATGAAAATGCATGGGAGATGTCTCTCCATTAAATATTATCACCTTACACCCACAGCTGTCTGTCAATATCACAGCTTTTCCATTAGAAGGGACATTTATGAAATAATAGTAATAGTGTGGTAAACTGCTCTGATGATAATTGAAAAGCATAGAAAGTGGGGCTCTATAGAAAAGAAAATAACAGCAATATTAGTAAATTATTACAAAATCCTTTAGAAGACAAGTCATCTTAAGTAAGGTTTATTTAAGCATCCATCACAATAAGCATGTTATATTACACTAACTCACTGAAGAATTTCAAACACCTTTGTGAAGTAGTAATATTTTTAGGTGGAGGAATTAAGGTCCGGAGAGCGAAAGTAATTGCCTAATAGCCCTCAGTTCGTAAATGGCTGAGCCAGGTTTAGTTGCAAAACTTATTCCTTCTATTAATGGAGAACCTACTGGTAGTTTCCTGGCCAATTTGACTCACTAAGAGCATTATATGCATTCATAGCTTTGATCTTCTCAAGTATGCTGCAGGCCAGAACGATTTCTTCCATTCTGTAAATAAAGTATCTGCATAATAATAAATAAAGCAAATCACCAAATTCACACTGAGCCAGACAACACTCTAGTCATATCATCTTTCAACAAGAAAAGGTAATTCATTTAAGTAATAAAAATGAATTTTTATGTTTTGTGCTAATGTTTCAAATCTTTAAACACTGAATACCAGGTAGACATGTCTACAGGTAGATAGTCAGAAATCTCTGAAGTGTGCCCGTCATACACATAGATTGAGCTGGTTATTCAGCTCCTGGATCCTATAAAATTAAGGTTTTAGTTTTCAAAATGTGCACAATTTCCAGTGTCTTGTGTGTCCCAAAATTAATATATGTTGGTTTTATTATTTTAAATTGACAAGTGCCATGTTACTTTTTATTTGAATCTAGTTGAGTGACACTTTTTCTTAATACTACTACTACTACATAATTTAGATTGTGAAGGTAACATAAATATGACAATAAACAATAGAATATAAACTGAAGATGTTAACACATTTAAATTTCCATGTATAGTATCTGGTGTGTACTATATAACAATAAATCTTAATTTCTTCTTTACCCTTTCTTTAAAAAAATAAGTACATGTGTGTTTCTGAGTGTGGTTTGTCACATGAGTGTTGTGCTTAGAGTTCAGAAGATGGTGTCACGTGCTATGCAGATGGAGTTACAGGGAGGTAGGTGGGGCTACCCAACATGGGTTCTGGGAACAGAACTCAGGTCCTCTAAAAAGAGCTGCAGGCTCTCTTATCCACTGAGCCATCTCTCCAGCCCCTTCTTGCCCAGTTCTTACAATTACTATGTTATACTTCATAAAGGTTAACATGACTGCCTAAATAAGACTTGAACAAGGACAGCAGAAATAGACATACTAACACAAAATGGGGAATTTTTACAAGATTCCCACTCTAGACCAAAAACTACGGGAAACTTACGAATGATATGAGTCAGAGAGATGTCTTCTCCAGGAAAAGGCCTCCAATTTCCTTCAACCCTGACTGATGGGTTACACACACACACAGAGAGAGAGAGAGAGAGAGAGAGAGAGAGAGAGAGAGAGAGAGAGAGAGAGAGAGAGAGAGAGAGAGAGAGAGATTTAAGAAAGAGAAAAGGGTGCGGTACATGGGGAAAAAGTTGGAGGGAGAAAAGGGAAGGTGGTAATTATATTTTAATTTCAAAATATAAAAATATTTAAAAGTAAGTACCTTGCTTTCAAAATCTTAGGAACCTTATCAAAATCACATCTATAGTAAAGGAGACAAAAGCCAAAGTCTGCTTTTTCTTTATAAAAGTAATTAACTTAACAGGAGAGAAGGCCTAGTCCTTGCTCCAAATGACTGGACAGATTTAGGTGACATCTACTGGAGGGCATTACGCTACATGTGGAGTCGGTTGGGGAGATGGGAGAGGAGGCTGGTCAGGGGCATGGGGGGGGTGGGAGAGAGGAAAAGAGGGGGGAGGGAAGGAGAGGGAACTGGGATCAATATGTAAAATAAATAAATAAAAAGTAATTAACTTCAGATAGTTTTCAACAACATTAGAGAAATTGTGTTTATGAGCCTCATGAAACACACATATCTATTTTCAAAGGTATATTTATTTTCTTTTATTCTTTATTCACTTTTTTGCTCTTTTTTTTCTTTTATCCTCCTCAGTGTTAAGAGTAAAACTCATGTCTTTCCACATGGTAGGCAAACCACAAACCATTGAGTTACACACTTGCTTCCTGACCACACTGAAAGAAAGAATTTCTTGGCAATATTTTAGTATCTATCCATGAAAAATGAGGTTCTTATGAAAAAATTGCAATAACTTTTCACAACAAAAGATATTGTCACTCAGTGTACAAAGTACCGAGTACACAAAGTTTTTATTTTATGACATTTAAGAGTTTTTTATCTGCAATATTATTCAATATAGTTCATGTATTATAATTATTCGGTATATTTAATTGACTCTTTTATTATGTGCAGTCTATTTTATATTTTGCCTTACATTTTAGTTATAGAAATTTTATTGCTGGTCCTATAAGATTTTAATAATTTGATAGTTTGTATATTTAATGTTTTTACATACCTGTTATTATTTAGTAGAAATCTTTATCCCTTTTTGTTGTACCAACATATGAAATTGAAAATATTCAGCTAGCTTTGATTTAAAAAGTGCCAATTTAATGTAGCTCAACCTAATATTTCCTGCAAATTAACCATTAGCTCTAGACTAGCTTGAACATGCCTTGGATAGCTTGCCTGTTCTCAGTTATGACAAACTGTTCCAGATTGATCACTGCAATTCTTGCCCCAGATTGATAATCAGTAGTTCTTCAAATTCTATTTATCTCAAAGTGAAATTGTAGTTAAAAGTTCATATATTGTATTTGCTTATTGTTATTTCAGGCTATTCATTGTTTTTAGGACTTTCCAAAGACAAAAGGTAATACATTTTACAATGTTAAGGGAAAGCACCACAAAGATTTTTATTTAAACCCTGCCCTTTACTTAATTTTACTCACCTTATATAATATTGCTTCAGAAGCATAGTGAAAATTCCAATTAGTAACATGTCACTTATTTTCTTTATATTCTGTCATATAGAACAAACTCAATGCTGTCAATAAACGAGATGACAAAAGAGAGTCCCCATGGTTTTTTTTTCACTAGTTTATTTAATTAAAATATTTTAAAATCACTTTTTAACCATGTAGTTTTGTCTTTGAAGGACTTGTTACCAAATTCAAACCTAGTGATGCTGTCAAACTACTCCACCTCTCATGTACATCCCCAGCCTGGTTACCAATATGGTTCTGTATACTCAGGATTTAATAACCTCCCAGACATGTACAAAGAAGTGTTTATTTTTAAGTAATTTATAAAATAACATTTGAGAATATAGATATTAAATATGATTTAAACATTGCACAATGTGTACATATATAGAATTTTATATTATCTCATCAATAGTTATACATTTTTGTTTTATTTATCAGTAAAAGTAAATTTTAGTATATTTGAAAAGTTAATAAAACATAATTTTACTGAAAACTGGATAAACAATGGTATCATCATTTCACACTATTTTTAATTCTTTAGACATGTTTTTAAACTTTGTAGAGTAAATCATTATTTAAATAAGTACATAATTTTATATTTAAATCTACTGGGCGAGGTATGTACATATAAGTCAACTCTGAAACTATTTTCTCTACCTTTTTCCCTCTCTTTGTTCACAGAGAACTGTTGTCTTTCAGTTATTTCTTTCATTGAATATACCCATTAGGAGTTATTGGTCAGGGAGGCCCAGAAGCCTTCAAAGCAATCCAGATTATTGATTTTGATTTTTCCCCATTTTAAGGTTGAAGTGAGACTCTATTGCTGAAGATACCACACAATTTGGCTAAAGGACCCACAGAAATCCATCTTGAACCAACAAGGAGACTTCCTTCCAGTTGGCCAGATTTCATAGTGCCAGAAGGCCCATGCAATCTGCTTGGAAACAAAATGTGTTAATGGTCTTGTCTTACCTAGTGCTGGATTCTGCATGCTCACCTACCAGGCAATATTTGCTGGCTAGTACAATAGTGGCATTACTGTTACTACTACTATTTTCTGTTTGGATTTGAGGCCTGATTCACAGGAGGCAATTTTATGACTGGTACTAGAGTAATCTTGGTGACTATTCCAGGAGGAGATCACATACCCAATAATCTACTGCTGTTAGTATCCTGCATGGTTGTGCTGAGCTGTTAGTATCCTGCATGGTTGTGCTGATAAATTCCCTTTAAAATACTTCTGCTTTTATCCCTCAAGTTTGGTCAAAGAATCTTTTTCTGTGAGCAGCAGTCAGCAAAGGGATGCATGACTGATCAAAGGTGGAGAACCAGAGGGAAGGAAAGACTGTGTGCTCAGCCCTAAAGAAGACACCATTTCTTTCCCTTGAGACAGAATACACTGCATGTGTGCTTGTGGTCACATAATTTTATGACCATATCTTGATGGCACATGGCATGTAGTCTTGTCTATCATTTCTTTCTACAGGAGCACAAAAGTCTCTATGCCACTCTTCTTTTCACAGGGTTGCTACAACTACAACTACAACTGACAACCTTGTTTATATCTCTGTATATTTCATGTTACCACTGTATTTTGGGATATATCCCTGGAGGTAAAGTATCTTCATTAAATACCCGATGAACAGGGTTTTTTTTTTTTTTGTTTGTTTGTTTTTTTGGCAATGCCAAATTTTCTTCCCCAAGGGGTTCAGTATTTTGCATTCTCATTTGGACTACATGAGAAGTCTGTTTCCCCACAGCTTTGCCACAGAGTCTGCAGCTAGCCTCTGGAATCCTGCCAGTCAAAGAGGTGAGAAATGCTATTCAAGCAAAGTGTTAATTTGCAGATCTCTTTCACTGGGTAAAGTTGAGCATCCTTTCAAAGCCCTGAGATGTTTTTGTGTTTCTTTTCATTTAAGTTGTCCAGTGTTTCTATGTAGCATTGTTGGCATTCTCTTTCCCTGTTTTTGGGGTGCCTTTTGTGTATTTGGCATGCCAATCCTCTGAAAAGTAGTGACAGTTTTCTCCATTTTACTATTTTTCTATATTACCTTGCATGCCTTATTATAGTTCCACTAATCAAATATATTATCAGTATGGTTATTTAAGTTGATAACTTAAATAGGTTGTGGTAAAAGCTAATTTCTTAATCTTTTAATAGTCTTTTACATTTTTTTTATTCTTGACAATTTTATTTATATATATATATATATATATATATATATATATATATATATATATAAAATGAAGTGTTAGCATGTCTACTCCCCTTTTTTACTCCAATTCCTTCAAAAGCCTCCACCAACACAGCCCCCTGTGAAATTTTCATGGTCTGTCTTTTGTTTGTTTGTTTTTGATAATTTATTAACTCAAATTAATGCTGTCCATATGTGCATTCCCATTCAGCCTTCTTCCTGAGCATGGGAAACCTTTCTATAGGCACACATTTTTATAAAATGAAGAATTATCCTTCTCCTGGCAGCTATCAAATGCCCATAGCTCCTCAGTAAGGAATGAGGCTTGGGGGGGGGGCATCCATTCTGAAATTGTTGCTGGATTGATCTTGTGCACATCATGTACACCAGTCAGCACTGTGTGAGTTTGTAAGTACTATCCTGTGAGATTTCATTTAAGGGGTGAACTGAACTCCTTTCAGCACACTATGAGTGCAGATTCCTGTTAGTACTAAAAAGATATGAGCTGATATTTTCTGAATGTTTTCTACTTCAATTATCTGTTGTATCTTCTGTTGTTCTTTTGATACAGCTGCTGTGATGCAGCTGCTAGGGCCTAAGAAACACAAACACGAGATTGAGCGCCCACGTGGAGTTTATTGAGAGAGGGGAGAGGAAAGAAGGGGGTAGCTGGTGGCTAACCGAAAGCGGGGAGAGAGAGAGAGGGGGTCAGAAAGAGCGAGAGAGGGAAGCAAGAGAGAGGGAGATGAGAGGGAGCAGAGAGAGCAAGAGAGAGGGGTGCGCTTGGGCGCGCTTGCTTTAAAAGGGGGCTTGCGCATGCGTATCCCAGTCTCTGCCCAGCCAGGTAAGGCCTGACGTAGTGATTACGCATCCCGCCCATCAGAGGCGGGGCCCACAGACTGCCGAGCCTCAACATTCCCACCTCTTATTACTATTAAAAAGGTGGGGGTTGGGCATGGCCCAACAGGGTGAGTCTGCAGGTTTCTAACATTCCCACCTCTTGTTGTTATTAAAAAATGGGGGTTGGGCGTGGCAGGTCAGGGGATAAGGGTGTTGAGTTCTCAAAAGACTGCTTCCTGCTGACTTGGGGCGTTGATCATCTTTTGGGGAATTCGAGAAAGCTGGGGTGCTGCCACGTCCTGGTAGCTGGTTGTTTCATCACAGTCCTGACTGTATGGAACTCTGGCGTCTCTCTGAGACCTGGCGAGATGTTAGCAGAGCAGAGGACAAGGTTAGGTTTTTCTTTTTAGGTCTTAGTACTTAAATAGGAGAAATGTAAGGTGGGGGAGGAGTTCCCAAGGGGGTCCCAGGACAAGGGAAGGAAGTCCCGAGGCCAGGAAGAAGTAGAGTAATTTATTTGGAGTGAATCTGACCTGTTTGAATGGATCCTTTTCAGCTCCCTGGAACTTAAAGAATCCTTTGAGTTTGTGAAAACATAAATATTAAGACACATTAGCAGCATACTCATGTTAGAAATAGTTTGGCTGAAAGAATTAACAAATATATCTGACAGATTTTTACACAATGTAAAGCACCTTAATTTTGAGCTAATAGTTAACAATTATGATCGTATACTGGCATAGTATGGTGTTTAGTACTCTGTCAGAATTGGATTAGTAGCTCATTAAAACTTTATTGATTGATGTTAAGACTATAAACAGTAGCAACCTTAAAATATCCCCTTCTGAAATATGTTTTGTAACAATTGGAACCGTGGCTGCTGCTTTAAGCTGACAAAACTACCAGTCGTCAAAAGCATCAGAGTTCTCGAGAAGGATAAAATTCTACCTGAATGTTTAGAGAGTAACAGAGACTCACTAGCTGGCAGCATGGACAGCCACCCCCAGGTCCTCCACAGTTGTTGAGGTCAGAGGCTTTAAGGACATCTGCCTTCTGCTGATGGCACACGACCTGTGGATTAGGAGCTTTTGGAAGACTTACCTACCGTTGGCCCAAGCAACGTGGAGAAAGTCGATTCCACTGCCCTTTTCCACGGTCCTTAAAGCCCTTTGCAGCAGTTGAGATGAAAGGCAGGATTGTTCAGTGGCTAGCGTTGCCACTTTCGTGGGTGGAGCTTCTTTGGTGTCCATCAATCTTTTTGGAGGAAATGGGTGGTGCCAGCAGCTGGCCTGTCTCTCTGTTATAAAAGCTTTTTAATGAAACATTTTAAATGCCATATTCTCTAGATCTCTGAACATTTGAGGGCTGTCTGTTTAGTATACCTTATATACAAAATTTGTCTAAAGTTACCTGCCTTAAGCACATAGGTGGCTAGGTAAGGCTTTATCCCTGTAATTAATCTGTCTGGAAAACTGGATCCAAGCTGAGAGGTTGTGGAGAGATGTTATACTCAGAGCCATCCAGCCTGACTCTAACTGGTTTTAACTTAGTAGGTTAGACATACACTTGCAAAGGACAAAGAGGTAGAGAATATCTCCCTTTGATAATGGAGGCTTAACCTTTATAAACAGCTTAGAGGAAGGACTGGGTGGCATAAATATTTTGTTAGTTTGAAATAGACATTTATAACTTTAAATGTTTACCATCATTTAAAGACACATAATAATTTAGAAATATTTGACTTAGTACAGTTGAATTTAAGTTGTAGAGTTTTGCTTATTTTTGTATAAAGTTAAAATTAAATTACATGTATACATATAACATAGTCAGTGAAAAAAGAAATTAGAGACAAAGAATAAAAAGCAAAAGGTAAATGAATTACAGGTGTAGCAAATTAAAGAACCACGGAGGGGGGAGGGCTTAGCAGGCCACATGGTCAAGATGGCAGCTTCCATAAATCCCTTCCCAACAGCTGGCAGAAATTACAAAGTTTTAAGATATAATGTTGTTGGCTTTTTCTCTCCACGAGTGAGGCAGACGGCTTTGTGAAACTAAAAGACACCCGAGTCCAAGGGGTACAACTTCCAAAGAGACCGCCATAGGTCTGAGAAAAGTATGTACCAGTCTAAGGGCAGTGCTAGGGTATAAAACCCGAGAGACCCCTCGTGGGTCTGAGAAACGAATGCACCAGTCAGCATGAGTGGTGCTAGGCCCAGCACAAATTCCAAAAGCCTTATTCATGGGGAAAAATGAAAAACTCTCAGAGTATCTTGAGCAGATGCTCCCTCAGGCCCGCTCACTGATGAGATGGGCTGCAGCTGTGGCGGGCAGGAGAGTTTTAGAGCGGCGGGAAGAGAACAAAAACAAGTTTAGGGAAAGAGATTGTTTAGCAGAGAGATAGAGAAAAGCTTGGGCATAGGGTAACTCCTTCCATCTACCTGTTCGCTGGCAGTAATTTTGGCAAATTTGACTTATTTTGTAGGGCAGGCTGGTTTATTTCCCATGGGTGAAGTAAAACTGGCCAATCATTTTTGGCCCTATAAGGACTCAGCAGTCCGAAGGCAGGATGGCTTGAAGCCGGAATCTTAACTCACCAGTGGGAAATGTCCCAGACCCTAGGGAAACGAGTTACAATGAAAAGAGTACTTTACCAAATTGAAGCCGGTGTGGGATGGTATTTCCAGCGAACGGGTGGATGGAAGCGGGCCTCTGGTTCAAAATCAGGGTCCCCAAGTGTCTCTGGCTAGCCGACCATCAGCAGACAGCAACAGAGTCCTGGAGGAGAGCCTGACCGAGTCACAGCACCAATGTTGTTCTTTTGATACAGCTGCTGTGATGCAGCTGCTATGGCCTAAGAAACACAAACACGAGATTGAGCGCCCACGTGGAGTTTATTGAGAGAGGGGAGAGGAAAGAGGGGGGTAGCTGGTGGCCAACCGAAAGTGGGGAGAGAGAGAGAAGGGGGGGCCCAGAAAGAGCGAGAGAGGGAAGCAAGAGAGAGGGAGATGAGAGGGACAAGAGAGAGCAAGAGAGAGAGATGCGCTTGGTGCGCTTGCTTTAAAAGGGGAGTTTGCGCATGCGTAACCCAGTCTCTGAGGCCAGGTAGCTTGGGCAGCAGGGCTTGTGCAGGCATAACCCAGTCTCCGCCCAGCCAGGTAAGGCCTGACATAGTGATTACGCGTCCCGCCCATTAGAGGCGGGGCCCACAGACTGCCGAGCCTCAACATCTTCAATCTTAGTTTAAAAAGTTGATGGTATCTACTCTTTTCCCTCTATACTTAGAAACTGTTTGGCATCATTGGCTTTAGGATTTAGTAGTAACTATTTGGATTTCACCTAGATGTGCAATACTTTTAATGCAAAAGATGGTCTGATGTCAGATGAAGAGCTATTATCTGCCAGGTGTATCTGATGTTAAAAATGCTAACAGAGAGCTGTGCATGTTACATACTTTCAAATAATTCAGAATCAAAAATATATTCCATATTTTCTTCTACAGTGTATAGTTGTATTTTTCTCATTAATTGCCATTATAATTTCTTACTCTCAGGGTAATCAGTTTAATAGATTATTTTTCCTCTACAAACTTTTTTGAGTTAGAATTACATATGCACAACATATTTACAAATAATTGATTTTACTTTCTGCAAAACATACCTTTAGCTATCTTTCAGTACAAGAATACTTCATTAATTATCTTAAAATTTACAAGGAAGCAACATAATTTTTTCCATCTGATCAAGTGAATTAACAATCCAGTTTCAGAGACAGATACATATTTTTGTTTGGTCATATATTTTCATTTAAATTAAAGTCAAAGAGATATTTATTCTTTTCACTTTATATGATAAGGTGATTTTTGACATGGTGATTGAGATGAATACACCGTCCTAAATGGAAAAGAGAACACTGGTTTTGGTTTATGGCTCAGTGTTACAAAGGCAGTTTACAGTCTCCATGAGTGCACTTTCATGTGTTGACCACATTTTCTAAGATTGTTAACAAACACTAGAAACAGTTTCCCTACATAGCCACATATATTCATGAACAGAGACTCATTCCATATTAAAATTTCTTAAAAGAGAAAGTGCATATTTACTACTGTGATGATTATGGCACAAAAATCAAAGGGATATAAACAAGATTGCCAAACACTTAAATTCAGAATGTGATTTATTCTGAAACTAGTTATTTGTTTGATCAGAGGGAAAGTTGGCATTCTGTAAGTTGAGTTTTATTTTCTCATCCATCTACTTAGGTAAAGTTGTTTCAAATGGTTACATAAGTACAGTTGGGATTAAAGTTCTTAAGAAAGATAATTTATTATGATAATGTTTTGTATTTATGTTGCTATTTGTTGCATCATGTTAAGATACTGTAGTATGCTATAATAGAGCTATTGGTTCCTTTGTCTGTTAGCAGAGACATAATAGTTGATATCAGTGATAGCTGAAAATCACAATTCATTGTATTATTACTAATAATCATCAATACTACCTCTCTGAAATGTGATTGATAACATTATTGCTCAGTTATGTTCTTAATATTGTACTGTGGGATTTTGTTTGCTTCTGTGGTACTTGTGTTTCTAGGGTCTAATACACCCAAGGCAAGTACTCTAGCCCTGAACTACACTCTCAGTTTGCTTTTTATCATTCAATTTGAGATTAGAGCTCACTTTAGTTAAACAGGGTTGTCTTGAACTCACCTAGTAACCCAAGTGAGCTTTGAACTTGAGATGCTATTGCCTCAGATTCTTGAGCAGTTGGGGGGATGGGCCTGTACTCTCAAGTCAGGCTGTGTTCTGTTTTTTGTTTAACATTGAATTTTACCAGGTTTCTCTATACCTAAACTAGTTCTCATTAATCTCTAAGTTTATAATTGTATTTAATAGATACATTGAGAACTAACTACATGAATCTTTAGAGACATAGTCTACAACTGAACTGTGAGGGAAATGGCACTGAATGACAGTTATGATGAGAATAGAAACTGCCTTTAATAGGTGACTGGATTGGTGTTGGACTTGGAATGCTAGTTGTTCTGATTAGGTTATATGGTTCTTACTGTTGGAAAGAGAGGATAGGTCAGTGAAAGTAAGTTTTTGAGCGTTTCAGCCTGTCCTGGGTCCCTGCTTCAGAATTGGGTTCTCTATTTCCTAAGTGGAACTTTGCAAAGAGTCCTACTATGTGCTCCTAACTGTAACTTCATAGCCATTATGGCAAACTCTATCCCTGGATCATGGCTATCATGATAAATTCTGTCCCTGTCTCATTAACTGAGATGAAAAGATGAATCCCTCCCTCCCTTAAACCACTTCAGTTAAATACTTAGTTATAGCAATAAGGAAAATAATTTATGTACGGAGTCAGTTCATTTCCCCAATACATTTGTAACAAAATGTGTGCTTATGTTTTAAAATGCTTATGTAAATAGTCTGTATTCTAAAATTGAGGTTAAATGTTGAAGGATATATTTTTACAAAATGAGTCCCAATAAAATGCCTTAAAAGTAAAAGGATGGGTTATACTTATTCATAGTTCTGTAGAAAATAATTCCAAGTCTCAAGAAGGTACAAAATAAAAGCTGAATTTTAATAATGAAAAATTTGTATTTAACACACCAGTTCTGTGGAAATATGTGGTAATCAAAACCCCCCATAAGAAATTATTTGAATTTAACTAATATAAAGAAGTATCTTGGGATTTTTTCCATTTTGTTTATTGTTATATGTGATTGATTTACTGTTGCTGATTCATTATTAATGGTCAGTTTCAAAGCTGGCCCAGGAGCTGCTATGATTATAATTATTTTTGTGAAGTGCTTTGCTACTTTTGCTGTACTCATCCAGCATCTGCTGTGTCTGTTCCCATAAACTTCCTTCTGGTGTGGTCCTCAGAATTTCCTAAAACAGAATGTGACATTTGCTGTTAATTGTACACTTGTCAGAATCTCAGAGGCCCCTGGGCATACCTGTTGAGGATTAGTTTGATTGTGTTACTTGCGCTAAGAAGCCCTACCCTCCTTGGGTGTCTCAATGCCCTGAGATCTTGTATTGAATAAGTATAGAAAGGGAGCTGAGCAGCATGAATTCATGGCTCTCTGCTCCTGATTGTAGATGTGATATGAACAGATGCTTCAAGACCCTGCCTCCTTGACTTCCTCCTCATGGTAAACTGTACGATTAAGCTTTGAGCTGAACGAAATTCTTTTCTCCTTTAAATTGATTTTGTTTGGGTATTTTATAATAAAAACAAAAAAGCAATGAAGGCACAGAGTTTTCAGTTAATATTAGTGGTTTTCAAAGCTTGCCCTCCTGAAGGTTAGTGTCCTGTGTAGGGGCCTTGCACAGGGGAGGTCAGTGCTCTGCTATAACTAGGAAGAAATACTGAAGAACTGACCATTTGCAGACTAGAAAATACATTGCTGTTCTCTTTCTGTTACCTTTAATTTGTGAAAGACTATTTAATAGAGGTAAAAGACACTTCTTAACTTATGGTTAAATATATTGATTTTTCTCTGCCTCTTCAAAGGTGACCTCCAGGCAATTGTAGACTCTAAATTATTATGAAGGCAAACAGATATTATAGATTTAACTCAGGAATTTGAAATCTATCAGCCAGCTAATTCCCACCTCCCTTTACAGTCCATTAAACACTCTATTTTTAATTGAAGTTATAATATTTATTTTCTCATTCTCATTGTTTGGGTATGCTATGCTTCTTAGTAATTTCTCTAGAGATTTCCAGTTGGATTAAGTTTTTTTTCTTTCTTTTATCTCCATTGCAATTGCTATTTAATTTAAGTGTATATCTGTTTAAAATTGATTTCAAGAAAAAAAAATGTGGGTATGTGTTTTGAGAAAGGCCTTCTGACTCTATGGGAGACAAAGTTTCCTGCAAATGAAGAAGATACAGTCTTTCCTGATAGGAGAAAGAGTTCACATCACTGAAATACTTATTGAGACTGGACTCATATCTCATCATTGTAAAAATTTCATCATTGTAAGAATACAAGATAAGCCAGACTGATTTTTTTTTTGAGACCAGTTTTCTCTGTATTGTTTCAGAGCCTGTCCTGGGTCCTGGAACAAACTCTTGTAGACCAGACAGGCTTAGAACACACAGAGATCGGTCCCTGCCTTTGCCTCCCAGAGTGCTAGGATTAAAGCTGTGTACCACCAACTTCAGGCCTAAGCCAGAATGATTCTTAATGATAGTCTATGATACTCAGAGGCTGGTGCCTATCCAAGTTGTCATCATAGAGGCTTCATCCAGCAACTGACGTAAACAGATGCAGAGACCCAAAACCAAATATTAGGTGGAGCTTTGGGAATTGTGTGGAAGATGGAGAGGAAGGATTGTAGGAGCCAGAGAGGTAAAGGACACCACAAGAAAACCCAAAGAATCAACTAACCTGTGTTCATAGAGGTCCACAGAGTCTGAACAGACACTAAAGAGCCTAATTGTGACTGAGCTAGGCATTTTGCATATTTGTTATAGTTGTGTCACTTGGTCTTCTTATGTGGCTCCTAACAGTGGGAACAGGGCCTGTGCCTTATTTTTTTCCTGCTTTTGGGACCCCTTTCCTCATGTGATGTTGCCTTGTTCAGTTTAATATGAGGAGAGGTGATTAGTCTTATTCCAATTTGATATGCCATGTTTGGTTTGGTTGATAGCCATGTGAGGCCTGCCCTTTTCTGGAGAGAAATGGAAGAAGAGTTGATGTGGGGTATGGGAGATGTAAGGAGTGTGAGAAGAAGTGGGGGGGGGGACTGGGAGATGAAGAGTGTAAACTGATCTAAGGATGTAAAAATAGCTAGTAGTTGGTTTAGTGGGGAAAGATAAATGGAAATTGTGAGTAAATGATACAAAAAAATTTTGTTCTAACATTAAACATAATTCTCAGTTACTTTGGAAGTTTTTCCTCTTTAAATTTCTAAGACATTCAAAACATGCAGATTACTTAATTCAAAACTTAGAGTTTGGAAGGGAGGGAGAGGGAACATATAAAATAATATATATATAATAAAATATATATTATAAATATATAAAGAATGGTGGTAGACTAAACCATTAAGCAACACTTAGTCATAACCACTGTATCAGTTCCTGCCTCCAGGTGCCTTCCTTGAGTTACTTTCCTTACTTCCTTCCATGATGCACTATGTTGTGGAACTATAAAGTAAAATAAACACTTTACTTCCCAAGTTGTTTTGGTTATATTGTTGTATTTATAGCAATAGAAACCCAACTAGATCTGTTAGTAGTGTTTGCAAATATGTTTTTAAGCCTTTAAATTTGTATATAATTGTTAAAAAGTTTTACTTGTTTCTTTATTTAAAAAAAAGGAGTTTACTTATCATTGGTATAGAGATGAGTTTTTTCTTTGAAATGGTATTGCTGATGTAACTACTAAACTGGCCTCAATATTTAAAATATAAACTCCTAATACACGTATAACGATTTGCTTAGAAATATCTTGCTTTACTTTCTTTTCATTGACATCCTGACTTTTAGTATCTACAGAACTTTCGAAGAGATCTTTGAAAGATTTATCATCTATATTGGCTATTGGAAGTAATTAATACTTTAGACTTTTATGTATAAAATTCAAATTTTACATGATTCCTTTAATTCTGTATTACTTCAGCACATGAGATGTTAACTGTTCTGTAAGTTTCTTAATTAGGGCTATTTAAATCAGATGGACTTAATATAGCTATGCTTAGCAACATGCATCTGAATATTTAATGTTCATAGCTGAAATTTTTGAATGAGGACAGCAGAGGTCTTGTATCAAAATAAATACTCAAATCAAGGCTTTAGGGGTATATATTTTACAAACTATCAAGACTGGAGTTGTAAATAAATTTGTGAAACATTCATTTACATTACAATAATATATGTTAAAATATTCCTAATTGAAAATGAATATGGATAGAATGTTTGTTATTTGAGTATGTCTCTGGTATATGGTGCTAAAATGTCAACTAAGTTGTTTATCAGAAGTCCTGGCTTTTAAGATTGATTCAGCTATTCATGAACAATAAATATGGGGAAGCTTCTGGTATCAGTTTACCTTTGAAAATGAGAATTTAACAAGTATGTTATTTTATGCTTTTCATAAAATGACTTTGTTACTACCACAAAGCAAATCCTCACTAAGTATCTATTTTAATAAAATTTATCAAACAATGAAACAAAAAAATGTGGAATATTGTATCACCAGTGACATTTGGAAAACTAAAATTATTTAAATTATATTGGAAAATTGAAGAAATAGTCATAAATTCTTCTCCACATACTTTTTTAAATGAAGTATCTCTAGTAGTTCTTTGGAAAGTTCAAGTCTCTTTGTCATTCTTTTGACTTTAGGCTGGTCATGTTACTTCTTTAATCAATAACACACTAGAAACAATGCTGTATCAATTGTGAATTTTAGGTACTAAGGACATTTACAAGCCTCTAATAGAGTATGTTTGAATGGCCTGGAAGACAAGAAATACAAACAAGCTTATCCAAACACTATTGTAGATGATTCAGTGAATCTAAAAGAAACCACATGAACCAACTAGGTTAGCAAAACCTAAACTATACAGAGGATCAGGGATTTTGCTGTGAGACTATGTCTACTAATAAAGTCAGCAGCTACATCCAAAGACACTCACCAACCTGATTGTCTAACTATTATCTGAAGAAGGACAACAACATTTGATAAGGGGGTAGAGGAAAACCCACTAGGTCTCAACCCCACATTGGAATTATAGGCACCCAAGAAATGCTGAAAGTGGAAAAATTTTATTCCCCAAGAAAGAGCACACCAATGGTTATCCAATACCCAATGGTCAGGAATTAAATCACACATGCAAGTAAAATTATACAGATACGGACTGAGCATGTAATATTGAAGAATATACATGTATGCATATATGCGCTTTATATATGCATGCATGTATGTGACAGCAATTCATGCAAAAAGAGACTGTTAATTTAAAAGAATAAAAGGGTATGAGAAGGTTTCGAGGGAAGAAAGGGAAAGAAAAGTTATAACTATATTATAACAACAAAAATAAAAGAAAAAATCCCTAGACAAAACAGAAGTTTAAAAAGAAGTTATGTAATTTTAAAAAACAAATATTGCTTTGCTATATTTTATGGGAAAAAGCCAATTTAAAGAACTATAAAGTTGTTATTAAAATTATATGAGTTATAGTACAACATCTGAAAATATTAATTGGAAATAACTTTGAACTTAATGTTTTTAAAATTTGATCATTATTATAAGATATGAACCCAATGACTTATTACATAATCAAATCGAAACACTTCATCTACACTGGCTAACTTTCATAGTGTGGGATAGTGATACACATAATACCAGTGGAAAAAAGTAATTATTAGTATTGCCCAGCCATAAAACCTGGGAACTGCAATATTGTTGGCTTTATAAGACATGGTCACCAGTACAATAATGGGACAAGTATAATAGAAGTAACCAATCACTTTTCCTGATTTAATTTAATTCCCATTCTACAAGATAAAACCTCATACCTGTTACCACTTTGGGTTCAAGAACCTGCAATTAGACAGGTCCTAAGGGAGAAGCTAAAACTACTATTTTGCTGAATGGACGTAGTATTAAACAGACTCATATTATTTATCCTTATGTCCATGTATTAATCAATATCTAAATCTTTACTAGAAAGGTTTCTATTTGCAGTAGATGTGGATTAACACAGAGACTCACAAGTGGTCAGGGTGCAAAAAATTGGAGAGTGAAAAATTCTCAACCCTAAATGAGGTAACTATATCACACCTCTCCTCACAAGACTCATGAATTATTGCAAAAGATGGGGTATAATGAATGTAAAAGCTAGAGCCAGTGAATGACTACAAGGAAATGGTGTCTTCTGGTGTCAACAGCAGGGAAGTTGCACCTGTGAATCCAGAGTTACTGTGACTGCATGCATGCCACTGTGCAAGCTGAAGCCAGCTCTAATAACAACATGGAGAAGGGAGGTTGGCATGAACTGCGACTCCTATTGGCAATTCAAAGCTGCTGGGGTAGGGAGAATCAGTTTTCTTAAAGAGTGCAGTCTTTTGTAAATCAATCCTAAGAATATATGGGAAGCAAACACTTGATGATGGGTTTATAAACAAAAAGACAACACAAATTTGGACAAGAAGGGGAAAGTAGTTGAAACTGGGAGGAGTTGGGGGACGGGGTGAATATTATCAAAATATGCTGTGCAGAATTTTCAAAATACTAATAAGAGAAAGTCATAAAGTTTTATAAGTAAAGCTATGTTCTCACCAGAAAAGTCACACATAGAGCCATTATATAGTCTCAAAGTTTCTAGTGATGTATTGTATACAATCAGGTACCACATAACAATGTTTCAATAATTATCAGACTATATGCCATACGTGGTGTAGCTTTCATATACCTACCTTTCTAGTAGGTTATGCCACCTTGAATTGTGAAAGTATACTTGGTGATGTTCATATAACAACTGAATTGTCTAACAGTGTATTCTTCAAAATTATTCTCAGAGTTGAATTATATATAACTATGTTGCAAAATAGTTAAGAGAGCAGATTTTGAAGTATTACCACTACAAATAGGTAAATATAGAAGTTGGCAGATATGTTGTCTAATATCATTGCTTTTTTTTTGGATACCATGTTTCTATGAAGCTTTGGAGGGCATATTAGAAATCACTTTGTAGACTAGGCTGGCCCCTAACTCATAGAGACCTAACTGTTTCTGTCTCCCTAGTGTTGGTATTAAAGGCTTGTACCACTTGTCTGTTTAGTATTATTTAATTATTACATGATGTATACATATTTATCAACATATTACATTCTAATACATGTAATGGTATTTATATTTGTATAGCACTGTTTATATAAATGGTATATGTTATATATCTTATTGTATATGTACTATCATGTATGTATAACATTTTACTTATGTGTAATATATATATACCATATATATGTATATATATGCATTACAAATAATGCTGCTATGAACATATTTGAACAGATGTCTTTGTTGCATGAATGTGTATCTTTTGGATATATGCCTATGAGTGGAATTGCTGGATCCTGTGGTAGACTGATGCCAATTTTCCTGAGGAACTGCCATACTAATCTCCAAAATTGCTGTACAAGTTTGCACTCCCACATAGAAGAGTGTTCCTCGCTTACCACATCCTCTCCAGTATAAACTGTCATTGGTGTTTTCAATTTTAGCCATTCTGACAGGAGTAAGATGGTGTCTCAGAGTTTCCTTGATTTGCATTTCCTTGATGGCTAAGGTTGTTGAGCACTTTCTTAAGTGTCTTTCAGCCATTTTGAATTTCTCTACTAAGAACTCTCTATTCAGTTCTGTACCATGCTTTTAAATTGGCTTATTTGGTGTTTTGGTGACTAGCTTCTTGAGTTCTTTGTATATTTTGGAGATCAACCCTCTGTCGGATGTGGGATTGGTGAAGATCTTTTCCCACTCTGTGAGCTGCCATTTTGTCTTGTTGACTATGTCTTTTGCCTTCCAGAAGTTTCTCAGTTTCAGGAGGTTCCATTTATTAATTGTCTATGCCAGTGTCTGTGTTACTGGTGTTATGTTCAGGAAGCAGTCTCCTATACCAATTTGTTCAAGGGTCCCTCCCACTTTGTTTTCTAAGAGGTTCACGTGACTTGATTTATGTTGAGGTATTTGATCAATTTGAAATTAAGTTTTGTACATGGCAATAGGCATGGGTCTATCTGCAGTCTCCTACACATCAGCATTCTTTTATGGTAGCACTATTTGTTGAAGATGCTTTCCTCTTTCGATTGTATAGTTTTAGTTTTTGCTGTTTTGTCAAAAACCAAATGTTCGTAGGTGGGTGGGTGGATTAATATCAGATTTTCTATTTGATTTCATTGGTCTGCCTGTCTACTTTTGTGCCAAAACCAAGCTGCTTTCAGGACTATAGCTCTGGAAACAACCTAGATGTCCCTCAACTAAGGAATGGATAAAGGAAACATGGTACATTTACACAATGGAATACTACTCTGTGGGAAAAAAAAAAAAAAAAAACAATGGAATCTTGAAATTCAGGTAGAACGGGAAGAAACCATCCTGAGTGAGGTAACCCCATTACAAAAAGATGAACATGGTATGTACTCACTTATATATGGATATATACATATATATCCATATATATACATTTATAAAATAAATAAAATAAATAAATACAAAATAAATAAAAGTATATATACATTTACTTTTAGGTGACATATTGAACCATATATTTTTATAAAGTAGTATATATGTAATTGTTTACTTACATACACTATCGCAAATATGTGTATATATATATGTTTATGATTTCAAATTTTATTTTATACTTTTTTCTTATTTTACATATCAATCCCAGTTCCCTCTCCATCCCATCTTCCCATGTCCTGCCCCAACAACACACCTATCCCATTTCCCATCCACTCCTCAGGGTGGGTGAGGCCTTCTAAGAGGGATCATCAAAATCTGTCAAGTCATGTGGTATTGCCTAAGCCCTTCCTCATATCTCCAGGCTAAGGGAGTATCCCTTCATGGGGAATATGCTCCCAAAGGCCTTTTGTGCCCCAGAGACACATCCTGGTTCCACTGTCAGAGGTCCCATAGACTGCCCAGGCCTTCTAACTGAGACCCATGTTTACGAGGCCTGGGTTGGTCCTATTCTGGTTTCCCAGCTGTCAGTTGGGGGTCTACGAGCTCCCACTTGTTCAGGTCAGCTGTCTCTGTGGTTTTCTGTGCCTTGAATTTGCCCCTTTTCTCATCACTTCTCCCTCTCTGAAACTGCGTTCCAGGGGTTCAGCTCAGTGTTTAGCTGTGGGTGTTTACTTCTGTTTCCATCAGTTACTAGATGAAGGGTGTAGGATCGTATATAAGGTAGTTATCAATCTCATTATCAGGGAAGAACATTTAAAGTAGCCTCTTCACTATTGCTCATATTGTTATTTGGGGTCTTGTAGGACTCTGGAATTTCCCTAGTAACAGATTTCTCTTAAATCCTATAATGGCTCCCTCTATTATGTTATCTCTTTTCTTGCTCTCCTCTTTTCTTCCCCTGACTCAATCTTCATGCTCCCTCATGTACTCCTCTCAACTTATCTTCCTCCTAACTCCCTCTTCACTCACTGCCCCCCTTCCCAATATGCTCAGGAGATCTTGTCCCTTTGCCCTTTTTGGAAGGACCATGTATGTCTCTCTTAGGATCTTCCTTGTTTCCCAGCTTTTCTGGTGGTGTGAATTGTAGGCTGGGATCCTTTGTTCTATGTCTAAAATCCATATATAAGTGAGTGAACCTATAATGATGGGCATGGTGAAGCATGACTTTACCCACAGCACTTGATAGGTAGAGGTAGAGGTATTTCTGATTTCAAGGCTATCATGATCTACAGAGCAAGATTCAGGACTGTCAGGGCAACATAGAGAAATCCTGACTTGAAGAACAATCCAAAAATAGAAGAAAAGAAAAAGAAATTAGCCCATTAATTTGTTTTGTGATTATCTGGGTCATCTATAGGTTTTGTTTAGAATGAAACACCATAGTTTATTGATTATATAGTCTGCTAATATGAATACATGCATATTAAAATAAATACTTTTTAATGGAGAAGGAAATAGCTGTATTATTTAGTGTTCTACTAGGAACAGAGCCATTAGGAGATGAGTATTGGTTCATAAAATTATGGAGCTAAGATATTCTCCAAACTTTCAATTGCAAGCAGATGAACCAGGAAAGCTGGTTAGATAATTTGCACATGGATAAAGCTTAAGAATAAGCATGGGTAATGGCAAGGAGGTGATGCTATAAATCCTAGACTTTGGAGGCTTAAAAAGCAATGTCACTGATGTATGAGAGAAGAATTTGAATGTTTCAGCATAGAAGAAAGAAAACATTCTACCTCTTCATTCTGTTGTGCTCTTGGTAGATGGAATGATGCTTATGTGCATTGATAAGGTAATATCTTTTATATATTTTTCTCACATATTACATCCCAACCACAGTTTTCCCTTCCTTTCTTCCCCCTAGTCTCTTCCCCCCATATTTACCTTATCCCCCAGATATACCTTCCCTCAGAAAAGAGAAGGCCTACAAGGCACATCAAGCAAACATGACCTAAAAACTAAAATAAGGCCAGGAATATAACATTACATGAAGGCTGGACTAGGCAACTCATTAGAAGGAAAAGGGGCCCAAAAGAAGGCAAAAGAATCAGAGACAGCCCCTGCTCCCTGTTAGGAGTCCCATAATTATTCAGCCATCACATTTATGAAGAGGACCTACATCAGACCCGCACCAGACTCCCTGATCTTTGAGCCCCCATGAGTCCAGTCCTGGTTTTGAAGTAAGATCTTGATTCTTTAAATTACCTCAGTGTCTGTTATTTTCTCTCCATTTTCATTTATGATTTCATTAATTTGGATATGCTCTCTCTCTCTCTCTCTCTCTCTCTCTCTCACACACACACACACACACACACTTTTAGTTAGTTGGGATTCATTTGTTGGGAAAAATCTCAAAGAGCCAACTTTTTGTTTCACAAATTCTTTATATTGTTTTTAGTTTATTGATCTTAGCCCTCAGTATGACTATTTTATGCAGTCTACTCCTCTTTCATATACTTGCTTTTTTGTTGTTGTTGTTCTAGGTGTGCTTTTAAATTGAATCAATTATTTTATGAAGGCACTTAGCATTGTGAACCCTCCTCTTTTTTTTAAAAAAAAACATTTATTCATTTTATGCTGGACATAATTACACATGCCTTTTTTTTTAATGAAAACAAACATTTATAAACAATATTTGGGAATTTGGGCGTCATTCTTTACAAACTTCTTCCTGCTGGTAGGGGGCGCTGTCATGGGGAAATCCTAAGAAGACTCAGAAATCCTGGCTGTAGTGGTCTGCAAGGTTGCTTCAGGGGGTCTTGCTCGATCAAACCACATTAGTCTGGAAGAAATCCACAGCTTTTTATTTTCTGTGGAAACAAAATTAGAAATCCTTTTACCCAGTAACTTGTGCTTAGGCTTAAATTTTGAAGTCAAAGCATTTTAAATATATATATTGAATTAATCCAGCAGCGTTTTTCCTTCTTCTTTTAATAATAATATAATTTAAAAAATTTACATGTGGATCCCAGTTTCCTCTCCCTTCCTCCCTCCCTCCCTCCTTCTTATCCTCTTTCCCCTGTGACATGCACCCTGGGCACTCTCCCCCCCCCATTCCCCAACCCCCCCATTCCAATTGTAGGGCTATGCTATCCAGGTTGGGTCATATAAATCTGCAAGGCATTTGAAGTAGGGACTAGGACTTCTCTTCTGTCTCTAGGTTAAGGGGGGTATCCCTCCATGGGGGAACGTGTCTGCAAGGTCGTTTTGTGCACCAGGAATAGATCCTGTTTCTACTGTCTGAGGTCCCACAAACTGCTCAGTCCTTCTACATGAGACCCATATTCAGGGGGTCTGAGTCAGTACCATGCTGGGTTCCTAGCCATCAGTCTGGGGGGCCCAAGCTCTTCTTTGTTCAGGTCAGCTGTCTTTGTGAGTTTTTGAAACCTAGTCTTTTCCCCTCTCTCTGCATTTGGATTCTAGCTTGACTCAGTGTTTGGTTATGGGTGTTTGCTTCTGTTTCCAACAGGTACTAGATGAGGACTCCATGACGGTGGATAATTTAGTTGATAATCTCAGTATCAAAGAAGGGCATTTATGGTAGCCTTTCCATGGTTGCTCAAATTATTAGTTGGAGTCAGTCTTGTAGTTCTCTAGACCTTCTTTCAGGTTCAGTTTTCTCTTCTAACCAATAATGGCTCCCTCTTTTATGTCCCCTCCCCACCACCCTGACTCAATCTATCTTGTCACACGTGTTTTCCTCTCCTCCTCTTCTCTTTCTCCTAGTTCTCTCTCCATTCACTGCCCCCCATTTCCCATGTGCTCTGGGGGACTTGTCCCTTCCCCCTTTTGTGAGGGGCCATATATGAATCTCTTAGAATACACCTTGTATCCTAGTTTCTCTGGCAGTGTGAATTATAGGCTGGTGATCATTTGCTCTAGGTCTAAAATCCATATATGAGCGAGTACATACCCAGTTCCTCTTTTTGTGACTGGGTTACCTCATTCAGGAAGTTTTCTTCAAGTTCCATCCACTTGCCTGCGAATTTCAAGATTCTGTTATTTTTTTCTGCAGTGTAGTATTCCATTGTGTAGATGTGCCACATCTTCTATATCCATTCTTCAGTTGAGGGGCATCTAGGTTGCTTCCAGGTTCTTGTTATTACAAAATAATGCTGCTATGAACATAGTTTAGCACATGACTTTGTTGCATAGATGTGGGTCATTTGGGTATATACCTAAGAGTGGAATTGTTGGGTCCTGTGGTAAACCAATTCCCATTTTCCTGAAGAACTGCCATAATGATCTCCGAAATGGCTGTACAAGTTTGCACTCCCACCAGCAGTGAAGGAGCATCCTCTCCAGCATAAGTTGTCATTGGTGTGTCTAATTTTAGCCATTCTGGCAGGAGTAAGATGATACCTCAAAGTTGTTTTGATTTGCATTGCCCTCATAGCTAAGGGTGTTGAGCACTTTCTTAAGTGTCTTTCAGCCTCTTTGATTTCCTCTATTGAAAATTCTTTCTTCAATTCTGTACCCCATTTTTAATAGGGCTATTTGGTGTTTTGTTGACTAGTTTTTTTAGTTCTTTGTATAGTTTGGAGATCAGCCCTTTGTCAGATGTATGATTGGTAAAAATTTTTCCTAGTATGTGGGCTGCCATTAGGTCTTGTCAACTGTGTCCTTTGCCTTACAGAAGCTTCTAAGTTTGAGGAAGTCCCACTTATTAATTGTTGATTTCAGTGTCTGTGCTACTGGTGTTATGTTCAGGAAGCAGTATCCCATACCAATTTGTTCAAGGGTACCTCCTACTTTCTCTTCTAAGAGGTTCAGTGTGACTTGATTTATGTTGATGTCTTTGATCTATTTGGACTTGAGTTTTGTGCGTGGCGATAGACATAGGTCTATCTGCAGTCTTCTACACACCATTATCCAATTGTGCCAGCACCATTTGTTGAAGATGCTTTCCTCCCCCCATTGTATTTTTTTTAGCTTTTTTGTCAAAAATCAGGTGTTCATTTGTGTGTGGATTAATATCGGGATTTTCAATTTGATTCCATTGGTCTACCTGTCTATTTTTTTGCCAATACCAGGCTGTTTTCAGAATTAGAGCTCTGTAGTAGAGCTTAAAGTCAGGGATGATGATGCCTCCAGAAATTCTTTTATTGTACAGGGTTGATTTGGCTATCCTGGGCCTTTTGATTTTCTACACAAAGTTGATTATTATCCTTTCAGTGAACAATTGTGCAGGGATTTTAATGGGGATTGCATTGAATCGATAGATTGCTTTTGGCAAGATTGCCATTTTTACTACATTTATCCTTCCAATCCCAGAGCATGTGAGATCTTTCCATTTACTGGTATCTTCTTTAATTTCTTTCATTAAAGACACAAAGTTCTTAATGTATAGGACTTTCACATGTTTGGTAAGTGTTACCCCGTGATATTTTATGTTGTTTGTGGCTATTGTATAGGGTGATCCTTCTCTGATTTCTTTCTCATCCTCTTTGTCATCTGAAAAAAAGTAGGGCTACTGATTTTTTTTTTTTAGTTTATCTTGTAGCCTGCTAGTTTGCTGAAGGTGTTTATCAGCTATAGGAGTTCCCTGGTAGAGTTTATTGGGTTGCTTATGTAAACTATCATATCATCTGAAAATAGAAACAGTTTGACTTCTTCCTTTCCAATTTGGATCCCCTTGATCTCCTTTTGTTGTCTTATAGCTTTAGCTAGAACTTCAAGTACAATATTGAAGAGATATGGAGAGAGATATTGAAGAGAGAGGACAGCCTTGTCATGTTCCTGATTTTAGAGGAATTGCCTTAAGCTTCTCTCCATTCAGTTTGATGTTGGCTGTTGGTTTACTGTATATAGCTTTTATTATGTTTAAGTATATTCCTGTTATCCCTGATCTCTCCAAGACCTTTATCGTGAAAGGATATTGAATTTTGTTGAAGGCTTTTTCAGCATCTAGGGAGATGATCACATGGTTTTTCTTTTTCAGTTTGTTTGTATGGTGGATTACATTGATAGATTTTTATACGTTGAACCATCCTTGCAACCCAGGGATGAAGCCTACTTGGTCATGGTGGATGATTTCTCTGATGTATTCTTGGATTAGTTTTGCCAGCATTTTATTGCATATTTTTGCATCGATATTCATCAGGGATAATCGTCTGTAGTTTTCTTTCTTAGTTGTATCTTTGTGAGGCTTGGGTACCAAGGTGATTGTGGCCTCATAAAAAGAGTTTGGTAATGTGCCTTCTGTCTCTATTGTGTGGAACAATTTGAGGAGTTCTGCACTGACACCATCTGGCCCTGTACTTTTTTTTTGGTTGGAATGCCCTCGATGACTTTTTTTTATTTCATTGGGGGTTATATGTCTATTTAAGTTGTTTTTCTGTTCTTGGTTTAATTTTGGTAAGTGATAGTCATCCAAAAATTTGTCCATTTCCTTGAATTTTCAAATTTTGTAGAGTACAGGTTTTTAAAGTATGACCTGAATGTTGTCTGGATTTCCTCTGTGTCCATTGTTATGTCTCCCTTTTCATTTCTTATTTTGATAATTTGCATGATCTCTCTCTGCTTTTTCATTAGTTTGGATAAAGGTTTGTCTATCTTGTTGATTTTTTCAAAAAACCAACTCTTTGTTGCATTGATTATTTTTGCATTGTTTTCCTGGTTTCGATTTTATTGATTTCAGCCCTCAAATTGGTTATTTCCTGGAGTCTACTCCTCTGGGGTGTGTTTGCTTCTTTTTTTTCCAAGGCTTTTAGTTGCACTGTTAATTCACTAACATGACTATCCTCTGTTTTCTTCATATGGGCACTCAGTGCAATGAACTTCCCTCATAACACTGCTTTCAAGGTGTCCCATAAGTTCAGATATGTCATGTCCTCATTCTCATTGAATTTTAGGAAGTCCTTAATTTCTTTCTTTCTTTCTTCTTTGACCCAGGTGTGGTGCAATTGCACATTGTTCAGTTTCCATGAGTTTGTAGGTATCTGCGATTTGTGTTGTTGTTGAATTCCAATTTTAAAGCATGGTGGTCTGATAAGATACAGGAGACTATTCCAATTCTTCTGCAACTGTTGAGCTTTGTTATGCTACCTTGTATGTGGTTGATTTTAGAGAAGGTTCCACGTGGAGCAGAGAAGAAGGTATATTCTTTTGTGTTTGGATGGAATGTTCTATAGATGTCTGTTAAACCCAGTTGAGACATAACTTCTGTTAGTTATTTTGTTTCTTTGTTGAGTTTCTACTTTGTGGTCCTGTTTAGTGGTGAGAGTGGTGTGTTGAAGTCTCCCACTGTTTAAGTGTTTGAGGTTTTATGTAAGCTTTGAGTTTTAGTAGCGTTTCTTTTATGAATGTGGGCCTTTGTATTTGGGACATAGATGTGCAGAATCAAGAATTTTGTTGATGGATTTCTCCTGTGATGAATATGAAATGACCATCTTCATCTCTTTTGATTAATTTTGGTTTGAAGTCTAACTTGTTAGATATTAGGAGAGCCACACCTCCTTGTTTCTTGAGGACATTTGATTGTAAGATCTTTTCCTAGCCCTTTACCCTGAGGTAATATTTATCTTTGTAGCTTAGGTGTGTTTCTTGTATGCAGAAGAAGGATCAATTCTGTCTTCATATTCAATTTATTAGCCTGTGTCTTTTTATAGGCAAGTTTAGACAATTAATGCTGAGGGAGAGTAAGGACCATTGATTGTTAATGTTTGTTTTAGATTTGCTTTTGGCCGTGGTATTGTGAATTTATTTGTCCTTCTTTACCCTTGGTTTCTGGTAAAGTGGGATTATCTGTTGCCTAAGTCTTTGTGAGTGTAGTTAACTTCCTTGGGTTGGAGTTTTCCTTTCAAAGCTTTCTGTAGGGCTGGATTTGTAGATACGTATTTTGAAAATCTGGCTTTGTCATTAAATATCTTGTTTTCTGCATCTATAGTGATTGAGGGTTTTGCTGGGTATAGTAGCCTGGCCTGGCATCCGTGGACTCTTAGTACTTGTAGAACGTCTATCCAGAAGACTGCTTGAGTTGGCAAGGGTTTAGCAGAAGGACATTGGTGAGGTGGGGGAATAGGGTGGTGAAATGGGTCTTTAGGAATGGAATCTGTTTTTCTGACTGATGTACCTGTACCTTGATATGAGATCTTTACTTAATCTTTCAAGACAAATATTGATGACATCTGGAAACTCTCTTACAGAAACACCTAAATAATATTTGATAAACTATCTGATCATTTTTTACCTAATTAGACATAAGATTAACAACTCCAAATCTAGTATTTATCAACACAACTGCCACCAATACATATTTTAGACCTGTAATTTAATCTCTAAGTAAAGCTAATAATAAACTATAATCCTACCACATATGATGCAGCTTCTCTTTACTTAAGCAGAAATATATTAATCTCTTCCTAAGGTCAGATGGGATTTTAAAATGATGTTTACTCTTTTTGTAATAGCTGTGTATCTGTGGTGCATTTCATCTTAAGGGAATAGGAGTAGAAAAAAATGATATACCATATTTTTCATATATATTCAGGTAATAAATCACGTTTTGCAGTGGCTATATATACTCATTCATTTAAATTGACTGCAAAAAATGTCTTTCTTTGTGGAGTCTAAGTGATTATAGCCCTTCATTTTCTCTGTTGAAAATATGAAGGGATGCCTTAAAGGAGTCTCTATATCTCATACATTGTCTTTTTTTCTTTAACCACCATTGTTGGATAGAAATTTAATTCTCCTTTAGTAAAACAGATCACCCACACATACCTCAATAATGAAACTCTTTGTGTATTGGCTCAAATGAATAGAAAACCTAGATTGACAGCTGAAGGTCTCAACTTTGAGTTCAAAGGAAACATGTCTTTCCTGGTGGACTGGATGCATTTTGCCAGAATGTCAGAGGAAAACAGAGGATGGAGAGCCATGAGAAAAATCTTGGGTTGTAGTAGCAATAATAAAGACCCAGAGACAGATACTGGGGTTTAAGCTACTAGAGAGCTCTTACTTCTACTGGGACTAGGGTAATCTTGTCCTCAGCATGGCTGGAGACACTACTCCTGTTATATACCTCTCTAGTGCTTGTATAAAAGCTGTGCACCACCATCACATTCTATGGCTAACTAGTATGGCTTCTAGGATTAAAGGTGCTGTACACTACCACTGCTTGGTCTCAATGGCTGTGGCTAGTTTCTCATTCTGATCTCCAGGCAAGCTTTATTAGGTCATAACCAATATATCACCACATTGGGTTAAAATGTAAAGACACTGGGAAACAGTAGCTATTAATGTGGGTCAAAATGTAAATAGCTTAAGTAATGTGAAGAAAGGGGAATGAGAAGGGATTATAGATGGAAGTGGAAGAGATGGACATAGAGTGTGACGTGCTTTTGCCTGGGCTTGATTTTTAAAAGGCAGTATAAAATGGTTGGGAATATGGCTTGAAGCTTCTGGTTTATTCAGTTTTAAAAGTGGAAGCTGTCAGTATCAGTTTGCTGATTGGAAACTGTATGCATGATCTACCAGCATAACTATCTATGTGGGGCATTGCATGAGATTGTCCATGGGCCTAAATATGGGTATCAGCACACTGTGTAGTGTTAGCCTAAGGAAAAAAATCCCAATAACAAAAAAAAAAAACAATGATGGAAGATGTACAAACAGTTTTCTCAAGCTTATGTCTCAAAATAACAACAACAACAAAAAAAACTTTTTTATTTGGTCATTGTGTTTTCAGCTTTGCATTTTCTCCTTGCTAAAAATGTCCTTTTAAGATGGCATTTTTAATAAAAAATACTACATTCTTAATTTAATCTAAACTGATTTCTTGTGTGTTATTGAATACTTTCAGGTTTTAGCTGTAACAAATCATTACCTTAGATGTTTTTATTATCAAAAGTAGAGTGTTTCTAAGGTGAAAGGGAAAGAAAAGGAAAAGAACACAAAATTCAGGTGTCCTTTTGATACCTATGATCAAAGGCTGTGTTTTGACACTTTTCAAAATATGAATTGTATTGCTCATCTTCCCATAGTTGAGATTTTTGCACTACAAGACACCTGCTGTTCTTGGACAAAACACAAACATTTTGTAGACTATTTGAACATAATGAATAAAAGTGAGCCATTCAGCCTGAACATCTCTAATCAGGTTTTGATTTTTTGTTTCCATTTTCCCAAAATCTCTAACTTTGATTTTTTGTTTTAGATGATTTCAAAACTTTTTTTTGTTACTATCTCCATCGAGAATCACATTCTCAATTTATTTTCATATACTTCTGCTTTAAAACTTTTTTAAAATTATTAAAATGGATATGGTAATCAGTGTTTTCACCAGAATTGTATAGATATGCACATCTAATCATCTCATTCTTTCTTCAGGATCAACTGCCCACCATACTTGAAAAAGAGCAAGCCAAGTATGAGAAATTTTATGTCTCACGACGTCTTCAGCTGAGGTTTGAAAGCCAGTGAATGAGAGCCCCAAGAAGCCTCTTAATTTGATTTGTCTTCTACTTTCAATTATTAAATACTCCCATAAACTCTAAAATGTTAGCCTTTTCAAGATGTACATGGTTTACTCAATTTTTCATCAAATCTAAACTTTCCCTCTTTTCCCACCCAGTCTGTAGAAAGCAAAAAGCTCGTATGAAAATGCATGTGGTCTGAAATTAGAATCAAGAGGAAAAGCAAAAGTGCTACAGCTCTGTTGATCTGTAGATTAAATCACAGGGAAATCCATGCATACTGAAAATATTTTCAAAGGTAAAGAAAATGAGCTCAGAGAGAAAATACTTTTGATTCTTCTATGATCTTATTTTCAGAGAGTCTACTAATGCTTGTCACAAGAATGATGCTACCCAGTGTAAATCATATCACTTTCTCTATTGATTTCCATGGTTTTCTTATCTTTATAGAGAGATATATGTGATTTTGGTTTTTTTCCTTTTGTGAAACAGGGTCTGTCTACTTAGCACAACTTAGCTACATAGAATATCATGGCCTCAAACTCAGAGATTTTCCTATCTCTACCTCCCAAGTGCTTGGGTTAAAGGCCTTCACCATTGTGCTTGACCTTTTCACAGTGGAGTGATAGTATACACCAGGCCAACTTCATTATTCCAGTACCTATCACGGCAGTTAGGTATAAATCTTAGCCTTTACAATTCTTTGGAACTAAAGGTTCTAATTACAAACAAAACTGTCATTTAAAAAGAAAATCATACAAATTTCTCAGGTCTCAGAGGTAGTGATGAAAAAGCAGAGGAAATTTTGAATCTTTCAATACAGATGCAATAAAATGTCTCAGGAATTAATAAGTCACACACATCCTTTGCAGTTCTATCGTGTTTTTAGATCTCAAAACAAAACCTGCTGCTTAGCTTGTGTGCATACTAATTAGACATTTTTTCAGACATTATTCTTTTGGGGAGCATGGTAGTAATTAACAACTAGCCCAGTTAAAAGGCAAAGTATTTTTATACTTGTATTTCTGAACTTGAATAAGGACATTTTGAGCTGTTTGGTCATGTACTCAGTAGAATAGTTTTTTTTTAAAGGATTCCAGAAAATGCTTCTATACTCCTTCCTAGTGGCCCTGAATGCAGTTATGATTTTACTTTTCAAAATGATCTTCATCTCCTTTTATTGGAAAATGTCACTTCATCAATCCTTTAGTAATAAACTCCTGCAGTGGCTTGACCTCTAGCTGTAACTTTTGTGGCTTTACAATTCATCCTTTTGAGTGTAGCTGTCGCTTCAGCATGATCCTTGCTTTAATCCTGTTAAACTCTTGCAAGCATCCTATTTTATATATGTTGAGAACTCACTTGAAATGGAAGACACTTTTCCAATCCATTTTTCATTTTTGAAAGCTGCTGCTGGAGAGTAGACTCCATTCATTCTTTTGGAAACTGTGGGCTTCCCACGCAAGTTGATAAGTCTAAAACTATCATGAGTCTTTAGTTCACTTTAGCTGCCATTTCTTCCTGTCTGTATTCTGTGTGATCTTAATTATATACTGAAATTCACTTATTTTTCTTATAGGACAAAAATATCCCCCTAATCTCCAATGAATGTTAAAGAGATCACTCTTTTCTATAGGCAAACATAGCATCTTATATAGACTCACACATGTGGTTTTCATTCTAGACCCATCACTTAACACATAAGTGACCTACAAAGTTATTACCCATTAATATCATCTATTTCAAATCATTTTTAGTACTTCAGTGGTCCTTATGAGAAAAATGGTAAGAATTGCATAGGAGTTTAGCCATCAATTGTCCACTCTACTGTTGATTTGATGAAGTACTAAACAACTAGAGTGAATTAAGCACCTAATACATGCCGTGCCCTGCCCTGCTCTTGACATTTGATTGGAGGCCCACTGCAGGAGATAGAACCATAACTAACACTGTTTGGATGACCAAGAACCTGAGACTGTATAGCCCACAGACCTATGGTAAAAGCAGATGCTGCATTTTTATAAAGTAGCAATAAAGTGACTCCTTGCAACATTGTTGTATTCATAGATCACTGCCTTGCTCACCCACTGTCAGAGAAGCAGGTGAGAGCAAATATAAAGAGTCACAGCTAGACATTCTGTAAAGAGTGAGAGATCTTAAAGTACCCAAACTTAAATTGGATGTCTCCATCAAATCTTTTCCTTCAAGGATCAGGGAACCATGTGGAGGAAGAGACAGCAAGACTGTAAGAGCCAGGATGGAAGACACCAAGGAAACAAGACCCTCTAGAGCAACATGATAACTGCACATAGGAACCATCAGATCCTGAGGCAGCATGCACGAGGCCTGCACAGACTGCACTAGGTCATTTAGGTATGTATTATGATTTCCAATTTAGTTTTTTTATGGGACCCTTAGGTGTGCGAATGAGGGGATCTTTGTTTCTTGTGCCTTCTCTTAGGCTCTTTCCTTCTGTTTGTCTGCTTTGTTCAATTTATATATGTTAGTTTTAGTTTTATCTTATACTGTTATTTTTCTATGAGTACCCCTTAGAAACCTTTTGTTTTCTAATGAGAGACAGAAAGGGAGAGGATCTGGATGTGAGGGGAGGTGGGGATAAACTCGGAAGAGTAGATGCAAGGAAAACTGTAATCAGGATATATTGTGTAAAAAAAAAATCTATTTTCAATAAAAGGGGGGAGGCTTACTTGCAAGTGGCATTTGTGGGTTCCTGAAAATTTTCACTGTGATGGATGCTATGGAGAGGCTTTGAACACCTGATAAACATGCAATACAATCATGACAACCATTGGTTGTGAACAAATAAGCAAGTTAAAGCCGCTTCTCTTGCTATAACCTGTACCAATTCCAGAACAAAAAACCTGAAGAACAAAGTCTAAGCAATCTCTAAATGCAATGCACATATAGAATAGTCAGTAAATTCCTTTAAAGTTCAGAGAAGCAAAGAATTTTGGGCAATACTTGATGGATTTCAGAAGATAAATTTTTTAGTTTAATCAGTTTTTTTAATTTATAATTTTTTATTTCCATCCCTCCCATGCTCCCCGACACACCCCCATTCCGTCCCTCCTGTCTCTTGGCTAAGGGAGTATCCCTCCATGGGGAATGTGCTCCCAAAGTCCTTTCGTGTACCAGGGAACATCCTGTTTCCATTGTCAGAGGTCCCTTAGACTGCCCAGGCTTTCTAATTGAGACCCATATTCAGGGGGTCTGAGTAGGTCCAATGCTGGCTTCTTAGCTATCAGTCTGGGGAGTCTATGAGCTCCTCCTTATATTGGAAGTGAGGAAGGCAGTGAGTGGGGAGGGAGTTAGGAGAAAGACAACATGTGGGACCAGGAAGATTGAGTTGGGGGACAAATAGATGAGGAGAGAGAGAGAGAGAGAGAGAGAGAGAGAGAGAGAGAGAGAGAGAGAGAGAGAGAGAGAGAGAGAGAGAGAGAGACCATAATAGAGGGAACCATTATAGGTTTGAAAAGAAAACTGACTCTAGAGAAATGTCCAGAGACCTACAAGGATGACCCCAACTAACAATCTGAGCAATAGTGGAAAGGCTACCTTAAATACCCTTTCCTAATAATGAGATTTATGACTAACTTATATGCCATCATAGAGCCCTCATCTAGTAGCTGATGGAAACAGAAGCAGACACCCACAGCTAAACACCGAGCCAAACTGGAATCCAGATGCAGAGAGGGAAGAGTGACAAGAAAAGGGGACATGACCAGGCTACAGAAACCGACAGAAGAGAACATTTTAAAACAACATAAAATTGGGTTTGAGTTCCTAAATGTCAGGAAGCAACTAGTTTGAGTCTGTGTTTATACTTCTAGCATTATTACATAGAAACTGCTGAGGAAAATATTTCTAATAATAAAATTTAAATTTATTTTGTTATTATTGTGTGTATGTACAATGTGCATATGTGAGTGCAGGAACGTATGTGCCACAGTTTGCATGTAGAGGTCAGAGGACCACTTGTGGGAACTGGTTACCTTCTTCACTGTGTGTATCATGGGTAATTGAACTCAGGTCATAAGGCTTGGTAGCAAGGCCCTCATCTTCAGAACATCTTGACAGATCTTAGTAAGATTTGAGGTATAGTTAGGGCAAGTTGTGAACCTATCCTGATGGTGAATGAAGTTTAGTTATGCAACTAAAAAGAAAAAATGTAATCATCTAGGAATGTCATGTGAAATGCATATGCAAATCATAATAATCTGAGTACTTCTGAAATGTGTACAGTAATTATTAGTGCCTATTAGAGCCAAATGTTTAATGGGACAGTGACAAATGTTTGCTCTTCATTGTATGTGACCTTTCTGTACAAGTCTATTTTGCATTGCAGTATTTGCCCCTATTTAGAAATTAATCGCATATGTATTATATTTATTGCTCATCAGCCTGGGTGAATGGTAAGGAGCAGGTGATAATGAAAGATTCAGATTAGACAGAAAAAATGTTAGCAAGTTTGGTAATATCATCAGAACAAGGGACACAGTGACATTTAAACAGAAAGAAAAAAAAAATGTGTAGCAGCGTTTACAGAACAGAGAAAAACTTACTCCTGATGGAGAAGAACTTTACCTACTTGCCCATGGTTCCACGTTTAATAGGAAAAAATATGTCAGGATGATCTAAGCTGGGAAAAGTCAAATGAAAATTACCTATCTTTGTCTAATCTAGGAAGTAATAGTGTGTGGAATGTTTCTTTCAAATTCTTCAGTCATTTGATACATGCAGAATATTTTAGTGAAATAAATATTTTACTGGATTACATAGCATAGTAGATTGATTGTCCTTTACTTTACTACATTTTACAAAACATGTTTGTTTATTTCTAGAACATTTTCTTGCATCTATTATGTCAGGTACTGATATAGAAATAAACAGGATATTACAATCCCCACACTTATGAAACTAACAACTATATGTTTTGACAAATTAGTAAATCATTTCGTTCCTTGGTAATATCTTCCTTTTAGATAGGGAATTTTCTCATTTTGACAATTCTTACAGCTTAAGAAACAGGATGAAGTTGAGGTCCTGTTATATGTCCCAGTCAAATTAAAAGCAAAATATCAATAAATTATTTTATTTTAATATGTGAATACAAATTTATCTCTATGTATTATATTTTTCATCCTCTTCAGATAAGTATATTGTCTTTTCTTTGTGATGTTCTCCAAGGCAAGGTGAGATACTTGTACTTCTGAACTGGGAGAACAGAAATTTGTTGTTCATGATAGGTTGTAAATGATGAATGATCCCTAGAACCAACCTTTCAGAGTTCCAACAAAATTTCCACACAAATTATACTTTTCAGACTCTTTTACAATCCAGAATCTCTTCTGCAGTTGCTTTTAGAAGTGACCCTGTTATAGATAATAATTTAGTTGCCTTTCCTTTTTTGTAAAATTCATCTTCTCCCTATTGTTAAGTGTGCAGAGGGCCATGGCCTTCTGTAGTTTTGGTAACATCACAAAATTGTACAGTTCTGTTGGTATTGCAAAAAGTGACTCCTATTAGTTCCCACATGAAACGTAACCCTTGTCTGTGAAACATATCTGAAAACAAGCAACCCACAAGCCCTTTATAAATGATACCACAGAGTCCATTCAACTCCATCTTTCCTAGTGCAGCTCTCTTCTCCTGTATATTGCTCTCTGTCTGTCTCCTGAATCACCCCCTTCTGTTATCCCTTGTTGTGGAGAATTTACTCTAATGTGTGTAAAAATGAGTCATATGGCTTGTATTTCATCTTTGTTGGTGTGATCATAGCAACCCACTCTTTCCAAGATTCTCTTTTAAAAACAAAAGCCTTGAATTAAAAGTGATTCCTATTTTATAGTTTCTATCAAGGATACAACAAATACCTACTTTTATAATATTTTCACACATGAAAAATACATGCAGCCCAATATGTCAATTTTTAGCACTCTCTGGAATGATCCCCTTATCCCCCTCCTCCCTTCTGCTTCTTACAGTCTCCCATTCTTTCTAGGCCTCATCCCCTTGCCTTCTTCTCTTCTTCTATCTCCTGGTGGTAGTATGATGGTACACAGTTATTTGTCTATATTACTCAAGTGCTGTACCACAGAGATACATCCCTGGTTAGACTTTTTGACTAACACACTTCTAGCAACTTACTACTTCCACCGTAGTTTCTGTTATATGATTTCCTGGTTTATGACTCATTTACTTAATCAAGCAAAGGTTCTAATTACAGTATGATATTATGATGCTATCTATATTTAGGCATTTCCAATATGTACATCATAAAACATAAATTCAGACAAAAATGGTAGCAATTTTTCTAACTCTCTTCAAAACATTTAATTTTACTGTGTCATAGCTCATTGAAGCATTTCTTCCTACCAAGTATTTTCCCTGATAAGAAGTATAGTATACTTCTTATTATGTTATTATATGTCTTATCTACCTGAAGAATATCATTGGTTAACTAATATGAACCATTTTATAGAGTTTGTTAGAATAATAAAGAGGAACCTGGGATACAAATAGACGTGATACAACAATTTTTGAATATTTCACAAGTAAGACATTAAATATTTGGAGAATAGAATGTACAACAAGCAAGCAAACAACCTATGTGCTCATAAGTCATGTTTCCCTCAATCTAACAAAATACAATTCATATTTCTTTGAGTATCTCTGTGCTTCCATGCTGCCACATATGGTAAGAAAGAGGGTAATGCCCTTCTCCTTCCTTGGAATCACAGGATTAATTTGTGAAATATTTTTATGGGTATCTACAAAAAAGAGTGTTTACCTTTTTATTTTAAATTATTATTTTGACTGTGATTGTTTATGAGAATTAATATGATTATTTGATAGCATATAAGGATTAAGTAAGGGTAGGTAGCATTTTTATCACTTATATGTGTTTTTAAATTTTAATTTGTGTGGAATAATTATACATATTCATATAGGTCACTGTCCTAGTTTACTGCATGTATGTAACTTGTACTGAACAAATAATTATTAACATATTTATATATCTCCATTACCACTTTGTGTTTGGAGACTTTGGAGTGTTTGGAACACTTTGTGTTCATCTAATTTTCTAGTCACTCAAAAATTACATAGTGGTTTTTTGTAAATTATAGTTCCTCCACATAAAGTACTATAATCTATTACCTCTATCTATATCAATTATATTAACTTTTGAGAAAGAAAAAACAAACAGTAACTAGTTATGGTATAGAATGACAGCTAAAAAATACATTTTGAAATGTGACAGCTGTTTCATATTAGCATAGGGAAACATGGCAGCACACAAGCAGATATATAGTGCTGAAAGGTATCTGAGAGTTCTTTATCTGGATTTGCAGGCAGCAGGAAGACAGTGGGCCTGGCTGAACATTTGATACCCAAAAGCTCACCCCCAGTTACACACTTCCTCCAACAAGACCACTCCTACTCCAACAAAGCCACACTTCCTAATGCTGTTCCATCAACATTCCAACTTGAGATTTGGGGACATTCTTGCTCTAAATGCCACACTGATAGTATATAGTTTACCTTAAATTCATTTCCACATAACCTAGATATCTTCCAAAGCCCCTTTGATGAATAATTCACAAATTTAGTGGAACTTGTATTTTAAATCATCTGCCATTTTGCATCTATTAATGCTGAGGATAGCACTTTTGTCTAGAATTAACTGGCATTATAAATATGTCCCTTCTGGTGTTAACATGGTAAGATTTCTCTATTGACTAAGCATCATTCCAGAGGGAAAGCTGTTTCCTGAGGATGGCAGCCAGTTATACAAACTGTCACTGTCTTGCTTTCCTGAAGCCAAAAGTAAGCCAGCTGCTAATTAAACTGGGATAAATTAAGGTAAATTGAATCTGCCTGCACATCTGCTTCAGGTCTACAAATGGCACTACATGGCCCAACCGACCCAGTTCACCAAAAAGAATCTTTTTTCACTTCTAAAACAGTTCCAAAGAATCTAGCACCTCTAATAATGGAATCTTGATGTAAGAAAAAAGGAGAACTGGAAATATCTCTTGTCTGCCTTGACAGTAGAGAAGACTCTTCAAAACAGCAATTCCATAGTCAAAGAATGCTCAAGTAGCTTCCAAAGTTAGATTAGTCTAGAAATCTGACTGTATATACCTATAAGATGGAGTCATTAGAATGTGATGAAATCAGCCATTGTCTGATGACTCAATACCACAACTTGAATAATTACTATACAATATTATTATTGCTGCAGAAAATATCTATAAAATATAATATCACTATTGTAATTAATACTCAGCCCTGCTGTTAGAACAGACTGTGGTCTCAATTGTTCATTTTTCTCTTAGTTAATCTGTAATTATTTTCTACAATCATTTTAATTGCATATGTGATGTCATTCATGTGTATACTGTCTGACCTGTAGTTATTCATTTGATCTACATTTCAAGAACTTTCATTTTAATGATGATGTTTTAGGTTTAATTTTCTGTTGTGCATATGTGTATTTTACTAAGTGATTTGTCTTTACCTGTTAATACTTACAAACTTCTTCCACTCCTCTTTCTTTCCTTTAATTATTTCCTTCTTCCCTCCTTCATTCCTTGTCTTTATGCCTCCCTTCTCAATTTTCCTATACATTCATCAGGATTTTATCAGCTATGGTACAAAGAATCTTTGGGTCATTTTTGGAAGTAGAAGAAGATTCCTGTCAGGTAAATTTAATTGAGTTGGCCTTGTGGTCTTGTTTGCAAACTTAGAGAAGATATATAGGCATATTTAATTAACTATTAAGAAATTATTTGAATTAAGGTGTCAAAAATCTTATATAGTAATAAGTGGCCTGACGAGATATGTCCCACTGGTGCAATGGTGTCATGGATGTTATGGGAATAATCAACCACTTTCTGTTTCAATTTCAATATCCACATGATGAGATAAAACATAATCATGTAACTGCTAATGGGGCCAAGAACATGTGGCTAGGTAAGTTATAGGACCACAGGTGAAACCTAATACTATTATTCAGCTAAATGAACACATAATTAAAAATATTTCTAAGGATATATTTCTATAGTGACAGAAGAGTGAGTTTCATCAGAGAAGCTTTTTCTTACAGTAGATAACAATGAACACAGTGACCCTCACTGGTCAATGTGAAGAGAATAAGAGAGAGTGGACTGCATAACATAAATTGGACAGGCATATCATATTCTTCTTCAAAAAGCTGTGAGGACTTTGTAAAAAATAAGGCAGAAAAACTGTCAGAGGTAGAAGATGACTTTAAGAAAACTATCTTCTGGATACAATATGACAGTTGTGCTTATGAGCTCAAAGTGATTGTGAAAGTATGGACAAGAATTTCATTAGCTCAAGGCAGACAAAAATCCCAGTCTGTAGAGACAGATAGATAGGTGGGCATGAAATCCCAACACTAGTTGATGAGATATTGTCATATTATAGCTTCTAGAATAGAGAGAGAGAGAGAGAGAGAGAGAGAGACTTTAATTATGCATCCTCTTGTTGGTCAGTCAGAGGGCTCCTCTAAGAGTACTTGGGCAGCACAAACTAAATATAATGGAGCACTAAGAAAAAAATTCTAAATTGGATGGTGTCTGAACTAAAGTTTTATGATTGTGAAGAGACACCATGGCCATGACAACTCTTATAAAACAAAATATTTAACTGGAGATGGTTTACAGTTTAGAGATTTTGCCCATTATTGTCATAGCAGGAAGTATGTTGGCACACAGGAAACATGGTGTAACATAAGTGTGATTTCTACACCTGGTTCATCATTCATCAGGAAGAGAGAGTGATACTGGGCTTGTTTTGAGCTTCTAAAATCTTTTCTTCCTCCAAGAAGGCCATACCTGTTCCAATAGGGACACAACTCCATGTGACCTACTCCATATGAGCCACTCCATATGAGCCTATGGGTGTTATTTTCATTCAAACCACTAAAGATGTATAGGGAGATGAGGATAGAGATGATTGATATGGGAGGAGTTGAGAGCATGAATATGATCAAAATGTGTTGCATAAAATTCTTAAATATTAATAAAATACTATTTAAAAACAATAAGCCATAAGAAATATGAGGGATAAGAATACCTAGCTTATATATAATGCACACAAATATGTATATACACACACACACACACATGCTACACACACACACACACACACACACACAAACACATCTGTGGCACAATCAGTTATTTATTACAGTAGTTAAATGTTAAAGACTGTCCTAGGCTCTTTAGTCAGTATCAGAAAGGCAAAGCATTACATCAAGTATTTTTGCTTTTTGTTAATTTCTTCTCTTCTTGGAAGCATGGGACATCATAAATTACCTGTGTTCAATAAAATAGTGTTAGTTCTCTGGGCCACAAACATGAATTGAAGTATTAGAAGTAAGAATAAATACATAGAGTGATGGCTATTCTTGGTTGTCAACTTGATTATGTCTGGAATTAATAAAATTCAAGCAGCTGAGCTCAACTATGTGGGCTTTTTTTCTGAACTAAATTATTTGAAGTGGAAAGACTCATCTTTAATTTAGATCTTTTGAGGTAGGAAGATCCAGCTTTAGAATCAACCACACCTGTGGTGGCAGCCTATATCAAAGAAGGAAGCATTAATTCTTTGCTGGCTTGCTCTTACTCTTACTGGCAAGTCCATTTTATCACTGGCATTACAGACTACTTCTTTGGGATTCAGGTGTATACGAAGACCAGCTGAAACATTCAACTTCATGGACTGAACAACTACTAGATTAGATTTTTGAACTTATTATGTACAGCCATTTTTAAAGTAGTGGGACCACAGTGTGTACACTCAAATACATACCCTTTACATATAGTTAGATTCATTCTATCAGTTCTGTTTCCCTAGAGAACCTTGACTGATATAAATAGGTTCGATTGATAAGTAAAATGTCTTAAAAATCAGCCTCAATATTCCTAATATAAGATCAATATGGTGTTGGTAGCCACATTTATTCTTCTAAAATGTGACTCATGGATATTTAAAATGAGAAGATTTTGACTCTTGTCTTTCTCTTGGGCAGCTGAAATGTATAATATTCTTTAAGAAGTTCTGAGATCAAAACCTAATAAATCATCTTATCATGGTTTAACTCATCATTTCCTATGCCTGTTTGATTAAGGGAAAATTTTATGCATGATTCCCTTATGACAGCTTACATTAGGGTTTGAAACAGAAAATTGCAGGCAATTAGGAATCCTGCCTTTGCTTATTTTCTACTGCTATAGCATAATTCCTGAGATTAGCAATTTATATAAAAAACACTCTTATATTCTAAAAGCTGGAAATCTAAAACTAGGATGCTGAATCTTGCCTGTGCTTGTCTTGTGCCATATCATGAGAGAGTGGAACTATGTAAGACCTGATCCCTGTTCCTCTTCTTATAAAGCCAGAAAGCTGAACATGAGGGCCATCTCCAAGACCTTATGGAACCCCTAATTTCCTTCCAAAGAAAAAGCTAGAAAATATATTGACATATGTATTTGAAAATTTTCTGTTGTCTAGATTTCAAGGGGGAGGACACAAACCTCAATCTATTAGTAACAATAACAACACATGGATATCATCTGTGACAGGATTTAAAGTCATATAGGAGACAAGCCTGTGGGCATGTTTAGGAGATGTTATTAGATCACATTAATTGAAGTAGGAATATCCAACTTACCATGGGAGGCAATGTCCCAGTCACTGGGGTCTCAGAAGGAAAAAGTGAGCTGAGACTTAGCATTGATTGATTTCTGCTTTCTGATTACAGATACAATGTGACCATCAGCTCCCTCTAGCTTCTGCTGTCACAATGTACTGTGCAGTTGAGTTATAAGCCAAAACAAACTAACTAAAACCTTCCTTCAGGGAGGTTAACTTTGTCATGTACTTTTTTTTCCTCAACAAATAAAGTAACTAATACATAATCTTGCCTCAACTGTGAAGTCACTGAGCAGAGAAGCAAGGAATGTACCTCAGTGAAATATTTTGAATGCTAATGAAAAATATCCCTAATATCAAGACATCACAGTTAGATATGCATCAGAAACAAAAATAAACTCAGAAATATGGAAATTTCCAAAGTAATTTGATAAGCTTACTTCTTTGGTTAGTATTGGCCTGTAGTGGAATAGTGGTAGAGGTACCCTTGACTTTGTCAGATGTTCAGATGTTCCAGCCATTATGTCAAGTTCAAATATTTAGTATATGATTCTTCCTTCTCTTCTTCAGCCAATACCAATCATGACTCATTAAATTCTGGTCAGAAAATATTGGCAATTAGCTTCTCTTCATGTGTACTCCAAAAGGTTCAAGCTCCTAAAGTCTACAATTCTAAAACTTATGAATAATTGTAAATAGCAAATACATTTCTAGACTGATACCACCTTCAACAGAAATTATACATTCCAAAGCTAAAGATCCTTTTTTATGAAAGACAGATTTTCAGTTTTAAGTAAGAGAATATTTACCTTGACACTAACAAAGTGTTAATGTGACACAGTGAATCATAGATATGCCTTGGGTGTGATAATCAGGCCTGCTCTGGGCAGGACACAAGGTAAGAACATGTGCTCTGTTCATCTTTGTCATTCCTTATGACATGTCTCTGTCACCTCCACTTTTATCCATTTTTTATGACTGTTTTTAACTGCTGTGTGATTTCATAGTTTAATATTGTGGGATACTGCCCCTCACCACTTGATTACTCAAACTAGTAAATTGTGGTTTGCATATATTATGTTAAAAATGAAAATAATGTCATTTCTTTTTCCTTATTTTTTTCCAGATCCTGTGTTACTAAGCATTTGTTACCACCACATGCCATTGGTTTCTACAAGAATCTTACTATTCAAAAATAAACCACTTCTACTAGAGAGAAGAGAAAATTGAAGGAAATGCTGAGCGTCTCAGAGTGCCAGGTATCAGCAGTGGTAGATACAGGAACCAAACCCTAGTCTGTGCTACTTTTCAATAATTTCAAGGGCCTTAGGTTCAGCCATTTTGATGGTTGAACATCCCTCTTTTCCCTAGACTCTCTCTAGTTTAGTCTCCTCTGTTTCACTGCTGAGTCATTCCTCACCAACACTTGGTCCTCATTGATGTTCATCCAACATTACAAACATGCTGCTTGCTCTAAGAACTGTGTTCCAGTAAATCCCTTTGAATATCCAAGTAACTGATAAATGCTGTTTTGCTCCCTTCGATCTTCAGAAGCCTCCTCTCCCTTCTGCTTGTCATATGTCCATGTTCATACAGCCATCTAATATGCTAGAGTTTCAAATGATTATTTCCTTATTAGACCTTCCCTCCATGACTGTGTAAATTTTCTGAGAGTACTTTGTCTATATTATTCTCTATTATCTTCCTGTTACTAGGACTATTTGAAATAATATAATCTGTAAGCATTTCTTGGCTATACATGTATGTGTTTCATCTAATCTTTATTCTTTTCTGTTTATTTATGCACCTCATTTTCATAATTTTTAAAATAAAATTTTCTATATCACATTATTACTGTAATATGCAAATCAATCTCTAACACTGTACTGAACAATAATCAGAGACATCACAGTGTGTGAGGTACTCAAATGGAGTCTAGTGAGGTTGAATTATCAGGATGTATTTCTCCAGAGCATCTACAGGAATTACATTATGGTAATCAAAACTACTGGATCTGCCATGATTCATTTGTGTAGGAATCTGCATAAAAGAAACTCTAGTTAATCTGTGTGATTCATCCAACATTATTCAGTAGCTATCTGCCCACATTCGTGACTCAGGCTCTAAAGAGTTATCACTAACTTTTAGGTTTTCTTTGAATTCCTTCAGCCAGTATTTGCTATCTGGAAGCTTAGTTACATTTGTACAATTGCACAATTGTCTTGTATATTGGTGCCATTATTTCTTATTGGAATCTTTTCCTGGAGTCTCCCTTTTTTCCTATACAAATTCATGTTCTCTCTCTCTCTCTCTCTCTCTCTCTCTCTCTCTCTCTCTCTCTCTCTCTCTCTCTCTCTCTCTCTCTCTCTCTCACACACACACACACACACACACAGAGCCTGTGCTGTTAATTCTTCCTTTTCTACTCCTTACTCTGCTCATACCAACTGTACAGTCTCTCTTTCCTTCCAAAGTGCCCTCCTGAATTGTCACAATTTTGGTTTATAGGCATTTACATGGGGGTAATCCAGGGAAAACTGTAAGATAGAAAAGAGGTCTACAAAGGAAGGGCCATCATAAGCTATAGGCCTTTTGGGGGCATTGTTTTGGGAATAGACTTTTGACTGTTAGTCTTTCTTCTATGGCTCTAGACAGCACAGTGCTTAGGAATGCCTTTGTCTGTCTTAGGGATGGGAAAGCTGTATGAGTAGTACAGAGAACAATGCAAGGATGACAAGACTTGGCTAGTGTGTCCCATTAGTTAGGCCATCCATATTAGTCTCTTCAAAGCCAGGAAGAAGAGCTTGCTTCAGTTCCCCTTCATGCCTCTTAGTCTAATAATTATACACATGATGGAATAGAGATGAGAAAAATATAAAATCAGGTAGCTTTAAACAATGATTTTAAGCGAAATTGAATGATATTCAAAGAATGTGTGTACGTTGAAATAAAAGGTAAGATAATCTATTTCCAACTGCTATGCCTACAAAGAAGCATAAAAGAAACCCAGCAGCCTTGCACACATGTATCCAGCTTACTTAAGGCCAGATAAAGGAATTTGTAATACACTCAATGCCTTGTGCCTTTAGTAACTAGACTTGTTGCAAAAAAACAAAAATAGATGAGAAAATGTTATTTGTTATTAAAATATGCTGAATGCACTTGAAAGTTTTATTTTTTTTATAGTGATGCATTCCCCCTATGTCTTCTCATGTATCTGGAATTTTTTTTCTTCCTTTTATCATTTTATTCCTTTTTGGCCTTAAATAAATAGTTCTCCTTTCCCAAGTCTTCTTTTCTTGTCACCATTTGATTTGTTTGGGTCTTCTTTTTGTTATTTAGAAACTTGAAGAACTGTAGTAATTCTTTCCATACTACCTGCATGTCTACTTCATAAGAATCCTTTGGCTACTAACAGAAAATTGTCTGTAAAGCTGCATGTTTCCAGGGGTCTCTGGTATCTTTGGGATAGGCTCTGAACCCACAGGCAGAGTACTTGGCAATTCTCATGGCCTGCCTGCCCCCTCTCTGGCTTCCATGCTTTCCACAACTTGTTTACATGACTTCTTTCGAAACACTGGTGTCTACTTTTGACTCTCTCAAACTATTACATATTCACTTTAAGACCAGACTTTAAAGATGCTGCTTTCTTTTTGTAATTCCTGTTAGAATCGCAAACAATGTCTTTCTTCTTGGTAGATTTGTATTCAAGGGACATATGGATTTCAGAATTTCTTTTCTCTTTCCGGTGTTTACCACATTGCCCCCCACACTTTAAGAACTCAGTTATAAATCGATATGTCTTCTTTATTTTATTTATTTATTTTTTGCTGCATAACTAACACAATAAAAATTCAACTATTTAAAGTGCTTCACTTACTTTGGTTGGCAATTCTGAGGTCAGTAATTCAACATGGCTAAGGGTAAGCCCACCACCTGTGATTCACAATATTTGGGTCCACAACTCGGGGAATGAAAGGGCTGTGGAGTCTCATGCAGTCAAATGTCTGGATTTGATTTGGGATGACTTAAAGATGGAAACTGTCAGGCAAAGCAGCTAAGTGTCATCTCTGTCTCAATATGGAGACTTCAGATATCAGTGTAAATACCCATAAACACAGAAAAGGCTGCAGTGCCTTTGAGACAGCTGTCATCAGGCATTGCTTCTGTTTCATGCTGTGGAGAGGCAATTTCTACTTTTCCTGTGTTCAAGGAGGGGGTTCGTTGACCCTGCCTTTCCTAGGAGATAGAAGGAGTATCCACAAAATTTGAAGCCATGTTTTGAAACATTTTACATGTAACTACTTGTCAGGTTGAAATTGACTCTCTACTAACTGGCCATAGACAAGTGCCTGGTTTTTGATTCTAGAAAACATTTTTCTGTCTTGAAATCACTGCTGTGTCTGACGTGCATTGAAATTTGAACAGCATTCACACTGATATAGAACAGTGGGTACAAGTGCTGAGCGCACAAATTTCCAGTATATGCCATGATGCAAACTATTCCATGCACTGAAATCTCCTATGACTCAAGTCTAGAATGGAGGAATGGAAACAATAATAATACCAGAAACATTGTGGATTCTAAATAAATGCTAGTTTTCTTTGCTCATTCTCCTACTAAATTAAGCCTTCAGGCACGTTGACAAAAACACAACTGGGCTAAGCACTTCATCTAAAGAGACAGTATTAGAATTTGCAAGAACAGATAAGTAGTTTGTGAGGAGTGCGAGGCAGATGTGGCAAAATCTGTATGATAGTAATCTCTTGTGGCTGAAAAGTAGGCTTAGGAAGGAGGATAGAAAATAGTTCAGAGAAGTAGCCATTGGAGGGTTAGGGTTATGGTTTATATATTCTTTATTTTTCTCTTTTTCTATCGTTTCCCCAAAAGATAGTCTTTACTAAAAATAACAAGTCAGGGCCTTCTCTGTTTACCATGATGCAAGGCAGCTGTGTTTTCTCTTTGTCCTCTTATCAAATCCTCAACTTCAAGAACTCAGTGAGAAGAGTGGCCATGAGGTGCAGTGAATATTAATCTCTGATCAGCAGGCTGATCATGGAAGGTATGTGTCAACGAGAGGCACCCGGGGGAAAATGACTCCAATTAATAAGACAGCTTATAATTATTTATGTCATTATTTTTGTGTTTTATTCTTAATATCTTTTTAAAGAGATCAATGACTTCATTTGAAACCAGAATCAAATAAATTTAACCAGTAAGGGAGGAAACAAATAATGGTTTAAAAAAATGTATTTCAAGTAGCACTAAGACAGTCTTGAATTATTAAGTATTGGATTTATTACAGAGCAACCAGACAAACCCTATTTAACTCCCCAGGAGAGAGATTGCCTCCTAATGGGATGCTTCAACATCATCACCAGAATCATGCTGTTGACTATTTATGCTCATGCTTATAATTATATTATACCAGTAGAATATTCAGAAGTATACACAAAATATGTCTGTGTATAAAGTTGATATTTATTGGGAATGTGTATATATTATGGATTGATGAGCTAAGACAAAGTTAATGATAATATAGTATTGATTATGACAGTGCAAAAGCATACATATGTGTGTGTATGTGTGTAAGTGTGTGTGTGTGTCTGTCTGTGTTTTAATGCTTGCAATAACTCTATAAGAACTATTGTCATTCCTATTTTACAAGGAGTGAAATTAAGATGCAGACATGAAGTAACTTGTTTGTGGTTATATAGATATTTTGCTTTGCCCTGTTGTGACAAATATCATGACTCAAAGCTGCTAGTGGAGGCAAGTGTTTAGTTGGCTTACATATCCTTTCTACAATCCATCATTGAGGGAATGAAGGCAGGAACTTAGGCAGGGAAGGAACCTTGAGGCAGGAGGTAAAGCAGGGACGTAAGGATTACTGCTTACTGGTTTATTCTCTGTGGTTTACTAAGCCTGGTTTCTTGTACATCAAATGTTTAATATGTCACATGAGTCTGGTGGTAAACCACTCAAGTTCAGCGCAAACTCACAATAAATAAAACATTACAAAGTTTTTAGTTTCAGGAATTGAAATTAATTTAGATCTTCTTCCTCTTGTCCCCTTCCCTTATCAACTCATTATCCATGTCCATTTAAAACAGTGCAGGGGGATCCAAGACAACTTACTTTTGGTTTTCAAGATGTCTACCATTATGATTAAGTTCATCACTATTACTTTTTTAAAATATTTATTTTGTTCTGCTTTGTTTTTGGAGACAGGGTTTCTCTGTGTAGTCATGAGTTCTTTGGAACTTGCTCTGTAGACCAGGCTGGCCTCAAACTCACAGAGACCCTCTTGCCTCTCCCTCCCAAGACTAGGATTAAAAACATGTATTGTCACCACCCAACTATGATTTTTTTAAAGGATTTTTTTTTCCTTTTTGTTTTTTCTAGACAGAGTTTCTCTGTGTAGCTTTGGAGCCTGTTCTGAAACTGGCTTTGTAGACCACAAACGCACAAAGATCTGCCTGCCTCTGCCTTCCTAGTGCTGTGATTAAAGGCATGTGGCAGCACTGCTCAGCATGAAGGAGCCTTTCTAATACTGATACATCCTTAACATTGTGTCCTCTCAAATGGCCATACAATGCTGTGTATAGTTGTCTATCATATCCACACAATCTGTGTGTGGAGGTAGTGATGTCATCAGGCAATTGGGAATAGAAGGCATGGGGAAAGGGAGGACTCACGAAAATAATCCCTTTGATTTATTCAGTTGCTTGGAATGCTATTCTTAGATATTATTTTTTTTAAAAAAGAATTCCTTGAAATGGAATAGAAAAAAGATGGGTTGCATTTCCTTCAATTCTTACCTAATTTTCAGTGAAGATCATTCTGTAAGCATATCAAATCTTAAAACCTCAGTCTGTGCCATCAGAGTACAAGAACAAGTAGTTACACGAGCAAACTCCTCAAAGTATTGGCCAGGCGAGTCTTGAGGAGACCTGTAGTGATATATTATTTTCAATTTATTAAAGATTGGATGAGGATTCAGAAAAGCAAAGTTAGCCACCAGGTATGATGATCAGGCAGTAGTGATATATACCTTTAATCTCAGTAGTCAGAAGCTAAGAGGTGGTGATATACACCTTTAGTCCTAGGACTCAGGGTTATGAGATAGGTGGATCTTTCTGAGTTCAAGGTCACCCAGATCTACACAAGAGCAAGTCAGTCTAAATGAGAATTATAGCTCACACCTTTAATCCCATGGTTGTTGCATGGAATTTTGGTATCCTAATTGCTATCTTCAATCCTAAAAGCCTATCTTCAAAAATTACATGGTTATTTTAAATAACATTCTCACCAACAACAAAACAAAATTTTCTCAGAAAAATTCAAGGGGATTAAAGAATGTAAGTAACAATTGGTAAGAGTTTATAATGACTGTCTGGTACAAAGGCAACAAGGATAATGGGATGGGCTTTTGGTAGAAGAGGACAGATGAATAGACTTGATCTAGTGTTGGATGTGTCCTTAGCCAGCTGCATTACAGTTAAATCAAACATTCCATGGGACCTCAGTTTCTCCTTTTATAAATGAAACTCTTGCTATTTAACACATATTTTCAGACTATAAATACAGCCTGTGTCTACGTTGGAAATTGGTGTGTAAATATTATGATACTATGTAGTCTACAGGAATAAGTACTTTGGACTTTTCTTGTAAACACCTGTAAATTCATAGATATTTATACACTGGATGTAACCACCCCCAAAATCCACTTTCCTTTTAGCTTCTCCCCTCTTCCATCTCCCTCTCTAATTTACTGTTCCTTTGAATTCTAAGGCAATTCATACTAAAGAAATAATTTAATTGTGGTGTTGTTTACAGTTTCAGAGAGTTAGTCTACTATTATCGTGGCAGGGACATGGTAGGAGTATGGCAGCACACATGGTGCTGGAACAGTAGTTGAGAGCAGTATCTTAATTCACTTGAAGAGAGATAAAGATGGCATAGGCTTTTGAAACATCAAGGCCCACCCCTAGAGACATACTTCCTCCACCAAGACCACACCTCTTACTCTTAATAATTTTTTTAAACTATTTATTTATTTATTTATTTATTTATATTTTGCATATTGATCCCAGTTCCCCCTCCTTCCCTCCCTCCCTTCCTCCCTCCCTCCCTCCCTTCCTTCTTTCCTCTCTCCTTCCCTCCCTTTCTCTTTCCCTCTCTCTGTCCCTCACACTTAATCTTTCCAAATAGTTCCACTCCCTGATGACTATATCATTCAAATATATGAGCCTATGGAGGTCATTCTTATTCAAACCAACACATCCTCCCCCATTCCCCCTCTCTCTCTTTTCCTCATTTCTTTTTTTCCTTAATCTAATCTCTGTATCTTGCTTAGAGGCAGTCAAAGAGAACTTCACTATTGCCTTCTCACCGTCTTTGCCTATCACACCATGCTTTCTTTAAGCAAGTGTATATTGGGAGGGAAATATGTTGAATGCTCAGAAATATTAGGTTTCCTGAAAAAAAGAATGGGTTGAACCTTCCCTTCAGGTCAGGTGATTTGAAAAAGAATAAGGCTTAATGGGCTCAGTCAGAGTCATCCTGACAATTTACCTACAGTATATTGTCAGACAGTACATTTCAGAGGTAGATGATTATCACACATGCCCATCAGCTTAAACACAGAGAAGCCAATGACAACTTAGTGGGAGAGTCACTAAGACATATATCACATTTAGTTTATTCAGAACCAAATTGTTTTTTAAGATTTATTTTTTCTCTAGTTAGGTTTCAATTTATCTGTGAGTCTGTCAGAATGACAAAATCTCGTTTGGAGTCCATGAAGGCAACTGACAAAAAATGCATTAAAAATTAGATTTTTGAGTTCAAAGAATGAAAGCTTTGAATCACAACAGTTAAGTCGGTGGGACAAGACTGATACCACATACTATTCTGCTCATGTCATTAAGAAAGTATCCCAGCCTTGAAGAGACCTTGTCAGTACATAGCTTTTGTCTATGTAAATCTATGTAAATAAGGATGGAGTGAATACATCTATTGTTAAGATACAAAAAGCTACCTCAAAGCAACAAGTCATACAAGGAAAACATCAAAATCAGAAAGAGTCTCAGAGGTTCATTTATACTCCTTACATTCCTTATTGTGTACATAGGAGAATGAAAGCCTCAAGGGAGGAGAGGAGCAGGTGTATTGTAAACGCAGGAGTTCTTTTCATTGAAATCAAGGAGTCTACAGGTGGATTTAAGGACATCACTGGGAAAAACATTCATCTCTCTCTCTCTCTGTATGTGTGTGTGTGTGTGTGTGTGTGTGTGTGTGTGTGTGTGTGTGTACGTGCATGTGTGTACATTTTGGTTTTGGTCTTGTTTGGCATACACTCTAGCTTTTGTATCTTATTTTATTGTTTGATAACTGCTCTTTCCTGCTGCATGGCTTTTGTTTTGTTTCATTTCATAGTTCTGGGGTCAAGCAAGGCAAAATTCTATTACTAAGTTCTATAATTATCTATTTGCTGCATAAATTCTTGATGAAACCATCATTGCCAATAGTCACCCTTCCTAAGATACAGGATTCTCAATACAAGTTGAATGTACTATCCTCACTGTATAGGGAGGCAAACTTCTGATCAAAGAGGCAGAAATGTGGAACAGGTTAAGAACTGATTTATTTTGCAAGTACATTAATTCTGCTTGCTCAACTCTTCAAAATTCCCCCTGTGATTTTTGCTTTTCCATATTTTCCTTTACCTCTATGAGCTGCCTATTATCATTATATCCATGCCTATTTTGAATTAAGTATTCTCTGTTACCTGTGATAAAAATTCTCTAACATACAAAATGGACATAATTATTCTGTATTCATAAGGTATTAACATGGAAAAATTAATGTATATTAAAACTACTTGCTTAGAGAATAATACTTAGAGAGCAGTAAATATCATTTGAATAGCTTTCCAATAATAGTCTCATTTCTATACTAGTTTGTTGCTGATATGTTTAAGTTAATCCATGATTAATATATTTAATCTTCAATGAACAGTCTAGGTGAGGGAATATTCTCACCCTTTTATCCTTTGAGGTCCTAGCTAATATATCCAACCATAGATAGAATTTTGCCATAATCCATCTTGTTTTTCTTTGTTCAATAATGTTCTTAGGTAATTTCTTTTCTCTTATATTCTATCATGAGTAATAGACAGATAGCAAAACTATAGTCCAAAATAAATATTAAATGGAAAAAACACTGTAAAATTCAAACACATCTAAAATTGTGTTATTCTGACAAAACATTTCAACATACTTCTTTGTCTAACCATACATGGTTACTAGATTATTTTCTGTATCTCACGAGGTAACATGTCACAAAATGTGAAACAAATTTTGCTATGTGGCAATGCTGCAGAGGTTATAGGAAAACAAAACCAGAATATGAGACTGCTCTCATCATCCACAACAGGGTAAATTTTTTTGAAACATACCACTCACAGATAATAGAGAAGGCTATTATGTATAAGAAGGACTCTCTGTCTTGGTACTCTGGAACTGGTCAAAAGCTCCTAGATGGTCAGTTCATAGGCCAATAGAAGCAAATTTACTGCATTTGTTTTGCTAAAAGGGTGTGTCATCAAACTGCCTCCTAAATGTTTCCATTATACCCTGAGACTACCTTGACCCTCACCCTCTGTCAGAGATGTTTGTTTTTGCAGTGAGTGACAGCTAATGCAGAGATTCACCGCTCCTAAAGGTGTTTAAAATAAGTGACTTTTGAGTGCTCAGCTATCAAGGGAGCCTCCATAGCAACCCTTCCAAACCTCTAGAAGCATCATGGAAGAGTGGGTAGAAAGAATGTAAAAGGTGGAAAATAGGCAGGAATGATATGAAATGCTATCTTCTGAGAATGGTGTTGCTATTGCACTCATGAACATATAGAAGTTATTATTATTTGCATAGGGTTTGGACAAGACAGAACCCAACATTTAGTGTTAGATGGGAGAAAGGCTTATAGTGTCAGCCCCTCTGAAGCAGATAGGAAGGATAGGAAGTCATTGTCTTCCATGGTGTGGGCATTAGTGTATTGCCCACATTCCAAATATAAGCTCAATCCCCATGCCAGCATAGGTGATCCTGGTGAAACTCAGTGGAACACAAAACAAATCAATCTTCCAAAGAAGCAAAAATATTATAGCGGGATGTAGACTTGTTGACAGGAGGAGCAAGATAAGAGAGCATGGGTGGTGAGTGTAACCAGAATGCATATAGACATATGTGAAACTGGTAAAGAGTAAATTAATTTATTAAAAGGAAATTTTTCATCACCCAGCAGTGGACTATTGATCTCTCATCTTCCTGTGATCCTCGAACTATAATGACATGAACAGTCTGTAAGAACTTCTATGCTACACTCTTACTTCCTCTTGAGTGCTTGTCTGCATAGCCTTTGATGCTTGAGCTGCTACCCTCAGTTTGTTCAAAACAATCTAGTCATGGCATGCTGTACCTTATCATTCTCTCAGCCTCTACACATTATTGGCTCCAGAGCCACTTTCTCATTTGGGGGTACAGTGTTTGTCATAATAACACTTTACTATTTTGTTGCTGTTACTGATGTTTTTGTATTATTTTGTTTAAATGTTTGTCATAGCTTTTAAGATTGTTATTAAGTGTAGAGTTTTTGGTATTTGTTACGGATTTTAGGTACTTAATGTTAAGGCACCCAAATCTATTTGTTTCTTGGCTTAGAGTTAATGTGTCTGAGTATTTGAAATTAGATATGTGTTCAGGAGGTCAGATCGATATCCGGAGATATCAGAAAATTGGCTGAAGTCTGGCTATCTGCTGAGTTTCAATCCCTCTGGGACTTCTAAAGGAAAGTCTGTTTCCTGCCTCCATCAGTTCATGAGTGATATCAGCCTTCTTTCACTTGTAGCACATCCTAAAGTCTTTTCACTTTGACGTCATTTTCTAAATCTCTTGTAGTCACACTATTGCATATAAGGCCCAGCCAGCTAATCCAAGACTATCTCTTTATTTTATTGTCATTAACAGATTCACTTCTGCAAAGCCCCTGTATGCCCTTTCTGGTGTTTTGAGAAGGGAGTGTGGGTCCTGACATATGTTGGATAAATGCATCACTAAACAATGTCCCCAACCCTTCAAAGTGACCTGTGTTATTTAAAATCCACAAGGGTAAAGCAATTAGGAAGTTTGGTGTGTTTTGGTGGATCATTCTTCTACATACCTCTTATTTACTCTTGATTCCTAGCTTTAAGTATTCCAGTTTCATACAAAGTTCTCTTTGTAACTAGCCTCCGGGTGACACTGCCAAACATGTAGCTGACTGAATGAATTTCATGCAGCAGAATGCATATTTAAATTTCAAATTTTGTTCAAGGGCTTTGATTTTTTTGTTGATAGTAACTCTTCAATATAGAACCAGATGGTGACTGAACATACACATACCAGCCTGAGCTAGCATAAGTAAGTTTTTCTCATATGATTGCATTTTTTAAAATAATCACTGGATATTCATTAATCTATAGTAAATTATGCAGAGATTTCAATATACAGATTTGTGGTAGTTAAATCTAAAATTGGATCACATTAATGTAAACAATGAACACTACACAGGGTTTTCTCATTCTGTACAATTGAATATTATCATATTCAAGTTATATAAAAAACAAAAGAATTTCAATATTTCTCCCATTTTTTCTGTCTAGATATTTGATTGAAATTCTTGACCTATTTTAGTAGCTATTAAATCACTTTTCAACCTTATTCTGAGCATCTCATCATCTCTTCTGATCTATTGTCTGATAGTCTGAGTTTCTTCTCTCACACATTTTTTACAAGATGAAAACTAGTTTCTTATTTTTTATGTAAAAGTAATAGACATTGCAAATATACTATCATATATTAGAAGTTAGAAATATAAAATGAATTAGTAGAGCTGCCCTCCTGTAAACTTCAGTGGAGAATTTGTCCCATTGTCATCACTGATTTTCAGAGGCAGTCTGTATTCATTGTCTTGTAGTGCTATTCACTTGCCAGCTATATACCATCTTCAAATTCCATCTCTATCTGCTTGTTTTCACATTATGTTTCTTACACTGATGACCCTCACATCTTCCCCACAAAAAACTGCAATTATACTGTATAATGCAGTTAATCTAGGATACCCTCCTCCTCTCAAAATCATTAACTTAATTGTTTCTGTTAGCACATTTACTGTTTCTTAGGATTAGAAACTATGTATAGCACTGTTCAGGCTTCCATATGGAGTTGGCCATGTTCTTAGATCCATGTCCTCATTGTTTTGTAGAAGTTGCTTCTTATGGAGGTAACATAATAGCAATATTTCCCGCTTCTCTTTCCTGCCTCCAAACCATCTCATATATCCTTCCTTGCTCTCTTTCAAATTCATGACCTCTTTTATTGTTGTTTGTTGTTATTGCATACCTGTATATGTATGCACATGTATATACCTAAATATAGCCTGATCAGTTATTAAGTATACGAGCACAAAGAAGCAAACCTGCATTTAAATAAACATGAGAGGTATGTTTTAGTTTTTCCTTTATTTTTATTTTATACGTGTGGGTGTTTTGCCTGTGGATATATGGGCACCATCTGCATACAGTGCCTAGAGACAGAAGAGGGTGTGGGTTCCTCTGGAACTCAAATTACAGATGTTAACTATAACTGACCCAGAGGCTAAGCCATCTATCTATCTCTTCACACCCTGAGAGATATGTTTTCAAATAGGTGTGGTGTGAGGACCATTTATTAAGTGAAAGATGAGCCAAAATCTTCATTAGTAAAAACACAGACTCACCCAACATAATAAACATTTACCTCAATTGAAAGAAGTTTCTTCATTGCTGCATGGTCACTCTTGTATGCACTGTCTGTCACCTTTTGGTGAGTGGCAGAGCAAGGAAACTGGAGGAGGACAGCATTTGGAACACTGATCCACTTGTCCTGGGTGAATTCAAGAGACATATATAATAAACACACAGACCGTGATCAAGTGAGGCCATGTGCTGATTGGTCCTCAACTAGCAGGGAGAAGGTGGCGGGTCTAATTTGGGGTGGTACGGACATGATTCTGAGGATTTGGAAGAAATATGGCATAGAATGTGTTCCTTGGCAGTCTGATGATATCGGCCAATTCATTTTATTCCTACAAGCCACTGTGAGCTCAGCTCATTGACCTCTAAAATTTTAACCACTACTATGTCTGAAGGATTAACCCTGGCACTTGCTGATGTTGCCTTTCTTGCTTAATCTTTCACACTGGTGGAAATATTGGTCCTAAGTTTTGGAAGAATTTTTTTCCACCAAAGAAAATTGCTACTTCTCAGGAAGTTGCAGAGAAGTGTTTGTCAAGGCATCTTGCTTACAGCAATAATAAGAAATGTCAGCAGAGGTAGAAAGTGAATTGAACAGTTAAGTACTTTGTGATCTAAAGTGGAGAGATGTTGTAGGAGCAGAGACTGTCCATGTTATGGTAAATTTCTACTCTTCTAAAACCCATAAGACAATATTACAAGTTCTGCTTACATGACTATATTTAATGAAAAATGCTGAGTGATTTGAGGTTATTTAAATGTATTCTATAGTGGCTACAAAACATGACTAACTTAAACTCTAAAGGAAAACCACTCCATATTAAGAAAATTCCATGATATCAATGCAAAACACCTAAATATGCATTTGTATTTCAGTTATTCCTTTGTTTAACTAGCCAGCAAGTACTGGCTGAATAAACAAGCTGTAGGCTATGATGACTATTGATTAAAAAGCACTGAATTAAACATAAGTCCTGTAATTGATCATTGTGGGGGGGGTAAACGAGTAAGTGGTTTCTGAAGTTAACTGCTGGAATTCAAACTTCAGATCTCCCATAACCAGCTGCATTGCCTTGAGTGAGTTACTATGATTTTATCTGTGCCTGGAGCACCATGGTTTGAAGCAGGCTCCATGTAAAATACTTAAAACAGTCTGTTCTAGTTAGATTTATGTTGCTGTGACCAAAAGTAACTTGGGAGAAAAATAGTTTATTTCATCTTCCAACTTCTAGGTGACAATCCATCATCAAGGGAAATAGGAGAACTCAAGTTAGGAACCTGGAGGCAGGACCTGAAGCAGAAGACAAGAAGAAATGTTGCTTAGAGATTTGCTTCATTGTTTGCTCTGCTCTTAGCTTATACAAATCAGGCACAAGTGTCATCACCCACAGTGGGCTGAACCCCACCACATCAATTATTAATCAAAACATGTACCCACAGTCTTGCTGACAGGTCAGTCTAATTGAGTCAATTCCTTCACTGAGGTTCCATTTTCCTTGGTGAGTCTAGATTGTGACATACTGACACGCAAACAGCAACTAGCCAACACATGATACAGCTACTTAACTAATCTATGCTTTTAGACAACCAATTAAAAAAAATAATTTTAAAAAGAAAATCTCACTGCTCATCAGCTTAAAAAATATGTAATATTTGCATATATCATTTAGATTTTCAACAGCTACATCATATTTAAAGGGGTACATTGTGAAAAATTATCAGTTAATAAACGAGAAAAATGCAAATAAAGCCCCTATTTCTCCTAAGTTTTATTTTTAACTTTCAACTGGAAACAATCAGTAAATTGAAACTCAAAAACTGCTTAAGTCCTAAGAGATTTAAATATCATTTTTGATGTCCCAGCCAAGTACAATCACTGTGTGTTAATTTGAGTGAGAGCAGAGTCAAGGTACACACACACACACACACACACACACACACACACACACACACACACACACACACAAAAATAGCAGTCTGTTCTGAATCCTCTGCCATGCTCTAGGTTTTGGTCTGGATTTTAGGGACAAGGGCATGATTCCTTTGCAAAACTTCAGCAAGCCCTATGTTTATTAAATTTTTGCTTTTCTGAATGAATATTGCTTTTTCAATAAAAATAGTTGTAATATACAGTGGCTTCATAAAGGTATGGTCAAAGCAAATATTAGCTATGCTGATATCATAAATCTTATAGCCTCATATGTGGAAAGGAACTCACTTGTGAATGGAGTGCTGGACAACATTATAATTTGAGCTAGACCCTCGGAGCTGGTGGATTTCTGAGCATTTAAAACATGTGAATGCCTCTTGATATATATTCAAGAAAGCAGAATGTGGCCTGTAAAAACAGATCTCAATTTTAACTCTAGGCCCATATTTTAAAATCTGTGTTATTCAAACTATCAAACTTTTTGAAGTGTTTCCCTTTTCCACGTGGAAAGCGAGGTGAAAGCCCTTGTTTCCCATAATTATTGTACTGTAGAATAAACATATAGTATCAAAGCATATATAATGGATTTGTTGTACATAAAAGTTCATTTGCTACACAAATATGATATTACATGCCTGTCATTCCAGCATTTGGGAGGATTGGGTAGAAAGAGGTCATCTTGAGCTATACTGTGAGATTCTGAGTAAAAGGGAAAATAGCAAAAGAACTATACAACTCCTACTATGAATAATATAATAACATGTCCCCCATGGATGGTTACTCCCTTAACCTAGAGACAGGAGAGAAGTCCTAGTCCCTACTCCAAATGACCTGACAGGTTTAGATGACCCCTCCTGGATGGCATCCCCCTACATGTGGAGTGTGTGGGGGGTATGGGAGAGGAGGGTGGGAAGGGTGCATGTGAGGAGGAGAGAGAGGGAAAGAGGGGTGAAGGGAAGGAGGAAGGAATAGAGGGATGGAGGAAGGGAAGAAAAGAGAGGAAACTTAGATTAATATGTAAAATAAAAATAAAAATAACATATTAAAAAAAGAAAGAAGAAAACAAAAAAACAACAATAATAAAAATAGAAATCAATGCATTTTTTAAAACTAGGCGTAGTAGTGCTCTCACTGAGATGATAGGCTATGCAGGGTATTTTCAGGCATTAAGTGACAATTTTTGTAGTTATATTTCTATTTTTCACACTTTTTAATATTTCAGATTATAATACAGTTACAACATTTCTCCTTTCCTTTTTCTCCCTCCAACCCACTCATATGCCCTTCACCACTATCCTCTAAAAATGTATAGTCTCCTTTTTCAGTAATTGTTATTTATTGGATATGTGTATATGGAAAATATGTCTAATTATAGCCTACTCAATCCATGTAATATTATTTGAATAAATGGTTTTAGGGCTGAGTACTTGCTCCCATCTTTCATCAGTTGCCTGTAGCTGTTTGTGTAGACTGAAGAATTGTGAGCTTTTCTATAAATATAGTCATGTCCATTTATGTCATCCTTGTTTAGCTCATATTTTCACAGTCATGTTGATGAAATTTTATGTGTATGGCTTCTGACTTTACTAGATGATAGTTTCATAGCAAACTCCCTTATCCTCTGGTTCTTACAGTCTTTCTACCCTCTCTTCCCTGAGCCTTGGATATAGAATTGTTATTTAGATGTCTCTATTGGGACTGGGCTCTACAACTCTGTATTTTGCTTGGTTGAGGTATTCTATAGTGGTCTTTATCTGTTACAGAGTAGTTTCCTTGATGAGGGGTAAAGACTAAAATTAACTGTAAGTATAATGACAAACATTTATAGATTGCTGTTAGGTACTGTGCCAATTTAGTAAATTAGTGGTTGTGTATTCTTCTCCAATAATAGTGACTTCACTAGCACTTCAACTAGATTTCTGTTTCCAGGCATGTTTTCCCTCTTGTTGAGCACATTTTAAGTCCAAATTAAAAAGATGTTGGTTATCACCAAGGTATGTATGTTATTACTGTAGCTTTATGGTTATGCCACAATGGTCTCTGAAGTAGTTGACAGGTATCAGAGCTGGGTAGAGCTGCTGTTTTCCTCCATCCCTTGAAAGATTGCAAGGTGCATTCTGGTGGGGGACCAGGATGGCTACACAACTGGATGATGGTGTGTAGAAGACTGCAGATTGATCTATGTCTATCGCCATGCACAAAACTCAAGTCCAAATGGGTCAAAGACCTCAACATAAATCCAGCCATACTAAACCTCTTAGAAGAGAAAGTAGGAGGTACCTTTGAAGAAATTAGTATAGGAGACCACTTCCTGAAAATAACTTCAGTAGCGCAGACATTGAAATCAACAATAAATAAATGGGACCTCCTCAAACTTAGAAGCTTCTGTAAGGCAAAGGAAATAGTGGACAAGACCAAATGGCAGCCCACAGACTGAGAAAAAAATTTTACCAATCCTACATCTGACAAAGGGCTGATTTCCAAAATATACAAAGAACTCAGGAACCTAGTCAACAAAACACCAAATAACCCTATTAAAAATGGGTACAGAATTGAAGAAAGACTTCTCAATAGAGGAAATCAAAAAGGCTGAAAGACACTTAAGAAAGTGCTCAACATCCTTAGCTATCAGGGAAATGCAAATCAAAAAAAAAAAAAACCTTTGAGATACCATCTTATTCCTGCCATAATGGCTAAAATTAGAAACACCAATGACGACTTATGCTGGAGAAGATGTGGAGAAAGGGGAATACTCCTCCACTGCTGGTAGGAGTGCAAACTCATACAACCATTTTGGAGATCAGTATGGTGATTCCTCAGGAAAATGGAAATTAGTTTACCACAGGACCCAGCAATCCCCCTCTTAGGTATATATCCAAATGATCCACATCCATGCAACAAAGACATGTGCTCAATTATGTTTAAAGCAGCATTATTTGTAATAGAAAGAACCTGGAAGCAACCTAGATGCCCCTCAACTGAAGAATGGATAAAGAAGATGTGGCACATCTACACAACAGAATACTACTCTGCAATAAAAAATAATGAAATCTTGAAATTCACAGGCAAGTGGATGGAACTTGAAGAAACTATCCTGAATAAGATAACCCAGTCACAAAAAGAGGAACATGATATGTACACACTCATATATGGATTTTAGACCTAGAGCTAAGGATCACCAGCCTATAATTCTCACCACTAGAGGAACTAGGATACATGGTATATTCTAAGAGTTTATATATGGTCCCTCACAAAAGGTGAAGGTACAAGTTCCCCAGAGCACATAGGAAGTGGTGGGGGGACAGTTATTGGAGAGAGAACTAGGAGAAAGAGAAGGGGAGGGAGGAAAGCATGTGCGACTAGGAAGATTGAGTCAGCGTAAGAATAGAAGGCAGGGGAGAGAGAGAGAGAGAGAGAGAGAGAGAGAGAGAGAGAGAGAGTGAGAGAGAGAGAGAGAGGGAGGGAGGGAGGGAGGGAGGGAGGGAGGGAGGGAGAGAGAGAGAGAGAGAGAGAGAGAGAGAGAGAGAGAGAGAGAGAGAGAGAACATAAAAGAAGGGACCATTATTAGTTTGAAGAAAAAACTGAACATAAAGAAAAGTCTAGAGACCTACAAGACTGACTCTAATTAACAATTGAGCAACCGTAGAAAGGCTACCATAAATGCCCTTCCCTGATAGCGAGATCATCAACTAGCTTATCCACCATCATGGAGCCCTCATCTAGTGCCTGTTGGAAACAGAAGCAAACACCCACAACTAAACACTGAGTTGAGCTAGAATCCAGATGCAGAGAGAGAGGGGACAAGACCAGGTTGCAGAAACACATAAAGACAGCTGACCTGAACAAGGAGGAGCTAATAGGCCCCCCAGACTGATAGCTGGGAATCCAGCATGGGACTGACTCAGATCCCCTGAATATGGGTCTCATCTAGAAGGACTGAGCAGGCTAAGGGACCCCAGACAGTGGAACCGGGATGTATTCCTGGTGCACAAAAGGACCTTGCAGACACATTCTCTATGGAGAGATAGTCCCTTAACCTAGATTAGGAGAGAAGTCCTAGTCCCTACTTGAAATGGCTTGACAGATTTATTTGACCCCATCTGGGTAGCATAGCCCTACATGTGGAATGGAGGTGGTGAGATGGGAGGGGAGGGTGGTCAGGGTGCATGTGAGGGAGGCAGAGAGGTTAAGAGGGAGGGAGGGAGGAATGGAGAGGAAACTGGGATCGACATGTAAAATTAAAAAATAAAATAAATAAAATAAAATAAAATAAATGGCATCTGTAATGTGGGGCTAAGAAATTCCACTTAAAACTTAATAAAAGCTTAAGAAAGAATTTTAAAACCAAAATAACAGATGTAAACAAGTCTTCTTGGTAGCAGCATTTTTCTTGGTCAAGCTCAGTTTTACTAGTTACAAAGAGAGATTTGCACAGCTTCTTTAAAAGAAGTTTCTTGATTCAGCGTAAGCAGCAAACCCTGCTAACAATTTAATGGTATGGTCAAGATGTGGCAATGGCAGTGATCACATCTCCAAGCCGGTAGCATGCTGCTGGATGGCAGGGTAGACCAAGGTAGTGAGCACAGCTCTCAGTGCTGGCAGTAAATGTACCCCCACCATCTCAGATAGATGGCAGCTAAAACAGCTACGGCTTTCATTTTAGCAATGGTGTTTAGTAGATAAAAAACATAGTGGCCAGAAAAAGATAGAGATTTACAGTAAAGACAGATTCAGATTAAGAAAAACCTCTAAAGGTTTACAGTGTGTTTTAAAATACACATAGGCTTGAGAGAGAAAAAGAAACAGGATAAAGTGATTTTAAAAAATAGAATGAGAGTAGCTGGATATGGTGGGACACATCTTTAATTCCAGCACTTGGGAGACAGGCAAGCAGTCTCCCAAGTAAACCTGATATACAAAATGAATTCCAGGGCAGCCAAAGTTAAATAGAACAACACTATCTTAATAAATGAAAATATAGAAGTAAAAGAAATATATTAAAATAAGCCATGTAATAATGGAAAATACAGAGTCTGGATCCTGTATGCTACTGTATTGTCTTGGAATTGCTCAATTGCTAAGGACAGAACAACAATTGCGACAATACACTTGATTACCAATGCTGCTAAATTAATCCAATTTATATATTTTAAAAATGACTTGACTTCAAAATTTAAGTCTAAGGATAGGTTACTGGGGAAAAGAATTTCTATTTTTGTTTCTACAGAAAATGAAATGCTATGGAATCCTTCCAGACTAACATGGTTCGATCAAGCAAGACCCCCTGAAGCAGAGTCCCAGGTGATCCAACATTCAAAACAGCTGGGACAAAGCAGCCTTGCAGACCACTACAGCCAGGATTTCTGAGTTTCTTAGGATCCCCATGACAGCAACCCCTACCAGCAAGAAGCAGTTTGGAAAGAATGAAACCTAAGTTCCCAAATATTGTTTATGAATGTTTGTTTTCATTTAAATGAGGTTGGTTATAAATGGTTAATGATCACAACCAATATCTTTTTAAAAAGGGGATTATTGAATAGAAATGAATACCTTGTTTTGGAATGGACTTTTATTTATTGATACAAATTTAAGGACAATTTTGTTTCTCCTCTTGTTTAGGTATTATGTTTTTTTATAACATTTATTTATTTTATGCTGGACATAATTATACATGCCTTTTTTAATGAAAACAAACATTTATAAACAATATTTGGGAATTTGGGCATCGTTCTTTCCAAGCTGCTTCCTGCTGGTAGGGGGCGCTGTCATGGGAAAATCCTAAGAAGACGCAGAAATCCTGGTTGTATATAGCTCAATTAAAAATGTAATGTGTAATTTAGTACAGATTATAGATAGCTACCTATAGTAGTCAAAACTTAAGTTAGTTTTCTAGATAAACAGAGATATATTTCAAATGGATTGGCATTCTTCAAACCTTTCAAAGACCTACAGAATATGGCATTTAAAATTATTTAGGGTTTTTTTTTTTTTTTTTTTTTTTTTTTAACAGTGAGGCACAACTGCTCCTGGCAACATCACCAGTGTCAGAAAGAAAGATGGACATTGAAGAAACTTGTTATGGAGTTTATTTCCAATATGGAAAGATTAGCCATTTGGACAAGATACTGCTCTTGTCTGGACTATTTGACTTTATGCTGTATAAAGTGGACATGCAAACCCCACAGAAAAATGACTGCTGAAACAAGATGGACATTGCTGTAGGGTTTCTACTTCATGGAAGAGCATGCTAGACATTCTGCAGGACACAGAAAAAAGGGACAGACAAACTGCCAACACAGGTGGGACAGTTTGAAATTTCCTGCTTTGCTGAGAAGTCTGCCAGACACGCTATGGTTTATGGGCTTAAGATGGAACATTACAGAACTTCAGGTGACTGACAAGACGAGTGGTTTTTGAGGGAGTTGAAGACAGATCGTTAATGGCTATTGTTTTCTTTAGTTACAATTAAAGATCAGTTATATATAAGACTTTAGACTCACAAAGATAGGATAGATGATAGAACATTTTAATTCTTGATAATGTTAATAGACTAGATATTGTTAATTATATCATATCTCTTGCTTAATAAATGTTTTGTTAATGTAATTTTACTATGTTAAAGTTAAAACCCTTCTTTTTATTTAGACAGAAAAGAGATGACGGGTGATGCCATTCTGTAAATATGTTTCTTTTATTGGTTAATAAATAAAGCCCTGTTGGCCAATAGGAAAGCAAGATAGGCAGGACTAGGAGACAAGGAGAATTCTGGGAGACCAAGTAAACAGTCAAGATATAGGGACTTGAAAGAAGAATTCTAGACCATCTCTCTGGTAAGATAAGACCATGTGGAAATACTTAGATTGATAGAAATGGGTTAATATTTTAGACAGAGATAGCCAATGAGAAACGATAGTAACTGGCCAACAGTTTTATATCTAATACAGTGTCTCTATGTGTTATTTGGGGCTGACATGGCTGTTGGGCCAGGCTGGCAGGAAAACTACTCGTAACATTCTGGCATCATAAAAGCTAGTTCTCAAGGAGGAGGCATAAAGAAAAGTTCCAACTCAGGTGTCTCTGGGCCCTGTATCTGAAGTACATGGTGTCTTCAGCAATAGGAACTTACTTTCAATCTGTGCATTGGCAACAAAGGACAGCAACAATAGGCTATATTTGGTAGTCTCTTGGACAGCCATGCTCCAACAACTCAAAAGGGAACTTCTCCTGTCTAGCATTGGGGCGTTTGTTAGCTGATTTTTGACTCTTGGAGTGAGCACTGTCAGCCCAGATTAGAAAAGTTTATTAAAACTACATATGTATATTTATACATAAAATTATGTATTTTGTAGATACTTTAAAGTAAATAGTTAATAGTATGATTTCTAGTCTCCTTTTCTGTCACCCTTTTTACTATTTCACCCCTAGTATTCTGTATTTACCTCTTTTTCCCTGTCTCAAGAGTTCTTTGTTTTTTCCATTCCCCCATAAGTTTACTTGTACCCTGCTATTCTCCTTTACTCTCCTCCTCTCTTCTGTAATATTTCCTTGTTCATTTCTGATTTTGCTTTTCTCTTTCTTCCTTCTGGTTTATTGAGCCAAGTATCTGTCAATTTTGATTATATTCTTTAAAGAAACAGATTTTAGATTTGCTGGTATTTTGTTTTGTTTTCTGTTTCTATTTCATATACTACTGCTCTGATTTTTATTATATCTTCCTGTCATCTAGCTTTAGATTTGTTTTGCTCTTATTCTTCTAATTTTTTGAGTTGTGTTATTAAGCCATTTTTTGTGATTTTACAGATTTTCTTAATCTAGATATTTTGAAGTATATATTTTCCTCATATGACTGCTTTTAATGTGTCCCAAAGATTGTGTTGTCTTGTGTTTTCATTTTTATTTAGGCCCAGTAAATATTTTATTTCTTCTTTAACCTACTCATCATTCAGTAAGGAATTGTTCACTGTTTTATCACCACAAGTGATTCAGATTTTTTTTTTTTTTTGCCTGTCAATTTTCTGTTTTACTTCATTGTGGTCATATGATGTACAGTGAGTCATTTCAAGTTTTTTGAATTCTTAAAGATTTGTATTGTGTCTCATATTATTAGGAGTCCTCATTAGGATCAACTTCACAGATACTAGGAAGTTTCTAGTGCACTAGTTTTCCACAAGACCCTCCAGTGTCCTTCTCAATTCTAGCCACCTCTCCTATCATTCTCAAAATCTACCCATTTTCCTCTGCCACTACTTCCCATATCTGCTATGTCTATAATTTAATATTTGTTTTTTATATGATGTCCCACATTTTCTGTGTGTAACTTTCCTGTTTTATTTTTGAATTTATGTTCTTTGCATATTTTGTCTTCTATTTTATTTTTGAGTCCGGATATTCCATCTTCTTGATTAATTCTATTTGTAAAGTTATTCTTTGAGTTTTCTAGTTGAACTATGTGGTTTTTCAATTCTATATTTATTTCAGCTTGGTTCCTCTTCAATGATTCTGACTCCTAATTGAATTCTGTTCTCAAGTCCTGGAGTGTCTTAATAATTTCTGTTAGCCTTATAATAATTTCTGCTGTGTTTTATTGGGCATCACTTAGGTGTTTATTCTTCATAAATTATTTCTCCTTAATTTCATTGAGCTGTCTGTGTCTTCTTTAAACTTAAATTCTTTGGTGAAATTTGTGATTGTTCTTTTAGATTATGTGTCCTGGAGTTCATCTAGATAATTTTATATGCCTGTTAGGATTTGAAAAGAAGATACTAGCTGTGTCTTTCATATTGTCCATATTCTTTCCTTGAGATCTAGGAAGGTGGACTTTTTTTTGTTGTTTTCGAGTTTGTTTTAGATAGACCATGTTGAGGAGAAAAAGACCTTAAAGGGGCAGGTTGGGTCTAGAGGCTACAGTGTCTTGGGTAGAACAAACAAAGTCAGGTGGTCTGAAGAGCCGGGGCTGATATATAGGATGTGCTCTTTCAAGCCTGTAGTGTGAGTAGATCTGTTCAGGTGGAAAGGTTGAATTTCATATGAGAGAGTCCTGTATTTGGGTGATAGTTCAGGAGGATCCTGTATCAAATCTAAAGTTCCTTTGCAATGTCATCATGGAAGTCCAGATTAGGCTCATATACTATTGGAGGAACCCAAGCTAAATCTGGTAGATTTCTTAAGAGTGTCCATGACTTTATGTTCTCCTTATGGCTCATGCACTACAGTCTAGTTTACATAGACAAAGGTTTCTAAATTTTTCCAGACAATACCTGCTGCCAGGATGTACAATGACCTATTTCTTTATTTCAACTGTACCAATATCTCTAGTTTTCCTCCTTTCTTATTTTGTCCTAGTGATAGTAATATATTACTATTTTTATAACCTCTGAGAGTACCTTCTGCCCAAATCAAGAAGTCCTTTACATGTGACTTCTTGATTTGGGCTTTAGTTTCTTGTGGAGGTCATGACTCAAACAATATAATGAGTAAGCAAATGTTACTAATTTTAAAATCAAATCAAAATAATCAATTTAAGCAAAATTGTATAAAGAAATGCTCTTCTGATATTAAGAATTTCTGTTATTCATATAGAATTGTGCTTTAGTATATAGTGGGATTCAATATTCCCTAAAATACATAAACAAATACCATTCACATTAATGTTTACATATGTCCTCTCTCAACAAATTTTATACAGAGCTTGAAAAGCTTAAGGTTTGCCAGATAATTCAAGGTACTTCAAGATAAACAAGAAGTTAAAACACTACAGAGATTTTAATAGAGTAAATATTAAGAAGAAAACAAAGTGGTGTTGGGACTGTGTCTCAGAGGAATTTATTGTTGTTTTAATAAACTGGAACAGTTGAGTTTGTTGCTGTAGCTTGCCTGGCAGCCTCTCCCTATATTGTCATAATGTGATACATGATACTCTGAATTCACATATTTTGCAAGTATGTAAGCACCTACCCATCCTGAGCTCCAGATGTACAACATGAGTCTTCAAAGCTGGCTCACTATGTCTGTAAGCCACAGTGTATGATTTGTAAATATGCATGTATTTAAATATGTAAGAATATTTTCAGATGTTGGCATTAGGCTCCTTAGAAAATCTCAAATGTGTCCTTTTTTCTCTATATATTTGGTAAATAGCCCTGTTGTACTTCTATACTCAGATTGGATGAAACACTATAGTGAGGGGATGGGAATTGGTTTTCTGGGAAGACTACCAAATGATGGAAAATGGGATGTTAGCAAATTCTACTCTCTTTCCTTTCCTTATCATACAACTAAGACAAGTTTTCTTTTTTGTTTTTTTGTTTCTTTTTTTTTTGATAATTTTTTAAATTTAAAATTAAAACAAGCTTATTTTATATGCCAGTCCCAGTTCCTTGTACTTTTCTGTCCTCCCCTGTCCTCCCCCCTTCTTTCCCCATCTCCCCCCCCAACCAACCCTCATCACATCCCCTTTCAGCTCCTAAGGGAACAGACTTCCATGCAGAGTCATATCATTTGGAGCAGGGCCTATGCCCTTCCCCATGTGTCTAGGCTGAGGGATTACCCCTCTATGTAGAATGTGCTCCCAAACTCCATTCATATACTAGGAATAACTACTGATCCATTTCCAGAGGCCCCATAAACTACACAGTAATCATAACTAACACTCACATTCAGGGAGTTTTGTCAGTCCTATTCTGGTTTTCCAACTGACATAATGGAGTTCATGAGCTCCCCCTTGTTCAGATCATCAGTTTCTGTGGTTTGCTGCAGCCTGGTCTTTACCCCTTTGCTCATCATGCCTCCCTCTCTGCAACTGGATTCCAGGAATTCAGCTCAGTGGTTAGCTGTGGGTGTCTGCTTCTGCTTCCATCAGTTACTAGATGAAGGCTCTAATATGGCATATAAGGTAGTCACCAATCTCATTATTGGGGAAAAGCATTAAAGGTAGCCTCTCCACTATTGCTTTGATTTTTAATTGGGGTCATCCTTGTAGATCTCTGAACATTTTCCTAGTGCCAGATTTCTCTTAAAAACTATAAAGGCTCCCTCTATTATGAAAACTCTTTTCTTGCTCGGCTCTGTTCTTTCCCTGACTCAATCTTCCTGCTCCCTCATGCCCAATTCTCTTTTCCTCTTAACTTCCTCTCCCCTCCCCCAATGCTCTCATTTTTCTTGGAAAAATTTCTTGTCTTTTTCCCCTTCACCAGGGGACCATGTATGTCTTTCCTAGTGTCTTCCTTGTTTCCTAGCTTTTCTGGTGGTTTGGATTATAGGCTGGTAATCCTTTGCTAAATGTCTAAAAATCATATATGAGTGAATACATACGTAGTTTGACATACCTAGTTTGTCCTTTTGTGACTGGGTTACCTTACTCAGGATGGTTTCTTCTAGTTCTATCCATTTGTCTGCAAATTTCAAAATTCCATTTTTTTTTCTTGTTGAGTAGTACTCCATTGTGTAACTATACCACATCTTCTTTATCCATTCATCAGTCAAGGGACATCTAGGTTGCTTCCAGGTTCTGGCTATTACAAATAATGCAACTATGAACATAGTTGAACAGAAGTCCTTGTTGTATGTATGTGCATCTTTTGGGTATATGCCTAAGAGTGGAATCACTGGATATATTACCTATGTTTTTGTGAATGTAGTTGACTTTCTTGGCTTGGAGTTTTTCTTTCAGAACTTTCTTTATGGCTGGATTAATTGATAATTATTGTTTAAATCTGGTTTTTCCATGGAATATCCTGTTTTCTCCATCTATAATGATTGAAAGTTTTTCCGAGTTCAGTAGTCTGGGCTTGCATCCACAGTCTCTTATTCTTGGTAGAATATTTATCCATGACCTTCTGGCCTTCAGAGTTTCCATGGAGAAGTCAGATGTAGTTCTAATAAGTTTGCCTTGATATGTTTCTTTGCCTTTTTCCTTTGATGCTCTTAATATTATTTCTTTATTCTATATGTTTGATTATTATGTCATGAAAGAACATAATTTTGTGGTCCACTCTATTTGATGTTCTGTAGCTTCTTGTACTTTCATTGGCATGACTTTCTTTAGGTTGGGAAAGTTTTCATCTATGTTTTTGTTGAATATATTTTCTGCACCTATGAGATAGTTTTTTTTCTCCCTCTTCTATACCTATTATTTTTAGGTTTGGCCTTTTCAAGTTGCCCCATAAATCTTGGATATTTTGTGTTAGGAAATTGTTGGACTTATGTTTTCTTTGGTCAATGAATCTATTTATCCTAGTGTATCATCAATGCTTGAGATTCTCTCTTCCATCTCTTGTATTCTGTTGGTTATGCTTGAATCTATAGTTCCTTATTGTTTACCCAGTTTTTCTATTTCTAGTATTCCCTCAGAATGTGTTTCTTTTTTTCTTTCTCCCTTCCTTCCTTTCTTTTTCTTTCTTTCTTTCTTTTTTTGTCTCTATTTCAGCTTTCAAACTTTGTACTGCTTGAATTGTTTCTTGCAATTTTTGGTTTGTCTTTTCTTTCATTTCTTTAAAGGATTTTCTCATTTCCTTTTTTAAGGTCTCTAACATGTTCGTGAAGTTGTTTTTAGGGCCATACTCTTCTGCTTCATCTGTTTTGGGATGTTCAGGTCTTGCTGGTGTGGAGACCCTCGACTCTGGGGCATCATATTGATCTTTCTGTTGTTGACTCTGTTCTTCCCATTCCTTCTTCCAGTATATACTAGAGGGGTCTCTCCCTCTCCTGGTGGGTACATGACCAAGGTTCTCTCCTGGTGGGTACAAGCAGGTCCAATATCCTGATGGCTCTTCTCTTCCAGTGGATTTAGGTGGGACTAGGGTGCTGGCAGACTTTGGATGGGCTAGTCTGCTGGGATTATACACAGTCCCTAGTCCTCAGGAGGCTTTGAACTAGGCCCAGAAGGCTGGTTTTCTCCACGAGTGGAGGCAGGACCAGGATGCTTATAGACTATGGGCAGGCATGTCTGCCTGGGAGGGCTCCTCTGAGCATGGTAGGCCCCAGGCCTCAGGTGGCTCTGAGCAGGGGTCTGGAAATTGGGCCAGAAACAGGACCAAGCTTATCTCCTACAGTGGTTGGATGTGGAACCAGGATGCTGGCAGACTATGCATAGGCCAATACAATGGGACAGGCTCCCTAGCATGTAGACCCCAGTCGTCAGGAGGCTCCAAGCAGGGCCTTGGAAACAGTTCCAAGCTTATTTCCTACTGTGGTTGGAGGTAAAAGCAGGATAATGACAAACACCAAATAGGTCAGTCTGCAGGGACGGGCTCCCTTGCATGCATACTCCAGTCCTCAGGAAGCTCTCCAGATAAGTTTTCTTTTTGGGAAATCATATAGGTCCTGTAAATGACTCCACCAAGAATGTTTCAGCTTTGTTGTTTTTCAGTATGCTCTGAAAAACAGTGTGTTAAAGTTTTATGTTTAAATGGGGCACATCTATGTGTGCCTCACTTTGAGTTTTTGTTGCAAGATATTGCAATGAGGTTCAGGCTAGCCTTGAACTTGCTGTGTAACTGAGACTGGTCCGAGACTAAAGTTGATACTCTGGGGTTACTGGAATACTCCACCATGCCTGATTTATTTTTGCCTCTTGATTTCCTCCTGTGCTTCCAAAACTTTTGAACTTTTCAAAGTAAACAAAATAAAAATGCAAATAAATAAGTATCCCTCTATCATAATCCTTTTTTCAAACTCTTCTTTCTAAGCAACAACAACAAAAAAAAAAACAGTCAAAATTACATAAAATATTTGCTATGTTTGCTGCAAATATCTTAGTTAAAACTTGTTGGATGTGTTTTTAAAACTATAGATCTTGGCTTAAGAGTCAATGTGGGAGAATTTTAGTTTCTAGTAATATAGTTTTTTGTTGAATGTTTGACTAGACTGTACAATGCCCCAGGTTGGATTCCTATCAGCACATACTACAGGGATGGTGTCACATCCTTATTACCTCAGTGTTTGCTAAGCAGAGACAGGAGAATCAGAAATTCAAAGTTCAACCAGGACTTTATGAGGAATGGTCTCCTACCCCTGTCCATTCCATGCCCCTCTATTCTCTCTCTCTCTCTCTCTCTCTCTCTCTCTCTCTCTCTCTCTCTCTCTTTTCTTTCACTTACACTTACACACACACACACACACACACACACACACACACACACACACGGACTTACACCATAATCATGCACATGCACAAGAGTGCACACACACACATACATACATACATACTGGAAAGAAAAGCAATTTGACCCCGAGTAAAGTAAAGAAAAATCAGAGGTAGATACAGAGTTCCAAGAATGTTTTTTTCAGAACTTGATGCAGTTTGATTGATGTAAGCATTATTACTGGGTACTTATGGATGAGGTTATGCTCTCTTTATTTCCTTTGAAACAGTTTTCTTTTCATGCTGTGATTAGAATAGAATTTTATGTAGATACTATACTTAAGAGCTAATCTCAACAGTTTTGGCAAGATGACTATTCCTTCTTACAGTGTTCAAATGCCCTCATGTTTAGTAGCATAGCAAGATCATGGGGAAAGGATGATTGAGACTCAATTGAACTGCACCAAATAGGTATTCCTTTTTGAAAGTATAGATAAGTACAAAAGAGATATTTGTATAAAATCAGAAAAATACAGAAAGAAATATCTTTGAAATAAAGGGCAAATAAAAATCTGTGTTATTTTTCTAATATTAAGCAAACTATAATAATTTAAATCTAGTGACTCAACACAGCAGAGATTCATCTGAAGCCTGTGGAGGTCAGAAGCTCAAACAGTCTTTCTGGGCTAAAGTGAGGATATTAAGAGGGCTGTTTTTTTTGGTGCTTCTAGCAGGAAATGACTCTCTTATGTTTGCCAGATGACAGAGGATTTGTACTCTTTATTTTGTGACTCCCTCCTCCATCCAAAGAACCTATGATCAGTTGAACATCATATATCACACCACTTCCAGGTTTCTTGGTTAAAAGACCTATATAAGTGCATTGCTCACACACAGATAACCCAGGACAGTCTCCATATTTTAAACTCAACAAATTAAAATCTTAATTTCATGTGCTACCCAATTCCTTTTTTGATATGGAAGGCAAAATATTCACAGTTCTTGGGTGATATGCATTGGCTATCTTTGAGAAGCCAGTGCTGTGTTTATCAGGAAAACATGCCCATTAACTACTCATTGGAAGACACAGTGGCAGCCAGGATGACATTACTTTGCAGAAGAATAATAATATGATATGTTCCCCTTTCACCTCAGCACCATCCTGAATCAGTGAAACTCCACTGCAACCCTGCAGGCCACATTAATATTCAGAGGAGCAGGTGAGTGGCCCACCTGATAGTTGGACTGCCCCATTCCCTGGAACTTGTTCCCCCAAAACCCATTCTCCCACCCAAGATTTTCCTCCTGTTCATCCTTCCTCTGACCATTCCCTCCTCCCAACACTGGCAGACTTCATCCACTCAGGAATATTCTACAACTATCATAATAATAGGCTAGTGACCAGCTTGCCAGCCAAGCAGTAACACTTCCCAGGTTCTGTTCCCCAGAAGCCATCCCACATCCCCCCCATCTCATCTTTAGCACCTCTTCTAGGCCCTAATACAAACTTAAGCAGAATCCTACTGATGGGTGCAAACACAACCAGTCGGGGGGAGTGGACCTTAGTGGCTCAAGTATAGACCACACCAGTCAGAAGAACAGAAAGACCTCCTCCCTTACACCAAAGGCCAAGATAGCCACCAGAAGGCCAGCTCCAAACTTCAACAGAGATACCTTAATAGATCAGAGGTCATGCCAGTCACTAGAATTCCAGGCCAGAAAGAATAGAAGACCCAACAGAAAATATAAACCAAGAAAGAAAGCACATATCCAACAGAGACAAGCTCAGAAATCAGGACCCAAACCTATAATTAGCCCCCAAACCAAATGTCTAAATGTCAGTGTAAACACAAAATAAGTAACAGTACAGCAACACAGGAACCCAGCTGTCCTACACCAACAAGACCTGAATATTCTAAGATAGCTGTAGCAAAAAGAAACAACCTTAAAAACTATATGAAGATGATAGAGGTCCTTAAATAGGAAATTAAAAACTTTCTTAAAGAAACTGAGGGAAAGACAACTAAAAAAATAAAATGGAGGAAATCAGTAAATGCCTTAAAGAATGGCAAGAGAGAGAGAAAAAAATCCAACCAAACAAAAAAACTAAAGAAAACTATTAAGACCTGAAAATTGAATATAGAGGCAATAAAGAAAACAACAACAGGGCATTTTTGAAATGGAAAATCTTGGAAAGTAAACCAGAACTACAGACATAAGCATGACTAAAACAATACAAGAGATGGGAGAGAGAATCTTAGATGTTGAAGATACACTAGAAGAAATAGATTTATTGGTCAATGAAAATGTTAAATCTAAAAAATTTCTAACACAAAATATCCAGAAAATCTGGGGACACTATGAAAAGTCCAAACTTAAGAACAATAGGAATAGAAGAAGGAGATGAATTTCAACTCAAGACAAGCAAACAAACAAACAGAAAGCATATTAAAAAAGGAATAATATTAAAAAGGTACAATGGGAAAAGGGTAAATAACATATGAAGACAGATCTATTAGAATTGCACCTGGCTTCTCAATAGAGATTCAAAGGCCAGAAGGGTCTGGAAAGATATCTACCAGGTTCTAAGAGACAATTGATGCCATTCCAGGCTATTGTACCCAACAAAACTTTCAATCACCATAGATGGAGAAAACAAGATATTTCATGACAAAGTCAAATTCAAACAATATCTGCCTATAAATTCAGCCCCATAGAAGGTATAAATAGGAAAGTTTCAACCCAAGGAAGTTAGCTACACCTATGACAACACAGACTATAGATGATCTCACACCAGCAAAACCAAAGAAGGGAAATACACACACACACACACACACACACACACACACACACACACACACACACAGAGTCATCATCAATAACAAAATAGTAGTAATTAACAATCACTGGTCATTGGTATTTCTCACTAGCAATGAACTAAATTCTTCAATTTAAAAAAAAAAAACCACAAAAAAAATAGAAAAAAAAAACCATAGACTAACAGAATGCATGTGAAAACAGGATTTATCCTGCTACATTAAAAAATACATGTCAACATCAAAGACAGGCTATGCCTTAGGAAAATAAGATGTATTTCAAACAAAAATTAATCACAAGCGATAGAGGACATAAAGGACATTTCATATTCATCAAAGCAAAAATCTACCAAGATGATGTCAAAATTCTGAACATCTATGTCTCACATACAAGGTCGCCAATATTTGTGCAAGGAACATTTCTAAAGCTTAAATTACACATTAATAGTGGGAAGATTTCAACATGCTGCTTTCACCAATGGACAAGTTGTCCAGACAAAAACTAAGCAGAATTAATAGACCTAACAAATACTAGGACTCAAATGGACCTAACAGATATCTATAGAATATTTCACCCAAACACAAAACAATATAGCATATTCTCAGCATCTTGTAGAAGATTTTTCAAAACTTGTCATATATTTGTTCACAAAACAAATCTCAACAGATACTAAGTTACAGCTAGATTTCAACAATAATAAAAACTACAGAAAACTTACAAACTCATTGAAAGTGGACAACCCTCTACTGAATTACCACTGAGTCAAAGAAGAAATAAGGAAAGAGACTAAAAACTTCCTAGAATTCAATGAAACTGAATGAACAGCATACTTAAATTTATGGGACACAATGAAAGTAATGCTAAGAGGAAAGTTCATAGCACTAAGTGATTTCATAAAGAATTTGGAGAATTCTCATACTAACTGCTTAACAGATATGCTGAAAGCTAAAGAATAAAAAGAAACAAACACACTCAAAAGGAATAGATGGCAAGAAATAATCAAACTAAGGACTGAAATAAATAAAATAGAAACAAAGAGAACAATATAAAGAGTCAAAGAAACAAAGACTCAGCAGTTCTTTGAGAAAATAAACAAGATAAACAAAATTCCACACTCCTGATCTAAACTAACAGAGAGAGAGAATATACAAGTTAATAAATAAGAAATGAAAAGTAGGACATAACAACAGACATGGAGGAAATTCACAAAATCATTTAGTCATATTACTTCAAAAACCTGTACTTCAGAAAATTGGAAAATCCAAAGAAAATCAACAATTTTCTTGATAGACACTACTTTCCAAAGTTAAGTCAAGGCATAAATGTCAAGAGATAAATAATATAAATAGACCTTTAAAATCTAAGGAAATAAAAGCAGTCAATAAAAGTCTCTTAAAAAAAACCAAGGCAAAACTGTTTTAGCATAGAATTCTAACAGACCTTCAAAGGAGAGATAATATCAATACGCCTCAAGTTATTGCAAAAAATAGAAACAAAAAAAAATGTTCTACAAAACTTTGGGGATCAGTCACCTTGATACCCAAACCATATAAAGACTCAACAAAGAAAGATAATTATATAACAATTTCCCTCATGAATACAGATTCAAAGATAGTAACATACTCTCAAACTGAATAAAAAATCACATCAAATAGATTATCCACCATGATCAAGTAGAGTTTATTTCAGAAATGCAGGATCGATTCAACATATGAAAATTCATTAGTGTAATCCACCACATAAATAAACTGAAAGGAAAAAAAATAACACACATGATCTCATGAGAAGCTGAAAAAAGCCTATGACAAAATTCAACACTCCTTCACCATAAAAGTCTTGGAGAGATCAGGGATACAAAGGAGATACTTAACCATAATAAAGGCAACATATAAAATTGCTGATAGTCAATATCAAATTAAATGAAGAGAAGCTCAAAGCAATTTCACTAAAGTCAAGAAAAAGACAAGGCTATTCACTCTTTCCATATCTATTCAAAATAGTACTTGAAATTCTAGCAAGAGCAATAAGACAACTGAAGAAGATCAAGGGCTACAAATTACAAAGGAAGAACTCAAAGTGACCCCAAAAATCATACCAGCATACTCCTACAATAAAGGTAAATACCTTTATTGAAGTGGCTGGATACAGTTTTGTCTCAAAAACAAAAATCAGTAGTCCTGCATCAAAACAATAAATGAAATAGAAGTAATAAAAATACCTGTGGTTATGTATTATTTATGATTTAATAAAGCTTACCTGAGGGTTCAAAATGCAAAGGCAGCCACAGCCATATAGCCAGGCAGGAGAAAGAGGCAGGTAGATCTCTATTAGTTCAATGCCAATATGAGCTATACAAAAATTGATCCAGTCTAAAAAAGAATCAGTTCACACAAAGGTGATCTCAGCACTTGGGATCACATACCTTTAATCCCAGCACTAGGGAGGTGGAAGCAGGAGTGATATGACTGGGCGGAGAAAGGAATATCAGGTGGGAGGAACAGGAACTCAGGGGATTGTAGTCTGAAGCTTGATGGAGAGCAGTGCAGTCTGGATTGCATTCTGAGGATTCATGGAGACAGGATCACTGATTTTGACCAGTGAAGTAGAGGTAAGAGATAATGACTTGCTGCTTTGCTTCTTTGATCTTTGAGCTTGAACCTTAATATCGGTCTCTGAGTTTTTATTGATTGTGTTACAAACATCCTGCACAATGAGCCACAATAATATAAAATATCTTAGTCTAACTCTAACTAAGCAAGTGAAAGTCTTGTATGACAAGAACTTCAAGTCTTTACAGGAACAAATTGGAGAAGACATGGGAAGATTTCTCATGCTTATGGATAGGTAGGATTAACCTAGTAAAAATGACCATTTTACCAGAAGCAATCTACAGATTCAATGCAATCCCCATTAAAATATCAACACAATTATATACTGATCTTAAAAGTATAATACTCAACTTCATATCAAAAAACAAAACAAAACAAAACAAAAACAACAACAAAACCCAAAAAACAAAACAAAAAGCAGGAAAGCTGAAACAATCCTGTACCAAACAGAACTTTTTGGAGTATCACCATCTTTGATTCAAGCTCTACTACAGAGCTATACCAATGAAAATTTCATGGTATTGGCACAAAAAAAAATGGCAGATGGATCAATGAAATCATATCCAAGACCCACATACTTACGGACACTGATTTATATACCTGATTTTTTTTAACAGTGAAGCCAAAATTATATAATGGAAAAAGAGTCTAAAAATATTGGCATTGTATAAGTGTATGTCAGCATGCAGAAGAATGCAAATAGACCTATAGCTATTACTCTGCTCAAAGTCCAATTCCAAGTAGATCAAAGACTCAACATACTTTCAGATACTGTGAACTTGATAGAAAACAAGATGGGCAATAGCCTGGAAATCATTGGTATGGGAAACAACTTTCTGATTAGAATGCTAATAGCACTGACACTAAGATCAGCAATTAACAAATGGGACCTCATAAAACTGAGAACTTCTGTAAGGCAGAGGACAGTGTCAATAGGACAAACTGGCAGCCTACAGAATGAGAAAAGATCTTTCTTCACCAACCCCATATTTGACATAGTGCTGATTTTCCATATATATAAATAACTCAAGAAACTATATATCAACAAACTCAATAATACAATGTAAAGATGTGGTACAGTTCTAAATAATAAATTCTCAACAGAAGAACCTCAAATGGTTGAGAAACTAATTTAAGAAATTACTCACTATCCTTAGCCATTAGGGAAATGGAAATAAAAATCACTCTGAGATTACATCTTACATCTGTCAGAATGGCTAACATCAAAAACCACAACTGAAAGTGAAAAGAACGTAAAACAAGGACTAACTACACTCCTCCATTGCTGGTGTGAGAGCAAACTGGTACAGCCATTTTGGAAATCAACATGTTGGTGTCTCTGACAATTGCCAATCTATCTACCTCAAGTCCCAGTTCGACCACTTCTCAGCATATACCCAAGGGAAACTCCACCATATTACAAGGGCATTTGTACAACTGTGTTCATAGGAGCTTTATTTTAATAGCCAGAACCTGGAAACAGCTCTCAACCACAGAACTGATAAAGAAAATGTGGTACAGTTACACAATGGCGCATTACTCAACTGTTAAAAACAATGATATCATGAATTGTGAAAATGAATGAATAGAACTAGAAAAAAAATCATCCTGAGTGATTTGAAAGACAAACATGATATGTACTCACTTATAAATGATTATTGGTTATAAAGTACACAATAACCATGCTGCAATCCACAAACCCAGAGAGACTAGGTAGTAAGAATGTTTCAAGGTGGGGGGGATGTTTGGATCTCTCTGGAAAGGTTCAATAGAAAATATTTCATGGGTGGACTGGGGCTGAATAGGGATGGGAGCATGAGGTATCAGGTTGAGGAGAATAGAGGGAAAGAGTACTGAAATAAATACCTGGAAAGGGATGGCATTTTGGTGTCATGTAGAAAACTGATGCAAGGGAAACTCCTTGGAATCTACAAGTATGACTCAAGCTAAGATTCCTAGCAATAGCACTTATGTAGTCTAAACAAGGCATCTCCTGTGACCGGGATCAGGACACTAATCTAGCCATGTAACCTTTGACCTACAATCTGTCCTACCTATGAGATATGCTCAGGTAAGGGTGGTGTGGAGATTTTATAAGTGGCCATCCAATGGTTGGTCCAGCCTTAGACATAGGCCATGAGAAGTAACATATGTCTGACACTGCCTAGAGCATCAGGAACCACAGACTTGATAGCCAAAAGACCTAGGATAGAATCTAACATGACTGAAAAATAAATGTCAATGTAATGATGCCTAACCATATTCTGCTACACACATAGATTGCTGCCTTCCCCAATTGTCACCAGACAGGCTTCATCCAGCAACTGATAGAAACAGAGGCAGACCCACAATCAAACATTAGGTGGAGTTCAGGAAATCCTGCTGAAGACAAGGATTGTAGGAGCCAGAGTGGTCAAGGGCATCACGAGAAAACCCACAGAATCAACTATCCTGGGCTCTTAGGAGCTCACAGAGTCTTAACCAACAACCAGTAGCCTGCATGGGACTGACCTAGGTCCTTTGCACATGTGTGGCAGTTCGTTGTGTAGCTTGGTCTTCATGTTTGTCATTTTCTGAAAAAAAAAATGGAGAAGGGGTGGATGGGGAAGAGAGGTAGAGGGGAAAAAATAAATAGAAAATAAGTTGTAGTCTTCAAAAAGGTATCATAGAAGAAAAGAAGTTTGAAAGTGCTATGTTTTGCTTTAACAGAGAAAAATGGTACATTTTTCAAGTGTTTTGGAAGTTAAAAAGAGTAAGTTTTTCTTCTGCTTGCTTTTTAAAATTATTTTCTTATTTTACATATCGATCCTGGTTCCCTCTTTCTCCCTCTGTCCCTCGTCCCTCTCTCCCTCCCTCCCATTTCCGCCACCACCACCCTCCCATCCCATCATTCCCTCCCCCCACTCCACAGGGAGGGTGATGCCTTCCAGGAGGATTCAACAAAATCTGTCAAGTAATTTGGAGTAGGGACTAGGCCCTCCCTTCTGCCTCTAGGTTAAGGGAGTATCCCTCCATGGGGAATGTGCTTCAGAGTACCTCACCACGGACAAAATTTTTATTTTATTTTTTTTATATTAGTTTTGTAGTCTGACAAATCCATTTGTCCATGGGGAGGTAATACATTTTCAGGTCAGGTGGAATAGGGCACTATTGAGAAATGATTACAAAATTTCCATAAATCCATACAGGATTTATTATCATTTTATTAGAATTATTATGACCCTTGTATATAAATACTAGGAAGATAGTAAGAATTTTGACAATGTGCATCATGGTAAATTTATGGATTCCCTCAAGTAGAAATTTAATGAGATTAATATTCCTTTAGTAATTGCTGAATGCCAAATTGTGGTGATCAAATCATGGAACAAAAGAGAACAAACAACATAAGGAAGTGATGCACAGATTATTTAAATATTCTCTCAGTAGATGAGAACATTACATTGTGTGTCTATGTTCATTTCCATGGCAAGTGGTACCTTGGTATGTAAAACAAAGTCTGGTTCAAATTCATGACGTTTTAAAAGTACACATATTTCAATCTCTACCTTTTTGGAATAATAGGTTCTATATGATCAGTGACGTTGACAACCAAATTATAAAAGAATCCTCTTCATTATACAGTTTTAACATATTGAAAATTATTATCAATTTATACTACAGCAAACACTTCTGAGCTGACATAAAATTAGAAATCAAACTGACATGCTTTCTCTGAGAAAATCACCTATTTTCATATTTATGAGTCTAACAATGATCTACTTAGACACTGTCAAGTTAGACATAGTAGAACTTTCATAGTTCTCAACCTTTAGCATGAAGAACATAACCATAAATATTAAAATCACTTTTGACATATACACTAAATATTACTAGAGCAAATAATTGGATATTTATCAAAGATTACTGCCTCATTTTAGAACACTTTATAATACTTGATAAGGATTAGAAATTTGGGCCTTTCTGACCTTCCTGAATGTTTCCATCATTGATGCCTAAGAGAATAGAATCAAAGACAGCATATAGACTAACACATGACTTTCCTGAGCATATTAGTTTTTAACATCTACTTTGCAATACTCATTTACCGTAATCAGTCACTACTTGGATTTTTAAAACAGCAAAGCAAAACAAAACAAAAAAAGAATTAGCTTGTTGAACTGTAATTCAAAATAATTCCCAATTTATCCTTATTTTAAAAATACTCTTGTTAATTGTAATTAATTGTTGGCAGTTTGAAAGACAGCTGTTATATTAACATAATGGTATTACACAGGAAGTGCTTCGAATTAAACACTTAAATGGAGTTGAATTCTGGGCATTTTGAAATTAAAGGAAAAAAATACTTGATAAAAGAGGTATAAAACTTAAGCCAAAATGTCTACTCTTGAAACAGTAGAAAGTAACATATACTTTACTATTAATGAAGTATATGTGTTTCCATTAAAGAAAAATATACTGTTTCCTTATACTTTGTGCTTAGTTTTATGTCCACTTAACACTAGTTAGAGTCATCATAGAGGAGGGAGCCTCAAATGAGAAAATGACCCTGTAACATTGGGCTATAGGCTGAATTTATATTGAGGTCTTTGATTCATTTGGATTTAAGTTTTGTGCATGGGCACAGATATGGATCTATCTGCAGTCTTCTGTAAGTCAGCTCCAGTTATGCCAGCACCATTGGTTAAAGATGCTTTCTTTTTTCCATTGTATAATTTTAGCTAGCTTCTTGTCAAAACTCAGGAGTTCATAGGTGTGTAGGCTAATATCAGGGTTTTCAATTTAATTCCATTGGTCTTGCTACCTATTTTTTGTGCCAATACCAAGCTCTTTTTAGGACTATAGCTCTATAATAGAGTTTGAAGTTAGGGATGGGTGATTTCTCCAGAAGTTCCTTTATTGTATGGGTTGTTTTGGTTATCCTGGATCCTTTGTTTTTCCATATAAAGTTGAGTATTGTTCTTTCAGGGTCAGTGAAGAATTGTGCTGAGATTTTGATGGGGATTGCATTGAATCTGTAGAATACTTTTGGCAATATTGCCACTTTTACTATGTTGATCTTATCTATCCAAGAACACGGGGGATCTTTCCATTTTCTAGTTTCTTCCTTAATTTCTTTCTTTAAAGACTCAGAGTTCTTATTATATAAGTCTTTTATTTGCTTGGTTAGCATTACCCCAAGGTATTTATCTTGGAGTATTGAATTGTTTTAAAGAACTGTGAGTGAAATAAATCCTTTCCTCCCCAAGTTGCTTTTGGTTATGGTGTTTTCTCACTGTAATAGCAACCCTAACTTACATAAGTGGTACCAGGGTATTGTTGTGACAGAACTCACAATTTTGTTTGGTGGGGTGGGTGGAAAGAGCTTGGCACTTGGGACTAGAAAACCAATTGAGTGCTAAGAGCTTTGTGGGGGTTTTCTGTAGGAGCTTGGAAGACAAGAATTTTGTTCTTAATCATTTGTTCATTATTGGCTATGAGAGGGTGAAGTCAGTATTCTCAGATCATTCCATACTACCACAAATGTCATTTTATAAAAACCCTGTAAGCAAAACTCTCAATAGTGCAGGTCAGAGAAGCCAATAAACACCTAAGGGAAATACCATATCCCTCTTCTAATTGTAAACATCGACAGTTACAGAGTTTTGGAACGCTTTCAAACAATAAAAATAACAAAGCAGATCTGAACATATTAAATAGACTGACAAAGGCAGGAATGTGACACATCAATTGTGCAGAACGAATTTTATAAATGTAGGCTAATCTACCTAAATCACCTGTCTATTCATTTATAGATTTTTTTTATAAAATATTTTTTCACTGTAACTTTGTCACTAGCCTTCTAAAGCAAAGGAATATGGGAATTGATTTTGTGAATGATTTATTTCATTATGTTTTGTTTCTTTCTGTAGCAAGATTGCAAATCTAATGTAAAGGCTCTAATACTGTATACCAAGCAAGTTATTATAGTAGGATCACAATTTTCAACTAAGACAATGCAAATACATAAAGACAGCTACCAAGTCTGCTGGAAATGGGCTTATAATTTTATTGAACCCTCATGCTCTAAAACCTTACAAGGGAGTCTTTCTGTAAAGGGTGACTTTCGGACTTAAAAACTTAATAAATAATAATGATAGTTGTTTATCTATTTTTTATGTGAGTCCAACCCAATGACTGAAACAAAGGAGAACCTCAATTAATAAGTCCAGACAGTGACAAATAAAATATTTTTATTAATAAATAAATAAGCCAATAAGAAATCAAACAAACTTGAAAACCAAAAACAAAACCAAACAAAAATCTCAACCATGAAAGTCAAAACAATAAAAGTTATTTGAAAATACAAACCAGAATTAAAAGAATAGCCAAACATGGCATTCCTATTCTAATTTCTCTCCCTTCTATAATCTGCTTTTGTCCATCATTTATGCTTTATATAAGTCACACACCTCATATAAGCATTTATACATATAAAGCACAAAAACTATCTGCTAGGTGAGAATCAGTCAAACTCTTAAGGTGGCATCATGGGAGCTAGCACTATATACCAGAGCTCTTCTAGGGTACATCTTTAATATCCTTTGATTTGTTGAGTTCTTACTATAATTCATTAAGTACTTTAACCCCATGGCATGATAGTTTCCATTTTATCAACAATTGAGAAGCTCTTCTCAAAAGTCCACCAAAGCAGGTAACTATGAAATTCTCTTAAGTTCACTGTGTATACTTCTCTGAAAAATATTCAATTTCAACTCCACTAAATTTCATCTCTTAATGAAAACAAAATTCCCACTTTCATGTTTTGATTTTTACTTTTTCAAATTGTAGAAGAAAGGCACTCAACCAATCAATATAATTTTCTTGTTACAAATTTACCTCAATGTACAGTTCAGTAATAGGTGGAATGCTTGTCTAACATAGTAATGTCTCTGATTAGTAAAATACACATAAAAGTGAACCTCACCAACTGTAATTACATAATAGCTTTTTATTGTGGCATGTGACAATGATAACAGGGATGAATTGGGTATCTTGTTTTTGGCTGAGTTACTTGTGCACCATGGCTCTTGAGTTGGTTGCTAGTAACAGCAGAGTCAAAGGAGAATCTGGACATGTACTACTTATTATCCACCAGGCTGTCCCAATTCACACTGAGTGATCAAGTGTGCAAAAAAAAAATGAGTTTATTTCTTGACTCAAAAACTGTCCAAGTGAAATGCCTTATATTGTGGCATGTGACAATGATAACAGGGATGAATTGGGTATCTTGTTTTTGGCTGAGTTACTTGTGCACCATGGCTCTTGAGTTGGTTGCTAGTAACAGCAGAGTCAAAGGAGAAATCTGGACATGTACTACTTATTATCCACCAGGCTGTCCCAATTCACACTGAGTGATCAAGTGTGCAAAAAAAAAAAAATGAGTTTATTTCTTGACTCAAAAACTGTCCAAGTGAAATGCCTTATGGCTAGTCCTTATGTAAACATTGTAATCAGTGGGCCTAGAACCTATGCTGTCATTGGTACCATTACAAAATAGTTACATGCCCCATCTCTGATACACCTCCCTTCTGACTATATAACTAAGCTAGTTATCTGGCAATTTAGGTCATCTAGTGAACATCTCTCTGTGTTATCCCAACAGCAAGCCAAATGAAATATTCTCTAAAAATGATCTTTGCCTACTCTTGATTTTTGTGGTAAGTATGATGGGTTGAAGTGATGAATGAAAAAAGATGCAGCAGAATGGCAGAAGAAGCAGCCTTTGACTTAGCATCAGTGGTGTCACCAGCTGATGTAAGAATGTGAATGAAGTGTTCCAGAGAGTGCATGGGAGCCAGGGGTGGCAGATTTCACAAAAGCTAGTGAAAATATACAGAAGGCTGTGAGGAGCTGAAAACGAATCCACTCAATCTCCAGACTATCTTAAGTACAAAGTTATTCATCAGTCCTCAGGGAACTGCTGATTTCGTGCTGCCTAATACCATGTGACAGGGAAGGTGGAATATAGATCTTCTGGCAGTAACTTAGAAACTTGGGTTATTAGATGTGCAGTTGACCTCTTCCAAGGAGAAGGCTGAGTTTGGGATGTTGCCAGCTTGCCTTAGGATGAGCCAACAGAAAGGACTGATCTGAGCTACCTGAATTGGAACAGTCCCTAGAGTGGCAGTCATATAGGTAGGGTACTATATGTGTAGTCTAAACTGTTGGTACCTTATGAAGAAGCCAGAGGCCAGGGAACAGTTCCAAGCTTTCTGCTGCTGCAAAGCGGAGGGAGTCTGTGGGGAAAAATAAGCCTCAAGATGAGCACTCTTTTAGTCATTTGATAGGACAGACTCACAACAGCTTCTTCACGTTTCTTAAAGGGGATTGATTCCCATTTGGCTGTTTAGTGAGTGCATCTATGTGTGAAGGAAGACAAAAGTTTTGTTCTAGTGTCTTGCTGACCTCACCCAGGGTAAGTTTTCAAATAACCTTAATGTTTCCTTGCTCAAATGACTGTAGTGCATTAACTCTTCAGTGTTCTTACACCATTTCTCACACTGAATTTTCCCCCCTTTTTTAAAAATTTAAACTAGAAACAAGCTTGTTTTACATGTAAATCCCAGTTCTCTCTCCCTCCCCTTCTCCCCTGTCCCCCACTTACCCTCTACCTCATCCCCTTTCTGCTCTCCAAGGAGGGTAAGGCCTACCATGGGGGATCTTTAAAGTCTGTAATATCTTTTGGAGCAGGCCTAGGCCCTCCCCCATGTGTCTAGGCTGAGAGAGTATCCTTCTATCACACTGAATTTCTTTTGGTTAATTTTGTGTTATCTGTATTTTTTTTCTTACTTTAAGTTTATTAATGTCTTATCTAACTCTAGTAACTAACACACTTTTAATTTTAAACTGGGATGAGTTATAAATTGAGACATTAAATAAAAACTACTCTCATAATTGTGGTGGTAAAACAGATGCACTAAAATTCTGAGTGAAATTGAGGAAACCTTGTTTTAAATGGAAAATTGACTTGAATGTGTACTATGCTGATATCTTCATTGTACAAATAAAGACTCTCCGGGGGAGAGAGGATGGAGCTTGCCACTAGCTAACCAAAGAGGTCTTCTGTTCCTTAGTCTAAATAAAAGCTGGGTGAAACCACCAAATTCAAAGAAAACTGTTTTAGGGATTGTCTAAACCCCTGGTGCTGGGAGTGGAGCAGCAGGGAGTCAGGTGTGGCCCACTTGTCTGAGGAGCTCACCTCAGGCAGCAGGCAGCAGGCTGCTTTTTCAGGGCTGGACTGGGACCCTCATGGGGTGATTTGCCTCTGTCCTCCAGTTAATGTTCTGGCACTAAAATGTAAATGGAGTTCTTAATTGTTCTAGATAATAAAAAGCTGGAGTCAGATATAGAGGGAAATGCTGAGAGAGATCAGAGAGAGGGAGCAACCCACAATACACCTTACCTCCTCAGTGTCTCAGCAGACAAGAGATGGATATCCTTTTTGTCCATAGTGTTATCCTGTTTCTGCCAGGCTACCTTACCTCGTGTCTGTCTATACAGACTTCCAGACCTCTATGGTTAGCTAGTGGCAAGCTCCATTCTCTGACCCCCAGACAGGCTTTATTTGTACAAGCAAGATATCACCAAAATGTACTTCAGTTTTAAGAAATCTGAACACTTTTAAACAATTGTATCTTTAATGTGCAGCATCAGCACAGGGACTAAACTTGTTTCTAAACAAGATAATAATTGGAGAAAGAAATTTTTAATGGAGTAACATCAATATTTTCTTCCAAGGGGCACTTAGGAGGCTCGGCATCTGTAACTCTGAAAGGAAACTAAGAAAGACCATGGAAAAGCTACAGGAAATATAATGTGTAAAAAGAAAAAGGTAGTTATCTTCCATGCTTGGCTTAGATTTTCTATAACATTGGGTTACCCTGATTTAATGGTGAATTTTAAAAACTGTATGTAACATGTTATGATGAAAAAGCTAAAATGTGCTTTTTGACCTTTCCATATGAATGTTAAGAAAGTGAACTATGCCTTAAATGACTGCCTCCAAATTATCTGCGTTACACAATGCTCTTAACATTGAGTTGGGCAAATGCCAATTATTTGATAGTTTTTATTTTTTCTATCTATCTATCATCTATCTATCTATCTATCTATCTATCTATCATCTATCATCTATCTATATCTATCATCTATCTATCTATCATCTATTTTAAAGCTCTACCACAGTTTCCCCTACATCTTCTCCTCTCAATCCCTCCTTCCCACCACCCCTTGCTGCTCAATTCATTCCTTCTCTCTTTCTGTTGGAGCAGGCTTCCCATTGGTATCAACAAAGCATGGGATAGGTAGTTGTGATAAATCTAATCTTCTCCCCTTATGTTTAGGCAGGGAAAGGCAATCCAATATGAGAAATTGAATTTGACCTTTTTCGGGGGGGAGGCATAGGTATTTTTTTAAAAAATCCTTTGAAAATCAAGCTGGATGACATTGAAATTATAAAATACAGAGGGTCTGGGTGCTTATGGTTTTGCAAAGGTCACAATGAAACACAGTGGACTAATTTAAGCTGTCTTTAGGTAAGAGACCTTTGAACCAGTGTTTCTGATCAGTGAATGCTTATGAATCTTGTCATTTTCAATGTGTAGAGTGAATAGTGGCCAAGAAAATTAATATGACCTGGTTCCAATTATCCTAAACCACAGATATAAGGATTTATTGCCAAATGATATTTACATTTCCACATAACTTTTCTCAGAGACATAATTCTAGAGTTTTAGATAGGTGAGGGCCAGTCACTCTTGATACTTCTGAAAGATCCATGGTTAGGTGACCATCTCAATTTTAGCATATCTGAATCAATCTGATTATACTAGGTCTATCAATTCAGACCACTGCAGATTAGGACAAATAAAAATCATTCTCATGTACAGAACACTTCGCACGCAAGATCTGCTCCATGGCTAGTTTAGATCAGCTTACTTAGAAATGGAAACTTCATAAGAAAATTGTCAAAGACTGGGGTAGAAAGTGGCATGTTTCCGTACTTCCTTGTTGAGACATGGAAAATGGAGGAAAGGAAAGTAAGGGAAGGTGAGACACCATTGTGAAACAGGTGGTATAAACATAGGGAAGGTATTGGAATATATGTGTTCAAAGTAAATATGAGGAGATATATATGTCCTCCCTCCTCAGGACCCAGTCAGAAGATCTGAACTCTGGTAGGGGGTGAGACAATGTTTTTTCTTTATAGCCTGAGCAACAGCAGTGAAAAGAATAAGAGAAGCAGAGACAAAAAGTAGATAATGAAATAATTGTCCTATTCTGTTGCTGCTCATTCAGAAGTGACAAGGTAAAACATAAGAATAATGCACAAATTCTAAGGTCTTCAAGTCTTTGACCATTCAAGCACAGACCTAGGTTTGACAAATTCGAGACATACAAAAAATTTTTCTTAAAACACCATTGTCTGTGGGGGCAACTGAAGAGAATTGGCATTGTTAAGAAAAAAGGAAACATCAAGGAATTAAGCCCAAACCACTTGTGTCCTCCAGCAGTGAACACTAAACAGTGTGGAGAGACCAATGATGTGATGGCTACTGAAAGACAACCCGTTTGTCAAACACATGATTCTAGGGATCCCACTGTAAAGCTCCAGCATAATAGAACTCTCTCTCACTCATTCTCTATTGCTCTCCCCTCTGCTTTGTTACACTTCAAGAGGAGCAACATCATGGTATAATAGTGTTCATATTTTTACAATGTAGTATTTTATAGAAAAGATTGTATGCATTTTTCAGCCTGCATGTCATATCTTGTGGGGCTGTCAAGTCTCCTACTGGGTGGAAATGTAAGTGGTGAATAGACTCAGTGGGAAACAACATCCTGGAATAGAAATTTGGATGTAAAATGGCAGTGAGAATGCTACAAAGCACATACTCACCTTTCCTAGCTGATATCTTTTTATTTCATAAGCCTTTCTTAGAAACGAATAGAACTCTTAAGTGACTTGTAAACTTTTGCATACTGTGCAAACAGAAGAAAGACCATACTTTTCTACTGTAATTTCTATAATAATATTCCCGTGTGTGGGAAATGGTAATCCACAATATTCCTGTAGTAATTCTTCCATATTAAAGATATGTATCTGTTTCTGGTAGAAGGAAGATATGCAAACATTGTTTCCCACCATTACTTAACGTTAAGAATCTTTTGTGATGGAACATAATTTATACTTTTATCCTGGTTCTTAATTAATCACAATTCATCTTGCTGGAATTCTCTGTCTATTCCAAAACAAGATGAGTTCCTAAAAAGACTGTATCTTATTAATACTGGGTATCCTTTTATATGTGATATGTTTTACATGTGTGTACGTGTCTGTGCATATGTGTGAGGATGCACACAGGTAAATGCGTATCTGAGATTGCAGAAGCTGGAGGACAATGACATTGAATATCATTTACCGAGAACTTTTGTGCATCTTCTTTGAGACAGGGTCTCATTTTGATCTGAAGCTAACTAGTTAGTATAGATTCATGGGCCACTGAGTCTCAAGAATCCTCTTGTCTTTGCCTTACAAGCCCTGGATCTCAGTGTGCACTCCCATGTGCAGTATTTTTACATGGGTTCTGGGAATCAACTCAGACTCTCATGCTTGGAAGGCAAGTCATTTATCCCAAGCAGAATACAAGCAAAAAGAAATAAAAGAAGAAATTATAAACAAACGAAAATAAAGAAGGATAAAACAAAAATAGAACAAATTAGAGAGAAAATAGGTAATGGAATGGGACTTAAAAAAAACTGAGAAAAGAAATGGACCACTCCCTGTCACTTTCTGTGCTTGTGCGAGCCTCATGGTCCTATGTTCACATCATCTTAACCCACAGGATGCCTAGGGTGAGAGGCTCAGAAGTGGATCAAAAACAACATGATAAATGTAACGTACACACTAATTTCATGTACTCCATGGTGCGCTAATTCCTTTACACCTGTCCTTGAAGGCACATAGCTTGGCCATGATTTATCATGCTTCCAGCATCTGCTGATGAGTGTTTACTGCTGGAATTATTCTTTCTCATCCTTTTCACAAGTAGACTTCAGAATACTGTTGTACTATGTAGGATTTTCAAATGGAGAGTTGTGCTATACCTTTTTAAAGTGTAGAAACAAAACTTTGGAAGTATTGACTGTGGGGGATGTGTTTAACTCCTCATTTAGCATGTGTGTTTTCAAACATTCATGAAAATATGTACCCCCAGCTGTTTGTGTTGCACTTTGAATTAGTATCTGCTATTGCTTTATTACACACCATTATCATTTTAGCTCAGCACACTGGGAACTTTGGGAACTTTTTCAATTTGCTCTTTCACACTCCTCAATGATGCTGTGTGTGTGTGTGTGTGTGTGTGTGTTGGATTTTTCCTTCTGATATCATCAGGGTTCATCTAGTGAATTTATTGTTCTCTTCCTAGAATTACTAGAATTACTCCTTTATAAAAGGAATCCTTACACTTTTATTGCAAAAATGGTATGAGCAACCATACTTTGGCAAGTAAATGTTAATATTTTTAATAGTTCTTAACTGACAGTATGTATGTGTCTGTAACAAAACATATGCATATGTATAAATATTTCTATGTAAATAAATCCCAATCCCAATCAATGGCTTCATAAATAATTCTATTTTTTTCCTTATAGCAATAATAACTCTCCAACACAGAGGATCTCTTCTGTGGTATCCATATTTTTAATTGTTCAGTTCCAGCATTCCAACAAAGATTCACAGTGGATCTAGAATTGTTAGTCTGCCCACTTATGGGAAGAACTTTATTGGACAGAATGTAGCAATCTGTTTCTCAACATATGTTGCCCCATTTGATTACAGAGTTACTTCCATTAGTACCTTGTTTCATCTCTCCCAACATCCACTCCTCTCAGGTCATTTACATAAGAGTTACATTTTTTTATCACATTCTAAGCTGCATCCTGTGATTCTCCAGGTTTGTAAATTGTTTTTTTAGAAACTTGCATATATTAAGATTTTTCTCCATATTTTAAATTTCTACATGTTTTGACAAATGTTAAATATCTTATATTTATTATGACAGAAGCATCCAGAATAAATTCATTATATTAAAATTCTTCAGTGGTTCACCTATTTATAGCATTCATGGTCTCTGTAATTTTGTCTTTTCCAAAATGTTGTATAATTGGAGTTATACAGCATATACTTTTCCAGGTTGACTTATTTCTTCAGCAGTGAGAATTTACGAGTTACCCAAATCTTCTTATAATTTAATCACATTTTGCTTGTGCACATTGTTCTTCCTTATGAATTTATCACACTTTGGTTACTAAATATCCTCTGGAAGAACATTAAATGCTTTTAATTTATGAATACAGCTGTTATAAACACTTGTATACAGAAAGTTTTTATACAGAAATAAAATTTTAATTTAGTTCGATACATGCCTAAATATGTGATTGCTGAATCATGTGAAAAACCTCTGTTTAGTTTGGTAACTCAGGGAAAGTATTCTTCAAGTAGAAGTATCATTGTAACTCTTCCAAGCAATGCATGAGAGTCCATGTGGTTTCAAGTAGTCAAAACCATAGACATGATTGTCAATTCTTCCTTTTTTTTAACCACTGTAATGTGTATTAGTTGTTTGAATTTAAAAATCATTTTCTAATGACAGATGCTTCTGGGCACCTTTTCTATTCCTCCATCTAATAACCTTTGGTTCACCACTTTCATATCTTTTTTGGTGAGCCATCCAAAGATACATTGCCCATTTGGAATTTGTTTGTCATGTCTTCAGTCCCTACAGATAATTTTCCTTCTTGGATACAAACCACCTATCAGACATGTCTTTTAACTATTCTACTTTGTGATATTGGATTCTTTCTTTAGCAGTACTGTATGCAGATGCTTCTTAAAGTATTAGTTTAATAATGTCTATTTTTTCCAGTTTCTTTTACCATTGTGTTATAATTATACTTGAATCTCAGCATAAAACCCAAGGTGATGTATTTTTTTCGTCTATATTTTCATTTTCAAGTCTTAGAGTTTTGTGTTTTAACTTAAACCTCAAGATTCATTTGAACTCAATTTTGTTTAGGTAAAAATAGGTGGCTCTATTATTGCTTGTTGTTGTTGTTGTTGTTATTTCTTATATTATTCCAGGAAGTTTCAGTCTGTTCTTGTCTTTGTTATAAGGGATTTCCCCTCCCCTTTAGTTTTATGCTATTTGTAAATATATATGTAAATTCTGGTTGTTCCGTCATAGAAGGCAATTAGATTTTGCATGTTACTTCCCTACTTTCTAGCCTTCTCTAGTCATCCTTTTTTTTTTTAACAGCTTTACTGTTGCTTATTTTGAATCTTTAAGGTGAACTTTGTATTCTTTGCAAAAAAGTTTAAGTTCTTAAACTGTATGTGCTCCCACCTGCTCTTCTTATACTGATTGGCCTTCTGTGTGGTGTTGAGAACATTTGTGACAGGTGTCACATCTGCCTTAGAGTAGGGTCATCTAGTTTAATGGCATCAAGGGCTGTGTTACATCCAGGGCTCTGTAGATGTTTTCTGGCACATGGTCATAGCTTCCCTTTGGGTAGTTTGTCAAGACTTTTCCTCATGAATGGGCAATAGATTTTGTTAATTTTTGTCTAATTGATAGGGTCCTGTGGGGTTTTTTTTCTTTTTTTTTTTTTTCCTTTTTTTTGCTTGTGGTACTGGATTATGCTCTTTTTTTTGTTTGTTTGTTTTTTGAATGTTGACTCAGCTCAAATACTTGGAATGAACCTCATTTGGTTGTGTTACTCTCTTTATCCATTTGGATTTTTTAAAACATTTTGTTAAGGAACTTTTCAATATTTAGCAGAGTTATTTGTATGTAGTTTCTTTATTGTAATGACTTCAATTGTACAGCAGTTCTTCCCTCTTTTCCCGATTTGCTTTTGATTAAATGTTAAATTACTGTATGTTTTCATCATACAAAATGAGCTTGAAATAGGTATAGGTTGTGGCATTACTAAATTGAGCTAAATAACATCAATGTCATCTCATATGTATGTCTTTTTCATATAAAATTGCAAAATCTTCTCTCAGCAATTTCTAAATATATAATTCATTGTCATTAACTGTAATCACCATGTTGTACAATGGAACTGGTGAACTTCCCTGACATCTAATTGGCATATTATTTAATTTATTTATTCTTAGTTGATTCATTAAAAAAAATAATACTTGTTAAACTAGATTGTTTTTTCATATAATATATTCTAATCACTCTTCCCCTTCCCCAACTCTTAGACATCCTTCACACATCCCCAACTACCCAAATCCACACTGTTTCTTTCTCATTAGAAAACAAACAAACAACTAAAACAAAAATATGAAAACAAGCAAACCAAATTAGGACAAAACAAACAAAAGACTGAAACAAAGAACAGAATGAAACAAAGAAAAGAATGAAAGAAAAAGCAAAAGAAACTCATATAGATGTGGAGACACATATACTCCCATACACAGAAATCCCATAAAAACACAAAATCAGAAACTGTGGCATGCAGGAAAAAGATATTTGAGCAAATCTCTCCAGCCCCATTGGCCCTAGTTCCTAATTTACACTATTTGTCCTCTGTTCCTGTTCTGCTTGGTGTAGGTACCACCTTTACTTCATCTCAGCATCTCTTGCTAGATATGAAAGTTGGATTGACCTTATATCTCATCAATGTGACATAGAGAACAAATACTTTTCAGTTTGTGATTTTCATTCTTCTCGACTGCTATGATGTTTTTCTTTTTTGTTTGCCTTTGCCTCCTTTATCCTTTATTTGCTTTTTATTATTATTATTATTATTATTATTATTATTATTATTATTATTATTATTATCATCATTATTATTATTGATCTCTATGGTGGATCTTACTTAGCCTACATGTTGGAATCATTTGCTTTTGTCTCATAAGCACTGGCTTAGATACATTGGACTTTCATTTGCACTCACTTCTAAAGATTAAACATTTTTCTTGGACTTTCTTTTAATATATATTGGGCATATACCCAAAATATGCACGTTCATGCATAAAGGAAATCTATTGAACTATGTTTATAGCAGCATTATTTGTAATAACCAGAACCTGGAAGCAACCTAAATGCCCCTACTGAAGAATGGATGGAGAAAATGTGGTACATTTAAACGATGAAGTACTACTCAGCAGAAAAAAATAATGGCATCTTGAAATTCGCAGGCAAATGGATGGAATGAGAAGAAACCATCTGAGTGAGGTAACCCAGTTACAAAAGGATGCACATGGTATGTACTCACTCATATATGGATTTCAGACATAGAGCAAAGGATCACCAGCCTACAGTCCACACCACCAGAGAAACTAGGAAATAAGGAGGACCCTAAGAGAAAAATACATGGTCCCCCTGAAGAAGGGGAAAAGAATAAGAACTCCTGAGCAAATTGGGAGCATGGAAAGGAATAAAGGAGAAAGAGAAGGGAAAAATAGGATGGGGGAGGAGAATAAGAAGGATCAGGAGGACTGAGACAGGGAAGGAATAGAGGAGAGCAAGAAAAGAAATACATCAATAGGAGGAGCCATTATAGGTTTAAAGAGAAATCTGACACTAGGGAAATGTTCAGAGATTCACAAAGATGACCCCAACTAAGAGTCTAGGCGCCTTTGATGCCCTTTTCCTATAATGAGATTGACGACTACCTTAATTGCCATGCTAGAACCTTCATTCAATAGCTGATGGATATCCACAGCTAAGCCCTGAGTCATGCTCCTGGAGTCCAGTTGTGGAAAGGGAGGAGGGATGAGCAAAGAAGTCGGAACCGTGCTAGAGAAACCTACAGAACTAGATGACCTGTCCTAGTGAGAGCACACAGACTCCAGCCATAAAGCTGGGGAACTAGAATTGCACTGAACCAAACCCTCTGAACGTGGGTGCTGGTTGGGAGATCTGGGCTGTCTGTGGGACCTCTAACAGCGGAGCCAGTGCTTATCCAGGTGCACAGATGGACTTCGGGAGTCCATTTCCTATGGAGGGATGCTGTTTAGCCCAGATATAAGGAGGAGGGCGGCCTAGGCCCTCCCCCAAATAATGTGACCGACTTTGATGATAGCCCATGGAAGGTTCACTGTCCTTGGGTGGGAGTAGGTTAGAGGGGGTTGGTAGGGGTCATGGGAAGATGGGAGTTAGAAGGGTCAGGGGGATTGATATGTGGAATGATTGTTTCTAAGTATTAATAATATTTTAAAAAGCAAAAAAAAAAAAAAAAAAAAAAAAGCCTGGGTCCTCTGAATGAGCATCCCATTACTTAAACTCTGAGCTGTCTTTCTAAACATCTTTTATATCTATTAAGATGAGCTTGTGGTCCAGAATGTGTTCCATCTTGTTGAGTGTCCCATATGAGCTTGAGAAGAATGTGTTTTCTGTTCTTAGAAGGAGTATTCAGGAAGCAGAAATTAAATCAAGTTGATGGATAGTGCTGTTCAGGTCAAGTGTGACCTTATTGATTTTCTGACTGCTCCACCTATCAGTTGTTGATGGGAGATGTTGAAATCTCTAACTGTAATAGCTGCATCTGTTCTTTTTTTTCTAAGTATTATGCTTTTCCCCACACAGTTTGATGTTCTTTGGTCAATGCAGGCAGATTTATAATTTTGAAGTATTACAGAAACATTGATAGCAAATAGGCATGTGATGCTCCTTTTTATACTGAAGGTTTTCTGTGTTTAGATTATGCCAGAAATAAACACCTCAACTTGTTTTTGATTGGTGTTAGTATGGTACATCTTTCCACATTCCTTTGAAACTACCAAACTTATTCTATTTATCATTAATTTCTGGTAGATAGTCTTTAAAAGAATTAGAAATTTCCCCCATGTTGGTGTATTTAGAGCATTTACATCTAAAGTAGTGATTAACATTGTTGGGGTAATATAAAGCTTGTTTGTAACTATTTTCTTTCTTAAAGATTTCACTTCTTTTTCTCACTTATTTGGTTTAAAGTAATCATTTTGTGTGAACACAAGTGTCTTTCTCTTCTCAGTCTATTGTTGACTTTTCTTTGTTTGGAAAATAATGATTTAAGTTAACAGAACACATTTTTAGAAGCTTATAAGCTATGCTATTTTTCTTTGCCTAAGGAGAATCTCTTGACATTGCCTGTAGGGCTAGTTTATTGAGGTGAAATGCAATCTTTTGTGCATTTAATGTCTCTCCTCTTTTTGCTTTTGAAGCATATTTTGGCTTGTTTTAGATGTCTAGGTTAGCCTCCCCCGCTTTCCCTCTCTCTTTCTCTCTCTGTTACTTCCTTTTTTACTCCCTCTCTTCCTTTTTACTCCCTCTCATCTTCCCTCCCTTTCCCCTCTAATTTCAAACATAGATGTTTTATGTTGTCTTGCTGTTTCCGTGATTTCAGAGAAGGAGGCAATGATCCTTTGACTCTTCTTACTGTAGGTCAGTTTTTATGTCTATAGTCAGTTTCAGTAATATCTCTTTGTGGTTGCTTTTGTGCATTTGAATATAATATGTGGGTTATAGGTTTTCATTTGTAGGGCTGGAAAGGTAGCATCCTTCTTGGTACTTTTGAGCTCTTCTTTATTAGGTTTTATTAACTTTGGAGACTTATTTGTCATTTCCATTATTGCTTGAAATATTTCTTTTATTCCATTCCTTCTTTACATTCAAATAATTTCATTTATGTCTGTGTTATACCTTTTACAATTGATACGGTCTTTTGACCATTAATTTTTCTCTTTGTATTTCTGTGCAGAGTATTTCCATTAACTGGTGTACACAAAGGCAACTCTTTCTTGAGCTAAATTGTATTATTGATGAACCCATCAAATACACTTTGATATTTGTTGCCATGATGTTGATATCTAGTATTTCCTTTTGGTTGTTATTAGAAGTCACTTATCTTTTGTTTATAAACCTACTCTTATGTGTCAGTGTATCTATTTTTCTCTGGTAGAATCCTTAATATATTAATTATAGTTATAAATTTTCTATTAATTCAACATTCATGTCATATATGAATCTTTTTGGTGATCTTTTAAATTATATCTTTTAGACTTTTGGTGTATTTCACAGTTTTTGATGAAAGTGGGCATATAGTGTGTAAGAGAAATTGAGGAGCATATGCCTCAGATGTTAGAGTTACAGTAGTCTGAATAAGAACAGGTATTTTTCTTGTGTTTGCTGTAGATATGGAGCTCTATCCTATCCTGGTGCCCTCATTTGTGGTTCTCTGTTTTTACTTTGAACTGTTCCTCAGAGAGTTTCTGTTTATTGGAACTCTTTCATCTGTAATCTTCTGCTGATATGATAATTTTTGGAGGAGAAAATATTCATGTAGTTTTTCACTTAAAACCCAGCCTTAAGGTAGATTATGTTTCTTGTCTATGAACATCTTATGTTTGTACTTTAAAAGATCCTTCCCAGTTAGGTCATACAGCCAAAATATATGTGGCTTATAGAGGATCACCCTTGTCTCATGATTCTGAGATAAGGCTATGATTTGTTTTTTTCTCTAGGGAGAAATCCATGTTCACAGTGATTACACTTCCTTTCTCCTTGGCAAAGTCATGCAGGACTCTTTCTTACAACATCACTATGGGAACTTGATGAATTCTGTGGTGTTAAACACATGAAAATACATAATCCACCAAGAAAAGTCAGTCATAAGCTTCTAGATATTCCACAAAATTATATGTTTAGATGTTTCATCAGCCTCTGCCACTGGTATGTGTTTTTTATATTAATTATCTGGACTTGCCTCTGGATTTGCCTATTTGTCCAGAGTTCAGAGTGGTGGTGGCCCCAAGTAATGTTCCCGTTTCATATTCTTGCAGCCTCTTCTTGCCATGAGGATGGGAGTGTTGCTGCATGATCCCTCACATGCTAGAGCTGACCTGGAAGTATGGTAACCTATTAAGAATTTTTATTTATCTTTTGTTAAGTTGAATGCCAGTGATATTAATTATTTATTATTATTGATGGAATGGTTCTCACGTCCTTTTTATTAGCTTGTTTAGTGACATTGTTTTTCAGTTTTGCTAATTGTTGAATCTAGTAGTGACATAATATGTATGTATTCTGCCAAAATACATACTATATATTTTATACATATATGAAGTATGTACAGGATTCTATGTATCCTGCTAAGACAAATCTTATATCAGTAAAAATGTTCTGATCTATTCATCAGTTTTCATAGCTCATGTTTTTTTCTTAAAGAAGACTGAGTTTTTTTAGAGACATTGTGAGAAAATTGAGGTCTTTCTATTTTAACAATCCACAGATCACTTTTACAAACTCTAAAATTATGTCAACTTTCAGGCTACAGGTTTTCTATGCAAACACATAATCATTTAAGCTACCATATGAGGGTGTTAGAGGATTACATTTACTTTTTGAAAATATTTAAATGAATGCTTTGTAAATGATAAGAGGAAATTAAATTATGACTTATTTTATCTTCATTTCATTGGCAAGAAATTTGAAAAGATGAAAATGTGCTGTCATTTCCAGATTCAAATAATTACTCAAAGACTTAGCAATGTAATGGATTATGATCCATTCTTATCACACTATGAAGTACTTTACACAAGTGATACTAGTATTTTAAAATAGCAACTCTGATCTACATATTTTTCTGATTGAAACATCCTGAATAAGTGTCAACAGCTCAAAGAATCTGATGTTTTTTGATGCAGGCATGCATCTCTTTTATGAAAAGTTTACTAAAAATGTAATTTAGGCCATGTTTTGCTCAAATACCACCAAAGCAGGCCTCTTTACATCTCCCAGAGCCTGGCTGTGCTCTCAGTGGGAAAGGATGCTGTCTAAGCCCCAGCCACACAACAGTGTAGCCCTTAATTAAATGATGCAGCAACATATGGGGATTAGCAAAGAGATTAAGAGACTAATAGAGCAGAACACAGTAATGCTGATGTAAATGGAGAGGAGCTTCATGTTAGAAAATTAGTAAAAGCATAATAACCCATGACAAAATGCAAAATCATACCAGAAAGCATGTGAGTGGAAACAGATGAGGAAAGGTCACTTAGTTGTTACCAGATTCTGTTTTCCAACTCCTGGAACTTCAGTAGAAGGCAGCTCAAACCTTTTTAAAGGCTCAAGTGCATAGGAAGACACAACTGTAATTGGCAGGTTATCTTATTTCTCATTCATTCACTCATTCAATTCTTCATTATGTTAGTCAATAAGCATTGATTGAAGCTGACCATGTGTTCCTGCTGTCCTAAGCAGAGTTTAAGGAACATAAGAAGTATAGTTACTGATCCTATAAAAACATTCTCACCTGGAGTTTTTTTTTCATTGAATTTTACTGAGTGTCTGGATCATTTCTTATGTTCTTTTAAATCCTATAAGACATTACAATTTCTCACACTGTAGCATTTTCTCAAGTGACTAAGATGGCTAATGTATTTTGAAATATCTCTCACCATCTTGACTAAGTCACTTCATTTTACTATATGTCAGATTACATTTTCTTTGGATTCATAATGGAGGCATTGAGTTCCCAGATGGCACTGAAACAAAACAGAGACCCTTCCCACAGGTGTTTCTATTGTGTTCCAGACCTGGTATTATCCTATACACTGAAAACATGAAATACAAGAGGACGTAGGGCTTATACGTGCTGTTCAGCGACCTAGTTGTTAAAGTGTCATCAAGAACATGATGTGCTCTTCAGCATGGATGAAAAATGAAGGCCACATACCATCTTCATGCCAATACTGCAATGTCTGTATGCCTTTTATGTGTGAAGAAACATGGCTGGCTTTTGGGCAGTGTTCTTATATAAATTGATAGAATGTACATAGAATGAGTATGAGAAAACTACTGCCAACATGACTCCTAGTTAGAGATAGAACTATTATTTAATATATTACCATGATGAGTGGTAATAAATCTGTATTCAGATATTTAAATAACATCTCCAAGGCTCCACATTTCTTTATTTCATACAGATCACCTAAATTATATTTTGATTCATTGTATTAAAAAAAAACCCAAACCCAAAACCCTTTAATTTCACTACATAATACTGGGGGCCACAAGCATGTACAAGAGAACTAGATTCACCTACTTCAAGCCACTTTTCTAGCATAGGGCATGGGCTTTTAATCATTGTTGGACAAATGCATTCATAAAGAAAATGTTACTAAATTATAGTGACCTGCAAGATTATTCTAGAAATGAGATAAATATCATGGAACATACAAGTTTTCTGGATATACAAGAAATGTAAACTAATCAAAATGTTCCAAAGAGTCAAAAATCCAATTTTGTGATGTTTTGTAAAAAAGACAAAGACAAAGATAGGCCTATTCTTGAAGTGAATCTCATTTTGCGGAAAACAAAATACAAGAAACAATTTTAGATGCTGTTTGAGAAATGGATGAGGTTGAGAGTATCACTCAGTAGTTCAGCACTTAGGCAGTCTATAAAAGGCTCAATTTTAAATTTTCAGCATCATAAAAGAAGAAAAGAAAAACAAGGCATGAACTCTGGTGTAGTGACAAAGAAATCACAATGTGGCTTCTAACTGGGTAGTCAAAAAGTATTATTCCAAGTTAAGTCACAAGTGGGTATAGTGTTCTTGATGTTGTAAGTTTCACATAGTTTTAATATGTTATATGTGTGTGTGGTGAATGTGAAAGGTACCTGGTAGGTTCATGTGGTTGAACACTTGCTTCTCAGTTGAAGGAATTATTTTGTAAGATTGTGATGGGGGTTGTGGAGCCTCCATGGAAGAAATGAGCCACTGGGGTCTTTGATGATGTAAAGCCTGGATCTTCTTATCATTTTCTGTTTTTTGATGGCAAATAAAATGTCAACAGCTGCTGCTTCACACTCTTGCCAATGTACCTTCCCTTCCATGGTGAACTCTTTCCTCTAAAAGTGTGAGCCAAAGCAAGCCTCTTTTCCCCAGAGATGCTGGTTTTCTGGCATTCTGTCATAGCAATGAGAATACCTCTAATACTATATGACATGTAGTACTAGAGACATATGTAACAGCGGAAAGCAAAGAGCCATGAACACCATGCCAGGAACTCCTCTTAGATTTGTTTTGTTGGTTTTTGTTGTTGTTTGTTTTTATGGGGAGCTAATATGCCTTAATAATCTTTATAATAGCCCATTGTATTGACACCCCTGTTTCCTCATTTTGGATGGTCTTGGATAAGGGAGCTAATAGGCAAAGAAAGCTGCCCAAGATTTTACAGCAAGCACAAAATCAACCTAAGTTTTGTCTCCCAAAGGTCAGAATGAATGCATACAAGCAGTGAAACATGGTGTGAAAATACATTATTGTGTAGAGAAATTATGAACCATTCCATTATGTTACTGATGTCCAAAACAAAAAGTAAGATGATGAGTTATATAAGGGAATGGGTATTTCAGTCAATTTTCATAAAAATACCAGTCATATTTGGGAAATTACTACTTCTCATTTTGAATGGGTTAAAAGAAAGGAAAAGGACAGAATGGAGTGAACTGTGTGTTCCCTTCACAGCATCCTTTTTATACCACATTAACAATGAAAACCACATTCTTAATTGCTGCATTCTCATATGATTTTCAAAGTCAAATACACCAGTGTCAGCTTTCCTCTATTTTCCCCAGTTCTGTTCTCTTTCATTTAGAACTCAGTGAAGAGAAAGGAGAGTGAAAGCATAAATCCAAAGATGAATTATGGGAATCCACCATATCCCACCACAGCCCATTTATACTGGGTATGATTTTATATGTTCCTTGGAAGTATTCACATTCCAGACTATTTGAAACAAATGAGACATTTATTAGTGTAACCTTTATTTTGGAGATGATTTAAACTATTTCCAAAGTAACCCAAAGAGAACAGTATTTCCCTTACACTTGAGTCTCCCCATGTCCCCGCCAGCCCACAAAACACTTCAGTAATTTTAAGGCTCTGTATGTCTCCTGAAATACCTACATAAATAATCTATTGTTCAAAAGGTCACACAGGTAGAGGACTGCTTGGAAATGTCAGGAATGTAAGTGAATTGGTAATATGGTACCATACATTTGGATATGTTCATAACCCCTTATCTTTAGTAACAGGTAAGAATTGGAGGTGTAAGGAAGCTGACCTATGCATGAAAGTCTTTGGGTCTTTCAAGGGACAGAAAAATGGCTAAAAGTGTATGGACTCTAACAGCCCAACTACTTTCCCCTAGGACAAGTGTCTAGCAGACATGGCATTTTCGCTAACCTTCCTTGTCTCTGTTCAAAAGGGATGAAACCTCATTAAAACATCCAGTCTCAAAGACTCAGTTCAGCTACAGATCTATTTCACGTTAAAGGCCACCCCATGAACATGGCCCTAAGAGTTCACTTGCAACTTTCAAACATTCCATAAATTTGCTGTTAATAGGAAGGTTGATAAATTCTCTTTCATTTCAAGTGCTGTTCAGAGCTGTCATTACTCTTTATAGATGTCATGGCCTAGAGAAGGGATTTCTAAGATGTTAAATGTCACCACAGGGTTGCACAACCCAAATTATTTTTTTGCATAATATCTAGGTAACTAAAAACCTGCTCACAGGTACATTAGTTAAAATTAAGTGGATCATGAAACCCTCAAAGGCAGATGTTTTACAACCCTTTATTTTTTGAGACAGTGGGTCCAATGGCAATGAGGAATCTAAGGAGAGGCTGCAAAATGAGGTTAGAACCACAGACACTTTGAAGAAATCCTGTGCTCTTTCTAAGAGGACAAGTAACCCAACACTCCATCTTGCAATTAAACATTTCCCCATGGGGGCAGAAGAAAAAAAAGCTAAATGTCCTCATGATAGCCTGTGGCTGTAAATAAGCAAATCTCTAACAGTGCAAAACTCTCATAGTTCCATCTGTTAGAAAAACAAACAAACAAACAAACTAGCTGTAGCAGCCAATGTTTGTTTGTGCCCCCACATTAAGGGGTCATCTGTAGGAACCTGTCTTTGGGAGGGGGCTTCAGTCTGATTCAGCCAACTTTCCCAGTTTGTATTTGAGAAGGGGAGTATGGATTACAAAACTGGTAGATAAAGATACTAAGAAAAAGACAGAGACACAGAAGCCATTATTATGGAACCTAACAACAAGTAACATATACAGCTATGAAATGGCAAAGACAAGCTTAGTACCACTGTAGAGAGCTCCATCTGCAGCAAGTCCTTATTTGTTTTCTGCTTAGTTTGCACATAGGTACAAATCTTTCTGACTAGGACTTTATCCAGAATGCTTTCTTCTGGCATTTCCTACAGTAAGTATGTATTTCCTGAGGTAGTTAAAGATAATCAAGTGGTTCAAACATAATCAAAATCTCATGGAATGTGTATCAGTCCTGTTGTATCTGGAAGACACTGTTTCTTTGGACCATGCAGCCATTCTGGTGCATCTTACATTGGGTGGGTAGAGAAGTTGAAAGGACCTGGAAGGAGTTGGGAAGGGGGAAACCATGACCACAATGTATTGTGAAAAAAACTTTAAAAAATAAAATGAAGGCCATCCAGAGGTGTAAAGTACCTTGGAATGTCTTCGTTACTCACAACTTCCAGTATATCTTCCTTGTGACTCATGATCATGAATCTACTGTCAGCCTCAAAAAAGACAGCAGATGTCAAAGGGACAGGGAACATTCTGATATGACTTTTCTTTGTCACATACCATATCAGCTACTGTTCAATGGTGGAGGTACCTGTATAGCTCACAGTGAGGATTGAGATGGGGGAATTATCTGATACTTGGGACAAGTAATGCCGAGGGTCCATAGTGACCAAGTAGTTCATGTTTTACCTTCAAAGCTTCAGATCATGTAAACCATGAAGGTAAAATAGACAAAGGACAATTTTCATTTGTGGTTTCTGGAGTTCTGCAGTAGAATGTTTGCCCATCAGACATAAGGCACTGGTAGATTCTCAGTATTGCCAATACATAAATGAAGAGAAACACTACCTTTAATAAGCAGACAAAGCATAGGATAACACTGTATCTCACATCTCTTATGTCATCTACACATTTATGAAATGTGAAGAAAAAATTCTCTAGGAGAGAGATAAATTATAAATTTCTCTATAAGGGTTTGCAATGTATATTGGGCACAAAAAAATGAAATGTAAAGTCCTGAGTGGTTTTTCATTCTTAAACTAATAGAGTTTTATCAACATTTTCCATTAACAAGAGGAAAATAAAATAGTTCATACTTGCATTTCTTATGAATCAATGAAGGCTCATGACAGAAAATTCAAAGTCATCCTTGGCTAGAAATGGTTACAAAATTCTCAAACAAGGGACTGGAATTAGGACCTTGTCAAGACATAAACATGTCTACCTTTCTATAATCACGTCTTCCAGGTTGTCAACTTCAAAAGTCTATTTAGGCTTACTATTACTTTTGTCCATGCCAGCATTTCTTCACACCAGCATCACTGTCTGATCACGTCTTCCCAGAGAAACCTCCATAAGTCACTCTGGTACCAGCATGGAACATGCCAGTTCCCTTAATATGGTTTACATTTTGCTGCAAGCAGTATCTGTCCATATGCATTATTTTATCCTGTATGCTTCTTTTACTAGTACCAAACTTGAAGTAAGACAAATCTATGGGTATTTTCTTTTAACTTTCCTATCCACTGCTTATGAAAAAGCCCCTGGTTCTTACTAATTTTTTTCTTGTTACTAAGTTGATTATTGTTTAACCACATAGTATATACAGATATGGCCAATTTCCATCTTCTAAGAAACATTATTGTTAGTTAAATCAAGGTGATTTTGGTGCACAAAGACTACTATATTACTTTTAGTACCATGCAACCTACGATAACATGACAGAAATAAAGAAACTGAAGAAATTAGGGAGTGTAGGATAGTGAAGCCTCCTCAGCCAATCCAGTTATGGAAAGGGAAAAAATATTGATCTCTCAACCAATACAATGAATATTTTATTTTTATTTTCTTATGTAGTTCTGACCCAATTCTTCCTATGAAGAATGGTATTATTTTCCCATGTTCTGAACCTTGAACTGGGAGATCACAGGTAAAATGCTTCCTTCAAAACACCAAACATTATGATTTTTTTCTTCACAAAAGTAGTTCTTTTTCTTTCTTTATTTTTAATTTTGCATACTAGCCCCAATTCCCCTCCCTGCCCTTCTCTTCCTTCACCTCTCCCCCATCCCATCTCCTACCCACTCTTCAGAGAGGGTAAGGCCTCTCTTGGGGAGTCAACAAGTCCTGCATATCAAATTGAGACAGGACCTAGACCCTCATCTCTACATCCAGGATGAGCAAGGTATCCCACAATAGAGAAGGGTCTCTAAAAGGCCAGTTCATGCATGCAGGATAAGTCTTGGCCCCATTCAGAGGGATTAATTCAGTCCCATGCAGGATCCCTAGATCTAGAGTTCAAGAGCACCCACTCACTTGGATCAGCTGTCTCTGTGGTTTTCCCAATCATGATCTTGAACCCCTTGCTCATATGATTCCTCCTCCTTCAAGATCTTACTACCCCATCACACAGTTTGCCATTCAAAATTTTTAAAAATTGCACAAAATGTTTCTTAAGTTTTTATTATTATGACACCATTTATAATCTTAAAACCTATCAAAGGTCACAAATCTATAAGCAAAATACATTAGTCAGGGGGATGGATCAGCAGATAGAAGTGCCTGCTGTGATGGCTGAGAGCCTGAGTTTTATCCCCAAGATGGTGAAAGGAGAGAACCTATGCTGGCAAATTGTCTTCTGATCTCCATATATGCATTATAGCATGCCTATGCACATACATTCAAAATAAATAAGTGTAAAATATTTAAAGAGAAAGAACATTACAAAACATTGCTTCGATTTATAGAATTAACTTTTCCTCTGGACCTCTTAGTTTGGAACAAAGTAAGTTTATATGCACATGAATTGAACAACAAGATATAATAGAGATTAACCAAAAAAAATGACATTATGAACTCAAAGCCAGCCTCATCTACAGAGTGAGTTTCATGACAGGCTCTAAAGTTATACAGGGAAATCCTGTCTCAAAAAACCAAAAGCAAAATAACAAAACCAAAATACCATGTAAAAAAGACAGAGAAAAAAAACTGATGTTTGAATAAGAAGCCAAGATATCAATAGGCAAATGGAATTGCACATGAAACCTGCTAGAGAAATTTTAAAAAGTAGTGTAGAAACATAAAATTGTTCTGTCTAAGAGGAAGGAAGCCAGTGTGTGTGTGTTTGTGTGTGTGTGTGTGTGTGTGTGTGTGTGTGTGTGTGTGTGTAAGACAGACAGACAGAGGAGGGGAGGGAAGGAAGGAGAGAGAGAGAGAGAGAGAGAGAGACAGAGACAGAGAGAGAGAGAGAGAGAGAGAGAGAGAGAGAGAGAGAGAGAGAGAGAGAGAGAGAGAGAGACTTCCATCCATCTCTGGTTTACCCAGGATGGTAAGAAGCACCAGTTCCCTGGCAATTTTGACCTGCTGTCCACACAGAAAGTAGCAAAGATGTTGGCACAAAGATGAAGATCCTAGAGAGCTAGCAGCTGTGTACTTGAGCACAGAGTAGCAAAGCTGATGCACTAAAATGGTAACATAATCACTTGTTAATGGCAAAATGGTACATTACTTATATATTTTATTTATCATAACATTACAGTAAATGAGTAATACACATGAAAAAGATAGTTAAATAATTGTCATATAATTTTCTAAAACTTGAGTATCAGTCTCCAGCTTCCAGTAAATTCAGAACAGTTACTCAGTATAACTTTGCTATGAAAGTTAACTGTCTTCTATACACTACAGTGTTGACTATCTCATATTGTTTTAATTTATTCCTTTTTCTGCATTCTTTTTCCTTGGAAGATGTATATTGTGCTGAGTGGCTATTTATCATCTTCATCATTACTATTGTCAGCTCACCATTTAGATCATAGGACACATATGCTGAGCAGAGGTCCTTGTTTACACCATCATGAGATGCCTCAATTGAACTCAGCATTGCAGTGTGATGATGCCAGGAAGAAACACTTCAGGGTAAGGGAGATGTTTCCACACATGTACAAGATTTCAGCCTGAAAGCGTATAAAGAATCCTTTTGAATAATTGGCTCTACTGACTTCATTGATATGTGTATGTAAGTTGGAAGCAGTTTGTATTTAATAGAAAGAAATCAGAAACATCCATTATTACACATTCATGATATTTGGATTCAAAGACAAATAAATCAATGTTGTTTTTGTTAGTAATTGTAACCTAAGTTCAACATGAAAAAAATCATATTAATAGATGCTCTCTTTCTTTAATTATTTTCAAATTATGTCAAATTTGGAAATGAAAAATTTTAGAACAGGATTTCATTTTTACAATTATATTGCTCTGTGATAGATAAGTTATAATAAAACATACAAATGCATAAATATTAAATAATAAAGTACATATTGTTATTCTTCCATTTTATTTCAAAATGATATTATTTAGAATTTTTAGTCCCATAATCCATATCCATATCATTTCTTATTTGCCTATATATGTATATATATATATATATATATATATATATTTTAACATATGCTTAAAACTTGTTCACCCATTCCATATTGTTTCCTGTCTGCTTACCTACTTATGCACCTATCTGACATGTACTTAAAACTAATAACTAACATTTCTTCTTTATGAAGTAAAGGAACAGATAACTGTGCCTGGTAGTGCACACCTGTAATCTTAGAGCTTTGGGACTGGGGCAGGAAGATCTAGAGTTCTAGAGTCCATCATCCAGACTCTGAGCAACAGCAGGGTTAGGAAAATAGATCGCTTTGTAGAATGCTTGCCTTGCATACATGGATCGATGAGTTGGATTCTAACACTGTATAATCCATACATGGTGGCACATGCTTGTAGAATCCTATTACTCTGGTGCTAAAACCAAGAGGATCAGAAATTAAGCTCAAGTTTAAAATATTACTGGCTTCCAATAATACACAGGAGCAGCCAAGCAGTATACAACAAACTAGTCAAGTTTCCTTTTCTCTCTTAGCTGCAGAGATGGAAAAGCTCAGATCACTCTATTAAGGGAAGAGAAAGGGCAGGTCATTGATTGTCTTGTTTGAACAACAGAGCAAGCAGCACAGAAGGAGAAATTTCATTTGATTTAAGTTCAGTTTAAATTCAAAAATGACCATTTAGTGATTTCTAATGCTGTGAATGTTTTACAATGATAATTGCTGTTAATGAGGAGAAACCATCACTGCTGCATTGCTTTTTGTGATCTTGCAGAACACGAGTTCACACAGGTTCACAGCTACAGTAAGGAAGTTACCATGGTTTGTTTCCCAGCTAATGGAAGACTTAAGTCCACCTTCTAGAGTGGAGATTGGGTGGAAAAGAGCAGCAGCAGCAGCAAGGGGCCTATGTCTAATTTCTGGAATTGTGAGTCCTGCTCTCCTACTGCTCTTCTCTTGCACACTCCTGGGGAAGCATGGGTGTCCCTATCACAAATATTAGATGTAAGGATATGTAATTACTTTGAGAAGTTTACCATCATTTAACATATTAAATTCATATATTAAATGAAAACACAATACAAACCCTCATATAATGATTGGTAGAAATCAAAAGGTTGATTCTCCTCATTTTAGAAAGATAAAAGTGATCTTGTATTAAATTAATTTTTAATAGTGTAAGACTATATTAAAAGATTTGTACTAACTTCTAAAGTGCTATAAACAACCATGATAAAGACAGTGTGCTCTTTGCAAAAAAGAATACAGATGTAGAGAACAATGAACCAGCCTTAGAGGACAGAAATAGACCCAAATATACTTTACGTGTTATTTAACAACAACAAAAATGGTAACAAAGTAGTTGTATTATAGACGCATAGCCTATGTAAAAGTTATTCACAAAGAAAAGCCTGGAGAGTTTATTTCCCAGTGTCATGCAAAATATTAATATGAATCATACAACCATTAACTATAAAATTTCTATGTTAAAAATTTCACCATCCTAAGTGGGAAGATGTGATGTACAAGAAGAAAGGTAAAATCTAAATAACTAAAGGTTTGGATATGAATTGTGAGGGTAGAATATTTGAAATACTAAAATAATATTACAAATAACATTGACCCAATAATTACAAAATGACAAACTGAACTCCATAAATTTATATGATCTGTCAAGAATAGGAGATCCCTTCAGAGGTAAGGAGCAGATTAGAGGTTGCTGCCGAGAACAGGAGGGTATGGAAGGAGGAATGAGCTTTTAGTGAATTTAGGGAATTTGTTTTTCAGTGAGGAAAATGTTCTTGCACTTGTTCGTAGCAATGGCTGAACAATGCTGAATTGTGTGTTTCCAGATGGCATATTTCAGATAATATGAATATTCATTAAACTTCTTTGGTTTTTCAGAAGATACCACTAAGGAATGAAAGTCAGATTTATAATATATCAATTAGTTGCAAACAAGGTTTATATCCAGAATAAAACACCATTTATAAATCTACAAACTTAAAAGTGAGACAAAACACAAGAAATTAGATTTGAATGATCATTTTATAAAGAAACAAAAAGATATGAGTGTGCTTGTGAAATTTATGTTTGGCATCTTCAGTCACCTCCTGACATGTTATTCCATTTCATAACCATTACAGTGAATAATGACAATATATATCTTGGCAATACAAATTATTGTGTCCATACCATTAGAAGCAAAACCAGACAGTTACACATACAGATAAATCTTAAACCCACAATATAAGACTGTTTACTCACCAGCAATGGAGGAGTGTTTCCCTTCAAACTTTTACAGCCACTTTGGAAATCGGTATAGTGGTTCCTCAGAAAAATGTGAATCAGTCTACCTCAAGAACCAGCAATTCTACTCTTAGGCATAGATAAAGGAAGCACATTCTTACAAGGACATCTGTTCAACTATGTTCATAGCAGCTATTTACAATAGCTAAAACCTGGAAGCAACCTAAATGCCCTTCTACAGAAGAATGAGTAAAGAAAATGTGGTATATTTAGACAAAGGAGCACTACTCAGCAATTAAAAAAAAAAAAAAACAATAACATCTTGAAATTCACAGGTAATTGCATGGAATTAGAAGAAACCATCCTAACCATCCTGAGTAAGGTAACCCAGACACAGAAAGACAAGCATGGTATGTGCTCACTCATAAGTGAATACAAGATACAAAGCAAAGGATAAACAGCCTATATTCCACAACCCCAGAGAGGCTAGGAAATAAGGAGGCCCCTAAGAGAAACATACATGGACCCCCTGAGAAGGGGAAAGTTCTTCTGAGTAAACTGGGAGCATGTGGAGAGGGGGGAGGGAGACAGCAGAGAGAGGAGGGGGGAAAGGGGAAGAAAGAACATGAAGAATCAGAAAGTTTGAGTTGGAGGAAGAACAAATGAGAGTAAGGAAAGAGATACCTTGATAGCGAGAGACATTATGGATTTAGTGAGAAACCTGGCCTAGAAAAATCACTAGATATCCATAAGGATGACTCAAACTAAGAGCCTAAGCAATAATGGAGAGGCTATTTTAAAAGCCCTTCCCCTATAATGAGGTTGATGACTACCCTAAATACCATCCTAGAGACTTCATCCAGTAGCTGATGGAAGCAGAAACAGAGACTCATAGCTAAGCACTGAGCTGAACTCCGGGAATCAACTTGCAGATATGGAGGAGTGATGAGCAAAGGGGTCAAGACCATTCTGGGAAAACCCACAGAGACTACTGACCTGAACAAGTGGGAGCCCATGTACCTCGGTCTGGCATCTGGGGAACCTGCTTAGGACAGAACCAGGATATCAGTTTGGGGACTTGGTCATCTATTGGGCCTCTGGCAATGGAACCAGTATTTATCCCTGCTGCATAAATGGGCTTTTGAAGATCATTCCCTTTGGAGGGATACTTTCTCAGCCATGATACAGGAAGAAGTACCTCAATCCTGCCGGTCCTGCCCCAAATGATGTGACTGACTTTACTGATTCCCCAGGGGAGGCCTCACAGTCTCTGAGGAGCAGATTGAGTTGGGAAAAGGCTGCGGGGATGTGTGTGTGAGGACTGGAGGGAGAGGGAACTGGGATTGGTATGTAAAGTAAGATTGTTTTTTATTTAAATAAAAACTAATAAAATATAGAATGTCCTTAATTTGCTCCATTACACTGATATTTTGTTCAACATGTGAACACACATGTTCCTAGAAGTTATACTTTTAATAATTAAAAGCACAGAAATTCCTAAATTCATCACAGATAAAGACATACATAGGTCATGCCCAGAAAATAGGTTCAGTTTTACAATTAGTTTCCAACTATAACTACAAAGGATCTAAACATATCTTTCCAATAAAGGAAAGCAAGCATGGAAGAGTATACATATAATTTTACTTGTGACAAGTTTGAAAACATGAAAAACCAGCTGTGGGAACAGAGTATAGTTGATTTTTAAAGGGAAAGGTTGATTAAAGATGAAACTTGAAGCAAGGAGCCACTGAAATGGAAACACTCCGTATTTTAATTATGGATTGTAACATTCTTTGCACTTTACATTTAAAATGTGTAATTTTTAAAAATGAAAGATATACTTTCATTACCAAAAAGGAGAGAAAGAAAGGAGAGGAGAGATTGTTCTTTGTTGCTTCACCATGTAAGAGCAATTTCCTTTAATATTTTTGTCTTTTTTACAGGGCACCATGAAATACCTCTTCATATGTGCAATAATTGAGGCATGTGTTATTTAGCACTTAGTTAATCTTATTTCTAAGATGGAGATTTCATTATTTTGGTGAATGCTAAGTTCTAACAATTGCTGTTCTACTGAGAAATGGCATGGCATCGGGAGCTACAATGACAAGGTCATTACAGAGAGTCAATGCTGTCCCTGGACAGCCTGCCAATCTCTTTGGAAGGAGGCTGGGTCCCAATGGCCTCTGTTAAGTAAAAATGCATCCCAATTTTCATGGAAAAGACTCAAAACAGTATTCATAAGCATATTAGATGGAGAACCATTAACAGTTTTAAGATTTAACTGAAAAACTTTAGTGATATAGTATGTAACATGTAACTCATGAATTAAATACTGTTTCTGAGTTTCTTATGCTTAATGCTTCTCATATGAATTGAGTCAATCTCATAAGAAATGTTCAAAAGCCGTTCCTGACACTGGATTTTTATCATCTGGAACAAGCACAATTTTTCTCTTCTTTATGTTCCAGAAATTGGGAGTTTAGTTTATTGGATGGTAATCACCCCATGTATGGCAGAAAGGTGGCTATAAACTTGTTGAGCCTGAGAGAATGATTAACTAGTCATTACTTCCTCCACTGCTGCTGTGGCATCAGGAAATAACTACATATTCATCAATGCTTTCATACAATTCATAATCTCTTTGGTTCTTTATTTATTTCTTTTATTTATTAATTTTAAACAAATGTTTAGCAGATACCACATTTACTATTAGCTAGATATAAAATAAAAGTATTACTTGAAGCCTTTATTTTTTTTTAATGGATGAAGTGAGTAGACTCTTTGTACATCTTGATATGTAGTAACTGTGAAGTGTTGCTATGAGCAAAGATTCTCATGAAATTCCAAAAGTAACATGCAGTTTATAGAGCACCAGTACTTGAAGTAGAAATAAAAGGCCTGAGTGGTATGGGGAATAGATAGCACCTTTACACAGACCCTCAAATGAGGAGATAATGTTGTCCCAAAGGTGAGAGCCATGTTATGTTATTACTGGCCCATGGGTACTACTCAATGTTGATTTCAAACTTTTGTGCAGAATCCAGTATCTGCAACATGCTTTGTTTGTTCTCAGATTTGTAGTATCGTACTAACAAGGCTTCTTAACAATTAATTATACCCCTGCTTTACAAGTGTAAGTGTTTTGATTTGTGAACTTTCTGGAGAACTTTGGGGAAATATAAATTGTCCTACAACAACTAACCAGTTCACTGCCCTGTACTATGTAAATTTGATATGAAATGATCCAATATGAACCTAGGGCCCTCTGAGGTCATGGAATCTCTTGATTTGGGACCAGGTGTACATAGATGTTCAATTATTAAATAATTAGTTTGGAAACAATAACTAGTGTAGTTTAATTCTCTTGCTGATTTCCTAATGTTTATTAATTTAGGCACCTGTGTCTTCCTGTAACACTTTACTGCAGAATGCTTACCAGGATATGCATGGCATGTAAATTTACAACGAATATAATTACCTTTTCGCATCTCACTCCAGGTGCCTAAGTGAGCAGAAATGAATTATGACTTTAATTGTCAGAAAGATTTCAATATTCTGAATCTAATTATTTCAAAATTGTTTAAGTTTCTAGCTAAGCAATAATATGTTTGTGTTAATTAAAACACCAAAATATGATATTTTTTAGGATAACAAATGTTCCATTAAAGAGGATTCAGAGAAATAATTATAGAGTGGGAAGAACCAGTTGTCTTGGCATACCTAATTTGTTCTCAAACTATTTCAAGGATGACTGGAGTTGTACAGGACTTTGTTTTGCCTTGAGCAAAGTCCTTTGTTTGATTCTCTGACCTTCCCCATTTTCCCTGAGAGTGAAACAGCATTCATCTTTGCAGAGGACCATCCTATGGACAATTAAAAACAAAGTTCAAAGTTGAATCCATTATCTTCTTTTAAAACCACCTCAGTAAATAATGTCAGCACTGCAAAATAGCTAAGAATGTGGAAATAATTCTAGATTTTTCTGTTTTCTTTGACCCTTACATCCATAGGTTACCAGCCCATCCCACCCTGGCCCTGCCCTATCTACAGTCAGGCACATTAATGAATTCCTAGCTGACCTCTTTCTACTTGTCAGTCTGTCTCAGCAGGGTTTTCATTCTGAGAAGTGCTCTCCTATCGCCAGGACTTTCAGACCATTTTCCTGAATATAAGAACTGTTTTTACCAAAGCACATTTTATAATAAGAGGGGGAAGCATGCCCCCAATATAAGTTAACAGTGGTTTGAGAATGAGATAGTGATTTTGAAAACTCATGTGAACAAATATTGCCATGAGAAAACTGTGTTTCAGATTCATTTCTTCATGAAATTTGGCTTGGCAAAAAATTATTCAACCAGTAATTCCATATGTAAAATGCATAACCTTAATGGACCCAAGCCAAAATCGTAGACAAAGCAAAATTTTCAGAAGCCTAAGACTCTCCTGGCTATGAAATACTCATGTATCCCCTTAAATCCTCAGTTTTCATATTCATACAGTTAGTAGAAAGCACAGTATTGCTGGACACCCTTATGAGCAGACAGTTCTGCCTCTCACCATTACTGGACAGCTTTTTCCTTAGATCTTAAGGTTAGACTGTGAATTTACATTGAAGCCGTTAAATTTGTAAAACACTTAACAAATTTATTTGTTAACTTGCCAAGTTGATTTAGGTAAGAATGACTGAATTTTTACCAAAACAGAAATAAATGCATAAAACGATCTTTTAAAAAAGACTCTGTTACTTTTATGAAAGCGGATCATGACTACTCCATTATGTAGTATAACGTACACTACTTCATTCCAAACTGTGCATGCTAAAATGATAGGAAGTAAACAGCAGGATTGAAATAAGAATGAGGTTGCCTGCACACATCATTTCCTAGAATCCCAATTACAGCATCATTGAAGCATGAAGGTAGCCACGCATATTTGCAACCACTGTAATCAGTGTAATTGGCCTGCCATTTCCTTTGCATACTCTCCTTCAGTTAGGATATTATGAGTGTTTTTTCTATTGGAATGATATTTGTGAATGCCCACTTATTCTCTGCATGCTATTAAATTGTGCTCTTCTTTTATATACTAGTACTATGTCACATGACACTGTTCCCAGAGTAGATTTAATTGATAACTGACTACCAGGTTCTATCAGAATGAATATTTTGTATACGACTATAGACATGGTTCTTTCTATCATCTTTCATAGATCCTCTTACACATAACTATCTTATGAAGTCTTCTTGATTGGTAATAACTAATGGGACAAACTATAGAGGAATAACAAGAGATAATATACAAGGGTTTCCATGATTTGGCATATGAAAAAGCAAAGGTATTTAGAAATCCCTAGAGTTAATTAGGGTTTTCCAATTTAACAAAAATGCCATATAATATATGTTGATCATATTCTTTATTTCCCCCAAATCCTCCCAGGTCATCCTTACTTCCTTTACACTGAACTTAACATTCTCTCTGTTTATCTATCATTATCCCTTTCTCAAAAAAGGAAAAAAAACACTCAAACTTTAAAAAAGGAAACAAAAAAGATAGATAGATAGATAGATAGATAGATAGATAGATAGATAGATAGATAAGTTCACACAATAACATGTAGTCTGCACTGTATTGGCCAACTACTCCTGAGCAGGGGGCCTGCCCCGACCTGGAGTGTGGTTGATATGCCCAGTGACACTCCTTTGAATAAAACTGATTTTCCTCTTCCCAGCATGTATCAACTACAATTAGTTGCTTGGTGTCTACATCTACTTCCCAGTACTGGGACTTTGTCTTATTTGAAACCAGGCTATCTTGTGCATGCTGTCCCAGACTCTGTGAGCCCACATGTGTATCAATCATCCCTGTTGTGTCTAGAAGACACTATTTCCTTGGAATAATATACCACCTCTAGATGTTCTAATCTTTCCATATCCTCTTCTACATAGATTCCTGATCTTGAGTGTGAGGGCTTCTGTGAAGACATCCCATTTATGGCTGAGTACTCTAAAGTCTCTCAAACTGTCCAGCTGTAAATTTCTTTCTTAATTAGTATCTAATGCAATAAAAAGCTTCCCTAATAATCAATGAATGATGCTTTCCTCTATGGTCACGGTAGAATTTCACTAGGAGTCTCTGTTTTTGTTTCTTTTAACAAAGAAATAATATCAGGTTTCCCTTAGGCCCATGACCTATCTAGTGTCAGGTTCTCAGGCACTTTTGCAGTATGGGTTTCAGCTAAAGTAATGGGCCTAAAATCAAATTCGGTGCTTACACCCATAAAATTTGTTCAATTATTGCACCAGTATATGTTTCAGGTCTTGTTGGTTATAAGATTTGTGATTGGGTATATTAAATGTATCTCCTAATAGTCATTCTTCCAAAGGAAGCAATATAGTCACAATGGATTCACTGACTTTGTTTTCCAAATAGTTGATATTGTAGATTTGTAAGCATTATATTTACATATTTTCTTTGAAACCTGAAAAGAAAATATGATTATACTGAAACATCCTCATTTCTACATATTTAATAATAGTCTAAATTTATTTTAAAAATCACCATGTGTATATTTAAAATTTGTAGTTCCATCCAAGTAGATGAATGGATGTGGTAGACATTAGATAAAATAATTCAGTCCTTCCTTTACTGACCTTGATTTTAATCTCATATTTTTGGAGTGTGATCACAAGAATTTATAAATTTGGAAGCTGGGTATTGTTGGCACACACCTTTAGTCCCAGCCTTCAGGAGGCAGAGGCAGGCAGATTTCTGTGAGTTCGAGACCAGCCTGATCTAAAGAGCAAGTTCCAGGACAGGCTCCAAAGCAATATAGAGAAACAGAAAAACCCTGTCTCAAAAAACCAAAACAAACAAACAAACAAACAAACAAACAAAAAGAATTCATAAATTTGGAACTATTTATGTATACTATATCATGTCATCTGGGGTTTTACACTGTGTATCCTTTTATAGTATACTTCTACAAAACTTTGACTCATTTCAAGACCTCCTATACTTTCTCCTTTCAAAATAAGGAGATGTAATTCAGTTCAGAGAATGACTATAATCATTGGTATTCTTTTGTCTTTCCAGTACTCTGTGTTATTTTTATAACAACAACAGCAAGATTCTTATCAGCATTGAATAAAGTGTTAGCATTAGTAAAGATTCTTGTTCTTCTGAAAATGTACAGAGCAGACTGACATGATTATTTAAATTATTTAGCTGCAGGAGCCTCTGCTTATTCCATAAGTTATAGCTGCAAATGAACATATTGATGCTGAAAGAAACATAAAATATAATACCCATCAGAGTAACAGTCATTTCTCAATGGAAACTTTTCAAGTCAGGTGTTATAAAAATGCTACAAATGTCAATTAATAATACTCTACTTGACAAAACTATGTTTTATAATTGAAGGAGATAGAAAACCTTTTCATGACTAAATCAGGCTAAAGGATTCATGACTACCAAGTCATACATACAAAGAATACTTCCAACCAATGTGGATAATAAGCAAATCTAAGAATCTACATGGGAAAAAAATAAACACTATTATGTCAGTGGTTAAGCAAAGGAGGAATAAAAAGCTCAAACACCACAAAATTGATAAGAGTTGATAAGAGTCAATATCTATCTTTCAGTGACAACCCAGTGTCTTGCTATCAAAAACAAGTGCTCAATAAACAGAGATGCACATCTGTCATTTAGTTTTTTTTTTTTTTCAGTGAATTGTTAGTCTGGGTTCCTATTAATGGTGTTACTGGGAAATATGTTGTGACTTTACTGGCTTCTCTTCCATTTGCCTTCCTTGAATTTGTTCCATGCTACTTTTTCTCTAGCCATCACTGAATGTTCTCATATTTTCACAGCAGCCAACAGAATGATTATCAAGCCCCTCTCCCAGTTCTGTATGTGTGAAACCTTTCTCTCAGTGTTGTAAAGGAGACTATGCTTCCTTTTGCTTTGTAATTCTATTCATTATATTATGAGAAAGTTGACCATTTTTAAAAGACTAAGAGTATTTGCACTTCTTTTCTTGAGATATCTCTGGACCATCTCATATCTTTGGACCATCTCCTCACAGTCTTCTGACAACTTTCTTCTCATTTGATAGAGACTCATCATCTATTATCCATATGAATTGTGCACAAAAGACTGTTTTTATTCAAATTGATCATTTTTAATATCATCTTGCACATAACCAAATTGTCAGACACAGTATAGATCTTAAAGTTATAAGTCCGGTCAAGGCCTGAGATACAATCATATATTTAGTGTATTTGGAAAGAAAATTATGTTATTTGCCAGCAGAATTTTAATCAGCAAAATGAACACTAGGGAAAGCTGCAAAGCAAATGATATGTATTCCTCAACAAAGGTGGTACAAAGAAAAATGTACACAACCTGGTGGCCTTACTTTGAAAGACAATAGGTAGATCAGTCACTTACACTATAGACTTGATTTGGATTGCAATTCAAATGAATGTTCCCACAAGCAAATTCAGTATTTAAAAAATTCATGAGAAATTACTGGGCATCAAGTAAGAAAAGCTAGCAGACTCTACGGGAGTATTGGCCATGGGTATGAAAGAAGGATAATTATTTAATTAGAAATTCGTAAACAAGGATAGTCTTAAAAATTCATGTAATTTATAAAATTTAAAGAGCCACCAACATACATTGTTTTCTGGAAGCATGGAGAAATACAAACAGGAGTGTCCTAAATCACTCCAATGAAAACAATATGTTGGTTAAAATTTCTAAGCAAGAGAGTAAGGCAAGATCATACCATCACTGTTTTCCTAAACAGATATGTTGTCAAACTGCATTCTAAATATTTATATGTATACTCCCCAAATAATGGCATTCTTTTCCCTGGAAAGAGAAGCACCCTTTTGCAAATGGAGAAATTTAAATTAAAGACCATGGCTCATCAAGGTTCTGAGAATGACTGCTAAGCATTCAGTTCTAAATGAGATGTCTTTATCAACATCTCTAAAGACAAAAGAACATCAAAAAGAGGAAATAGAAATAATTTAAAAACCAGAAGATGATGAGGAGTGTCATGAACACTGCCACTCAGCTAAGACATGGCAACAGCATTAAGAGACACACTGTACAAATGGGCAATTGAATAAATTGTGACCCTTCAATATTCCATCAGGAATAGAAGAAGCCTGTGAGGGCCAAATATTTCCTGAGGAGCTATTGCTTGTTGAGAGCTACTAGAGCAAAGGTGCAAGTTTCTTTCATGGTATATTCTGGGTGGTTCTAATTGGGAAGAAGGGTTTGGAGGGATAGGAAGTGTAATAAAAGTGTCATGGCATATGATATATAATCATAATACATTTTATATATCTATCAAACTGTCAAAAATGAAGAGAGATTGAAAAATATTAAGCAACATGTCTTAGAGATTTGATTGCTGTGACAAAGCACCATGACCAAGGGGAAGTTAGGTAGAAAAGGATATATTTCATCCTTCATTTTCAGATAGCAGTCTATTACTTTAGAAAGTTAGAATAGAAAGGAACTCAAGGTGTGACAGGACCTTGATTCATTCAGGAACTGAAGCAGAAGGCATGGAAGAACTCTGCTTATTGGCAGCAATTTTTTCAAGTATGGTATCTTCTTCTCAGAAAACATTATCTTATGCCAAGTTGACACAATGCAGCACAATACAACAAATCAAAACCAAAACATAACACAATCAGGACACAATCTTTATTATTTTTAAAAAACTTTATCTCTGCATTCTGCTTTAGTAGCACCTTTAATGCAATAGATATATTATGCTGAGAGTGAATCATAATCTTGAAGAATTTTGACTGATGAAGAAGGAAGAAAGAGAAGAGAGAAGAAGAAGAAAGAGAGGAAGACAACAAAAGAAAAGAGATAAAGGTGGAGGAAAGTATTCTCTAGAAATGAAAGCTGACTCAAGGAACAGGGACATGACTAAGGGTAATTCACACTCCATTAAGACACTGACAACTATTCTTATATCAGAAGGGTCTTCAGACAATAATGCTTGTGTGTGTCTGTGTGTGTGTGTGTGTGTGTGTGTGTGTGTGTGTTAGAGAGAGAGAGAGAGAGAGAGACAGAGAGAGAGAGACAGAGAGAGAGACAGAGAGACAGAGACAGAGACAGAGACAGAGAGAGAGAAAATGTATATTTCTCAATATACAATCTAATTACCAAGCAAAGGATAATACTAATTTTGAGTGGTCTAGATTTGAATAGACAACATGCATTAAGTGACATCAAATGTAAATTTATACCCATAAACTTCACATGGAGTAATTTAAGTGGCAAACTCATGTATAATTCAGAGAAAAGGAAAAAGGAAAAAGTCTACATTTCTCAGCTTTCTCAAGCCAGGCTTTTCTTTTTGTGACAGATTTTTTTTACACTGAAAAGGGAAGTGACAATGTGTATATGAATCCTGAGTTGCTACTGGGGCTCCATGGAGAATGCCCTGGACTTAAAGTGAGGAAGTCTAGAGTTTAAGAGTTTCAAACTTGTCACAGATATCCAAAATGTTGCTTATTGAGTTTTAATTTTCACTTTTCTCATTTCCAAATGAAAATCCTAAAACCTATCCCAATGGGTTGTTTGGAAAAGGAATGTCATAATTTGAACCAGCATTGTCAGTATAGTGAAATGGGTGTACTGGCAGTATTAAAGCAGCAATTGTTATTATTATTGTTGTTATTGTTATTACTATTTTTATTATTGATTATATTTTCTACATGGTGTATGTACCAGTTCTATCATTATTATATATTTACTTAACATTATTGTTTAATATTTTGATTTTCCAGTAACTTAGATTGAGATAATAAAGTGGTATGCATACAAGAGAAAAGTGATGTTAACAATAACAATACTGACTTTCCTCTTATTCCCCGGCTGCCTTCATCTGCTTTGGAAACAGTGAGAGCAATAAAGGTTAGCCATCATTTCCATGAAAACCTTAGTAAGGAGCCATACTATCCATACAGAATAGCAATTCTTCTTCTTATTGATTATTAGAAATTATTATTGATTATTAGCTCTCATTTTACCTTATTTTTCAGTTTAAACAAAATGAAACTAGAAAGATTAATTTTTGTAACTTAAATCTGTGTTTAAAATCTAGCTTTCCTTTTCTCAACAAAGCTGCTTCATCAGGAATATAGCAATACTTTTATGTGTGTTTTCTAAATCTGAACTAATTGGAACTCAAAATAATTTGACATGGTAAGGGTTATTTGTTTTTATTTACTAGAACTTTTCCTGGGAGACATACCCTTCACCTTATCTATGATGTTGCATGTAATTACTTCCATAATTTGTTCTGGTTCGATTTTCTATTGGTGTAATAAAATATCATGACCCAAAGCAACTTGGAAATGAAAGCATTTATTTTGGCTTATGGTTCCAGAAGAAAAAGAGCCCATTGTGGTGGAGTGGCATGGTAAGTGTAGAGGCATGATAGCAGGAGCAAGGATCTGAGAGCTCACATCTCAATTTCACAAAGAGAGCAGAAAACAAACTGGAAGTGGATGAGGCTATGAACTCATAAGGCCCACTCACCTAGTGATGTACTTCTTCAAGGCAGTCCTCACCTCTTAAAAGCTTCATAACCTAAACATTGTCATCAACTGGGAACCACATGTTAAAATGCTTGAGCCTTAATCATATTGATAAATAAAAATTAGATTTTAAGTTTTCCATTCCTTTTCCAAGCCACAGGGCTTGGATTTAGAACTATATCAAATCCATTTTTCCCTAATAGTACTTTGTTTTCTTTGCATAATCTTATGTCTCCAGTGTGTCTAGCCAAATATACAGGAAAAATTAAAGACACACAGGTGATTTTGAATCTTGTAAGTGGTTTGGAGATGACAAAAATGTTGTTGATAATAAGGAACCTGAGATGTAGTCCAACCTATGAAAACTAGAATATATTACGGAGCAAGACACTATCAGGGTGTGGATCAAAGGCAAATGCCAGGGTTTCCTTCTATGATTTGGTAGAAGGGGATGGGAATGAAATATTGTTAGACTTCTTAGCCTTGCAAACTGAAGAACAAAGACAAAGGTGGCTAAACACGGCCTACTTATTGACAGGTTGTAATGAATCAGAGGTGACCATCTATTGAGACTGACTGAAGTTTGCAATAATACTTGAATTTGAAATTAGAGGTTTCTGAATAATTTTCTCTAAGAATGTAATGGCTCTGGCCATTATCCCTTTCTCAATTGTGTGTGCATGCAGATATGCTTTTTCATAGCTACAAATCTAAGTTAAATCAATGGAAGATTTTAGATACATGTAGAAAAAGGCCAGATTTGCAGAACTTGCAGCATTTGGCCCAGGAACTCAGGAGGCTGTCACCCGCAGCTCAGAAGACCCTAAGTCTTCCTTTAGTTCATCTGTATTCCCAGTAAACCTTTGTGTTTGCCTCATGCATACATGTAATTGTTTGGTAAGTTCACCATAGAGGCACTCTGCATACCAATAACTAAGGCACCAAATTGTCCCTCAAAGTAATTTCCAAAATCAGAACATAAGGTCAAGTAAGGCAACTTTACAGAATAGAACAATTTAAAATATTTATGTTTTATTATGTCCTTTGAGGGTTATAAATATGCCTGAGAAAGATTATATTATCAAATTAAGTAGCAAGACACCCTACTGCAGAACACATGTTGTGGCTCCAAAAGTATGAAGTCAGAAAATAGGATTTTTCTGGTCTTCTTTCCAAAGACCAGAATATTAAACACAATCAGAAAACACAACCTGGTTTTATTGCCTTTGTGATTATTGAGTTTAAAACAGTAAAACTGGCATTTTATTTCATGAGATATGATACATTATTCTTTGGATTATGAAAGTATTTTAAACAACAAGAAACATTTCTACTCAACATTTTGCAGAAGGAAAGAAATAAAAGCTTTACATTGTTTGACAGAAAAAAAAAAAGGAGTATTACATGGGATACAAAAAGCTTCACACTATATCTGCCTTAGTGGCTATAACTAAATAGTACTGGAAATGAATCTTTTCAATTAAATTAAATCTCATGCTCTGAATTGCTGAGGGCAAATTTAAGAGGATTTTCTCTTCCCCTCTCCAGGGTCATGAGTAGGGGCTTCTTATGCTGGGCTGATTCTTCCCCATTCATCATTTCAAAGAGACACATACCACCTCCAACGTGCTTAAAGGCAGCTGCAAGCAAGTGTCACTTTGAGTTAAATGCATTATTAAACTGTTGGGAATTTCACATCATGGGTCATTTATCTAAGCTAAATTGGGTCAAAAGCCTCTACACTTGCCTGGATAAATAAAAGGGAAGAGAAAATTTCTCTTGTGGGAAGTAGCGCTTTGACAAGTGATGTAAGTGTTGTTCATTTATCTATCATCTATCATCTATCTATTATCTATCTATCTATCTATTATCTATCTATCTATCTATCTATCTATCTATCTATCTATCTATCTTTCTTTCTATCTATCTATTTATCTATCATCTATCTATCTATCTATCTATCTATCTATCTATCTATCTATCTATCTATCATCCGCTATCTATCATCTACTAAGTAATCACTGGAAAGGGAGGTTTTCTTGTTGTGTGTGTGTGTGTGTGTGTGTGTGTGTGTGTGTGTGTGTGTGGTATGGATGTAGTTATTATAAGAGAGGGAATCTAACATTATACAAAAATAGTCCTCTCTGATAAGTGTATTTATTTATTTACTAATACACTAATGTCCTTGATTTAGATGGTGACATCATAGATATTTAATGTTCACTCCACAACCATTTGCATGTATTCTATGTGCTTTGTACTACACATGTAGAATGTAACATTCATGGAATAACATTCATGAATCTAAAGCCCAAGGCATGGAATGATGAAAAGAACTGATTATTTTAGGCTTAATTCTTTAAATGATGAAATGCAGAAAGGAATCAGGAAGGAATTAGTTTAAAGGATTCAGTTGTGTTTAGTAGATCTGAGAAGGAACTCCAAGGATCCATTGTGAAGGACCAGACCAAATCATCAGGAGAGAAGAAAGAAAAAGGCCAGTAGGGGCTAAGGTGATATTTATCTGCTGAATTAAGGCATATTAGTAATTTAGGTGAGACACCAGATATGACCCAGTTTGGTACCAGGCAGACACCCATATGCTCTTTGTTTTTCAGCATCCCCACTGTTGGTGCTAACCTCCTTTAAAAGGCAATGAACATGTGGATTCTAAATTACTTAGAACCACTGGGATGTACAACCCTAGAAATGTCATGAAAATATCAACCATGGCAACACAAAGGAGCAGAGAAGACCAATGTGTGAATGGTTCTCATCCAACAGACTTAAATACGTTCAATTTTTATGTATGATTTTTTCAGTTCCTAGCAAATTTGGATTTGATTGTTGTGTGATTTGACTCTTGTAATTTTTTTCATCACACACTATAGTTCATCAGCTACATTTCTGATATTCAGGTCAGTACATAAAAACTAAAGCAGAGATACATGGAGTTTTCCTAAGCAATCAAACCTTTTGTTGTTTTTCTACAACATGCATATTTTAAGCATCTGATGCTTTTTTTATTCCTTTATCAAATCCCCCATGATGTATGCCACAGAAAACTGAAGTCTTGAATGTGCTCCCCATCTTGAAAAGATTAGAGTGACCAGTTCTTTAACTTTATTGACATGAAGTTCACATGTCAACTACCCATTTGAAATATAAATTCCAAAGATCTTTGATGCATTCATAGCTTTGTGTTACCATCATCAAGATCATCAGCAGTTATACTCCATTTTTATTCTACTACTCTCAGCCCCAGCCTGGAAAAATTAACCATATACTCTTAATCTCTACATTTGCTTATTCTGGAAATTTCATCACATATATTAGTGAGATGACTTGCTGTTTTTCCTGGATCCTTTCACTTATTTTGATTCTGTTACATTTATATTGTAGCATGTCCAGTGTATCGTTCTGTCTGGTGGTCTGTTCTGTAGGTGTACAGCATTTCACACATTCATTCATGTATAGACATTTGGGTAATGTCTACTTTATGAATGTAATTAATAGTTCTGTTGGTGAATTTATTAATAATATTTGTGGGTGTATATATCTAATTCTCATCTATATGCATCTATGGATAGAAGAGTGATGTGACAATTCTATGATTAAACTTCTGAGGATCTGCATGGTTATTTTTCAAAGTGTCTACAGCATTTTTCATTCCCATCGACAGAGTGTAAGACATACGGCTTCTCTGTATCCTTGTCAGATGTCATTATCTGTTCTTCTTATCATAACTGCCCCAGAGTGTATTAAGGGGTATCTGCTTGTGGTCTGGTTTGCATGTTCCTGATGGTTAATGGGGTTTAGCTCATTCTCCATCACCATATATTCTTTGCAGTCATATCTTCAATGTCCTTGCCCAGTTTAAATTGGAGTATTTACAACTTTTATGTGTGAACATAAAGTGTCCTATTTTCTAATTTAATATAAGTTCTTTATCAGATATGGTTAATAAATATTTTCTCTCATCTAGATCAGTTTTCCAATTTTTGTTAACTCCTTCTAATTCAGGTTGCTCCTAATAATATAATTTGCTTAGGTGTCACTTCTCTTAAATGCTCTATTTTAGAGAATGCTCCTTCCATTCATAAATGATGTGTTTTCTTCTGTGGTAGAGTGAAGTGTTGTGTAGGACTAGTTGTTTTAGAATATTGTCTATGTCTTCTGTTTCTTTGTTGATCTTTCACATTGCAGATGGGGATAGTTAAGTCTCCATTTAATATAGCTTATTTCTGTACATTGTGAGGATCTAATTTGTGTGTTTGTGTAATTTGTTTATATTCATCATGTTCTGGTAGGCTGAAATATTTATTATAAAATATTCCTGTTTATTTCTAGCACATATTATGTTTAAAAACTTGTTTAGCATTAATGGTGGCCTTGCCATTTTTCTTATGTAGTTCTTTAAATTATAACTTGCTACCATTACAGTTTCAAATCCTGTTTGTCTTTGAATCAAAATGACTATGTGTATGCCATAGTATCATTAGTCATGTATTTTTCAATATGAATTTCATTTACTACATGAAATTTTGTGTTATTTAGACTAATTCCTTCCATTCAATTAGTGTTTGGGGAATATTTTATTTCAGCAAATGTTCTACTTTTTTTTTAAACATATATGAATAAATTTATATTTATATTAGATTAAATTCAGTAACATATGGGAGGTTGTTTTGTATTCATCCATTATTCCTTACCCTTACTTTCTTCTTTTTTGTCAAGTGTAGTGTGATATATGCTATAATCCAACACTACATTACTTGACATATCTGTTTTTAAAAAGATGAGGGAATAAATGGGGAAAATGTAATTTTATATTAACTTTACACACTATTTGTAGTTATTTTATTCATTCTTGAGGATATGAGTTGCCATCTGGTGTCATTTCCTTACTGAATACAACTTTGCTGTCATTCTCCTTTATGCTGTTATTGTCAAATATGTTACTTTCCTATTTATTACAAGCCTGGCAGAACAATTACATACTTACCATGGAATGAAATTGCTTTATAAATTAGTTAAAGAAGAGAAGGAATATAAATTTATATTCTTTTGTAATTACATAACTATATTACTAGAATGCTTTTATTTTCATGAGGACTTGTAATACTATCTGGGGTGTCCATTTTTATCCCATGGAGTTTATTTCAATGTTTCTTACAAGCATATCTGTTACCATAATATATGTTATGTTTTTGTGTGAATGTCTAATTTCTTTTCACTTTTGAAAGCCAGTTTTCTTAGATATAATATTTGGTATGGACTGGGCATGCTGTTGCAAGCTTGATATATATACCATAAGGAAAGTTGAGGCAAGAGCATCATGACTTCCAGGCCAGCCTGGGTGTATACTGAGAAACTGTTTCACAAGAAGAAAAGTAACACTAAAAACAATTAAAAATGAGAAGGCAAGAAAGGGACATGAGGAGGAGGAGGGATAATCTTGGGGGAAAGATGTTAACTCTGTCATTCTAGATCCTCTGTCTTGGTGAAATATCAGCTTGGTTTGTTGAAACCACCATAAGCCTTGCACAAAATTACTTCACATATAACAGTGGCTATCAGGCTGTACCTTGCCTGGGAGGACTCTGTTTTATAGGCAGCATTTGCTTCAATGGTGTGTTTCTATGCAGTGGACGGATGACCCTGAGGTACAGGGCTTTCCTTTGCTTCTAGACATCACTGCTTATTGAGCACCACTTGTGAAAAAATATGCCACAAAGCAGTTCACTATTAATAGTACATACCTATCACTTACTTACAAAGTAGATTGAGAGCATAAGAACACAATGTGGGTTTCAATTGTATCATGGAAACCAGGCCTGAGAGCATATTGAATTGAAGAATATGTAACACTGCTATGATGATGACACCCACTCACCTTGCATTATATCAACAACAATAGACTATCAAGCTGAAAACTCCCAATTGTCCTTGGGGCTTCAGTTCAGCTTGGTCCATACTGCTATTGTAACCTACTGGCATTGATGTCTATCTATCTGCACACCTGTTTATCTGTCTGTTCATACATTCATCCATCTATCCACTCACTCACTAACCTTCCTACTCACCAACCCACCCACCCACCCACCCACCCACCCATCCATCCATCCATCCATCTGCTTGTCTTTCTAAACATGGTTCAGCACTTCACTTCTACAAATTTTCAATTCGAAGGCCAAATTCAGCCCTGGCATTCAGCAGCAGGGCTTATATTTCCAGAAGCTTTGTCACTGAGATTGTTACCCAATATTGTAGAGACTGTGCAGCTATGCCACCCTTTATCTGTTTTCAGGGAACACTATGAACTATGTGGTCCTCTTTTTAGCCATTTGTTAGTTATTTTGTGTATATCAGTGTATGTCTATATATCCATACATAGATGTAATTACTCTGATACAGAATAGGTGATCTGAGACTTCATGCTAGTTATAAAGTATGGAAAAATAAAAGTGTCAATACCAAATTATTAAGGGTAATTGGGATTACTTGACAAGTTTCAGCTAACAAAATTAGAATAGCTTATGAATTTGTCATGAATAAATTCTGACACTCTGACTTTCCACAATGTACATCTACATTTCTGCAGAAGTGTACTCACAGCATCATTTCTTCATAGAATGATCTGTTTCCTTTGACTGGTTTGAAGATACTGTTTGTTTTCTGATGCTACTGCCATGAAATGTCTATGTGTGTAAATCTTTGTGTGCATAATCATTTTCAGGCAAATACAAGGGAATGTTTTGCATCCAGTATAAGAAGTTTTCATTCTCACATGGAGGAGGTGGCTCAGTTGTTAAGAGCACTGGTTGCTCTTCCAAAGGAACAAAGTTCAATTTTTAGCACCTACATGGCTACTCAAAACCATCTGTAGCTCCACTTCTAAGGAATCCAAAACCCTCTTCTGCTTCCATGGGCACTGCAAGCATTTGGTGCAGATGAACATGTAGACAGAACAACCATACACATAAAAATTAATTCATTAATTTTTAAAAAGGAACAGAGATGCTTTCAGCCATTCCTCATTTGGCTGCTTTTTCTCTTCCTTTCTTCAGTCATCATACATTTCCATGCATGATTCCTATGCTACTGAAGTTTTGGTTAATAAAAATTATTCTGAGGGTTAGTTTCTATTTTTTCATTCGGGTCAGGTTCTTAAAAATCTGTTTGCATAACTCCTGTCTTGAAATTTACTGATAACTGCTTCAATAACACTAATTCGTAAAACTTTTCATTTTAGTTACAGCACTCTTCAGTAACCAAATGTCTGTGTTTTATTATCATTTTTCTCTTAGATCATCAATATGAGAAAATGTTGTCCTCTGTTTTTTCCTTTAGGTCTTTAAACATAGTTATGTTGAATTACTAGAATTTATTTATTGATTTATTCTGCAATTCAAGCAGGGCTTCAGGGACTCCATGCAGCAGTTCCCACCAGAACATCTTTATACGGGATATACTGATAGTCTATGGGATTTTCCTACCTGGGTATTCTTGAAATCAGTTTGTTGTTCCTTCTTGCATCTTTTTGTTGTCTTTTTTCTATCTTTGTATATGTGAAGGTTAGTATTCACTGTCATCTTGACAAAACCTGGAAAAACCTGGGGCATAAACCTCTGGACATGCCTGTGAAGGATCATCTTAATTCAGTTCATGGAGGAAGGAAGGCCCAGCTCAAAGTAATCAACAGTATTTCAGGACTTCATTGAAAGCAAATACCAAGCCTGTGTGTGCTCGTCTCTTCTCCTGACTAGATGACTATAACCACCTGCTTCAAGCTGCTGCTGCCTTGGCTCCCATTCCAGGATAGACTGTCTGTTGAACTGTGAACTGATATCAGCCTCCCTTTATTTCTAGATTATTTTTGTTACAGTATTTCATCACAGCAACTGCAAGAGAGAATAAGACAGTATGTTTTGTTTAAAACATCATTTTTTCTTCTGTATTATAGCTACTCTTATTGCGATTTAATAAGGATCAGGATAAACAATTAGGCCAAATAGATGATTATTAAGGGAGAAATAAATCACAACATAGGCAGATGAACGCGGCGGGTTCCACTGGATCTTAAGCCTTCCAGCAGCCACCATCAAAAGGGAACGGCCCTACCCTTTCCCAGCCTTTTTCCCCAGCTCAAGTCTGGCCCTGTCTCCGCCCCAATGGGCATGGCCTAAGCCACAGGTGCAGACAAGGTGAATATCTCGCTACATACTCTTGTCTCTTTTATGTGTCCATTGTTGCTCATTTGATTTGCTTTGTGTCTTAGATGCTCTATTATCACACGTCTATTTCTACCATAAAGTTCATCCTCTGATGTTCTCCTCAGTTGTCTCGGCCTAAAATATTGTCCCAGTCACTAAGGGAATGAAAGTTTATCACTGTTACCTGTAACTGTCCCTGATTTCTCTGTTAAGATCACTGTCAGAGTCACAAAAAGCTTAGTTAGGCTCTGCTAATTGCCAATTGACTGCCTAACTGCAACAAGATCAATACTCATAAGAACATAAATTGTTTCCTGGTTCAATTCATATGAGGCCAAGCTACTTTAGAGAAGTCACCTTTGAATTTGTATTTGATAGCTGTCCTAAGGAGACTTTGTTGCTCCCCCTAGCTCTCTGGTAATCTTCTAGCTGATTCACTTTTTGTGTGTTTCTCTTTTGTCACCCTGATCCTTTGCTTCTTTGTACTCTGTATTCACCACAACTGTTTCAATGATACTCTTAGGCTTGAAGTACTTCACATTTTGTTCCAAATAAAGTCAGTTCTTTTGGAGACTTGTTCTTGCATCCTACAGTAGTCTCAAGGACATTCGTACAGTCTTTTTTCCATCTTGTTAACAAAACTCCATACTACTGGTCAGAAATTGGGGAGAGGGACAACCTACTTCCCAAGGAATGATACCATAGACTTCATTAGTATAAGAGTGAAAGGGAAGGTAGTCTCTGGTCTTCTTGGCTTGCCTGTCCTGACATACACTCTCTACCTTATAAGAAAAATAGATACAGGACGTTTGATGACACTAGTACTGAATGCTCCAAACTCTCTCACTCTCTCTGTGTTATTATTCAATTTGGGTCTCTGTGTTAGTACCCATCTACTTCAGGAAGAAGCTTCTCTGATGATGGTTGATTGAGGCACTGATCTATGAGTAGGGCAGTATGCTACTAGAAATCACTTTATTTCTATATTTCTTTAGCCAGATAATAGTAATAAGATTTTCTCAAAACCCATGACCTATCTAGTTTCAGGTCCTTGGCCACTTTATTAGTGCCAAGTTTGGGTTCCATCTCATGGAGCAAATCTCAAATACAATTAGCAAGTGGTTGGTTACTCTCCTAACATTTGTGACACTATTGCTCCAGGATATCTTGCAATTAGGTCACTGTTGTAGGTAACAGTGTTTGTAGCTGGGAGACACTGTTACCTTTCTCCTATAGTAGTGTGCAGAATGCTTCCTGGACCATAAGTATTACTCAATAGGTGTAAAGCTTCTAGTTAGTGCCTTACTAGATTTTCTAAATGAAATGCATCTTTATTGATTATTGCAGATATTTCTAGAAATTTGCAATTACTTAGAAATTTTCACCAGTTACAGCTGTTTCTCTACTAAAAACACCTCTGTTGGTTCTTGTGCTACTATTCTAGGGGCATTTTTCAAATTCTCCCTTGAAAGGGATTTATCTAATTTGAAAACAATTCTTTTTTTTTTAAATTATTTTTCTTATATTACATATCAATCCCAGTTCCCTCCCTGCCCCTTTCTCCTTCCCTCTCTCCTTCTCTTCCTCCCTCCCTGCCTTTCTCCCTCCCATGACCCCCAATCACATTCCTGTCCCATTCCACCCCTGTGGAGTGTGTGAGGGGCAATAAATTCTTTAATAATTTCTACTTTAAATAAAAGGGCTCTTAATGTATAAAAAGTAAATCCACAAAAAGCCCAGTGTTCAGACAAACCCTCACCAACTCTTCTGTTTCTGATGCATGTTATTCTTTGAGGCATTAACATTGTTGACAATCACTGAACAATGACCTCAACTGGGGTGCGCTTGTTGCCTGTTTTGAAATTATCTTATTTCTCTACCCACACAAGTTAAAGTTAAATAATATTACACGACGATGCTTGAGGTATTTGTAAGTTATAATCAAGTACTTTGTTATTACTGCAATAGTAATGACACACAGCTTCTTCCAACCATCTAGTATTAATGCCAATGTTACAAGTAGCTGCCATTTACTCCTATTAATACATGAGTTATTAGAAACTCAAGGGCACAAGTAGGAAATAAAAGAGTGGAGATCTGAGTCCCAGATGCATGGATTTCAATGCCCTTGTGTTTAATTGCTTCATTGTTTCACACTGCTCTAATTGTTAAACAGTGTTAGAGACAATCATTTAGTATGGCATTTTTCAAAGTGTATTCTAGGATCCCTGAGGGTCCTCATTACTCTTTCCCAAAGGACTCATAAAACTATTTTATGTAAGCTATTTTCATAATTTGAGGACATTATTTGCCTTTTATTCCCAATCTGATTCCCTAACTGAGGAATTAATAGAGGGATGTTCTGGAGGCTACATCACTATGCCAAGAGTGCTGACATGCTCACACAGATGCTTCTTGGCTTGCAGTCGGGTATGTGCTAGTGGACTAATAAATAAAATCAATACATCTAACCTGCTGAACATACTAGCTTAGAGCACAATGCACCATAGAGCACTGGATGCTCATCTTACAATTATATTGCTACTACAGCTTGCAACATTGCAAACACTGGAATATGTCCTGGATGCTCATAATATTGTTATCCTGGAGTGCTTAGCACAATGAAAACATTAAGAGACATCTTGCATCAAAAACAAAACTTAGAAAACAAATTCTGACCTCCACACAGCTGTTATGACACGTCCCCCCACCTCTCTCACGCACACAAATGAATAAATAAATACAAATAAAAACAAATAAGCCATCCAATGCGACCATGGACTCTGGGGGGCATACAATAAATAATGCATCATTAATTCCATGTTGCAGAAAATAGAGCAATGAAACATAGCACAGTCAGAAAAACAGAAAAATATCTAGCTGGTCATGTGAACACTATGTACTAAAGGCTTTCATGAACTGGTATCTTTTGAGATTAATGTGAAAGTTAGGCCAAAATGTCTGAGATGGATGAGAAGATTGAGACGGAGAAATGGAATCGGGATATAATTTGAGGTATAATCATGATGAAGACATGGGCATATGCAAGGATGAAGATAGTGCATCACTGTGTTTCCATCCAGGGTACAGAGACCAGTTCCTTTCAGCAAATACACTGTCAGAGAAGCCATTCTAACATCTACCATGAATTCTAACTGAGCTGTACACTTACAGGTATTTTGTACATAGCAACATGTTTAGAAGCTTTTACCTCATTCTCCCCACCCCAGAGTGTTTCAGACAAGCAAAATACCAGAAAAGGCAAGCTAAGTATTTCTCCATAATTACAGGAAAGCAGCTAAAGAAAGGCCTTTTCTTTTCTTTCTCACTCTCTTCCCTTTCTCTCCTTCCACTCTCCAAGGAGGAGCCAAAGCTGTTGGCAACTGAGAAAAGCCACACAGAAGGATTTTTAATGCCAAGTTGGCATGAATCCCAGAGCCATGTATATTTCTTCCAAAAGGGGATTGAATCCTGGCTATGAAACAACACTGAGTTAGAAGGGAATATCCCAACCAGTGGAGGCATTTGCATTTAATTCACCATTTTTGCTTCATCATGCGATAGCATTTTTACTTACTGAAAAAGGTAAGGCACTATTCTCCTGAGAAAGGAGAAACAAGAATCATTCGTTTGCCTTTTTGATGATTAAAGATTCTACAATTATTGCAGGCTTGGATAAAACTAGCTCAACAGTTGAAAAGCTACCCTACTTACTTAGGGTGCATGTATGCATGCATTTGCTTTCAATTCAGAAAGAGAAGCAAACAGTCTAAAGTGAGAATATATGGAAGAGCATGGACTTTGTTATATTTGTATTATATTTTATGGCCATGATTCTGGACCAATTATCTCTGGTCCAGAGAAACATCTCATCTGTAAAGGAAATCAGAAAAAAAATTACAGGGGCATTGGCAATTTTTGTTAATATCTGCCAAGTAAAATGCTGGACCTGGCAATATGTCTCTGAACCCACACTGAATGCACTTAAGTTAAAAACTTGTATACTAGAAAGTTAACCTTAATTTGGTGTCCAACACTAGTATTCATTCAACTTAGGTCACCTAGTACTAAGTACTAAAGTATTAAGAACCTGAGCCAGGTCTGCTATATACTGTACACTGAGTGTAATATTAGCAACAATATGTATCTTTATGTTCACATATATGTATGCTATCTTCAGAATGTTCTCTTAGTACTGTAGATGCTGATATGGTTGTATATCTGTCTGTTCTTTAGTTAAAATCTGAGTGTTTAGCACATCTACCACACAGATTGAGCTCATGCTCTTCTACTTTTCAGTTGTATATTATTCATTAAACCCTCTGACCCTGGGTCTTGCCAGTCTATTCCCAGAAATTATGTTTAACTCCTCAATAATATAGGTAATACAGTGGCTGCTCACAGGCACTGATAATGTAAGAAAAGAGGAGTGTGTGCTAAGTTTTTGACTTGTCGTGAGGCAATGCTGACGGGAACACTTAATTGAGTCTGAATTCACTTTTTTTCGTTTCTTTTTGAAGTTAAAGTATAATGATACCATGTCTCTCTTCCATTTCCTTCATCAAATCCTCCCATATACCCCTTTTTGCTCATTTTGAAAATCATGACCTCTTTTATCATTACTTGTTGTTATATGCACATGTGTATATGTATATGCATACATATCCATAAACAAATTAAAATATATGACCTACTTACTCTGTACATTATTAATTGCATGCAAGTTCTCAGGGATGACCATTTGGTATTGTATAACCAATTGGTGTGCTCTTCCTGAGAAAGACTATTTCTCCTACTCTTAGCATTCCTTAGTTGTATGTAATTCTTTGTGTAGGATTAAAGCCTTGTGATCTTTCCCTGCAACCAAATACACATCTATTGTTGTTGTTTTTGTTTAGCTCACATTTAGGTGCTCATGTTGGTGAGCCTTTAAGGATGTAGTGTCTGAGATTATTAGAAAACACAAGATCACAGCAAACTCCCTAAATCTCTGGCTCTTGCAATCTCTCTACCTTTTTCTGCAATGTTCCATGATGGTTAAGTGCAGGAATGTTTGTAGATATATGCTTTGGAACTGGGCTCTACAACTGTAAATTTTGATTGGCTGTATTTGTCTATATGGTTTCTGTCTGTTGCAAAGAGAAGTTTCCCTGATAAGAGGATTGCAACTCTCTGTTGATATAAGAACAAATGCTTAGAGTATTGTTACCAGCTTCACTAGTCCTTAATAGGTGGCTAGGTTTCAACTTCACTAGTCCTGAATAGTTGGCTAGGTTTCCATCCAGGCATGATTTCTCTCTTGTTGAGCACATCTTAAATCTGATTACATAGCTGTTGGTTATCACCAAGGCCAAGGTTGCATAGTACTACTTTACCCTTAGGGTTGTCATGCATGATGTCATCATATCAGGGTAGGACTATTGGCTGCCTTCCTTTTTTAGGTGCTTTTATGACACCTCCTGGTACCACAAAAGCTAGTCCTCATGGAAGAAGCACTCAGGTTAGTTCCATCTCATGGACAAAATCCACTTTTAAAGCTTAACTATGAACAGATTTTAAGCCATTCTGCTTCATATCTGGCAAAATTCATAGGAAAACTTACAACTTTCCCTGTTTGAGTCTAAGAAGTTCAAACAATGAAAACCCTCATCCAACCCCATGTTCAAACCATCATAAAAGAAAACTCCCAAGTCAGTTTCCTGTTCCTGACCCAACAAGACTGGGAAGGTTACCTCTGACAACCTTATCCAGTGACATTCTTCAGGGGGCATGTCTTTACAGAGCCCCAATGTAAGGAAGGACATGGTGTATTGAAAGACATTGACTGCAAATGGAATTCTTAATTGGTCTAGATAGTAAAAGCGCAGAGTCAGATAGAAAAGAAAATACTGAGAGATCAGAGAGAAGGGGCAAGCCACATGTTACCTACTTAGCATTACAGCAGAAAAGAGAAAAAGTTCTTGTTTCTCCTGACTCATATCTTGTGTCTGCCCAGTTAGCTTACTTCCCATCTGTCTCTACAGACTTAAAGACCTCTATAGTTAGCTAGTGGCAAGCTCCATTCTCTGACCTTCAGACAGCCTTTATTTGTTCAAACAAGATATCACTCCATATCCCCTTTTTTGTCAAAAAATTTAAAAGTTATAATTAATATAAGAAACCTATATACAATATATATGTATGTATGTATGCATGCAATAAGTACATCAACAATGCCTATTCCATTAGAATTTAACAAATTCAAAGAAAACACTTCATTATCTAGCCTTTCTTGATGAGTCCAAAGTCTTCTACCTAATTTACTTTCTATTCTAATTTAAATTTTCAAATTATCTTTTAATGTCTTTCAAACCTGTTACACTTAACACATATTTAGTGAGCTTCTTTACTGTGTCTGGTTAGCCAGGAAACTATAACTATACTATCTAGTATTCAACTACCTCAGAGACAAATAAGGAAATAATATTAACTGAGTAAACAGGAAATATGAACAAATGACTTCCAAAAAATATAAGAAATGATAGAAACAGCTAGCTGCCCAGCTAGCTAACTTCCTGTCTCTCTGTACAGACCTCATGACCTCTATGGTTATTTAATGGCAAGATCCATTCCCTGAACTTCAGATAGACTTTATTTATACAATATGACCACAAATGACTGTCATAAATCAGTATTCTCTCCCTTTTCTTATGAAGTCTTTTTATGGGATTAAGGTCCTAGCTATATGAAATCATTTTAACTCAATTGCATCTCAAATACTCTGCATCCAAATAGCACAATCATGCTGTTCTTAAACCTCTTAATTCTTCACACTGGAAATCAAATATCAACATGATTTTTGGTGGTGACATTTATTCTCTCTTTAAAGTATCTAAAACAATAGTATTAATTATGAACTTAAAGATGAGAAAGCTAGTACTTGCGTGAAATAATCAACTTTTCCAAAATCATACAAGGTAGTAAATCATGGATCCGACTTCAGGGTCTATGGTGATTAGTCTTCATTGTTTACCTGATGGGGTTTAGCATTACCATGGAAAGAAACCTCTGGGTGTGTCTATGAGGGTTTTTCCAGAAAGGCTTAAGAAACAGAAAAGAACTTCCCTGAATTCTGTGGGCTGAGGTCCAAAAATAAACATAAAGAGCAAAGTGAGATAGGTACTAGTATTCATCTCCCTGCTTCCTAATTTAGGATCCAACATGAAAAACCATTGCAGGTTCCTGCTGCCACCTCAAGCTCTTGCTGCCATTGAATGCTTCTGCTTTCATCTAATATTCTTGTTGTCACACTTCACCTGTTATGATGTACCATACTCAAACTGTAAGCCAAAATAAACTCTCATCCCTCCCCCCTTCCTACCCTCTCTCTCTCCCTTCCTTCCTCCCTCTCTCCCTCCCTCCCTTCCTGCCTCAATCCCTCCTTCCGTCCCTTCCTCCTTATCTTTCATCTTTTATTCTTTAATCTGCCTTTGTCATGCTTTTTTAAACAACAGAAAGAAAAGTAACTAATATAGAACCTTATCTTACTCATCACTGTAAGCTGTTAAAAAGAATTGAAGAGATTCCTGTATAGATAAAAGTACAGTGCAGGAAGTGGTTGATTTCTAACAAACATAAGTCAGATCATGGTAGAATATATATGTTGGTGAATATATTCATGCCACTGGAAGTAGAGCTTCCCTAAAAATAAAGGTTTGTATGCATTAATGACCAAATCACTCACTACTTACAAATATTCCCACTTCACATATAAAACACACAACTTCCACCAGTCCATGAAAACATGTTTATTTTATAGTCCAATGTCTTTCATATTCTACCTGACTGCTAGGGGCTACAGGTTGATTATCAGCAGTGACTGCCCCTTCTATCATCTGTTTTTACTATGCCTGATCTGTATGTTGCACACTATGTGTAGTACTTGCTTATACTACATTGTTTGACACTAGATATGCCTCTTAATAATCTGGAAGATAGACTTTGAAGACACTCAGGATCCTTGGTAGTGTCTGACTCACTGCTTGAAATAAAGTACACCCTAATTAGAGCATAACATCTCCTGACATTTCCCTGATACACCAGGAAATTACTGCAGTTTCAAGATTTGGATTGCAGCATTTGCTGGATGGAGAAAACTGTATTTGTTCATAAAAATTATAATCATGACTATTGATGCTATTTACTGAGTGTCCTTCTCACTCTCTGGATGTTGGTGAACATGTGTTCTACAAAGACATCGTTAGATCTGAATTTGTATTGTAGAAAATATTAGATATGTGGCAGGCTACTCAACATGGTTAAAAATACTTTTGCTGTAAGCATGGTAATAATAAAAATTATCCATGGAGAATTATGTTTATGCTCACAGAGTCCTGAAACTTTAGACTGGTCCTTTTAACATCCACAAAACTGCTGCTTCCACCTTTTCTCTTCTACTGATGGAAGTAAGTTTACTTACAGGAAGGAAACCTTCCGAGAGACTAACTCATTATCACACCATGTAGGGGCTGGTTCTCATCACTGCCCCACGAAAAAGGCTTTATTTATTTGGTGAGGATACAAAAGGCAAATGCACACATACTTCTTTGCTTTTTGATTGCTAAACACAAATTTGAACCCAGGTCTTTGACTCCCAGTGGGAGCTGTCCTTATGCATTTATATCATCAACTATCTTTCTGTCTCCTTATAATAAAGAAACCTAAGTCCAAGAGAACTGTAACTCAGTGAATAAGGGAAGACAGAATCACAGAACTCATATTTCCTTGGCTAACAAAAAAACACTGACTCCCATTTTATTTACAGTAACAGTGAAGTGTAACACAAGTTATAATTGGACTTAATAATAAAAAAACCCAGAGTCAGATATTAGGGAGTGAAAGTTGAAATATCAGAGACACAGAGCAGCCATCCATTAGAGCTCTTATTTCTATGAAATCCTTGGACTGAAAAGAGACAAAGCTCCTGTCTCCTCCCGCCTATATTCCTCTCTTTGCCAAGGCATATCACTTCTGTTTGTCTGTACAGACCTCTAAACAAACCTCTATGGTCAGCTAGTGGCTAGCTCTGTCCTCTGATCTTCAGGCAAGCTTTATTTGTTAAAGCATAAACAAGATATCACCACAGTGAAACATTAGGCCAAGAGTCACAATAGCCATTTTCAAATTCTTTAAGTTGAGGTCCAAAGGAAGTTTGGGAAGGACAGTTTGAATATTGTATTCCTGGGGAATCTCGAGTTTCAAAGAGAGGTTGGGATGGCTCAGTGTATGAATCAATTAAGCTTAGATCTGTGGAAATACTATAGATCTAGCACTGTTCTTCATCTCCTCTCTAGTCTTTCCCCTAATAATCTCCTTGTTTTTCCAGGGGAAAAGATAGCTGTTCATTTTTAGCTAATCCCTTGTAACACTTACAGATTTGTTATTTAGTACTTCAAACACAGTTCTACAAGGATTTGTTCACCTGCCTGTACCTCTCACTAGACTGAAAGTAAAGTTTGAGGGTGAGAGGAGTGTTGTGCTTCCCTTTGAAACCTCAAGCTTCTTGGATTGTACTTATGGCATCTTTAATGACTGTGCAGATGGGTGGCTGATGTTGAATTATCACATGCTGTGAACACTCTTAACTCTTTCATTGGGGAGGGATAAAAGGAGGTATTGGTGAAGCACAGAGTCTGACAGTCAGAGGAGCAGTTAGGCAGAGTCAGCATGGGGATTCATAGATGCTATCACTCCCTAAAGTTTATGTGAAGGACAAACAGACTGCAAGTAGAAAATGTGGTGCTTTGTATAAATAGGTATTTGACTATACACATTCCTCCTGAATATGAAAGCAACATAAAGATGAGGCAGCCCAAGTATAGAATATTAGAGAGCACCAAATCTTTGATGACTTCCGAGAAACAAAGCGTATATTCAGCAAATGCTCTTTCATGCACAGAACACTTTCTGTGTTATTCATCAGGTGACCCTTAAAGTGTCACAGAAAGATATGCAACTTCTGAGGCTGGAAAATATGTTCATCTAAAAGTTTCTTTGATTTGTTTAAGGCACATTATAGGAGAACCTTCAGAATAAGAATGAGATGGGGGGAGAGATGCTAACTAAAATACAAAATGACTCTAATACCTTCACAGTTTAACACCATGAGGTATTTAACTAAGTGGCTTAAATGGAAAATATTTTTAGAAATGGAGAAGTATTACAGGCATTATCAGGCTGAACTGGAAAAAGTGGTGCAGAAAAATTCTCAGTAGTGTTATAGGAAGTCATGTCAATTCATGGAATCATAGCAAGGTATCCATATATATTCAGGGTATTTTTTCTTCAAATGTCAGTATATTATATTGAAAGTTTATATCTGATTTTCTGTTGTTCGTATATCTATGCCTCTTTAGGAATTACTGATTTCAAACTATACTGTTTCCCCCAATGGGGCAACACTGAATATTTAGGGCTTTAAAAAATCAAAACTCTGAAGTGCTAGTTGTGAGGCACCTGCTGTGCACATGCCCCGAATGTATGAGTGGCAGAGAGAAGCTTGTGTTGGGGGGAGTCTTTGCAGGGGAAAAAAGATGAATCGGTTAGGCTACCCTCCTCCCTGAAGAGAAAGGAGATGATTATAAGCAGGAAGTAGTTGTGCCGAGTGTCTGATGATGTGCAATGGGGAACTTGCCGTGGTGTTTCCTTCCTTGCAGATGAGAAAAATAGAACAAAAACAATAAAGTGATAGATATGCAAACAGGCAGACTAAAAGCAGATGCCTCTGAAAATGACAAACTCTGGCAATACAGTTTTGCTGAAGACGTGTAATTACAGGGACTCTGGTATGGCCTGATGGGAACACACATTTGCAAACTATTGTCCTACTTATAAAATGTGTGAGCAAAGAAGTTACTTCTTTTGTCCTTTTCTTTGTTATTAAAAGGAGAATAATGGTACTTCTACAGAGATGTTTTAAGGATGGGCTGCAATCTGTCAGGGATTGGTCATAGACACAGGATGGATAATTGGTAGTGCTGTCAGTGTTAGTGAAGATAATGATACTTAGAGTGAATGAGCAAGAGAGAAATGAGAAAAATCTGCTATTTTTTTTCTCTTTAAAAATACTGCTGTCAACAAAGCTTACTTTCACCAAGAAAGGCCTCAGTGTAGAATTCTGGATGGACATAAATGATGGTAATCAACTAAAACTCATCTTAGTGTCAGGTAGAGGTTCACAAAGGCACCAATAACACCCTGGGAAGATGCCTCTCAACCACTGCATCTATAAGAATCCTATTCTAATTTAGAAAGAGCTTATCAATTCTACATGTTCACTTCTAACAATGTGAATTCATAGTTATTTTCTGTCAATTAAACTTTGTAAGATAAGTACTGGGGGAACTGATGTGCACAGTATGATGAATTGTCTGGCTTGACCCATTTATTTCAGTGGTATCTAGTGAAAGAAGCATAATAGAGAACTAAGAAGTCATGAAGAGCTTGGACATTTCTAATTGCATCCATGTGGTCAAGCATGTTTTGTAGGGATGCCACACAATCCCAGTGGGCAGGAAGTGAATGAACAATTATTGGGGTGGTTGGGTGTCAGGTTAGCATCAGGTAGCAGGAATATGCATAAATAGCAGTAACAGAGGGTAACATAGGATACTGAATGTGGGCAGTCATCTCTTTTTCTATATTTCCTATAGAAAAGAAATTCAGAACCACTGAGACATTTCGTTTTAGGAAAACTGTTGGCTGTAAGCAAAGCTTCTAGCTATACTTCTTTCAAGTTAAAGGGCCATGAACTAAATTATGTGAGCTATTTGCTTTACATGAAGTATTCATTTTCATTATCTTGATACCTCAGATTGACTCAGGCAAGGGATAGGCAACACGGGATGGATAAAGTGGACACTTTAGTAATAGCAAGAATCTGGAAGCAACCTAGATGCTCCTCAAATGAAGAATGGATAAATAAGATGTGGCACATCTACACAATGGAATACTACTCTGCAGAAAAAAAATAACAGAATCTTGAAATTCTCAGGCAAGTGGCTGGAACATGAAGAAACCATACTGAATGAAGTAAGCCAGTCAAAATAGAGGAGCAGGGAATGTACTCACTCATATATGGATTTTAGATCTAGAGCAAAGGATCACCAGCCTATAATTCACACCACCAGATGAACTGGGATGCAAAGTGTATTCTAAGAGATTCATATATGGTCCATCACAAAAGAGGGAAGGGACAAGTCCTCCAGAGCACATGGAAATGGGGAAATGAGAGGGGACAGTAAATGGAGAGAGAACTAGGAGAAAGAGAAAGGGAGGAGAAGAAAGCACGTGTGACTAGGTAGGTTGAGTCAGGGTAGGAATAGAAGACATAAAAGGGAGAGAGAGAGAGAGACAGACAGACACACACACACACACACACAGAGAGAGCGAGAGCGAGAGAGAGAGAGAGAGAGAGAGAGAGAGAGAGAGAGAGAGAGAGAGAGAGAGAGAGAGAGAGAGAGAACATAAAACATAAAATAGGAAGTCATTGTTGGTTTGAAGAGAAAACTGAACCTAAAGAAAGATCTGGAGACCTACAAGACTGCCTCCAACTAACAATACGAGCAACCGTGGAAAGAATATCATAAATGTCCTTCCCTGATAGTGAGATCATCTACTAAATTATCCACCATCAGGGAACCCTCATCTAGTACCTGTTGGAAACAGAAGCATACACCCATAACTAAACACTGAGTCGAACTAGAATCCAGATGCAGAGAGAGAGAGAGGATAAGACCAGGTTGAAAAAACACACAAAGACAGCTGACCTGAACAAGGAGGAGCTATCAACCCCCCCCAGACTGATAACTGGGAATCTAGTATGGGACTGACTAAGAACCTTTAAATATGGGTCTCAGCTAGAAGGACTGAGCAGCCTGGGGGACCTCATACAGTAGAAACAGGACGTATTCCTGGTGCACAAAATGACCTTGCAGACACATCCCCCATGGAGGGATACCCCCTTAACCTAGACACAGGAGAGAAGTCCTAGTCCATACTTCAAATGACTTGACACATTTACATGACCCAACCTGGATAGCATAGCCCTACAAGTGGAATGGGTGTGGGAGGATGTGATAGGAGGGTGTTCAGAGTGCATGTCACAAGGAAAGACGGTAAGAGTTGGGGAAGGAGGGAAAGAGGGTGGGAGGGGGGGGAAGGGAGAGGAAACTGAGATCGATATGTAAAATCTTTAAATAATATTATTAATAAAAAATCAATAAAAAAGAAATAATACATATCAAAGTAAATGTCATGGCAAATGTAAAAGGAATAAAAGTGTTCCTTCATTAAAAAAATTGGACACTTTAATCATTTCAGAAGTTGCATTAAATGCAGAACATAATCACTCTTTCTCAGGTAGTAAAATCTCATCAAGCATGCATCTTGCATTAAAAACATAGCTATAATAAATCTTACATTTTCTTAGTTGAATTACTTGACACAAGTTTTATGAGCAACAAGTCGGGTATATCCTTCAAGTATTTTATGGCATTTGTAGTGTTAGGTGTTCCTTTAATCCAATTTAACAAAGAATATCACTAACTGATCCATCACTAGTAACTTTGGTATCATTATCCCCATTGTTTAGGATCTAGGAAACCATATGCAGGGACAGAAAATTAGTAATAACCTAAATGTCCCTGGTTATTATTCAACAGCACCATTTGTCATTCAAAAATGTACTTTGGATTAGCCATTATGGTCATCAAGAGTAGAACTAATTGTCACATCCTCACTGTCACTTGAGAATAAGGAATGTCAGTTTTATAATTCTGTCTGTGACTTGTATGAGGTGGAAACTTTTAGATTATAATAAAGAATTTTATTAAAAAACAAAACAACAAAAACAAACTTTGTTTGAGTCCAATTTTAATGTGCAACTGGAATGCTTTGGAAGTGACATGCACCTCCAAGTAGGGTGGAACTTAACTCTATCCTGCAAATCACCTGTGCCTTTCAACTATTCCTGCTATGAGCAGTGTGGTGATTCAGCATCCTTGGGAAAATGAGGCAGCTCAGAAATGAACTCATTAGCCCTCTTGTGCACCTAATAAGAGCTGCAATAACTACAGACTTCAATCGCAAGTTCCCTGTAGAGTAATTCTCGTCTTGCAAACCTGTCATCAGATAACATTAATGTCTTCATGAAAAACAATTTTCTTTCCAAATCCTCTTTCAGGTAGTTGAAAGTAAGAATTAGACCACTTATTTGTCTGATTTTTCTAGCCAGAGATAATAAGCCTGGAAGGAAAATAAAATTTGGTAATTATACATATCAAATCTCTAGCATGTTCTCTAGAAAGATAAATTATATGTTGTGCAAACATACAATAGTCAGAATTTCCCAATTGCTATGTAATGAGTGTGCTGAAGGCAGAGAAGAAAAAAATTGAAATTGTAATTATATTATGACATTCTTCTGTCTTTAATTTAACTCTTCAAAATAAGTTTAAAATTCTCACCTATCCCCACACTCACCTATATTATATGAAACTATTACATAATTACACTTCCTTCATAGGAAATCTAGAAATGATTGTAAGGTATTGTGGCAATATCATCAATGAACCAATTACATTTAAATCATAACATTTTGTACACAATCACTAACAAATCATATGTAATTAATATCAATAACACAACACAGTGTTTCTATTGTTAGGAGAAATTTATTTAATGGTGTGAGGTGACTACTGTGTTAATCTGATTCTAAGAAGTCTGACTGAGGCCAGGTGGTAAGTTGGTGCTCCACCAACAGAAATATTGCAAGGTGAAATTAAATTTTAAGCCTATGAATGATGATACATACATAAGCAATCTGAATGTCTTAAGCCTTTCAGCAAGTGTAAATCAGAGCACATTAAATGTTTAAGCTTTGAAATTCAGTTCAGCTTCTAGTTAGGCTCTGAGGTTGATTATCCTTTTCCAAACTGTTCAAAGACATCATCAATCAGATTTGCAAGCCTTAGAATAAGTATTAAAGTCAGAACATGAGTAGATTAGAGTCCAGCCTTGAGAAGAAGAAACGTGTATTTTGATTTATTTTGTCGGGCGTCCTTTTTGAAGGCATTACAGCCTACTACAACCTTTCCCTCCCATTTGCATGATGAGATCAACATGAAGAAAGAAGCTAATATCTGTGCATATTGGAGAATGTGTACAATGATAGAGAAAAATCAAATGTGAAATTTGTAGATCAATATGTTTCTGGCTTCTTCTGAGTGTTGTTCATAATTGGCAGAGGAAGAAATTAGTCTCCGCCAAGGAAAATATATCAGTATGAATATTCTGAGAATTACACAATACATATCCTTTATAGATTTTTTTCAATGTATCACAATCATAATTTTCTGAGTAGTCATTTCTTGTGGCTTTGGCTCATTACAGATTATATTTTTTAACTATAAAATAAAAATTAACAAACATGGTCTGTTTTTTCTTCTTGTCCTTTTATGTCACTCCAATTGCTTAACACAAACATATCTTATGATGATGTTGTTACCTATCATTTTATGACTTTCTGATATTACTATGCTCTTATTTAGAGGCTAGAAAAAATATCAACTTCAAAAGTTTGTCAGACATTTGGGAGGTATCAGTATCACTCCTCAAGTTAATAGATTGTTAGTATGTACTAAATTTTATTATATGATTCTCCCTAAAGAATGAAAAGGGGATTATTACTAAGAAATAAAATTTAAAACTATATACAATCCATAGTCATCACAATCATCATCATCATCATCATTGGGCAGCATTTATATATTCCTTATGATAAATAAGTCTGAAATATTTGTCTTACACGTTATTCATTTTACTCCTGAAAATATTATGAGATAGCTGCTGATATGTTCTAGGAATTGAAAAACTGGAGTAAAGGGCCAAGAACAGAGCTCATTAGAGATAGCAAATGCCTGCTAGTCAGTATGTTTCTGCCTATAACCTCCTGTGTACAGAGGCCAGCTGTCTGTGTGTCTTTGAGGGATGTTGGTCTATAGAAGTGAGCCTTGGAATGTCATCAAGCATGTCCTGGTCATGCCTGAAGCCCTTGGAACCAGTCAGGCAGCATGTTGCCTGGGAAGATGGGTAAGAATTTGATGGATGAATAAAGGGATGAGAAGACTTGTATTTATTCCTATTAACTGTTGTAGCAAAGACCCTGAGTTGTTGTACATACATAGGGCATTCAAACTAGAACTCTTCAGAGATCATGTAAAATTCTGAAGAATACATTTTCACTTTCCTCTAAGGGCCATTTGTTCTCACTTTCTAGTATGCTAAATCACTGGAGCTGTTAGTATAAACAAAGGCAATTGATGTTATAGGCTAGGTTTAACACTATCTCATTCATGAGAATATTAAATTATTTTAGGCAAAGTGACTGTGTCAAACTAAATAGAAATAAAGCAAAAGTGGTAATTAGACTATGTTAAAATATAACCTCTATGGATATTAAGTCTGTAAGTGCTCATCCACGGACAATTAGACTGCAAGAGGTTATACATGTATTGACTTATTTTGTTATATATCAAATTATTTCTCATGAATAAATATGACTAATAATTGTAACTCTATAATTTAATGCTATGATATTAAAAATACTTTTTGGCTAAAAATTGTCTACTTGTAGATGCTTTTCCATGACCAAATACTAAGTAACAGAGTAATTAAATAAATATTTTCTGTTGACTCTACCAATAAAATTTTATTTTCATATTCTAGATTCTACTCACAAAATATTTTAATAAATTCTGGTCGAATAAATGCTGAAACTTAAATTATCACTGAATTTAACTTTTCACTTACTGGTAATCAGGTTGAATCACATCATAGATTAAAGTGAGGGTTTTTTTCCTGAGGCAGGCATTTTGATAGACACTAAGATTATAAGGTAGACTAAGGAAAGAAAAATAATTTCACATGCTAGGATATGCAGAATCATACAACTTAATGCTTTTAGGAAACATAAAGCATAGAGTGTAACTCTCATCTCATTGACATAAGGAGTCTGAGAGCAAAGTGAGTTTACAATAGGATCCAGCAAGGGTCAGAGGGAACTAGAAGTAAGCATGGACTCCTTATTTCAGAGTCCTTGACAGCCTTAGTACAGGTTTGCTTTGGATTCTTCCCTTTCTAGGTTTTGCTCTATCTTTTTTCCCATCATGCCTTTTCCACAGGCTCATCTCTTTTGACATTTCACACTCTTGTAACACTATTTGCAGAAAATCCTTGGTAGCAAGAGAAAATTTTGATTACATTCTCAAATAAAGACTATATGCCAAGCATTGTTTGGCCCCAGAGCGGAGCACATAAAACTACTGGCACTCTGCCTTCCTTTTCCAATATTTGAGCCTACATGGGATGTAACATAAATCAGCAAACCATTCCTAGGAAATAGGGCATTGGTGCTAGCATTTAGAGTGATGTAAGAACTGAGAAGGTGATTGAACTAAAATCACTAAGGTAAGCTCAGAAATCTTGCAGAGAAGCCATGGATTTATAATAAAGACTAAAATTTCCATAGGTGTTTGTTAGAAAATAAGGCACATCCAGGGTAACCAATGTGAAGACAGAATGGGAAAAGAGAAGAGCAATGCTACACATTGAACAATAGTATTAGAAAACTATAGTGCAGTGTCCTGCAGTAGTTAACTGCTTGTTTCATGGACCCAAAAGAGGAAGGAGCCCTGTGCACAATGAGTACACATTATCAGATCCTGTTCCTCTGGCTACTGCTGCAATGATTCAGCTTTAGGACCCACAGCGTTGTTCAAAATTTAAACCTGCACTTGAAATTGACAAGTAGGCCCAATCTGGCATTTCATTCATCAAGTCACATATATCTATAAGAGGATGTAATAGTTTCTCATCAGTCAGCTCCTTTTGCTGAGGTGGAAGACTTCTCTAAAACTGTATAAAGTACACACATAAATCCCTCACGGTTGATGTCCCAGAATCAAATTCATAGTATCTACCTTCTCATGTCTGCATATGCAGTAGTTTGTAGTTATACTGTAAAGTATAGTGGGCCTTACATGTGGCTTCACATCAGTGGGTTCATTCAAGAAAAAGAGAGTTGAATATATTTTTTTAAGTTGTGTCTTTACTTAATATATGGGTGTGGGTGTTTTGTCTGTATTCCCTAAATGATGCATTGTAAATACTGCATGAATTATAAATACTGTATTCATACAGTATTTAAAATGTGATCTGTATTATAAGTAAAACAGAGATGACTGAAAGTAAAAGTTAGAATAAGTTGGATGCAAATGCTCTGCATTTTGTATGAAGAACTGAACAGCTGAAGATTCTGATACCTACAGTGGTCCATGTCTATCAAGGAACAACTGCATCTATCTTTCTTTTCGTCTACAGACTGTGGCTCATTTGTAACTCTAAAGCGACTAGAACATGAGCACATATCTTACAATACATGGCTGTTCTGGTTCAATTCTGGATGAATTGAATATCCAGATACACAAAGATAAGAGAAGTGTCTTGTTGACAATTGTCTGTTTTGGGCAACCACATTTGAGTTTGCCTTAATAAGGTGATTTGGAAAACTTGACATTATCACCTCCTGGTTGGCATGAAATGGGCTCAGCACTGAATTTCTCCAAAGATTTAATCAATCTCAGCTATACCATGAAGTCTACATTAAAAACACTGCAGAAGATGGGTATTGGTGGCTCATGCCTTTAGTCCCCAGCACTCGGGAGGCAGAGGCAGGTGAATCTCTGTAAGTTCGAGGCCACCCTGTATCTTGGTTTAATAAAGATCAGGATAAACAAACAGGCTGAATAGATGTTTACTCAGGAAGAAATAACTTATAGCATAGAGATAAATATAAGTAGGTTTATCTGGATCCTCTCCTGTTTGTGCCCTGCCAGGTATTCCCTCCCAGGCTCCTCCTCAGACCTAGTTACCCAGGTCACTTCTGCCCCTATCTCCACCCCCAATGGGCATAGTCAGTGCCACAGATGTGGACAAAGTGCATATCTCACTATAACCCTGCTCTGTTCTACTCGACAAAACTATACAGAGAAGCCATGTTCCCCCAAAAAAATCCTGCAGAAATCAGTTTGGAGAGCTTTTATGAACACAAAAATCTGCTCAATTTCCTTGAAGATACTGCAGTCATAGGAACAGTATAAAGAGTTAAAGTTAAAGGAATTAACTCTCCCAGGGATGTAAGCTCCTGCATTTGTCAGAAGTTTCCATATGCCTTCCATGATTCCCTTGGGTTCTAAAGATTATTAATTTATATTCTTTTAAACTATTCACTCTCATAAGTGATCAAGCATAAGCTATCCATTTCCCTATGAAGTTTTGTAAATTGGCCTGGCAATTCTATATCCTGGTGGTAAAGTATTTCAAGTTATAGCTTGTTAGTTCGCTAGAAACAGAAATAATAACTTGAAGTTTGTAACTAGTATCTGAAGTCAACAACCATGTGGGACTCAGTCTTCCTCTTGTGGAACCAGATGTTATCTTCAGAAATATCCCAAAGCCGATTTAATGAATAACTAACCATCTAGTTTGTGTCTTCCATCAAATAATTGCTTCATATGTGAATGAAGCTCTTTCCTTCCATCGTAGGGTCACAGATACTTTCTGTAATGTAGGGATGACATAGTGAACAACAAAGAAGCAATCTTTTACCCTATATCTCTAAAAGTCATACCCCAAACTTAGCTCTCCTAAGGCTTTCCTGTTGGAAATATAACTGCAAATGGCTGGCTCCTGCCACTCTTCCGTCATATTAGCATGCTCCTTTCTTTATATCTTTATGGTGTTTTTCATGTTAACTGCATTTTCCTGCTCATTGCATTTCCCAATTCAATGTCCTTGGATGCACAGACCTCATGAAGCTTTACTATCCAGAATTTCTTATGTGTTATCTCACTCTGATAGTACCCACCATGATTTGTATCTGTTGTTTGGGGGATCTCTTGTGTTGTGAGAATGCTCATTTCAGAGTGAGAAATGATAATGCCTATAACTATAAGGTTTCAAAGAAAGATACTGAGGCTCAGTAATTCTATATGTATATTTGTAAGAGTAGGACCTGTTTTCTGGAAGAAATGCAGGGATGCACACAAGCTTATACTGATCTATGACATTAATTCTAGCTACTAGGATTGACATGTAAGATGAAAATTTTGACTTAATAGCTCTGAAAAAATATGAGAACATCATTATATCCCAAGTTCCTTTCTTTTTCTTAGAAAACCCACTAGCTATATCTTGCTTTTTAAAACTCAATTCTCTTTTCTTATGTTCACTAGGGCAATATAAATTTCTATGTAAATTTGGATATAAATTCATAAGTCATTCAATTAGAGACAACAAGGGAACTTAGAAAATTATGTTTGTAAGAGATGATGTATATTAGAAGATTTTAAATACAGAATCATACACAACCTGAATTACATCTTGTATCTCCCTATTTTCTACTATCTAGATCATATTTTTCTAAATATCTCAAATAATGTGAGAATATTACAACCTAAAATAATTCAGGTCAGCGTTTTATTTGGGTGTTGCCTTTGATTTAATTTGGGACAGGTCTAGAAGAAGTTTTATCTGTGTTTGTAATAATCTTTGAAAAGTTTAAAAATAAAATTCTTGCCGAATTTGCCATTTTCTATGATAAAAAACATTGAATAAAAATTTTAACCACTTCCAGTATTATTGTAATTGAATAACCAACTTAATTCTCAAGATTTTTCTGCTGTAATATCATCCTTAGACAGTCCCACTTTGGGTTTGAAGTTGGGTACTATATTTAAAATGAAGAAAAGTCATTTTGTGTTTACAGATTACATATAGTATGCTCACTATTTTAATTTGTTCGATCCTGGCAAATGCTTTGCCTCTCTCAATCTTCGTGCATCTTTCCTAGGAGGCAAGATGCAGACTCCAAAATCATGCTTCAAAAGGAAAATAAAACAAAGCCATCCCCTTTTTCTTGACTGATTAAAGACAAATGTGAATATACTTTTTTATTTATTTAGCCTGAAAGATAAAGTTGTGTCTTGACTTCAGTTCTGAATTGTTAGCATTTGGGATGGACTGTGAGGACCAAGGTACCTTAGTACCAATGTGTCACCATACTGAAGGCATTCCCTCTTTCCTACATATGTAGGGCTTTGTCATTCTTTATTGCACACGAGTACCTTCTCTGAAACATTCCATAGCTACTAGGCACTTGGGTACTGAGATTTTTCACATACTGTTGTTCTTTTGCTGCAGCTATTGCCTATGAAACAGAAACACGAGACTCAGTGCCCACGTGGAGTTTATTGGTAGATGGCAGAGAAAGGGGGGGAGGGTAGCTGGTGGCCAACTGAAAGCAAGAGAGAGGGGGGAAGATAGTGAGAGAGAGAGAGGCGGGGGGAGGGAGGGAGAGAGAGAGAGAGGCACTTGGCATTCTTGCTTTAGAAAGGGAAACTAGCTTGTGCATGCCTAACTGAGTCCCCTGTGCAGCCAGATAAGTCGTGAGGTACAGATGATATGGTCATAAGCATCCTGCCCATCGTCAGGGGATGCAGTCAGCAGACTGCTGGTTTCCAACATTCCCACCTATAATTATTATTAAAAAGGTGGGGAGCTGGACATGGCAGTATAAGAAATAAGGATGTTGAGCTCTCAAGACTACTTCCTGCTGCTTTGCGGGCATTGATTATCTTTGAGGGATCTGAGAAATCTGGGTGCTGCCACATCCTGGTTATTTCATTGCAGTCCTGACAATATGGAACTCTGGCATCTCTTTGAGACCTGGTAAGATGTTATCAGAGCAGAGGACAAGGTTAAGTTTAGAAAAAAAGTTTTTTCTTAGGTCCTGGTACTTAATGGGAGAATTGTGAGATGAAGGAGGGGTACCCAAGAGGGTCTCAAGGCAAGGGAAGGAAGTCCTGAGGCCAGGAAGAAGTTGAGTAATATTTATTTGGAGTGAATCTGACCTGTTTAAGTGGGTCCAATTCGGCTCCCTGGATCTTACAAGAATCCTTTGAGTTTGTGAAAACATAAATAGGCACATTAGCAGCATACTTGTGTTAGAAATGATTTGGCTGAAAGAATTAACACATACATATACAACTGACATATCTTTAGCACAATGAAAAGTACCTTAATTTTGAACTTATAGTTACAGTTATGATCATACAGTAGCATTGTATGGTGTTTAGTACTCTGTCAGAATTGGATTAGTAGCTCATTAAATCTTTATTGATTAATGTTAAGACTATAAACAGTAGCTGTCGGGAGCCGCATTCGCCATTACAAGATGGCGCTGGCTTCCTGTTTCCTGGTTCTTGTTTACAGCATTAGCTATGCTGACTGCACATGCGCCACTGTATGGTAATTCCTATATGGTAGCTCTCCCTATCAGAGAAGCTATACCATTCAAACATTTTGCGGAGCACCAATCACAGACGAATACGTCGCCCTGCAGGCTATTTAAGCCGTGTGCATTCGGGGCTTGGGGTCCTTCTCCATCAGCATGTAAAGAGCGCTACAATAAAGATTCTGCTGGACACATCTTCGGTTGCTGCGTCTTCCTTATCGGCCAAGGTTGCGCGCGACAAGTGGTGCCGAAACCCGGGAACGGCCGACCCTGGGCGGAGGAACTACTCGAAGGACCCTCGACTGCTCGTCGAAGGAAGATTCAAGCCAGCGGAGCGAGAAGCTGCAGCACTTTTCAGCAAGGTATGACCCCTGTGGTCTGGGTGATCCCGTTTCTTGTTGTTTGTTTCGTTTTTCGTTTTATTGTGCTGTCTGTGTTTTAATTGTCATAAACGGGAGAACACTCGCCGCTCACCCTTTTGTGACCTAGCATAAGTGGCCTTAAGTCTCAGGTAAATATCTGAGCCGTCACACCCTCCCCTGTAGATAAAGGAGTTATGGGGAACCAGCCGACCAAGCCTATTGCAGATGCAGCGCGGGCGCTGCTAAAGCAGAAGGAGCTAAAGATTCCAGATAGAGTTTTGCAGAACTTCCTTAAGGAAGTTGACCGTGTTGCTCCCTGGTTTGTGGTCTCTGGGACCCTCTCCAAAGGAACATGGGATAAGTTAGGAGGAGATCTTATGCGGGAGAAGGAACAAGGAACTTTAAGGACTGGTGTATGGCCATTATATAAATTGTTAAAGTCTTGTATTGAAGATGAGAGATGTAAGGAACAGGTCAAAGAGGGACAGAGAGTGCTTTCTGACCATCAGGATAGTCTATCAGAAGCTGAAAAGGGAAAGGGAGAACAAGAGAAAAGGTTCTCCAGAAAGAAGTCAAATAAGAATGAAAATGTGCACAGTAAACTAGCAAAGCTAGGAAAGAAAGCAAAACAGCTCGCCGAAAAGGAAAAGGAACTTAACCGACGAGCTAAAGATTTAAAGCTTGTGCCTGCTCCAAAAGGAGGAGCATGTAAGGATTGTGAGTGTGAGGATCCAAAATTGTACCCTCTCCTCACTGAGTTTAAACATACTATAGATTCTTCCTCCGAGGAGGAGACGTCCCCCCGGAGAGGGAGGATAAGTCTGACCTATCTGGGTCAGAAGGGGATCCAGAGCTGAACCCTGCCGAGCAGGCAGAATTAGATGAGGAAGCTAAAAATTATGAGGCTGGGAGATATGGGCGTGCCCCACCTTATGCTCCAGGCTATGAGCCAACGGCACCGCCCTATGATGTTGTACAGCAGCAAAAAATGGCCAAAAAAGGAAGAAATTCTATGATATCAGATAAGGAGACAAGGAGAATAAGGGCAGCGTTCCCCGTCTGGGAAGATGCCCAGAATCAGAGACAACATACACCATTGGATCTGAAACAATTGAAGGCCTTAGTGGAAGCAGTACAAACATATGGAGTTAGCGCTTCCTTTACCACAGCCCTTATTGAAAGGCTGACCTTGAATGCAATGACCCCAGATGATTGGAACAATACAGTTAAAGCATGCTTATCTATGGGTCATTATTTAGATTGGAAGTCCATTTATCAGGAATTGTGTGCGGCCCAGGCAAAGATAAATATAGCCAGTCAACGACCTCAATGGAGCTTTGATATGCTCACAGGTCAAGGTCAATGGGCTGTAAATCAGACAGCCTACCTACTAGAGGTTTATGAACAAATAAATAAGGCTGCCATCAGAGCATGGAAGAGTCTACCTAATAAAGGGCAAGTGACAGGAAATCTTACAAAGATTATTCAAGGAACAACTGAACCATTTTCAGATTTTGTGGCTAGAATGATGGAAGCAACAGGAAGGATATTCGAGGACGCTGAAGAGGCTCCAGCCAAGAGCGCAAAAGAATTACATTGGCAAAATGAGGAAGGGAAAAGAGGAACTATTACCCCATATGTGCTAACCCTCCCTATAAATCTATGGGGAAGAGATGTATTACAACAACTAGATTTTGTGCTCACAAATGACTATTCACCTCAGAGCCAGCAGATAATGAAAAATATGGGCTGCATCCCTGGTCGAGGCCTTGGAAAACACTTGCAGGGACGTACAAGTCCCCTGCCCTCTAATGGGAAGCAAGACAGAACAGGACTGGGTTTTTCCTAGGGGCCGCTGGGGAGGCAATCCCCATTCCTTGGAAAACAGAGGACCCGGTATGGGTTCCTCAGTGGCCCTACCTCTGAAAAACTTGAAGCTGCCAATCAATTAGTCCAGGAACAATTAAATCAGGGACATATAGAAACCTCTCAATCTCCTTGGAATACCCCTATTTTTGTAATTAAGAAAAAATCTGGTAAATGGAGATTATTACATGATCTGCGAGCCATAAATAAACAAATGCAGGTCATGGGTCCCATTCAAAGGGGTTTGCCTTTGTTATCCACCTTACCAGTTCGCTGGAGAATTTTAATAGTGGATATTAAAGATTGCTTTTTCTCTATACCCTTACATGAGCAAGATAAAGTTAGATTTGCCTTTACCTTGCCTAGCATTAATCATGAACAACCTGATGAGAGATACCAATGGAAAGTTTTGCCGCAGGGCATGGCGAATAGTCCTACTATGTGTCAACTTTATGTAGCAAAAGCTATTCAGCCAGTTAGATCTCAATTTCCCGCCATTAAGATATGTCATTATATGGACGATATTTTGTTATGCCATTCTGATTAAGCCCTTCTGCAGCAAGCTTTTGGCGTTCTATCTAAAGAGTTGAATAATAAGGGTTTGTTTATAGCTCCTGAGAAAGTACAAGAAGGGGATATTGGAAATTTTCTGGGTTCTACCATTTATCCGACGCAGGTAAAGCCGCAAAAGATTGTTATCAGAAGAGATGTTCTTAAAACACTTAATGATTTTCAAAAGCTTTTAGGTGATATTAATTGGGTAAGATCATATTTAGATCTAACTACGGCAGAACTTAAACCTTTATTTGCCATTCTGGAAGGAGACCCAGCCATCACATCTAGTAGACAACTTACCGCTGAAGCTGCCCAAGTGTTGGATAAAGTGGAAAAGAAATTGGGTGAAGCTTCTCTAACTCGGCTAGATCCATCTAGCCCATTCCAGCTATGCATTGTCTCCTCACCTCAACAGCCTACAGCTGTGCTATGGCAAAGGGGACCGCTATTATGGGTCCATCCTCAAACCTCTCCTGGTAAAGTTTTGAGCCATTATCCCACTCAAATAGGAGAAATGGCCTTAAAAGGTCTACAATTAGCTCTAACTCATTTCGGCTGTGAGCCAGAATCTATTATTGTGCCTTATACTGTTTATCAAGTCAATGTGTTATGTGCCACCTTGGATGTTTGGGCGATTCTTCGTTGCACCTTTTCGGGGCATATTGATAATCATTATCCTAAGCATCCGTTGTTACAATTTGTTCTTACTAATGCCATTATTTTTCCAAAAATTACTAGAAGTCAACCGATAATAGGAGCTATTGATGTTTTTACTGATGGGTCCAAAACAGGCATTGGCAGTTATGTTGTTAATAATCAGGTGTTTCAAAAATGTTTTAATTTTTCATCCCCACAATTGGTTGAATGTGCCATTGTGGCTGAAGTTTTGCGAGCTTTCCCTCAACCTTTGAATATTGTCTCCGATTCACATTATGTGGTAGGAGCAGTACAGATTTTAGAAACAGTAGGATTAATTTCCTCAAAAAGCGCTATTGCACAAGTCTTCGCTGATATTCAGCAATCAATTAGAACAAGATTGCATCCCTTTTTCATACAGCATATGAGAGCGCATACACTGTTGCCTGGACCCATGACAAAAGCTAATGAATTGGCTGATAAAGCTACTAAGGCATTTTATTCTATTCTTAATCCCATGCAAAATGCTGTTGCTTTTCATGAGTTGTATCATGTCCCGGCAGATACACTCAGAAGAAAATTTGGTATAACACGAGCAGATGCCCGTGACATTATATTAAAATGTGCCAATTGTGCGGAATTTAGATCTGCACCTACCTTTGGTGTTAACCCTAGGGGATTAAAACCTTTGCATATTTGGCAGATGGATGTTACCCACGTTTCTACCTTTGGTAAATTAAAATATGTACATGTCTCTGTGGATACCTGCTCCGGGATCGTCCACGCCACGCCATTATCTGGAGAAAAAGTGGCTCATGTTATCACCCACTGCTTGGAGGCATGGGCAGCATGGGGAAAGCCACGACAATTAAAAACTGATAATGGTCCTGCTTATACTTCTAAGACATTTCAGCAATTCTGCACAAAAATGGAAGTCCATCATGTAACAGGCCTGCCCTACAATCCCCAAGGACAGGGCATAATAGAACGTGCTCATAGCACCATCAAAATGTATTTACAAAAACAAAAGGGGGAATCTGCCCCGCCATAAACATGGGACAGAAAGCAACTCTTTCCCTCACTATATTTACTCTAAATTTTTTAAAATTGGATTCCAATGGACAATCTGCTGCAGACAGACATGTCACTCATACATCTCCAAAAGAGCTTGTAAAATGGAAAGATGTACTTGATAATCAATGGAAAGGACCGGATCCTATATTAATAAGATCCAGGGGAGCTGTTTGTGTTTTCCCACAGGGTCAAGAAAATCCAATTTGGGTACCAGCACGATTGACTCGGATGGTGAAGCATGATGGCCCCGCTCTGGATCCTGACCATGCTAGGAATGCTGATGAGCCCGCAGACGACGAGTCAAGAGATACGCTGGGGAATCCTGTCGACCTTCCCTCGGCCGATGCCGGTGATGCATGATGCGCAAGTTTTTCCACGATTTTTTACGACTAATGACTCTTTGGGGCTACCATATTTGCCAATATCCAAGGATGTGGCTCCTATTCAAAACAATGATACTTGGATTATTAATGGTAGCTTATGTTTTACTGTGAACCAGTCATCTAAAGATCCTTGTATTAAGTTAGGAAACTTTTCCTATGCCAAATTAGGGGAGGAAGTTACTACTGGAAAAGGGCTTGCCAAGGTGATTTCTGCTAATGCCACTGTCCTCTTTGGATGGTGGCCACACCTCGATTCAGGGATGAGCCGCGGCTGCCATCGTCATCAACCACAATATGCACCTTTCTGCATTGGTGGGCGCCCAGATTCTTCCTCAATTTTTCCTTGGACTGGCTGTCAGAGTCGCAGAGCTCACCCATTAAATGGACATTTTACCTTCTCACCTTTAGAAGGCTTTGGGAACTTTATAGAGATGGATCCCTGGAAATATGATATTGATCCTTTTGATGCTTGGTTACTTTGTGGTGCAAGGGGTAGTTGCACAGACCTCTCGCCTATGGTTACCATCCTGGGGGGATCAACGGGGATAACCCAGATGAGCACCAAGATCGGAGGTGACATGTCAGCGTCACCGATTTCTAATGTGAAATGGGTGGATCCCACTCCAGTTTGTGTCTGGCCCCCGTTCGTTTTTGCTGTATGTAATGATACAGGATGCCTTTTTGCCCTTTGCTGGAATGCTAGTGAGTTTTCCTCTGCTACTGTGGCCCGTATGCCCAGGTTTTTGCCAATGCCAGTAAAGACTAATAATTCTTTAACATTATTTCGACAAAAAACGTGATTTTGGCATTACTGCAGCTATAGTGGCTATTATAGCGACTGCGGCAGTTGGGGCCTCTTTGACCGTGTCGTCCTTAGCATTACAGGGACAGGTAGCCACTGCTCAACATCTTAACAATCAGTCTGCCTCAGTTAGTGAAGCAATAGATGTTCAAGCCTCTGTGAATAGTCGATTAAAAGGAGGGTTAATGATTGTTAATCAGCACATTGATTTGGTTCAGGAGCAATTAGAAATTTTATGGCAATTGGCTCAATTGGGATGTGAAGTTAAGTTACCTGGACTTTGTGTGACTTCCATTCAATATGAAAATTTTACAAAAGCAGCAAATTTGTCTAAGGAATTATCCTCGCTGTTGCTATCTAATTGGAGTGTAGAATTTGAATTGATGAGAAAACTTCGTCTTGCCATAGTTCAGATTAATTCCACTCGTTTAGATATTTCTGTCACAAATGGATTGTTTTCTTGGATGTCCTCCGCCTTTTCCTACTTTAAAGAATGGGTTGGTGTAGGAATGTTTGGAACGACCTTGTTTTTGGGACTGTTCCTCTGTTTTTGGTTGCTTTGCAGATTCAAAAGACAACAACATGCTAAAAATGTGGCCATTGTGCAAGCTATGCTGGCTGTTGAGCAGGGAGCATCCCCCCAAGTTTGGTTAAGTATGCTAAGCCGTTGAGACACTGTCAGAACTCCAAGCACTCTGACGGGCACAGGTTCCCATTGCACCAGGGTGTTGTTCTGGACAGACCTTTGCATCTCCCAGGGCTCAGGTTCCCATTGCACGGGGTCTCAGATGCTAAGGGTCTCTTTTATTGTGTAATCTCCTTGATCGCTCAAGCTGTTGATTCAGCGGGCTGATCGGAAACTTCACAGTATTAATTGTGGCCTTGCATATAATTTTAAAGAAAGGGGGGAGATGTCGGGAGCCGCATTCGCCATTACAAGATGGCGCTGGCTTCCTGTTTCCTGGTTCTTGTTTACAGCATTAGCTATGCTGACTGCACATGCGCCACTGTATGGTAATTCCTATATGGTAGCTCTCCCTATCAGAGAAGCTATACCATTCAAACATTTTGCGGAGCACCAATCACAGACGAATACGTCGCCCTGCAGGCTATTTAAGCCGTGTGCATTCGGGGCTTGGGGTCCTTCTCCATCAGCATGTAAAGAGCGCTACAATAAAGATTCTGCTGGACACATCTTCGGTTGCTGCGTCTTCCTTATCGGCCAAGGTTGCGCGCGACAAGTAGCAACCTTAAAATACCTGTTTCTGAAATCTTTTTTGTAACAGTTGGAGCCTTGGCTGCTGCTTTAAGCTGACAAAGCTACCAGTCCCCAAAAGTATCAGAGTTCTTGAAAAGGATAAAATTTTACCTGAATGATTAGAGAGTAACAGAGACTTACTAGCTGGCAGCATGGACAGCCATCCCCAGGTCCTCCATAGTTGTTGAGGTTAGAGGCTTTAAGGACATTTACCTTCTGCTGATGGCATGAGACCTGTGGATTAGGAGCTTTTGGAAGACTTACCTACCATTGGCCCAAGCCAGGTGGAGAAAGTAGATTCCACTGTACTCTATTAATTTTGCAAAATGAAGAGTTTCATTGTGATACTTATATTTGAGACAGAGGTATAATATCACTCTACCTATTATACTCTGTTGCCCCCAACTCATACAGGCCCTAAACTGTTCATGAATACATTTGAGTCTCTTAATTTTTGAATTAAATTCTGACTATGTACAATAACATGGGGTGTTTCTCTTTCTTTAAAATAAATTTGACTTGTTTAATTCAATGTGAAGATTTGCAATTCATAAAATGAGTTTTGTTCTTTACAGTTGAGTATGCACTGCATATATAATCCACATTTTATTTGCCCCTAGGCTGATTCCAATTCTTGGTTATCATAAATACTACTACAATGTATGTAAGTCTTCCTTGTCTGTACTCAGACACCTCCCCTTCTTTTTATTTCTATGATTAGCTTTATTATCAGTCTACCATAGATGGGCATGAAAGCCCAAGAGTCTCCCCCCCACCCCACAAAAAAGCAAGCTAAATAATAACATTTAACAAAAAAGCCAATGATGCTAGGACCAGATGGTACATGAATTGCCCTCAAAGGAGTTAAAAATAAAATAAAATAAAAACTGAATATTACATGAAAAAAAATCCCACAGGAATAGATAAAAAAAATGGCAATGGAACAATGAAATCACAATCACACAATCACAATACTTACCACATAGCCTGATGTCTGGGAGGTTAAAGCTACAAGTCCCAGGCAAGAAACAAAACATCCACAATATAAATTAAGAACACCAAAAATGTGCTGAGGTAGGAGGCTGTCATCCCCAGATGCCAGAGTAAGCTGAGAGTTCACCTGTGCTTTGGTACCCTGGAGAGAGACTGAGGAGATTCTTCAAGACTTCCCCAGTTTCAGGGAGTCTGGGGTTGGTGTCTTTGGAGGTCTCCTCAGGGTCTTGCCCAGTTGCCCTCTTGATAAAAGGCACAGAAGCAAGTATAGTCATCCTTTCCTCTGCTCCTCCATGTAGCTGGCACCGTGTTCCTGTGCCTCTAATCTCTGCGCGCCTTGGTCAACTGCTTGCACTTCATCTTATTTGTCAAGGCCTTAAAAATTATCCCTTGCCGACTCTTCATTTTCCAGCCCCAGTCATGTACTCTTATCTAGGCTTCTGCAGCCAGCACCCTCAACTTGTTCCTCCTTCAGGTTGAGTCTGGTGGCCAGATCCCTTCGAGCCTCGAGGTCTAGGTATAGCTCCTTCTTTAAGTATTTTTCCAATGGTCATCGCTGTTCCCAACTGTACTTCTTGTCAAGGGTATCCAGGGTATCAGGAGACAGAGAACACGGAGCTGCTCTCATCTCTTCTGTAGCTCACTTCAGGTGGTCTGAAAACGAGGGTTTTGGAACGTACTGGAACAAGTCCACACCGGTCTCGAACTAACAGAGATGTACTTGCCTCTACCTCCTGAATGCTAGGATTAAAAGCATGCACCACCCCAGACAGTCCTTCTTTGTGGATAGAGTAGCTTGGTACTGTTTTATTACAAATCTCTTGAGCATTTCCTTCATAATACTCTGACCACCTTCATTCTTACCTTCAAAAACATCTTTCATAGATTCCCATTATTTTCAAGAGAAATTTGCTTTAAAAAGCTTACCAAGCCACAACCTGCTAAGTTCTGTGTATTTCTTAGGTTCAGCCTCACATTATTTCATTCTTTAATCTCACATTACCCATGATTTAGTTCAAATTCATGAATCTAATATTTAGACTTTCTTATTTGGTGTAGAATTTGTCATCTCTTTCGATTTGATTATTATAAAATAAAACTATAGTCCTTATTTTAAAACCCATCAGTCTCCTTGGCCTTCTCCAGCCATTGGTGATTCTAGTAGAAGAACTGCTCTGAAAACATGTGATCCTACATACATCAGAGACAGGCTTATCCAACCTGACCTGTTGGTTCTATTATCTCTTGCAGAAGAATTTCAGTTGTCAAGTAGAAGAATTTCAGTTGTCAAGTAATTCTCTGGTGACTTTAAAGAACAAGATGAGTTAAATGGACTAACTTGCCAGTTTCTTAATGCATGACTTTCAGATAACCACCATCATTACAGTTTCCATTCACCAAGCTTAATCAGGTTAAATGTGGCCATTGAATACTTCCTAGTGATTTTCTCTGGTCTTCATCTCTCTGTATCTTTTTCTGTTTCTCTTTCTCTGTTTCTCTCTGTGTCTCTTTGTTTATATGAGTTAATTTAACAGTAAAATTTTGAAAGGTACCCCTATTTATTGACGTGATCATTTTTCTTCATATTAGCTGGTCATTCTTTAAGAATTCTAGCTGGGCGGTGGTGGCTCATACCTTTACATCCAGCACCCAGGAGGCAGAGATAAGCAGATTTCTGTGAGTCAAGGCCAGCATAGTCTACAGAGTGAGTTCCAGGATGGCCAAGCCTACACAGAAAAATTCTATTTCAAAAAACAAAAACAAACAAAAAAGAATTCTATACTTTTGGTTTATTTTTCTTGCAAAATCTAGTGGTACTATCTTAAACTACAGGGCTTTTTCCCCTACTGTAATATATAATCCAGGAGAGAAAATTTTAAGACTTTTTAATAACAAAAGATTAATTTGGGTTAATATATTAAATACTCATAAGAAGTAAGGTTTCTGAAAATATATCTGCTCTGCAGATGTAAAGCAATTCAGTCAGAAGCTTTTTTAGAGTTATTAACAGTAAAATCTTAAAAATTATATGAGAAAATAAAGGAATTTCGAGTATCAGTGCAAGCTTGAAAAGAATATTGAAGTTGGAAAGGTCAGCAATCTGATTTTCAATTTATAATAAACATTGAAATCAAGATAATGTAGTATTGGCTAAAGTCTGAATAGAGAATCAAGAAATTGATGTATACTAATAGAGTTAATTGACTTTTGACTATAAATATAGTATTTCCAAGCTGAAGAGCACATATCTTCTGATTTTATTTAAATAAAACTGGCAAATTGAATCCATAGTTGAAAGAAATGGGATTATTTTTACTTCTGAAATCACCAAAGTGAGTATTGAATGAACATAGAGGACATGTGTTATGGTAGTAAGGTTCTATTTTCTAAAGTGAATGTTGAAGTTACAAAACTGGATTCATGTTCAAATTCAGTAGAATTATATTTAAGAATTGAGTGCTTGATTGTATTTATGTTTCATGGCAAATATACAATTGAAAAACCTACCAAAATAATTTAAATGGTAATCTGAAAATATAAAAATATTACTAACCCCATATGCAGAATGAACAATGATTTTAGGGGCAGGAGGCTGAGAATGCACATGCTTAGGAGACATTATTGATTCCTCCTTATGATTTTTCCCAGTTAGAAATTCCATACAGAGGAGTGATATGTGGAGGAAATGAAGATAGTCCATAGAATATCAACAAAAAGATTAAAGGGATAGAAAATAGTCCCAGTGAGGAAAGATAAAAGGAGCTTGGGTTATTTTGTGTAATTTTCAGAACAGAAGTTGAGAGATTACTTAACAGCCCTCTTTGCCATTTGTAAAGGAAATGTATTGTGTTCATTGAGACCCCAGAAACTACTGGGGTTTTGAGTTCATCTGAGTCACCCTCTTCCTTTTTACAGGGACAACAGCAGTGTCCATGGAAAGAATAAGTAATATGATAAATATTTTTTTGGCTTGTTAATGATTAAGCTTGAGTACAGGATTCAGAATGAACAGAACTCTTCATATACAGCTAAAATAGTATATATGCCTACAATATAAGACTCTGAAAGAGCAAGAAAATGTTAACTTATCAATAGAAAAATATGAAATCTATTAAATTTGTCCTGAGAGTGCTTTACTTATAGACCCATGTTTTTATAGTCTGCATAAACTACTGGCTGTCTTATAAATTTTCAAGCTTCCAGTCCTTAATAATGCTCCTGACTGGGATAAGTAGACTAATCAGATTCTACTTACCCTTGTTTGGGGTTTATTCCACCTAGGGATCCTAAAATCCCAGCTTCCCTTGGACACATTGGCTGGCTTTAGCTGGTTCATTTAGAAGGAGAATAAACATCTTGTCTTAGAATCATGAACGTGATGATACTTTGGACACTATAGAGCATCAGCAGGTAGTCAGGGCTTCTAAAGTCACTGCTCAGCCATGAGAGAGTCTCTTCGATATTAACTAAAAAACTAAAGTAAGTCGAATGAGAGTTAATAAAGCACAACTTTGACCACATTATGCTTAAATTCGCTACCCATTCAAAACATTTATCCACTAAGTTCCCTGTAACTTTGTCTCTCTTTCATGGGCTTTCTTGAGTATTTGCAACTAAAGGTATTCAAAGTAATATCATCCAGAAGAAATATTTTTTTAAAAGTAGATTGCTAAGAAATATTTTTATCAACTTAATCAATAAGATAGATAGCTAATATTTTTTTTTTGTAAAATGTTGGGCAGTTTGCATACATTGCGTTTGATATTAAGAACTTACTGATGTAAGCATTATTCTTAGCTTTCTTTTACAAATAAGAAGAATAACAGAGGTATGTGTGATTATTATGGTTTCTACTTGCATTCAAAGTCATAGTGTGGCGGCATTGGAATCAATCCCAGTTGTGTCTGATCCTAGAGTCATGGTTTGGAAGATTGCTGCACATACACATTGGTATAAATGATATGGGATGAAGTGGTGTTTTACTGACTAGTTGGCAATCCTTTAATTGTCCTTTTAGAGACAGGAGAAAGGGAAGGACCAATCACAAACAGTCTTGGAGCCAGCAAGTTTCTTGGGCCTATTTATTTCATTCAAAGTTAAGAAGAGTAGAAATAGAAGGAGACCATGCCCAATAAAAGGAAGTGTTTTCCTTTCATGTTAAGGAGATTTGCCATCACCTTGCTTGGAGATAAAATGAGTTTCCCAGCCTTTAAAAGCTTAGGAGAGCTGGTGAAGATGCTAATCTACTTGTTTGACACCATCTTCTGTCAGCGTGTCCCAGGTTCTCTTCTGTCCTCACATGCTGGCAGTTCTTCAATAGCCCGTGTAGCCTCCTGATGAAAAACATGGTTAATTTTGCACTGAACACACCCATATGGAGAGAAGAAAAAAATCCTGGTAATCTCATCATGCATTGCCAGCAGAAGGAATGCCTAGGAGCTTCATGAGAGACAGAGAGAGAGAGAGAGAGAGAGAGAGAGAGAGAGAGAGAGAGAGAGAGAGAGAGAGACTCAAGGAGACATCAACTGACTAAATGGTTCACAGACAACAGAAGCCTCGGAACTCACATGGTATTTTGCTATTTCAATCATCTGAAATTTTCAGTTATTGATTTTGGCCCAGTATAAATGTTTCAGGATTTAATAACCACAATTAGCAAATTTTACACAAAATAACCATTAGCTACTACTAGGATTCAAAACTACTCTTTTAAAGTTGGGTACCCTGGCTCATTTCTTAATCCCAGTACTCAGGAGGCTGCAAGTACTATGCCAGACAGGGTTTGAGAGAAGCACTTATCTTAAACAAAAGAATAATAAAAGGAAAAAGGAGAATAAAAGTACCATTCATATCTTTTAAATATGTATTTCAATAAAGACCTGATATTTTTATTACTTTTTAAAATTATAACAAAATAATTGTTTTTTCATTGTCTACATTCATTTTAAAACTTAGTTGTGGTGGAAAAAAAACAATATAAATTTAGTGGAAGGCATTATTTGGGATTTGATATCTTCCCAGACTAAATAATGACAAAATAACGTACAGTGTGCTACTTGCTTGGGATCCTGAACAATTGAATTTGACTTGCAGTTCCTATGGTAACATGATGGGAAACCTAATGCTTCACAGTGTTTCATGCAGTGTTTGGCAAGTAAGGAATATGTTGTGATTGGAATGTCAAATGTTCATCTTGGGGGTATGTGTTAACGCCTAGGTCCTCTAGCTTGTAATACTATTTCTGTAGGTCATGGAAACTTCAGTAACTAAAAGAAGTAGATCATTAGAGGCTTGTTCTCAGAGTTATTTTGTGTCCTTAGTTTATTCTTCTCTCCCAAACCTTCCTTGTGGCTGTCATTATAGCAAATGTTCTGCTTGACCATGCCTTCTGCTTCATGATTCGGTGAACCCTATAAAACCATGAGACAACAACAAATAGCTCTTCTCAATAAATTGTTCCTATCTGGTATTTTTGTCACATCTATACAACAGTAATCAATACACTATTAAGGGCATTTTCATGATGTTAAAATTATGATAGGTTCTGCAAGTATATCTGTATCATAAATTCAGCATCTTTGTGTTTATAGCAAGTAGTGTGATGATTTCACACACACACACACACACACACACACACACACACACAAAGTTATGGTTGTTTTCATATTTATAACCTAAAATATTTATCATTTTGTGTGATGAGAATATTAAGATTGAGAATCCTATTTTATTTCTATGAAATAACACAGAAGAATACCAGAACTTATTCCTCTTTGAACTGAAACCTTGTACCTGTTGAACAACATACCCTGACCCCAATGTTTCCTTCACACTGAGTCTCTGGTTAGGACCATTCAACTCTGATTTCATAAACTGGACATTTTTAGAACACATATAAAAGTGTCATGATCAGAAATGTGTGGTAATAATGCCTAATTCTTGAGCTTGAGAGATTACAAAAATATTATGAGTCCTTAATTTAAACTTGTCCTTGGTCTAGATTTTTAAAAAGTACATTAACTAGTATCAGTAATATTAGGCAATTGCAATTGGTACTGTTTTTCTGCTATTGTTGCTAGTAGTGGTCATTAGAGACTCTAAGTGTTGATAGACACAGAAGTAGTAAACCAAAAGATAGAATACACACAATCTGCCTGAAGCGCATAACAGAGGCTGCTGCTGTTGGCAGAAGAATAGGCTGTCTGCAATTTTCTAAATTACTGGTTCTATGAGACCCAGGTCAGGCCAACTGTGCAGTAGTAAAAGTGTACTGAATTCTTTTAAACCCAACACATGTAGCCTCTAGAAAGATTTCCTGAAGATGGAGCTTTTGATGCTCACTTTGTCACAATAAAGAATTCTTCTAAAACATCTATGTTCCTCAATCCATGTCTATGGATTACAAGAAAATAATTGTGCACACAAAAATATGAATAAATTGATAAAACAAGCACACTCACCAGTTGTTGCTGCCACCTGGACTGTCACAGGTATCTGCAGAGCTAAGTGAGAAGATGGAGTGTCTGCCTGCAGTCAAGGAGGAGAGTCAAGTCTTAACTACATACCTGGTATGGTTAGATGCTTTATAAAATTTAAATTGATTGAAGTTTCCTCTAGAATCACTTTAGCTTTAAAGATGATTACTTGTATAAATTATTTTTAATGGAGGAGGGTGGGAAGGGTAAATTCGGGTGACTAATGCAGGCTTCTTTTCATACCAATTTCTATCTCAAAGTAAAATTTAATTTAAGTTCTTAAGGTCTTCAGTGTTAATGAGTATTTATTCCTCTTTTTTCTTATAAAAAGTGAGCATGTTAGCATAATTAAAGTTGATGACAATCTCATTTGCATAATTACAATGTATAGCTTTATAAAAATATATTCAAAATAATATGTGTGTGTGGAGGCACATGGATTTTGCATTTTCTTCCCCAACTGGGAAATATAAGAAAGAAATAGAAATGTGTTTAAAAGTAAGATTTTTCATATCCAAGTATCTTTCACTTGCCAGTCATATATCTATTTATACATAGGATAAATAATATTTAGTCTTATGACTCATTTGCTTGTCTGCTCCTTGAGTACTCTCCTACCTATTTGACATGTTACAGAGTTTATGAGACTGGGCTAAAACTGATGAGCTAATGGACATAAGAACAGAAACAGAATATAAGATTTATAATTCCCCCAGACAGTTAGTAGGGACAGGAAAATTGCCAGGATAGCTGACCACGCTCAGTGTGTTAACTCATGTACGTTTTTCTTGTGTATGCAGACATGTTCAGATGTGTACACATACAGCCCAGGACTCTGCTGAGTTCATTAGCTCATTGTTTTTAGTTTCATGACCTCCACATCCCTGTTTTCTTGTATGAAGCAGAATACTGAGCTCAGGGGCTGGCCTTCCACAAGGCATCAGTGGACAGAGCCTATTGTTATTGGCAAAAATGCTGTTATTGTTGAACAGAGCACCGAAGGAAACTGTGTCTGTATAGAAATCTATTTCTGTATAGAAATCTATTTCTGTATAGAAATAGTTTACTAGAATTAAGCATTTTTATCACAAATCAGATTCCTATTCATTAAGTGATTCTTTCTAGAGAGCTATATTCTGTAGGTACCTACATGTTCAGTGTCTTTTGGCTGTTTGGAGATAGGTGTTCTCTGTTTTCCTGTAAGGACAAGAACAGAACACTTCCCCTACCTTTGAGAGGTCTCCGCACATTTCATGGGACCTAATTTGTTGGATGACTTGTCAAAAGATGTTTTTTTTGTTCAACTCAGATCTTGATCAACTTAGATGGTATCCATAGCATTTTTTCTCCTGTAGATACAAAGGTGAAACTCCTAGCCCAATGTAACACATATCCTTATTTCCATACTGAGGCCAATACATCCTTGAAGTACCCCGGCTGATTTAGTTCTGAAGTTTTTTTTTTAATTATCCAGCATCTTTTTGCAGCTGTTTTCCCTTTTTCATTAGCATTAAGAAAGTTTAATGTTAATAAGGCATTATGTAATCTATGTTTGGGTGTCTTGGTTCCTCCTGCCTGTTTATGGTGCATTTCCTTTAAAGTATGATTGGATCTCTCAACTACTGCTTGTCCTGTAGGATTGTGTAGTATACCAGTTATGTGCTTTAAGTTATAATGCTCCAATGTTATAATACCCCTCCCATTTTAATTATTGAGGGCACCAGGTTCCAGTATCACTTCTGAGTGAGTCTTGAAAATGAAGCTTGCCACAATGAATAAAGTGTAAGATACATGGCACAGAGGACAATTTACTGAACCCTATATCAAATGTAAAACATAAGCCTTATTTAGTTTTGTACCCCACTGTTATGCTTTTCCCCGCCGGCCTGGTCCCACTGCCGCACCATCTCCAAATAACACACTGACACACTGTCTTTGATATAAAGCTGTTGGCCTGTTTCTAAGATTTCTTATTGTTTAGCTCTGTCTTAAATATTAACCCATTTCTATTAATCTAAATATTCCCACATGGTCTCATCTTACCAGAGAGAGGGCCCGGACCTCTGTTCTCTCCAGTCTCTACATCTTGACTCCTCGCTACTACTTCCTCGAATCCTCCTTGTCTCCTAGTCCCACCTATTTTGCTTTCCTATTGGCCAACAGTACTTTATTCATTAACCAATAAGAGAAACATATTTACAGAATGACATCTCCCATCATCTCACTTTTTAATTAGATTATTTTGTGTTTTGGTAACTAGCTTCTTGAATTCTTTGTATATTGTGGAAATCAGCCCTCTGTCAAATGTGGGGTTGATGAACATCTTTTCCCATTCTGAGGGCTGCCATTATTTTCTTGTTGACTGTGTTCTTTGCCTTACAGAACCTTCTAAGTTTCAGGAGGTCCCATTTGTTAATTGTCGATCTCAGTGTCTGTACTACTTGTGTTATGTTTAGGCAGTGGTCTCCTGTACAAATTTATTCAAGGGTACCTCTCACTTTCTCTTCTAAGATGTTCAATGTGGCTAGGTTTATGTTGAGGTCTTTGATCATTTTGGACTTAAGTTTTGTGCATAGTGATAGATATGCAGTCTTCTACAAGTCAACATCTAGTTACGCCAGCTCCATTTGTTGAAGATGCTTTCTTTTTCACATTGTATGCTTTTAGCTATTTTGTCAAAAATCATGTGTTTGTAGGTGTGTTGGTTAATATGAGGCTTTTCAATTCGATTCCATTGGTTTACCTGTCTATTTTTGTGCCAATACCAAGCTTTTTTCAGAGCTTTAGTCTTATAATAGAGTTTGAAGTCAGGATGGTGTTAGGAGGACTGGACAGTCTATGCAGCCTCAAGTATCCCTAGTAAATGAATGGACTTTGGGAACCCATCCCACATAGAGGGATACTGTCTCAGCCTAGATACATGGGACAGGGCCTGGGCCTTTCCCGAAATGATCGGACAGACTTTGAAGACTCCCCATGGAAGACCTTACCCTCCCTGGGGAGCAGTAAGAGGATGGGCTGGGGTTTGCTGGGGGTGAAATAAGGGAGGATTGGAGGGTGAGGGACCTGGGATTGACAAATAAAACAACCTTGTTTCAAATTTAAATAAAAAAATGTAAACTTTATAGCGAGCATCATCACTTGCTCCTAACTGAAATGTCAGGGAGTGATTAAAACAGTTAACTTGGTTAAAAAGTTTCATGTACATAATCTGGTATCTGTGTGGGCTTTTTCAAAAGGTGTCAGATAATACCCAAGTGAATCAAGTTTAAACATCTTTGACCCTCTGAGAAAGTCTGAGCCCTCAATTTTTACACAGCTAACAAAGTTCTAAACTATCTACAGACATTTACTTCAATGCCACAAATGTGGTAGGAAATAGAAAGTTTAGTGCTGAATGCCACAAGTGTCTCAACCCATAGTATTCTGGTTCAAACTGCCTATTTTCACTATGCTTGAAAGTTCGGGTCTCCTAACTTGCTCTGTGTGTAGTGATGTGACCATGTATTTTAAAGGTCTATAGATAAGGGCTTGAGTCTTTCCTTCTACTGGCTGTGTGATCTTGAATTAGTTACTTAACTGGATGATCTTCATCTGTAATACCAGGATAATGACTCCATATCACAGGCTTTCACAAGGATTAAATTCAATCATGAGTGTCAAGTCCCTTCCACACAATATATGTCAATAAATGGTGGTTTTTATCCTTTATAAGCCTCAGTAATGCTAAGTTCAAACATGGTATCATGAGTAATTAAACTTTACCCTGAGTTTCCATCACTGATATTTTGAAAGTCATTGGGGTACAAAAGAAAAATAAAATTATTTATTATGTGAGCTTTATTATTTTTATTTGGATCCTTGATATTGATTACTCATTGTTATATTTTTATCATTTTGACAAATGTGATTCTTTAGATAGGCTCAGTAACTTAGCTTTAAAATTTTGACAAATATTCCCTCTAGACAAATCTATTCTGTTCACACAAGCCCATTGGAAGAGCTAATCATTTGCTGTCATTTTCCTTAATGAAAAAAATCAAAATACAACCCATCAAAGTTACCAGGAAAACGTGATTTTATGCATGAAAGGTTTTCAATTCCTTGTGGCCTGAAGGTGATTTTGTAAAGACAATTGTTCTGGAAATATTTGCTTACTTTCCCATTATTTTTAACTTTTCCTATCAAACTTACCACCTCTGATCACATTAGTATGCATGAAGGGCCTGTTGATAAGCCATTAAAGCTTTCATTCAATTATTTACATAAAATCATCGTGTCATTAGACACACATATTTCACATATGGATGTCATTCTGTTGGCACAACTTTACGTGATAAAATTTTAGTATAAAGTCTTCAACTATTGCATTTTGAATAGCATAATATGTCATACGTCAAGCAATGTTTCATTTATTTCTTTATACATAGATTAACTTTCTTAAACACTGAAATAGAATACCATGAACTGAACTGGGCAGCTTACACACAGCAGAAACTTACTTGGCAGATTTTCAAAGCTCAGGACAATTCACTATCAGGAGACTGCTCACGTCCTGCTTCATAGGCAGCAACTTGCTATTTTACCTTCACTGACCTCTCTTGCAAGGTCACTATCTATCTCCTAAAAAAAGTGTCACCAATCTATCTATCTCAAAGAAACTCCTGGCAGAAATAACTGTAAACATCAGCATGATTTGGTCCACACTAAAAGCTTAAATCCTATCATCTCTAATTCAATGATGTTCCTACTACAAGCACATTTTTAAGTGATATAGCACAATTTCCAAAAGTTGTAAAACAATCTAAGAATACAAAAAACATTTTTTCACTTTTTAAATTTAAATTAAAAACAATCTTGTTTTACATGCCAATCCTGTTTCCCTCTTCCTCCTATCCTTCCACTCTCCCTACCATCTCCCCATTCCATCCCCCATCCACTCCTCACAGAAGATGAGGCCTCCTATGGGGAATCACTAAACTCGTTGTCACATTATTTGGGGCAGAACCAAGGCCTCACCCTGAGTAAGGTGTCACAAGGTATGCACTAGAGATAAATACTTGTTCTACTGCCAGCAGCCATGTAGACTATACAAGCCTCATAACTGACACCCATGTTCAGGGGGCCTAATTCCATCTTATTCAGGTTCCCCAGCTGTCAGTTTAGAGCCTGTGAACTTTTACTTGCTCAGGTAACTGTTTCTGTGGGTTTCCTCAACATGGCCTTGATCCCTTTGTTTATTATTCCTCCCTCTCAACCATTGGACTCCAATAGTTCATCTTAGTGCTTGGCTGTGAATCTTTACTTCTGCTTCCATCAGCTACTGGATGAAGGTTCTATGATGGCATTTGAGGTAGTCATCAATCTCATTATATGGGAAGGGCATTTAAGGTATCTTCTCCACTAATGCTTAGATTCTTAGTTGGGGTTATCCTTGTGGATTCCTGGGAAATTCCTTAGTGCTAGGTTTCTCCTTAAACCCATATGGGCTCCCTCTAATTGGGAAGTATCCTTGAATACATTGGCACAGGAGAATTACTTCCTGAACACAACACCAGTAGCACAGACACTGAGATCAACAATTAATAAATGGGACCTTCTGAAACTGAGAAGCTTCTATAAGGCAAAGGACACAATTAACAAGACAAAATGACAGCCTACAGAATGGGAAAATATCTTACCAGACCCACATCGGATAGAGGGCTGGTCTTCAAAATATACAAAGAACTCAAGAAACTACACATCAAAACACCAAATAATTCACCTCACCCTTCCTGGGGAGTGGATGGGGGTTGGGATGGGGGGTTTGGTAGGGGTCATGGGAGAATGGGAGGGAACTGGGATTGGTATGTAAAATAAGATTGTTTCTAATTTAAATAAAATTTTATATAAAAATGGTGCAGAGATATTAATAGAGAATTCTCAACAGAGGGATATCAAATGGCTGAGTCAACCCAAACATTTTCACAAGTTCAGATGTTGTAGTACAGCTTCTCCATTCCTTTCCTCTTTTTCTTTTATTTTTATTTTTGCTTGCTTGTTTGAAGAGGATAAAAGGAAGTCATTTTTTTCCTCTTACTGAAGAAAAACTAAAAAAAAAAAAAGGTTACTTAATGTTCTTGTTCAATATCTCATATATCCTTAGCTGGAATTTCCCTAGACTTTCAGGAGCATACCCAGAGTAAGACAAAGTTTCCCATTTGCTGCATTCTTATTAATACAAAATTTTTCATTAATTATGGCTACCAGCTTACATTCATCTCCCATTAGTTCTATACCTAGTGCAGTAGAGGTAGAGATATTTACCAACATGAACAAGACAATTGATCATTAGATAATGTACTTATATTTTTGTGAATTTTAATGTATCAAGAAGCAGGCTTGAATTTGGTGGAAACAATATAGATTATCAGAACAGATTATGATTTATCTTATTTTTTACTTTTTTTTCTCCATTCCTGATTTTATTTTCTCATCATCATCACTATCCTCAAAGTAACTTAGAGGGCAGATCAGATATTCATATTCTGATACCTGAAGATTATTAATAATATGCTCAAGAATTAAAATGTTTCTGAACATAGTGGCACATGCCTTTAATACCAGCACTTGGGGCCAGACACAGGAGGATTTCAGTGAGTTGTGGGTCAGCTTGATCTACAAAACAAACTTCAGGCCAGACAAGGAAACATAGTGATACCCTGGATTTTTTAAAAGCCCTTAAATAAATAAATAAAATTTAAAAATAAAATAAATTAAGAAAAGAGTAGAAACATGGGAGGTACAAATAGATTGAGACTTTTTAAAATGTTGCTTTTCTTTATATTTTGCCTTGTATGTATGCCCATGTGTTAGAGGGCCCATGAGAGAAAGAATCGGGCATCAGATCCCCTTGAGCTGGAAAAATAGAGAGTTGTGACTCACCTAAAGTGGGTGCTAGGAACAGAGAACTCAGGTCCTCTGCAAGAGCAGAAAGTGTTCTTAGTTGTAGACATGAAATTACCATTAGTCAAAGCATGAACAAAAAAATCTCACAAGAGATTCTAATCTGTTGTGATGCAATTTAAGATCTCAATGTGGGATGAAGACACATAATTCCCAATAATCTAGTGCCAGCTGCCAGATGAATTTCCCCTAGGAATGCATCCTCAGATAACTGTTGCCATGCCCACTTACTTAGAACATCCCTCACCCACTGATTAATTGGCCAGTAGAAAGGTAAAAGTCCTATGTATTTTTCTTGAAAACATAACCTTGAAAGTTTTCCCATTTATAAAACTTATAATATCCATTCATACCCTTGCCACGAGTGCTTTGAAGTTAATTTTGCCAGTTCTGTCTGATCATGAATCTATTAATTTTCAGAGATGGAGAAATGGTTTTGTGATTAAGAGAACTGCTACTTCCAGTGAGTGGTCCTGGATTCAAATTTTAGTACCCATATAACAACTTGCAACCATCTGTAACTGTAGTTCCCAGGGGTCTGTTGCCCTCTTCTGACCTCATTGAGCACAGCATGGTCATTCACTGCCAAAACACACAGGCAAAACACCCACACACATTAATATGGGGGAGAAATTAAGAAAATATTCTATTAGTTAGAAAATATATTTTTGTTTAATTACATCACTTATAAAGTAAATTTTATAAACTGATGCACTTACTTAAACCCACATACTATATGAGGTAACCATTCTGGTTGTACTCAACATGGGAGGACAGAGAAACAGTTCTTTGTGTTCTTTCCCCATTTTCCTTAACTAAGACATTTATGGGTCACTACACTAAGGAAAAAGAACTTGGGTTTAATTCAATTTTTTGGTAGTTAAACAATATCAGAAATGCCAACCTACTGAACCACAACTCCACATAAAACCATACCTTGAACACTGGGTAAGCTAATGGCCTGCTTCACTCATTTCTTTGCAAGATTGCCCCTTTAACTTTTTATTCCTTTATAAAGCAACATTTCGTCTAGGTGAGCAGCCCTGCAAGGGCAGGCAGAGAGGGAGGCCTCATCTGTTAAGGTGCCACATTTAATCGCCTTTGACTGTATTCATTTATGGCTGAAGTGAAGCCTGTCCAGACTAGAAATGACACTCAGATATTATAGTGTGATTAACACCTAGTTTCTCAAAGGCTGAGACTTGGGCTAAAGATACTGCAATCCATCTCAAAATAAGTTATCTGACACCCAGATTGGGTACCAGCTGATCAAACATTAGCACAGACTTATAGGTCATTTATAAATACAAATAACATGCTGCAAAGGTATTTTAATGTAGTGTAAGCTAGAAAATGTAGGAGGAACGAATTTTGGGGATGTTGGTTTGATTTTAATAGTAAATGATGCAACTATCATTTGCAGGTTCTTCTGTAGCTTTCATGTTCATGGGGGTAGAAAGCTCAGTTAATGGCTCCTTTCTACCCAGAAATGAATGTTGAGTGCTATGGGATTCTTGCAACACATTTTGATTTTGAAGCAGGGTTCCATTGTGTATTCTAGCCATCCTTAGACTATCAACCTTTCTACCCTATGTTCCCCAGTGCTGGATTACAAATGTGTGTCACTGAGACAGGGTTATAAACACTGTGATGGAGTACAAAGCATAGACTCTGGCCAGTTGAGGAGTCAATTTAATGCTTTCTAGAAGATTTGGGATGGAAGCTGAAGTCGAATAACAGCCTGTGGATTATGAATAACAGTAGGAAGTGATTTGCAGCATGTTAGCCTGTGGCTATGCAAACAAACTAACAGAAATAGAACAAATGCAGTTTTTGAGAAATCCAACAACAAATACAGTTTTTGAGAAATCCAAGAAATAAAAATTGATGAGATGTAACTCTGGAGTATAAAATAGAGATGAGACTGATAAAAATTGTCTATCACATTCAGATGTCTACATCTGATGCTGTCAGAACAAGATTATGCAGTGTAAGAGTGAATAGACTGCTGCCAGTGAATTACATATGCACTAAAGAATATTGCCAAACACTGATCATTAATCTCATGTAGAGTAATGGAACTGTAAGTAAGCTGGGGATAAAAATAATATCCTTTTACTATTAACAACCAAATTTCAGGAAAAAGAGAGTGAGACTTTTTCACTCGATGAAACTGGTAAGTGTATGGCTAAAATCAGAGTCTCAAAATTAGCTGACTGTTATTCCTATGCAAATGAAATCATTCTTATGATAGATACAACTCTTATATGATTGTAGTCCATTTAAACTCAAAGATAAGGTTACAATTCTCTGAATTGAAATGATGTTTTGTTAAGTTAGTTGAACACTTTGAAAGTGTTGATTCCAAAAGAACCTGTTCTTGTATCCTGCAATTAAGATTACAGCCCACCATGTCTCTGGACCCAGTGTAAAATGGAGGAATCCCTTTCCCACAAGACTCCCTCCTCACCTAGTGTCTTAAGCTCTGAAGCCTAAACTTATCTGGTCATGGTTCTTAAGCTTGGATGCATATCTCAAGTGTGACCTTTGACACAGATCCCTGAAGATGCTCTCCTCCTATTTTCAATATGATAATAATGTTTTGTGCTCCCTGCTCTATGGTAGGACCCTGCTGTCAAAAGTAAATTAGGTGATGCTTCAGTTGCTGTTCGTATTTTATATATCTATCTCCATTTCTCTGGAATAAAGCTGAGCTGTCTCGCTGAAGTAGCCTCCTGGAAAGCTGTCTCTGCCATACTCACAGGCCATTCAAAGCCCTATTAGTCACTTCTGCCTTTTTTGTCCTTGTGGCCTGGTGGCTAATGGATTGTGAAGAAAAAGGAGATCCCACAAGAATCAAGAAGTACACATGCTACATATTTCGCCACCTCAGAATGCTAAATATTTAACACAGATCCAAGTTGGATATTATTAGGGAAGAGTTCTATTGTTGCTGATAGCTAAATGGACACCAAGAGGTAGTTGGCATCATTCTGCTTTAGATCCTTAAAATGGAGGTAAATCTAGACACCAACACTCTATGTCTGCATAAGAGAATACAAAAGCAAATTGTCATAAGACTGTGAAACCAAATACTTTCTGGTGTTGCCCAGCACTGTGGGATGACTATAGGACACAGTAACCTAATATGTGTTTCATAAAGATCCAAAAGAGAGGAGCTAAGAGGTGCTACAAAAAAAAATGATACTGACAAATGTTATTTTTTCTTCCTTAGCCAGTGCATTCTGTTTGTATATGTTGATATATTAAACTGGACCCCACTAATATGTACTGTTCCCACACAACAATCAAAATTATAGTAAATTCAGCAAGAAGAATGACAATAAATAATGCTCAGAGCTCTGTATCAGTATTTCTTAATCTAGTGAATGGCCAATTGAAATTGCATAAAATGGTTTTAGCTTGTCAGTGAAACTGTTCAAGCCCTATATTTTATTTTAGCTCTTCTTAATGCTTGGTTTACTACCTTAGTTATATTTGGTAATTACGTCTTCTTAGCTACTTGTGTAGTGTTGGGCTTTGCCTATAGATTTCAATACATGGATTCAGGAAGGCATAGCAAAGCAAATGGCTGTTCTTCCTGTTCCCTATGACTTCATGACATCCAAGAGGTTTCTTTTGGACTTGATTGAGTTGATGTATTAGTTGATGACGGTTTGTTATAGATAAACTCTGTCTCAATTCATGTCAACGCATCACTACACATTCAAACTTCTTCTATTTGCTTGGCTCTTTCATTGAATACTTTCAGTCACCCTTAAAGTAGCAGTTTCTTCACATGGTTCCTGTCTCTTCACTTCTTATAATGTTTTCTGACTCTTTTAGTACATTTTATACTTTTTAGCTACTTCACTTAATGAGTACATGGTTTTGTTGCTCATTTTCATGGGCAGGTTCTCCTTACAGAGCCCAGGCTGGCCTTGAGTTTCTGATTCTCCCTCATTGGCCTTCTAAGTGCTAAAATTATAGGAATGCAGCACCATGACTGGCTAATATTTCTTCGTGCTTTTTTCTTAGCCAAATTTTTAGTGTATCTCATTTTTTCTCACTACAGCTTTTGGAAGGCAATGTCAACCAGAATTTATGCTTACTTCTTATGATTTAATGCATGGCTAGGGTCAAAGATCTTACCTATTTTGTAAGCAAAAAACCAAAACAAACAAACAAAAAAAAACAAAAAAAAAACCAAAAAAACAAAACAAAACAACAACAACAAAAAAAACAAGTCATTTAACAATAATTCTTATGTTTCCAAGTTAGGTTTTTTAAATAATAGAGACACAATGGTACTAATTATTTATAAATACAATTTTATTTTATTGTCATAAGAATCCTAAAATGCTTTTATATTTTCCACTTAATCTATGAAATAAAAACTTAGATGAGGAAACTTAGGTAAATTTCAAAGACAGAATATAGTGATGGAACCAAGACACAAATCCTGATCAGCCTTTAGTATATATCTATAGGGTTTACAATAAGAGCAAAATTCTGGGAGCAAGCAGTATGCTTTATGCTGTAGAGGAATGGTTAAGGTATAGTTTTTCAGAATAGTGAAGTAGTAATGAAAGCAAATTTTAGGTATTAGTGTCTTTAAGCTAGAACTATGATATATTATGAGCTGAAACATAAGACAAGTTATAGAGACCTATTCATTGCATGATCCTGGTTTGTAACATAAAATAACATAAATACATATATAGGAATACTAGAATTATACTATGTTTTGGTTTTTAGTTTTTGTCTTTAAATAACTATTAAGCCTATGTGTCACATTCTGCAGTGTGGAAAGATAGAACAGACTTTCACTAACATATGCCATTCTAACTAGTAAGGTTGTGGGTGATACTTTTCTCCCAGTAATTTTCTAGTGAGTTTGGAAGCACATTGTGTTCATAAAATCATGTCAATCATCTTTTTATGTAATTATCCTGCAATATGTTATTTAACAGATGCTTTCAGCAAAAGCAGCAATCGAGGTTCTGAGGAAGTTATTCCTAGAGAGCTCCATTGTGAGAATGTTGAGAATCTTCTATGACCCTAGCACCCAGGAGCTGCCCCATCTCATAATGTTCAGAATTCCATATGATCTCTCTCCACCCTCTTCATGTCAAATGCTTTCTGAACATTCACTGCTAACATAAATGGCTAGACAGCATAGCCTCTAAATACTGACTGCAATTGCTTTATAGAATCTATTGATAAATACTCTTTTAAAGGGGGTATTTCATATTACCTTCTTCTCCATGAAGATCTCATCTAAATTTATAGATGTGACAGAACAGATTTTGGAAATGAAATGGTATTATTTTATAATTATCTCTAAAAAAAGAGTCTCCTTGGGGTTATATAGAGGTCAAGTCATGGCACCAATATTGGATAGATGCAATCAGGTATTCAATTGTGTCTGCTCCTGTCTTAGAAATGAGGATATAGTGTCCAATATTATAGAGAGCCACGAAGTGCCACGTCTTAAAGTGGTGCTGGCTTCCGCCTTACACCTTCCCACTGGTGAAGGCTCTCTGGGTAAACAAGCCCTTAATTGGTTAAGTCTGTTCAGCCTGACTGCTTCGGCAATAGAGTAGCCTATCTGCAGGGTCCACGTGGCTCACTGGGGTTGGTTAGCTCAAGGGTATTTAAGCCTGTGCAGGGGTCCCCCGGCTCTCTCTCTCCCTCCCTTTCTCTCTCTCTGTCTCTCTCTCTCCCTCTCCCTCTTCCTCCCTCCCTCCCCCCTCTCTCTCTCTCTCTCTCTCTCTCTGTGTGTCTCTGTCTCTGTCTCTGTCTCTGTCTCTGTCTCTGTCTCTGTCTCTGTCTCTCTCTCTCTCTCTCTCTCTCTCTCTCTCTCTCTCTCTCTCTCTCTCTCTCCCTGCTGGCCAGAAGCAACATGTTTAAAGGATTCTGATTAAAACTGCATGAAGAAGATCTACCCGGAGTCGTGTCTTCCTTGCTGTCGAGGGCAGGCGCATACACAATATATGTCCATATAGATGTTATTGGCAGAAAAGAACAATGTGATTAGACAGGGGATGGAACAGCTTGCATAAAAAGGAGGATACTCTCCAGTTCCCATAAGGAGTTGTGCTGAAAATTAGAACTTTAGCCCAGAGATTACACTTATTCCCTTGAAATGGGTGTCATGTGGCTCAGAGATCTTAAGCATTAGAGGAAACTATGATGGAAAATTTTATAGCCAAACCATATGAGGCCTTCTAGATTCACAGAGAGTGAGACAACACATAATATTGACCCTTAATTATAGGCTTTATACTACACATGGCCAGTGATCAAACTAGTCTGACTCTAAAGAATTTGAGCTCAAATAGATCACAACATCTTAGCTGCTATTCTATTTTTGCAAAAGATACAGCATGGCCAAGACAACTTAATTAATTAGTTGGGGACTTGTTCATGGTTTTGGAAGGTTAGTTCCTTATCATCATAGTGAGAAACCTGGTAGCAGGTAAGCATGGTGCTGGAGTATTAACTTATAGCTTACATCCTGATCCATAGGCAGCAGGAGAGACATACCGAGACTGGGCCTGTGGTTGGTTATTGAAACTTTTTTAAAGCCACACCTCCTAATGTTTTTCAAACAGTTCTATCAACTAGGGAACAAGCTTTCAAATATATGAGCCCATTGTGAACATTCTCACTCAAAGTACCACATACTTCAATTGTTGAATTCAGATACTTTTCTAAATAATGGAGCTTATTTGTTCCCTGTAAGCTGGTGCTGACTTCCTAAAAATAATTTCAAAGTATGCTAGCAAAAGCTAAATTTTATTGTTGGTTCCATGTATTTTTCTGGACTCCACACTACATAATTAATGTCTGTTCTTGAGTTTGAACTTGGACATTCTAAACTATGAGATTCATTATAAAAAGGAAAAAGAACAGCCCTTTTATGTCATCTAACATTTTAATAACTTAGTTTAAATAATTGTAGTGCAACACCCATAAGAACATAAACATGGGCATTGCAATTAATCTACAGCTGGACCAAGAAACAAACAACTGCACAGGGAACTGATGTGCAAATGTGCAAAGAACATATTGTAATAAAGGGTCAGACAGTAACACATGGATTTAACTACCAAGGCACTGGTGGAAAAACATATTGCCAGTGATAAACAAAAATATGCCATAAATGTTTGTAATTGATGAAAAAAATGTTAAAAGGACATAAATCAAATGAATGACCAACAAAGCACTTTTGAAGGACATTACATAGGGGCTTGTTAAGAGAAATGGGGCTTTAGTCACTCATGGGCTCTAGTCCTGGCTCTGAGGTAGACAGAATAGACACCTTCCAGCTATGGCAAAGGCATCTGACAACCTAAATCTTTCTGGTACTCTATTAACTGCTTCAAAGATAAGAAGAATAACACCTGTCTTATAGCTTTGCAGTGAAAAGTAATTGCATGAAAATGCCTAGCACTACACTGATTATATAATTAATATTACTGCATATTAAAGCCCCTCCTTATACACCAACAGTGATGTGTAACACAAAAGTAAAAACCCAGAAGTAGATATTGGAGTTCAAGCTTCAAGCTGAAGATTAGAGAAGCAAAGCACTCAGCCACTAGCTCTTATCTCTACCTAAGGCTGAAAAGGCTGTCTTCTCCTCAGTGTGGCTGGAGAATAAATCTCCCACCAAACCTCAGACTGCAATCCTGTCTCCACCAAGCCTCAGAGCACTACCTCTCCTCAAAGTGGCTAGAGACTAAACCTTTGACTGACTACTGAATGCCCTGCTTCTATCTTAAATACCTCTCTAGAGTTGAGATTAAAGGTGTGCGATCCTAAGTGCTGAGATCACTTTTGTGTGAGCTGTTTCTCATTTAGACTCATTCAATCTTGTGTAAACCTCAGTGGCCCTGGACTCACAGAGACCAGTCTGCCTATGTTTCCTGAGTCCTGGGATTAAAGGTGTGTGTCACCACTGCCCAGCTTCTATAGCTAACTAGTGTGGCTAGCTTTGCATTTTGATTCTTCAGGCAATCTTTATTAAATCATAAATAATTTAGCACCACAGATATGACTGTCTAAAAATAATTAGAAAATTATGATTTACTCAAGTGCTTAACCAGTTATTTATATTAATAATCTACTAGCCAAACTAAAATATCCACAGCCAAGATCAGAAATTCTCACTAAAATATAGCACCTGTGGCTCCAAATTTTTGTATTCCTTCAAGAACAATCACTGCATAAGCCTTAGAGATTGCTAGCCTTTTCTTAGAACAGCCCATGTGTTAGAAGATATCTACCTTTGGTCCCAATATACCTTCTCCCCATCCCTAATTTCCTGAGAAGTAGAATTTAGGGCTCACAGGAATGCAGTCAGGTTACTTAGTAACCCCTCCTTATGCAGTTATTTAGCAACTCCTGAGACCTCTTCCCCTGCTAACAACCTGCCTATCTCTACCTGCATTTCCCCTTAGCAGATATCCTGCTCACCTTCAGTGACCTATTATTAAGAACACCAGGCAGTCTGCTTACCAGACAAGGACGCTAGCCTACACCCCGTCTGATTCCCTACCTTACCTAGCTTCCTGCCCTAACCACTATATAACCTGCATGAGAAAAATAAAATTTTGCAGTTTGATCAGAAAGCCTGTCTTGCTGCTGGTTTCTTGTGTCTCCTGTGCTTCATAACAGGTCCTTTAGGGTTCAGGCCTTCATTGCTGCCCCAAATTTCACTATAATGTAGCATCTGCGGCTCCAAATTTTTGTATTCCAAATGAGCATAATACGGTATTTGGGCTCATGAGCCCATCTATTAAAAAAAAACTCTTGACTTGTCTCTTTCATATGCCCAGGGTACTAAAACATGAGCAAAGGTATTACTATTATTTTTGTAATCAAAAGTATCAGAAATAATATTCCCATTACAGATCAGTGGTTCCTTTTTCTGTCAGATACCATAGCATGGAATGATAAAGGGAAGTACAGAGTGGGCTTCTGTAGGGACCCCACACAGGTCTATAAAATGTGGCCCCAGTCCTTCAGAGGCTATTACAGTATCACTGCCTGGCCCTTGACAGGACTGTGCTCTCAGAATAAAGTCTTCCCTAATGCTCTCCAAGAACAGACTGGCCTTGTTTATTAAGAACATCTGTTCAGATTTCAACATCCTTCATGAGTGCAAGACAAAAGACACTTCTGAGTTTGTTTTAATTTTTTAATTCAATGCACAGAGAACCTCTCTCAAATCTGAAAGACAGAGCTTTGTGAAAATTGAGGCTGAAAGAAGACTGAAAAGTGTGCAGGTGAAATAAAATTTGAGGATAATGCATGCAATGGCTGACACTTGGGTATAGTATTTCCATCTGAGGAAAGGCTGAGAGTGGGAACAAGAGAGGGCTTCACTGGAGACTGCCTATGTCTGTGAGCTTTCCATCCCCCTTTGTTTCGTATTTGAGAGGAGAGGAGAGATAGTGATGAAGATTGACATATGATCTCTCACATGCCAGGTTTGGGGGGGGCAAAGCACGAGTGAACATGAGTGAATGTGTGAAGAGCAGACAGAGTCCTTAGTAAATGTGTATTGTTTGACATGAGCATGGCCATATCAAGGACCAATATTAGTGGCATAGCCTTCTTCAGTCTGCCTTCGAATGGCAAATGCTTTCTCTGGTCCAAATAAGTATTTACACATGATTGACAAGTGTGTGCAAACACTAGCAACTCCAGTGCAAACAGTAGCAACTGCAGTGAAAACACTAGCAACTAGAGTGTTCTCCTGCATGTTTACATACTGAGCCTGCTTACCTACAGATACTTCCTGCCCATAGTGTGCACACACCACCTGTATCACAACACCCATTTTGTGTCTATTTGTCTGTTGTTTCTCTAGCATCCAAAATGTCTTCATTTATCCACCATCCTGAGCCAGGTTTCCAGGGCAAAGCATTGCTAGACATAGCAAGGTAAACATTCTACTACTGAGCCACATCCCAGCCTTTTTTTACTATTATGATTCATTTATAGAAATTTTTATATAGAATCGCAAATAAAATCTTGGCTAGGAAGCCAAGCCAAGGGGTTGCAACCCACTTCAATGGAAATACTATGTGAATTCCCTTTTCTCTGAGGTCAATCAGACATCTCCAGGACTGAGTCTGTCATAAAGAGGTATTCCTTACTAACTGTAAGGCCAGAATCCCTGTGTAGTCACATATACAAGAATCAAGACCAGCTCTGTCCAAGATTTATTGACTAAACTTTGGGTCATATCTAATGTAACACTTCACCAAAGGCCTTGGTCACAGAGATAGACTGGAGATTATTGTGTTACCAAGGAACCTTCTTCTACTATGTGGTGCTGGAGTGGAAGCCATAGCCTTTTACATTCTAAAAACATACTCTCCCACTGAGGTACCTCTAGCTAAAGAAAAATGTCATAACTGTTTTCAAGGAAGTAAATACATTATTATATAATAAGAATATTTGTTTGACCTGGACCCTGCACAATTCTCAGCCCTAAATTGAACATATACACTGTCCCTCTAGCTTCTCATCTCAGAGATCATTGCTTGAGGAGTTAGGGTGCAGAAAGAATACAGCAGCCTGGAGCAGTGCATGACTACTAGGAAGCAGTATCTGTGGGACACAGCATAGTGATTGAACATAAGAACTCACAGTTGTTGCAGCAGCATGTTCAAAACCTTTGCAAACTCAAATCAGATGTAAACCCAGCACAGATAAGGGAGTTGGGCATGAAATCCTGCCCCTAGCTGTGGAGCTATTGGCAATTGTTGGCTACTGGGAGAGGGAGAGTCAGTTTTCTCTAAGAATCCAACCCCGGGCAAGTCAAGTCAACCACATTTTTGTGGAAGACCATGCATCTAAGAATACTTAGATGGTACAAATTACTCTTGATGGATGAGTAAAAAGATGGAAAGTTGAGTGAATGAAGAAGGGGTAGATCTGGGAAGAGTTGGGCAAGGAAGGAGTGATGGCAATGATCAAAATATATTTTGCAAAACCCTAAAAGAATTAATAACTTTTTTTAAAGAACTAAGTAGAACTTTGAAGGTGTTATTGTCTATTGAGGTAAATGTTTTAATTTTGTTTAAAGATATATGTAGTGATATATTATTTATGATTTATTAAAGCTTACCTGAGGATTCAAGCAAAGTCAGCTAGAACCCTTAGAAGTCAGGCACATGCCTTTAATCCCAGCAGTCAGACGCTAGGGAGTGGTGATACCATCCTTTAATCCTAGGACTCAGAATTAAGAGGTAGATGTATCATCTGAGTTCAGGCCACCCAGGGACACAAGAGATTGAGTCAGTCTAAAAGAGTAACAGATCACACATCTTTAATCCCAGCACTAGATGAGTATAAAAGTTAGAAGCAGGGTCTTCAGTAGTCAGTAGGAGGGCATTCATGCCTCAGCCACACTGAAGATAGGAACATTCATTCTCCAGCCATGCTAAGGAGAGGCAGCAGTCTGGGACTGGGTGAAGAGCTCTTGCATGGATCAGCCCTTTCAGTCTGAGCTTGAGGTAATAGCTAGTGGCCAGCTGCTTTGCTTCCCTGACCTTCAGGATGAACCTCAATATCAGTCTCTGGGTCTTTTATTTTTCATATAACATATACATCAACATATTTTTATGATTTATAGATATTGCCACAAGAAAAAAAAATACAAATAGTTCTTGTAATTGGAAAGCAAAACAACAACAGTAAAAACAGCATTTTTTTTCATTCCCTGGAACTGAATGACTCAACACATCTGACTGACTATGTCCTCACATAGAGTTCGCACTTGTCTTTTGTAATCTTGCAATTATTCCTGTTTAGCAGGTGCTCACTCAAACCTCCCAGTGCTCCTCAGATGCAGACATTGTTATCCTGGGTTTAGAGAAAGAACTGAGACATCACATGCTATAATTTGGTTCTAGTTTATTATCCAAAGGCTCATTGTTGGTCTCCAGTTCTTTCAGCAGTGGAGCTTAACAATAAGTACTAGGGCTATCTGTCTTCATGATGAAATCAATGTTCATCTTTTACAGTTGATTAGATCCTCAGTAATGGATTATAATCCACTGGTATAAAATTATTCTTCTCCCACCACAGGGTCTTACATACATAACATAAACATTTTCCCATTTTACAATGCTATTGTCTATGTTACAATATGACCCTAAGCAGGCACAGTTGCCCAGTTTATCTTGGATTAAAAATAAATCTTTTACAAATAATCTGCGAAGGTACATTCAAAACAACATGTAACAGACAAAGACATTACCTGGTTAGAAAAATATCATAATTTTCAAACATGCCACTCTTTCTTAGAAGCAAAAGTAAGCATTTAAATAAGCACTCACACGCACATGCATGTATTTGCACAGAGAAAGACAGAGAGACAAAGACAAAGACATAGACAGGTTTGAGCTTTGTGATATAAATTGATGACAATAGTGCCCTCTTCCCTTTCTTCTTTCTTCTTTTCTTCCACAAAGAATTCACTGGGATTAAGATCACCTTGTGTGAGCTGAAGAAAATTTGAAAATGCTGTTGTCTTTTCTTTTCTTCTTTCTGTGTGATCTCCCTGCTCACTGTATTCCAGAAATCCATGCTTTATAAACTTTTCCTATAACACTTTTGTTATCTGTAGACTAGTTTTGTATATGCTGGATAATTTTCATAACAAACCTATTATGTTCTCAGACTAACCTATTATGCTGATTTCTCTCAGTGCACGAGGGCAGTAGAACTGTGCACTTAACTTTTCTGCAGACAATTCAAATGGACAGCAGAGTAGCAAAATGGAAGAGCTCTATCTACAGACTGTGTAAAACAAAATTGGAGCTGGCAATGGTTATGTGAAATACTATAACTTGTGAGAATTAATGCCCAAGGACCCTTTTAGCCTTCAGCACAAATAAGCTCTGGGTCCTACAGGAGGTGTTAAATTTATAATCATGGTTTACAAATATCTTTAGCCTATAGCAAATTGCTGCAACTATTTCCTGCCATTCTCCCAAGGCACTGCATGATGAGTACTTAAACATATTCACAGGCATACCTACACATTATTGGTAAAATATAGTACACATATTCTCTATCCCCAAAGCAATCTACTGCATGCAAGCCTTGACTCAGAGGGTCGAGAATTTTACCACACCAAACTCTGAACCTCCAAACTATTTGATAAATCTGGCAGGTGTAAACCAAATGAATGTGTATTATTCTATCAGAAATGGCCCATTAGATTGACTCTCCAATAAGCAGAGATTTCCGAGGCATAAGTTGAGAAACAAATTGAACTTCCCTCATGAAGTAACTCAGTTGCACTGCCAATCCAGCGTGAAACAGCCTAAACACTGTTCTTAGGGCTGATGGCTCCAAAGGCAAATTAAGTGTAAGTGAGCATCAGGGAAGAGACAGAGGCTCCCATTTAATCACGTCTTTTCTCTGAAGTTGGTGAAGGTGGCCTGATAAAGGACAGACAGGGCAACCTCCCAAATATCAAGTCTCATAACACTTTGTTTCATAATTATGTATGCATAAATGTCAATGTGTCTGTGGGACAGGAGTTTCTGGATTTTAATTGGACCCTTTCCTATTTCCCTATTCCCTGCTGATCCTCGCACATCTCTAAGTTGCACTTCGACTAGCCTATTTATAGAACAGACACTCCCAGGTGTCCCTGGGCTTTGCTTTCTTTTCCTGTATCTGGTTTGCAATTATATAAATATGTGGGCCATCTCCTTGCCATACACTTATTTTCAAAGGAACCTCTAAAATGTCTCCTTGATGGAGCTCCTTGGCATCCAAAATAAATGTCCCTTTACTCAGGCATAGTAAATGTAAAACTTGGAGGAAAACAAAAAGTGACTGCTAAAAGAAATCAATAGAGCTTTATATATTATTTTTATTAGAGGCCTTGTCAGTATAAAATAACAACTTTCTTTTTCTCTGGAGCTGAACAGACTATTTTATGGGTAGAACAAAATGGCCTTTATTTTCACCTTTTGAGGGCTGGAGGGCACATGCCTACACAGAACATAGAAGAAATGTACTCAAGTTGCCTCTATCCAGACAACTGATTCTCTCTGGTTTCAAGGTAGTCATTGAGTCTCTGCCTTCAGCCCAAAGCTAAAAGATTAGTGGGAGATACGTTCACTTACTTAGTGGTAGATAGTGCCTTTCCACTAGGTGTACTATTATAAATTACTCCAGATGATTGAATATTTGTTAAGGAATTACAACCTCATCTTGATAAATACTTTGTATACATTTATCAACACCTCACATTTTCTGATGAGTTCATAATCTGTCTCTAAAAGGGACACACACACACACACACACACACACACACACACACACACACACATACACACACACCTGTGGGGTAAGGGTTCATATCTATTTCTATCATTAGCCCATTGACTGACATCTGGACACAGCAGATATATAATAATACATTTTATTGGATAATTGAATAAGGTATTCTATGTGTAAAACAAAAGAACAATTGTGCGTGTGTGTGTGTCCAACTGGCATATTAAATCTGAACCCTCAGGGAATGGGTCCCTGAGAGGCGATCCATTCCCAAAGGCTCCCTCATGACTGGAAATAGTGTTTCTATAGGACAAACTGCAAAAGTGATCTCCTCCCATCTACAATTTGAGGGCTCAGAGAGAAGTGGGCACATAAAAACCAGGAAACGGGCACTCACCAGACACAAAATCCGCTGGCAAGTTGGTTCTAGATTTCCCATGTTTCAGAACTGAGAAATAAATATTTTCTATTTCTATATGAATTAGTGTTGAGTATTCTTACAGAAGTCTGTACACATGAAGATACATGCAAAGATACATAATTTATTTTTACAAGGGATGAGGGACTGACCACCATGATCTACTTTGAACTCAGTCTCTGTTGAAATTAGGGATGCATGTTTCCTTTTACTTGTCAGCTATTACCTCAATATTGACTTGGGTTAACTGCCACAATTGTCTCAGGGATATAACAGAGAAATTCTGTTTTATATATTTTTATAAATCCCTGTTATAAATGATAAGTTCTTAAAAGGCAAATGTTTCTACTCTCCAGCCAAGCTCAATGATGCTCCTAGCTAGGATGTGAGTGGGAAAAGTGAAAGATACTGAGAGAGAAAATAGTATAGAGATATATCCTGAGAGATAAGGAGATGACAGGGAGAAGACACAAAAGCAAAGAGTGAAGGGGAAATGAGAAAGAAATGCAGAAAAGGAAAAGCATATTTTGTTTTTGAAGATTCATCTATCTCCTGAGAAATCTGAACCTCTCACATCTTTACATGGTTGATTGCTGTAGACTGTTGTGAGTCTATTAGCAGTGATTTGCAGCAGACCAATTTAGGGGTCACTTAGGCATGAAAACACTGAGAAAGAAATTGTATACCTAATGAAACAATATCAGTAATAGCATATTTAAATGAACAGTATCATTAAGTCTGAATTGTTAGAATCAGAGCAGTGCAGCTTAATATATTTTCTTATTCAACAAGGGTTTCCACATTGAGCGTGTGTGTGTGTGTGTGTGTGTGTGTGTGTGTGTGTGTGTGTGTGTGTGGTAAAGGTAGGAAGCTCTTGAGAGCACCAATTCTTATGTTTCTTTTGCAGAATTTTTGTATTATTGTTTGTAGTATTGCCTTTGTTTTCTGCTTATATTTAATACAAAAGCAAGTTCATAAAAAAGCCATCAGCAGATGTTCCTGTAGCAAGAGTGTATATCATAAAATTTTAGGCATTAGAGTATTTAAATTAAAATTTTCAGTTCGGTCTGGTTTTATATTTTGTAAACATGGTATGGGGAAAGTGATGCTTTCAGCCAGGAACAGGCTTGCTTTCATTTTAAGACCATCAGATACTAATATCAGATGCTCAGAAAACATAATGGATACTTTTATATTACTGTAAAAAGTGTTGCACATTTTAATTGGCTGAATTCAATCTGTCTTTCTAGATTACTCTTGTTCATGCAAAAAGAAAAGTAGGAAAATGAGAAAGAAGAGGGAGGGGAGCAGGAGGAGGAAGAGGATGGAAACAGTAAGATAAAAAAACTCTTTAATAAAGTCAATCTAGAAAATCCCTCTGGTCTGTCTACCCAGAACATTCTGTGTTCTTACAAATAATTTGATCATGGCTCCAAGCCAGTTCACACAAAGCCCAGGGACCTGTCTTAAGCGCCTTGGCACAGATGCTGATAAAAAGCCAAACTGTCTGCCTCTGGCCTGCAAGTGTCAATTGCTTTAATTTCAAGACACTTGATCTCATTTAATGCTCTCAGTATTGCTTCGAGGAAGGTACATATTTCATGCATGCAACAGTAGCTTATGAAGGCAGAGGCCGTGGAAGTGGGGGAACCCAGTTACAGGCCTCTGACTCCACAGTTTTCTCCGCTTTGTGTCATGATGAGAATAGCCTTTAGGCAGATGCCAGGCACTGTTCTGCTTCTCCTCTGCCTGCTGCAGAGAATTTTAGATAAACTGATTTTGTATTAGGACTCATCCAAAGAAGCCTCGAAGTTATTAAGTGCTTCCTATAGTCGGCACTATGGTGCCCTGAATGTCATGAACACTTCTCTGAATTACCGGTTGACTTTTTTAAGATACATTAAGATAATCAACAGAAGACCTCCTGCCTGCCAGGAAAAGCTTTTAGAACAAAACGTGTTTCCTTGAACACGAATAAAATATATAAAATGATTATAATATAAAGGCTTAAGGCTGGCTGCGACTAGAGTTCTGCCCAGAAGTTGGTGCCATAGTTGAGGAAAAGATTCTTGGTTCCACCACTTTGTCTACACCAGGCTTATCCTTGTTCTCCTTCTGAAGACTGTCTTTATCTTTAATGGTTGCATGTATGCTTGCTAACTCCACTGTCTGGTCAGATCTGGGAGGTCTTTTAGCTGGAGGGAGCAATTTTTCTTCATAGTGAACCATAAAATTCTTCATTGATGCATTGTTGCTCTCATCTTTTCCAACTTCCCTTTAGTTCTTCTATTTACAACTCATATTCAAAACATTCAAACCATCACTGACTTCTCACGTGCACTTTGAAGTATAGTATAATGTGGCTTATTTCACATTGAAAATCCTTCAAGTAGCTGAGTAGCATAGAAATTAAGTTTTGGACTATGGATATAATCAGAGGTACAGCATGTGCTTAGCCACTATGAGGCCCTGGGTTCCACCCTCTGTGCAATTAAAACAAAGAGTGCAAGAGGCCTGAGTGGGTTATGAAGAAAAGACATATTAAATAACTTAGTTCTGAGCTTTCTCCCTGCCCCGTAGTTCTTGTTTTCTCAAGTTAAGCACTTGAGATAAGACTATATTTTTACAAAATTATTTCAAATAAATAATATTGATCCCATTTTCCTATTAACATGCAAAGATTGATGTCATTAAATTACTTTGCTAAAATGACATAACTTACTTGAGGTGGCTTCTGAACACCTTGCAAATCTCCCTTGTGATGTTGTACACACTAGTAAACCTATTCGGTTTTCTAAAATGTATGTGCAAATATTGTATGAAATCTGCATTAAGTATATCACTTGTGTTCAGACACACAAATATGCATGTCTCCTGAGTAGTAGTTAAGTTCTTGGTATATTCTGAAGGCAGTCAGTGTGAGTGTCTGATTCACTGAATTCAGGATATGAGAAGAGATAAGTCACAGATGATTTGAATGTTCTTACCTGGACAAATAAGATGTTTGCCATCAGCCAAGTTGACAAAGGCTATAGCGCAAGTAGCCTGAAATGAAGTTTCTTAGTCTTTTAGAGGATTTATTGATTTTTTTCCAGATTTTTATTAGTCATGTGCGGATGCAGTGAGTAAATGTTGTATAAATATGGAGGTTAGAGGACAGATCTTTCCTGAAGAGGAGACGAATGAGTGGCTTTAGTTACATATATGAACTTTCAAAGCAAGAAATTATGTGTGTTCATCTAAAGAGTAAGAACAGGTAAAGAAAACAAACATTTTACCCATGAACATTTCAACAGTAAAACATTAGGAGAATGTTCACCAATGGAGGTATGCCATCTTTGGAATAATGCTGCTGAGAGTGGTGAGGCATTATCAAGAGAAAACTTAAGAGTTTCTATAAGACTTAATAACCAAGGTCATCATTAGTTGTTTGTGCTGGAGGAAAACAGAGAATGGCAGGGAAGGAAAAAAGAGATTAAAGGCCTGTATATACTTAAACATATTTAAAATAGCAAGCATTTATTTTAGAAGATTTAAAATATTTACCTTTACTTTATTTAAGTTGCATAATTATTTTAACTTTGACTAAATTGTAGTGTACCTTGAATAAAAACAATGGTAATGGAGAGAAAAATGTAACATTTTATACTTAATATAGAACATTAATTTTATGTCATTCTATGTCCTGGGTATTATTTATATATTTATGAATATGCATTTATATATTTCTATATAATCATACCTACATTCTAAACATAACATTCTAAATTTTATAATTGGCATTGTTTAATATTTCTCTGGAAAAAATTCTAAAGCAAGAAGACAGAATAATTTTTAAAAAAAATCATTCACCTAACACTGAATGTTATTGCCTTTTTCTGTGTACTGTATAAAATAGAATTATATCTGATGTTTGAATACATGCTTCTGGCTGCATTCAAGTCTTTTTGGAAGGTAAGTGATATTTAATATTTATGCAGTCCTACAGCATAAGTCAGTTTTAAGTACTCTGGGAAGTTTCTAACCAAATCAAGACAAAAGTCAGTTGTTCTTTCCACTACAGAGCATGCTAACCCTGAAGGACCCAATGCAATTACTTACATGGAAAAGGATATGCCCTGGAAAGTGTTCTTTCTAAAAGTTGTATAGGTAACAAAGACACAGTTGCCAGGTTTTATGATCTTTCTGATAATATTATGACCACAATGCAGAGAGAATCTTCCTTACGTAGAAAAAAAGAACAAAGGATCCTATTGAAAATGCAGCCACATAGGTTCACCTTCTTATACTCTCAGATCCACTTGTAGCCAAGTCAGAGGCAGTAAAAAGGTAGAACTCTTGAGAGACACTTGCTTTCCATTATTTGATGCATTACATGAAAATGTACAGTGTGAATCACAGAATATGGCTGATAATCTAAATTATTTCAACTCAAAAAGAGTAAATCATTAGTGACAATGTGAAAATACAGTGGAGATTTAATTTATACTCAAGTAAACAAAATGTATTTACTTGTCTCTTATAAAAATAGGACATTTGATTATAAAAATAAAATAGTTTATTGTAAGACAAGACTAACATGAGGTCTAGGGAAAAACTGGAATGGTGTGTGGGAGCAGCAGAACAGTGCTCTCTTTTCTTTTATACATTGTTCCCATTTGTGTTCTTTCCTGGAACCAGTCTGTACTGGGAAGAATGAATAGGTAGACACGGCTAGATTCCTCTATGTCCAATGTGATACTCCTCAGAAAGAGATCCTGGCCCAGGGAGATACAGACTCCCCATTTATGGAAATCAAAGTTAAATTTTACTAAAATTCTTGTTTTCCTGTAACTCTCTAAATAGACTCATAGTAAAGGAGTAGGAACCAAAAATAAATAAATAAATAATGGCCACTGTGTTGGTTTTTCTTTTTCTTTTTTTTCCCCTGTTTTCCTTCCTTTCTTGCTTGCCTCCTGCCTCCCTCTCTCCCTCTGTTTCTTTGTCTTTTGAGATTACAATTTAATTGTAACATTTCCTCTTTCTCTTTCCTCCTTCCAAAACCTTCCATAGACTGTTCCTCACTGTCATTCAAGTTCATGGCAAGACTGTCTGGTTAATGTGTCACAGGGGTCCTGCTGTCTCAGCCTCCCTAGCACTAGGGTTAGAAATGTGTGCCATCACAGTTGGCACTTTTATGTGTGTTCTGGATACAGAACTAGGGTCTTTAAGTTTTTTAGCCCAGCCCTTCCCCTGACCATTATCATTAACCATTAATTTATCTGAGCCTAGGATACTCAGGAAGAAGCCCAGAGGCTCACATGTCGATCTTCGAGTTCCCTCTAACTTTTCTCCTAGATTTTGAGAGTCAATAATTACCCTGCCAAACAAGATAGAAAATTCTATAAAGGAAAATAAAATAGTTTAATGTGCTTATCTGCAGGCACATCTGATTTTCATTAATCTTTTGAATTTAACATTGATGTTAAATGAGGTCAAGTAGGCCTTTGGCTTCAATATCGAACATGCTTTATGCTTCAAAGTGTTACCTTTAGGGTAAAGGACAACTTTGTATCAGGAGACTATTCAAATAACAATGAGTAATTTTTAAATTTTTTTTCTGTTTTTTTTTTCATGAAAGTACCAACTCTTACAAAATAAAACCCCTAGAAACAAAAGTTAACAATGTTTCATGCCTGATCAAAATTTACTCAAGTAGAATTTATCTTCTAGAAGTCATGGATATGTTCTTGAGATTTGAATTTTTCCTTTTCTTGAAAAATATTTTTTTCTCACATAACATATTATGACTGTGGTTTCCTTCTCTCAGCTAATCCCAGTTGCTCCTTATCCCCCCTCCCATCTGGATCTGCCCACTTTCATCAGAAAACAAACAGTTTTCAAGGGGATAATAATACAATTAATATAGTATAATATGATAAAAACTAAAACATCAGAATTAGACAAAACAAACATTAGGAAATGAGTCCAGAAGGAGACACAAGAACCAGAGACCCACTTACTCTCACACTCAGGTATCCCATAAAAACACTAAAATGTACACAATTGTATATACTCAACAGAGCTGATGCAGACCTGTGTAGGCCTTGTGCAGCCTTCCTGTACTTCCTGAGTTCATATGTGCATGTATTGTGTGACTTGAGGGACTTGCTTTCTTGATGTCCTCCATCCCCTTTGGTTCTTATACTCTTTCCTTCTCATGTTCCTCAGGGTTCCCTGCACACTGAGGGGAAGGATTTAGTGAAGATATTCCTTTTATGGTAGTGTTTGAAGGTCTTTCAAACCTTCATAACCATAAGATAAACCTTATGTTTATCTGCATAGTGACTGGCTGTGAGTCTCTATATTTTTTCCTATTGCTGCAGAAAGAAGCTTCTCTGATGTTGCTCAAACAAGGCACTGATGTCTGAGTAAGTATATCAGAATGTCATTACAAGTCATCTTATTGGTAAAGTTTTTGGTGTGTGTGTGTGTGTGTGTGTGTGTGTGTGTGTGTGTGTGTGTGTGTGTTGTTGTTGTTGTTGTTGTTTAGATCAGTATGTGATTCTAGGCATTGGAAGCTGACACTTATGAATAAGGATGAGTTTATTGGGGTCCTGTTGGCATCCACAAGAAAGAAAAAAAGCACGGTATTCCACCAAGATCTGATTAATTCCCTGGAAATGGGACAGAGAGCAAGGATCATGAGAGGTTGGTCTGCTATAGAGCTGGGGAGTTGGGGATTACACTAAAACATTGGACTTAGAGCAAATGGAAAAAGAGGTAAAGATCTGCAGTTAGCTTACCTGATTCTTTGACTGGAGTGGCCTGCAAGGTCTTGGGTAACGCCACTTTGAGTTGAAGCCTGAAATAAAACAATGAGTTGGGAGAAAGAAGTTCTGAGGAGAAGATCTGGGTGATGTAAATGAGAGTGTACATGGACATGGGGAGGAAGGGGGACTGCAGAATGTGTTCTGCTGGAGAGGTGGGAATGAGACTGGTATGATGGATTTGGGGAAGCAGATGGACAGAAATGGTCTGTAGTTAACCTACCTGCTTCCCTGGCCTGAGTCTTCTCTTGATTTTTTATTAAAAATTTGCATACACCATATTAAGTTGTGTTCTAGAATTTCAAAACAGAAGTCGTTTTTGTTCATTCTTCTCCTTATATCCTCTTGGTATGCATTGTACATTTTTACCCCCTAGTAACATTTATCCACTTCCATGTGTGTCTTTCTTTCTTTCTTTCTTTCTTTCTTTCTTTCTTTCTTTCTTTCTTCCTTCCTTCCTTCCTTCCTTCCTTTCTTTCTTTCTTTTCGTTCTTCCTTTTATTATTTATTTTTCTTATTTTATATATTGATTCCAATTCCCTCTCCCTCTCTTCCACCCTCCCATGCTCCCTGATCACCCTCCCATCCCATCCACCCCCCCATCCACATGTAGGGTGATGCATTACAGGAGGGGTCATCTAAATTGGTCAAGTCATTTGGACTAGAGAGAGAGAGAGAAAGAGAGAGAGAGAGAGAGAGAGAGAGAGAGAGAGAGAGAGAGAAAGAGAGAGAGAGAGAGAGAGACCATGTGTGTTTTACTACATTCCCTGCCTTCCTCAGCATCTCTTTTCTCCCTTACTCTGGCATCCTTTCTCTTTCGGAAGCCTATATCCAAGCTCATCATCAGGTATATACATACAAATACGCATTAGAGGCTAGTATCTGTATTTGAGAAAGAACAGAAAGTTCCATTGTTGTTTTGTTCGAGTTGGTTTTTTTTTTGTTTGCTTGTTTTTGCATCTGAGTAGTCTAGTTTAGTCATAACACTGTGCACACTGTCCAGCTTTATCCATTTTTAATATGGAGGAAATGAAGGGATTCTATATATTGTATCATTTGTTCCATGTATTCCCCACTAATGTGAGCAATGCATCTTTACATTATTTCATATGAGTTTTAACTTTATATATTAATGAGGCAAGAAAGTAAAATGAAAACTCTTAAAGGGAGCTCTGTACTTCTTTTAATACAAATTGCAAGATTCATAGTCACTATTGAATCATCACATTTTCTATTTTGCCATCCTCAAACACTATCATCCTGCCCATATCTCCCAGATCTGCATAGCTATGTCTTTTTTACTATTTAGAACTGAGATTAAAATTATTTAAATTAACTGTGTCCCCTTACATTCTACATGCATGCTGTTTGAGCTTTTCACAGGGTTTCTTATTGACAGTAGTACCTTCTAATTACCATCAAGATCTGAGTGCTACTATAACAAGACATTTTATTTTGTTACCTGACAAAACTCCAGTTCTTATGATGCAGCTTGGCAACAAATATGTGTTTAAAATCTTCTGGATAGATTAGTTTCTTATCATACATGGCCCATTTGATTTGAAGATGACAAGCCCATTTATTCATGCTGCTTTTTAAGAATCCGACGAAGGCCTGCCTGGGAGTGTAAGGGACCTCTGATAGTGGAACCAGAATGTATCCCTGGTGCACGATCGGACTTTGGAAACACATTCCTCATGGAGGAATACTCCCTTAACCTAGAGACAGGAAGGAAGGCCTAGGCCCTACTCCAAATGATTTGACAGATTCTGATGAACCCTCCTGCAAAACCTCACCCTCCCTTTGGAGTGGGTAGAGGATGGGATGGGAGGGGGAGTCGGGAGGCATGGGAGGATAGGACATGGGATGGTGAGGGAACTGGGATCAATATGTAAAATAAGAAAAAATAATAATTAAAAAAAGAGGAAAAAAGAATCAAAGGAATAATGAACATTGGCAGGGTTTTTTGAGTTCACATTTCATACAATTTCATATGAGTCTCAACTCACATTTTTCTTCCCATTCTGTTTATTCTGTCCTTTCCTTCATACTCTGAAGGAATCATTTCAAGGAAGCTTTGAAGTTTGAGATATTCGGACTTGAAAACTTGGCCCATTGAGCTACAGTGCCGAGAAAGAGCTAGAAGACACAGGCATCTTTTATTTTTATGTAACTCAGTGGACTGTTCTGGAATGAGATGTTTCTACACACATCTATAGCTGTCTGGTTGTGGTCATCTCATTAATGTCTCACTTCATATTTTCTTTCATCTCTTCTCAGACTAGTTGATTTCTGCCTTCCTCCTGATACCCAGAAGAAACCACCTAAGTTTTATTTCACCTGAAGCTTTGCCTCAGGCTGTTTTCTTGAAAATTTGGGCTAACTATCTGGTCCTTGACTTTTTGAAACATTTAAAATAACATTTTTTTCTTCTAATGCATTTTATAGAATGCTCTAATGAATAGATCAGAGACTTAATTTCCTATTGAGTCAGAAGGAAATAGAATATGTTAAACTACAATTGAAGTTCAATTACTGATCTTCAACAATGCTCCAGCCACCCAGGAAGACAAATTTAAAGGATAATAAGCTGATATCACTGTCTAATGTTGGAAAAGCATGTATGACTACATTGCCTGTGACTCTGGAACATGATATTTTCTATTAGTTCTCTTAATATATTTAGTATAGTGATGAAAAATATCATCCTTGGGGTCAAGGAGACATGGATTCAAATATGAAACTTTCCAGTCTCTTATAGACTTAGGGACAAAAAGTCACTAACCTTTCCAAGTTCTTGATGTCATCTACATTTTAATGAAGGGGTACCATTTTCTAGGTTTATTGTTTTACTGATTAAATTAGATGATGTACAGAGGACAGCATCCACAATTTCTATATTTGTGGTAAGAAGATGCACACTTTATCTATATAGTGAGTTTGTTGTAAAATTGTTTCCCTCTCCTGTTGGGGTGGAACTGAGGGGGAGAATAATGAAAGAGACATCTTGATGGGAGGAAGGCATTTTGGGGTCAGGAAAAAACCTGGTGCCTGGGAAACACCCATGAATCCACAAGAATTAGCCCAGCTAAGACTCCTAGCCATAGACAGTGCCTGGACTGGCCATCTATTGTAATCATATTGGTAACTACTGTATTTGTCATCAGAGAGATTTTACCCAGTAACTGACTAGTCCCAGTCCAGGAGTTCTCCTTAAGAAAGGGAGGAGGGATTTACGAGCTGTGGGGGTCTAGGTCATGTTAAAGCATGATGGAGGAACCAACAGAGACAGCTGACCTTAGCTCATAGGAGCACATGGTCTCTGCACTAACAGTTAGGGAGCCTACATGGGATCAACCTAGGCCCTCTGCATGTGTGTAACAGTTGGATAATGTGGTCTCTTTGTAAGGCTCCTAGCAGTGTTATCAGAACCTTTTCCTGGTGCTTAGTAGACTCTTCATAACCTGTTCCCCAGGTTATGAAAGCTGGATTATTTCTCCCAGTCTTTATGCAGGGGGAGGAAGTTGCTCTTACCTCAACTTGCTGGGCCATGCTTTGGTCAAACCCATGAGAGGCCTGCCCCTTTCAGGATGGAAACGGAGAACTGGATGAGGTGAGGGGTGGGGTGGTAAGTGATAGTAGGGGGAGAGACTGGAGAGAGAGGAGAGAGAGGAAACTGTGGTCAATATGTAAGATAAATGTAAAAAGTTAATAAAATAAAATTTAAAAATATTGTTCCCCCCTCAGAATTGAAAGCTGTATCTGTACTTACATAGCTTAGACTACTGATGGATGGATGCCTACAAATTTATTCTGGAGACTTTAAGAAATGTGTTAGCTTAGTGACTTCTTTCTGTTTTTGTTTTTGTTTTTTTGGGTGTGTGTGTGTGTATGTATGTTTGTTTGTTTGTTTGTTTTTTCTTTATTTCACGTCTTCGGTAAATCATTTTATTGAGTTTTATTTCATGATGTATTTTCTGGACTATCTACAATATTAGCATTGTGTAAAGAACCTGACAAAATAAATTAAAATTCAATTCATTTCTTGGGGCTTGTAGAGTGGAATTTTAAGGTACAACAGGACATGAAGATAACACAGTGGTGTTCAGTATTTGCCCATAGGCAGCAATGTACTGTAGGTCATTGGACTGACTGAACCTTGGGATTTGAGCATGAGTTCAGAGCCACGCCTGGACACAGTTCAGTGATTTTATTTGCTGTGATAAGACACCCTGGCCAAGGAACTGTATAGAAAAAAAGTTTATTTGGGACTTACCATTGTAGAGAGTGAGAGTCCATGCTAATCATGGGTTAGAGCATAACAGCAGACAAGAAGGGATGGCTCTGTAGGAGTAGCTGAGAGCTTTCATTTTTATCCACAAGAATGGGGAATAGAGAGAGATTTGCCTGGGAATGTGGCCATTCAGTATTTTATTGCTATGAGGAAACACATCACTGTGGCAACTATTATAAAAGGAAGCACTTAGTTGGTGCTTGCTTACAGTTTAAGCGGTTTAATGCATTTTCATTATGGTGGGAAGCACATAATAGCAACACACAAACAGGCATGATCCTGGAAAAGTAGCTGAAAATTCTACATCCAGATCCACAGACAGAAGGAAAAGAGAGTGACACTGTGCCTAGCTTGAACATTTGAAACCTAACCTCACCCACCCATTACCAGTAACATACTTCTTCTAACAAGGTCACATGGACTCCAACAAAGCCATACCTTCTAATCCCTGTCAAGTAGTGCCAGTCCCTAATGATTAAGCACTCAAATATATGAACCTATCAGGGTCATTTCTATCCAACCAACACATTCTTTTTGCTGGTCCCCATATGCTTATAGCCACATCATAATGCAAAAATCCATTCAATTCAACTTCAAAAGTCCCAATAGTCTGTAACAGTCTCAATATTGTGAGATTCATGGCAATCTCTTAACTGTAATCTGTAAAATCAAAATATAAAAGATCACATACTTCCAACATAACAGTGGCACATGATACACAATTATAAAGGGAATAAAGGGAGCATAGTGAGGAGAACTGGACCAAAACTAGACCTAAAACCAGCAAGGAAAACTCCAAGCTCTTTATCGCCATGTCTTATGTCAAAGGGCTCTTCAGATCTCCAACTCCTGTCAGCTTTGTTGACTGCAACACACTTCTCTCTTGAACTGGGTCCACACATGGTATGTAGCTCTCCTTGGCAGGTATCCCTTGAATCTGTCACCTCTAACATCTTGGGCTCTCCAACACAATCCAGGCTTTACCTTCACAGCTTCATACTGGCCTCTCTGGACCACTGTACAAGGACACCCAGACACATGCTTGGCCTCATCAGCTTTCTTTAGCTGTGGAAAAAGATTTCACAATCCATTTCTTCTATTCTTGACTTAAAAGCCAGAGCAATGTGGTTGAAGCCTGCTTACCAGGTCTGAAAGTTGGCCCCCTCATTCAAATACATTTTCTTCAGCTTTCTGCTGTTGATGGTTTCCTTTAATGCTAAGCTTTTCATTAGTTCCTTTTTATAAGTTGAAAACCTAGATGGGTGAGGTTTTGCCCTGGGACTACCACTCCTCTTACTTCATTTAGCTTCAGGCTCTTCTTTAAACTTTTTATCTCCTTGAGCACTGAACTTAGCTCCATTACATTCCTGGTGCTCATTTTCTCTTCAAACTGTGTATTTTATATTTTTCCTTTCTCAGCTTGTTTCTTTTCATTATAGATCTGCATAAGAGTGACAAAAACTGAATGACAGAGTCAATACTAGACTGTTTTAAAATCTCCTCTGCCAATATCAGTAATCTTAAACTCTTCAAGTTAGCCTTGGACAGATTTTTCAGACACAGACAAAAAGCAGTCACATTTTTTTTTGCCAAAGTTTCACAAGAATTGCTTTAGGCCACATACTAATATTCTTCCCCTCAGAAACCTCTTGAGCTAGGACCCCATATTTCCTTTCTCCCTCATCACCATTGACTTCAATGCTTCTTTGGATGGCTCATTAAGCTCCACTTAAAATGTCCAATTGCTTTTCTAATTCAAAAATCTCTCAAGTAGCACCCTTTCTTAATGACCAAGCATTCAAATATATGACCATATGTTGTCCATTCCTACCCAAACCAAACCACCACAGAGTGGCATGTGGTTTTGAAATCTCAAAGCCAGCCCCTAGTGACACAGTTTTTCCAACAGGGCCACATCTCCTACAACAAGGCCTTACCTTCTAATCTTTCCCAAGCAGTTGCACCAAATCGAAACCAAGTCTTCAAACAGGGCTTTCTCTTCAAATAACTACAAGTAAAAAAGACTATTTAAAACTGTAGGTTAGTGCAATAACTCTTTTGGAATTGCCCACTTTCACCCTTGTATGTGCCTCATGTCACTCAAGCAAACTCTGTCTTCTACATTAACTTTTGGGTATCTTTTGTGAATTCATTCAGCAGAGATAATAAGTGCCAGGGAGTCAGGGACAACCTTTTTAGACATTTGAATCATACAAAAGAGAAATTATGCACAGGATTATTAATCATGAGAGTATCTCACCAATCTCTTTTCTTACTATAGTTTACTTTATAAGTTTACAGCTTGCCCCAACAGAGAAAAATCCTAGAGAGTTTCTATTTACTAGGTACATTTCATTCTCTTAAGTGAAATTATTTCTTTCTTTAAAAATGGCAACAAAGTCAGTGGATAGTCACCATTATCTGTGATAATGATGCTAAAATATAAAACATACTTTTCCCTTTGACCATTTCCTAATACCAGCTGCTATTTTGTCCACTTTTTCTGTGTTTCTGATATGTGTAGTTGAGAACTGTACTTATTGACTGGGGCTTTGGGAAGAATCAAAAATAACAAAATACAACCTTTCACCTTTGTTATACTGGTTTACATAGGCCTTTTCAAAGAAGTCCTTGAATCTGATTTCTCAAATTGTTCAATCCTGTATCACTAGTATTCTTTATAAGGCTGTGGACATGAAATGTCAGCCAGTAATAAAGTTCTACTTTACCTGGCTACATCCTTCTGTATACATCTCCCTAGAATTAAAAGAGGGAGTACTGGCCAAATGCCATCTCAATTTCATCTTACTTTATTATTTCCCAAAGAGCAAACTAGATAACATTTTAAACTCCCAGTAAGGAAACTAATTTATGCAGATATAAAGCTGAATGCAAATGATTCAAAGCCACCAGGCAAGAAAAGCTTTAAAGGCAATTTTGAAATACAGCTTTGAACCTCTCTCTCTGTCTCTCTCTCTGTCTCTCTCTCTCTCTGTCTCTCTCTGTCTCTCTCCCTCCCTCCCTCTCTCTCTCTCTCTCCTCTCTCTCTCTCTCTCTCTCTCTCTCTCTCTCTCTCTCTCTCTCTCTCTCTCTCTCTCTCTCTTCATCTGTATCAGATATGTAATACTTTCAGCCAGTAAAGACTTTCCCAATTCTTTCTAGTCTTTTGTTGTCTCTTTTACTTTGTTTCTTGGTGTTCTTGGTATGTATAAAATATTCTGATTGGGGATGGACCTTGTATGTCATAGGTTACACACACACACACACATACACACACACACACACACACACACACACACACATACACACACACACACACACACACACACACACACACACAACACACACACACACAGTGTTAAACTTGTTTGTACAAATAAAAGCTGTCTGAAGGACAGAGAATGGAACTTGCCATTACCTAACCATAGAGATCTGGAGGTCTGGCTGGGCAGAGAGAGGATATAAACAGGAATAAACAGGAACTCTCTCTCTTGTCTGCTGAGATGCTAAGGAGATATAGTGTGTGGCTGTGTCTTGCTCCTTCTTCATTCTGATCCCTCATCATTTTCCTCTACATCTGACTCTCGGATTTTATTATTTAGACCAATTAAGAACCCCTTTTACATTTTTGTGACTAACAGACATCCTTCATCACACAGAAACTGTTTTAGTCAGTGTTCATTGCTGTGAAGAGTCACCACAACTATGGCAATTATTATAAAAGAAAGTATTTAACTTGAGCTTAATTGCAGTTCAGTGATTTAGTCTATTATTATCACATCAGGGAGCATGGTGGAATACAGACTTGGTGCTGGAGAAGGAGTTAAGAGTTATACATTGGATCCATAGACAGCAGGAAGAGAGAAACACTAAGCCCACCCTCAGTGACACACTTCCTTCAACAAGCCACACCTATCCCAATAAGACCATACCTGCTAATAGATCCAGTCCCTGGTGACAAAGCTTTTGAATATGTGATCCATGGGGCCATTGTTATTTAAACCACCACACACACTAAACACTTTTTAAAATCTTTATTAAAATTGGAGTATTATATAGTGCTCATCCATAAATGATACATTCTTCACAATTCAGGGAATTTGTGAAAGATGAGAAAAAATATTCTAAGAGCAAGTAGTTAGGAAGGGGGGATCAGGAAGAACAATTTCTTCTGGACATGACAGGACCCATTGCACTCATGAACATATAGCAGCTGTGATTGCTTTCATTGTACCCACATAGAATCAAGCCAGGCAATATTACAGCATGTAAAGAAGAGACACTTGAATACACACCCTTGGCTGAAGAACTACTGATAGAGGAGAGAGAGAGTCGGTGTGGTCCCTGTAAAGTGTGGTCCCATACTCCAGGAGATGGCTTCAAACCCATGCATGTGTACACAGCAGTAATTAGACTCTGTATTTTTCTTTAATTATTAAAAAGGGACATGGAGGTTGATGGAGAGACAGGTTATTTGGAGAAGAATACAATAAGAGTGGAGTGGGAAGTAGGGAGTGAATATGATCAAAATACAGTATGTATGCATAGGAAATTCTCAAAGAATAATTTTTCAAAGTGGTATTTAAAGAATCAAAGCAACAATTGTATATATGCATATATACATACAAACCTCACCTTGTCAAATGTGGCCTGTTCTTAGCCACTCTTCCAAGTGCATTTTACAACACTCCCTTATTTATTCCAAGGGCCATTGCTACAACACAGGGCTTGGTTGTTCCCAACCAAGAACCCAGATTGAGGCTCTGGGAAATGGCATTCACTGACACTTCTACCTGGAATACTTTTGTCAGATTCTTTCTAGGATTTATTTCCTCAATTCACTGAGGTCACTGTAGTAAATGATGTTATGTGATCAGACACATATTATGGCCTCCTTATCTCAAATATCCCTCTGTTCTTTTACAGATTGATCCCTTATCCTAATGATTCTTCTTTTCAATACATTTCGCTACCTGACACTGGTTTAGAGCTATACACATTCACTTTGTTTCTATCCCTACCACTGGGCTGAATACTCTTAGAGGAACAAGTAGCCTATTTGTTATATTCCTTATGTACATAGAGAAGTCATGCAAGGATTATTTCTTAAAGAAGTAAGATTTCTTCAAAGCACCTGTCACTATATTCCCATCAATATTCTGTGTGGCTTACAGAATTAAACAAGAATCTTCCCAGCACATGTAACTTAAAAAATGAAAGCTTTGTAATACTTGGGTACCCTTGATTTATTTCCTTATTTGAAATCATGTATTAATTTTTTGTGAAATTTTTATAAGTGTAGAAACTACAAAAGGAAGCCAAAAGGCTTTTCTTCCTTTGCCGTTTGTTCTCTTGCTGGGATCCACTGGGAAGACTACTTAGAAAAGCTGGTACATATGGGTAGTAATGTATTTGTCAGAATAGGTTAGAGTAATGGAGTATCAATAAGCAACCATCAGATCTCAGTAGTTTAATAAATGTGACTGAGTTCTTCCTGAGGTTACACATTTAGCGAAGATCAGTAGATAGAGGAGGCATACATTCCCCTACATTCCACTCTGGGACCTGGTCTGATTCTACCTGTCAGGGACTTGGTACATTCAGTATGAAGCAGATGGCTTATTTAAATTACTGTAATTCAAAGAATGCTTCACAAAGTGCCAATTCACTAAGGTGTCAGCAGTGGGTAGGGAACCACAAGAGATACTGAAACACTGGCAAAGATGTCACCATCTTTCACCTGCCCTGCCTGGAGGAGGATGCTTTGATTGCAGATCTGGGAATGGATGCTGAGAAATGACACACAGCTTTTGCTGTACCTCAGACTGAAAACAGTGTATATCAGTTGAGCTCACAGTTCACTGGTCAGACCTTCTCACATATTTTTAACAACTCCTATAGTCGTATTTTGTCTAAATATAATGTATATTGGCATATCAAATATGCAAGTGGCAATGTGAATTTCCATCCAAGACTGACTTATCACAGAAATGAAGCTTTTGTTCAAATATGTTATCAACTTTGTGAACTTTTATCAGTTTTAAAAGTTAGATGCCTTCAGCTGTCAAGTCATTATAATTTCTAATTTTGATCAGTATAATTTTTAAACTTTTGATTGGTGTCATAACTTATCATGGCAGATAGGATTTGGGGAAATATTAATAATTAAACATTCTAAATGAAAGATTTCATGAACCAACTTTCTTTATATGTGATCAAAGTGACAACTTGTTGACAGATGACTGTTACATGCCCTCCAATCTGGTGAAATGATTTTTCTTTTTTTAAGGACAGAACATATCAAATCATTCAATGTCAAATTTTAAGAGCTCACCATTTGATTTTTAATGCATTAGCATATTACCCTGGAAAACTCTGAGCCACATATCATTTTGTTTAAAGAAATAAAGATAATAAAAATGTTTCAGTCAGAATTAGATAATTTTCACTGCCATAACAAACAACCCCCAAATGTGTCTTTGGCTTTTTTGTTTGTTTGTTTGTTTGTTTGTTTCCTTTTCTGTTCACTCATGAAGTGTCATGGTCTACTTCTTGTTCATACATACTTCACTGAGTGACTGATGGTCTTAGTTCTTCATCATCTAGAGTCAGACACTCATCGGAAACAGTTGAGTATTGGGCTGTGGCAAAAACAGTGACTACAAGGTTCAGGCATTATGCTGACCTGCCCCTGTCACCTGGCAGAACGCACTCAGGGAGTAGCCTGGTCAGCCCAAGGTTCCATGAGTACTAGTCTGCACTCAGGTACAAAGGACCCCTTTAAAAGATGAACCCCTGCCCACTTACGCTCTCTTTCTGCTCTTTCAAGCTACTCTCTCTCTCGCTCTGTCTCTGTCTGTCTCTGTCTGTCTCTGTCTCTGTCTCTCTCTCTCTCCTCCCCTCCCTTCCCCTCCTCTCCATTCTCCTCTCTTTCTGCTCTTTTCCAGCTCTCTTCCTGCCCTCTCTTCACGCTGTTCCCCTGGGGTAGACAGAATTTTTTCTGTTTCCCTCTTCTCTTCTGTCCCCTCTGTGTCATATTTTCTCTTTACCTCTTTTCTCTTTCCTTCCCCCTCCCTTCCCTTTCTAATAAAACTTCTCACTTAAACTGTGTCTGCCTGGCGTGTTTGTCCCCCCTGCCTCAGTCACCTTAGTCTACCATGGTCCCCCACCCAAGGGCCTCCTTAAAGCTTTATCCTAACACTGACTCCTACTATTTCCACTTAGGAGCTATGTACCTGACATGTACTCAGAAATGACTTGCTTCCTTCCTGGTATTGTTTTGTTTGCTCCTCTGAAGCTTCCCCTGATAATTATATGGGCCTTCATGGTGCTGTGCACTATTGCTTTCATCTGTCACTCCATTGTCCCCCATCTCTATCTAGTCCTTTCCCCTCTATAGAGGTTAGAGGAAAGAACTCAAAGTTCTACATTGCAATTACTGGATTGATTCTTGGTGTGACCAGTCTCCTTCCTTAAGCTACTTAGACTCATAGTTACCATACTAGTCTGTTATTAGAATAACCTTACAGATTAGGGAGACAGTTTTGAATAACAAAACCAACTATGATCATTTAGAGAATCCCAAGAATATTAGGAGCCCATTGTCACAAATCGACAACAAATAATAATTTACTATTACTTCATAGAAAGTGTCTCTCTTTTATTTTTTATTTATTTTTATCTTTGGGTTAAGATGCTATTCATTTCATTTTTCAAATGATGGCATCCAAAACTGTGACTGTTACAACCTTATCAAAAAAGTTTATTTTAGACCAATGAAGAATAAGAAAAAATATTCATTGTACTTTCATTTATTTTATCTTTGATACATCTCCTTTTAAAATATAGTTTCACAGTCATGGCCTCTATAGCTTTCATTCTGTCTCAAGAATTTGTATTAGCATTGTGTGGAAGACCGGATTGCTGGCATTGGATTTCCTGTGTTGTTTGAAAACAGTTTCTTTTGTAGTATAATTTAGCTATATTATTTCTAGGATAATGAATTTTATTTTGCAGTAACCATTTTATTCCATCATGCTTTAGTTTGAATATTTCTTTTATGATAGCATGTTGGTTGTAATTTGTAGGCAAAATGTTTACCCTTTCTGGATTCTGTAAGATTTTTCTATTAAGTTTTGGGTTTCTGCAGACTGAATATATGTCTAATTATATGTATCTCTTTCACTCCCTGTAAACACATACAGACAGACAGACACACATACGTATCATTCTTGGTGTTTACTTTATCTTGCATTTAATATCTGCCATGAATAGCTATACCATGTATTTTAGAAAAGTATTTTATTACAACTTAGTTATTATGTGCCACTATTCCATTCTTCTCCCACTCTTGTTGTTATGTTTATATCATATCTCTAAAATTGTCCCATAGTTCTTAAATTTTAAGTCTTTGTATTATGTTGTTATTATTTTCTCTCTGGTTCTTTCGTTCACTATACTGGCTAATATGATGAATCTTTTTAGTCTTCAGTCTTAATAATACTTTTTATTTCTACCACTTACAGAATTCTTCCTTGGAGTTTCCAGGTCTCAGCTATATTGATTTGTCAGTTTTCATTCTTTGTCCATTAGAATACCTAATACTTTATTGTCAATTGTGTAATGTTTTGTATGACAATCACAACATTTGTGTTGTAACTGATTATTTTAAAGATAATTGTTTTTCTGCCTTTTTATGTGCTTCATATCTATGATTATGTGTGGTTGTGTGAATCTGTGTGTGTGTGCATACAAATGTGTGACACAGAGTAATAGAAAATGACACCAGATGTATGCCCTTTGTGGCAGTCTTTATTTTATATGACTATTGGTTAGCTATTTGCAATGGAATTCATGATTTCTAGTACTGTCTTTACCTACTGTTTTAACTCTGAACTTCCTAACTCTTTTGAGAAAGAATCTCTGTGACTTGATATAGATATATAAAGATATAGTTATATTATTAATTCTTTGAGATTTTTCACCCAATGTATTTTGATCATATTTACTAGTCTTTCCCAGATCCTCTCAAATCCACTTTCTTTACCCTTGCCTTCTTACATACCCAACTTACACTTTTATTTTTCTTTTTTAAAATTTTAACTATTAAGTCTAATTTGTATTGTCCATTTTTTTTTCTGGGAAACAGGGCCTATCCTGGAGTGTGGTGAACCTACTGGGGTTATATGGTTAAAAACGATGGACTCTTCTTCTCCCAGCCACTATCTAATGTCAATAACTCCTTAATAATTATCTGTGGTATTTTTTAACTACCTCCTGCTTCATAGCTTTATGAAAGCTATGAGATACAATAACCTATAGGTATAATGATAAATCATAAAAACTGATAGTCATTTAGATGGTAATAAGTTCTGTCCTAGATATGTTTTAAACATATCTAGCCATAGTTGTTAGTTCCTGGTAACAAAGCCAACTATGTTTCATCTTGTAGAGTGTGCTTTAACTGTAATCAGAAGGTGGTTGATTTCTTCCATGACGTTCATACCACTGTTACACCAATGGGTCTTGTCAGATTCCTTGTAATTTAGATTGCTGGATTTACAACTTGGTAGGACTAATGACTACTTTCTCCAGCTGTACTACACATAACAGTAAAATACTACCCTTTATGGATGAAGCTTTCAAGTGAGTACCAGCTTGATTTTTTTTATGTTCTGTGACAGAGAATTGGGATCCTTAGCAATATTGTTTTACCACCATGTTCTGGGGGGTAACCAAGAGTATTTGCAGTGGTCTATACTGTTTGGGCATAAATAGGACACCATTGGCCAACAATTCAAATAGAAATGACCAATTCCTAGCACTGGAGTGTTTATTTGCTAGCATATGTTACCTAATTAGGGTCTTCCCATCCCCCCATTATAGGTTAATCCTATTTAAACTCATTTTAGATATGTATATATTTTAGAAAATATCTGCAGTGGTAATTTTACATAAGGAGATTTTACTGAAAGGACTTTAGTTGTTAGTTACATCTCCTTGCATTACCTATTTCCATCTCCCATCCTATTTAATCATCCCTGTTTCATTGTGTCTTATAGTTTGAACTCAAACCCCTTCCTCTTATTATAGACTATTGGTGACATGACACTTGGTTATGGTGGAAGGAAAATATACTCTATCATCTTTCAATGAAAACTCGATGGTTCTTTGGGAATGTGGCCTATGCCCATTACACATTGGCATGGTTTGGAAATGAAACACTATTCATGAATTGAGGCTTGGTGCTAAGACCAGAGGCCAAAGCATTGAGAGGCAATAAGGGTTTTGACACACACACACACACATACACACACACACACACACACACACACACACACACATATATATACTTATATAAATATATAGAAATGTAGAATCATAATTTGATGGCATTGTTGAAGAGTGGTGGAAACATGTATGTGGAACTAGTGGAGATGTTTTGTTAAAGACTATACCTTCTTTTTTGTTTGTTTGTTTTTTGTTGTTGTTATTGTTGCTGTTGTTTTGCGACATGTTTTCTCTGTAGCTTTGTAGCTTATGCTGGAAGTCACTTTGTAGATCAGTCTAGCCTTAAACTCAAAGATATCTGCCAGTCTCTGTCTCCCAAGTTCTGGGGTTAAAGACATGCACCCCCAGGCAGGCAGATCTCCATGTGTTTAATGTCATCCTGGTCTACAGAGCAAATTGTAGGATAGCCATGGCCACACAAAGAAAACCTGCCTTTAAGTAAAAGAAAATCAAAGTGTTATAGAGTATAACTTATACCTATACCCAGCCATTTTGTATCTATCTATGCTTCTTGGTCAATAGCCAAGCAATCATAGTTTGAAATTTTTCCTCTTTTTAAATTGATTCTCTAAAGTCTTTATCATAGTGATGAAAAACTGACTACCTATACATGGTTGATGGATTAACAGCTCTGTCTTGCTCACTCATCCCTTCCTTGACCACAACATTCTGAATTTACTTTCTAGAGAATTTATCTTGCCAGAAGTATTTGAATGATGACTTCTAAAATATTTACATGTTGCAAATAAAATGGGTATTTATATTTTTATTTATTTGTTAAGCTATAGAAAATTAATAAGCACAATAATTATTAATAATTAATTTACATATCTCTGTGATGTTTAGGAGAATATATATGAATATGCCATCTGATACATTCAATATATTTAAATGCTAATAAGATTAAAAGTCAGTTTTACTTTATTTCAAAGATTCTCCATATATTTGCAACCAAAATCAGGACATACCCACAAATATTCACGAAAAAATTTGCATTGTTAAATTAACCTTAGTGGAACATTTTCATACTGGCACAGGTCTCAGCATACGTACACTGTTTTTTTTTTAATTATAATGTTTTCATATTTTAATTTGAAACAAGCCTGTTTTACATAACAATTCCATTTCCCTCTCCTCCTCCCCTACCAACCTCCTACCCCATACCCAAATCCCCTTTCTGTTCCCCAGAGAGGATGACATCTTCAATGGAGGATCTTCAAAGTCTGTCACATCATTTGGAACAGGGCCTAGGTCTTCCCCCATGCGTCTAGGCTGAGAAAGTATCCTTCTATGGGGAATAGGTTCCCAAAGTACATTTGTACACTAGGGATAACTACTGATCCACTACCAGAGGCCCCAAAGACTGACAAGCCCTCCTAATACCCACATTCAGGGTGTCTGGGTCGGTCCTATGCTGGTTTCCTAGCCATCAGACTGGAGTTCATGAGATCTCCCTTGTTATGGTCAGCTTTTTATGTGGGTTTTTCTAGCCTAGTCTTGACCCCGTTGCTCAACACTACTTGCTCTCTGCAACTGGATTCCAGGAGTTTGGCTCAGTGTTTACCTGTGGGAGTCTGCTTCTGCTTCTATGAGCTACTGGATGAAGGCTCTAGGATGGCATATGAGGTATGTCATCAATCTCATTATCGGGGAGGGTATTTAAGGTAGCCTCTTCACTATTGATTAGATTGTTAGTTGGGGTCATCTTTGTAGATCTATGGATATTTCCCTAGTGCCAGATTTCCTTTTAAACTTACAATGGCTCTCTCTATTGTGGTATCTCTTTTCTTGCTCTCCTCTCTTCTTCCTCTGACTCAATTTTTGTACTCCCTCATGCCCTCCTCCCTCCTCCCTACTCCTCTTTTCTCCTTCTCTTTTTTCTATCTCCCTCTCCCCTCACCCAAATACTCCCAATTTGCTCAGTAGATCTTGCCCCTTCTCCTGTCTCCAAGGGACCATGTATGTTATTCTTAGGGTCCTCCTTATTTCCTAGCTTTTCTGGCAGTGTGGATTATAGCTTAGTGATCCTTTATGTCTAAAATCTATCTATTAGTGAGGACATACCATGTTTATCTTTTTGTGACTCACTCAGGATGATTTCTTCTAGTTCCACCCATTTGCCTGTTTGTAGGTTTATGAATTAATATCAGGGTTTTCAATTCACTTCCCTTGGTCTACCTGTCTAGTTTTGCACCAATATCAAGATATTTCCAGGACTATATCTCTATAATAGAGCTTGAAGTCAAGGATGGTGATGTCTCCAGAAGTTCCTTTATTGTATAGGATTGTTTTGCCTATCCTGGGTCTTTTGTTTTTTTATATAATGTTGAGTTTTATTCTTTCAAGGTCTGTGAAGAATTGTGCTGGGATTTTGATGGGGATTGCATTGAATCTGTAGATTGTTTTTTGCAAGATTGCCATTTTTACTATGTTGATCCTACCTATCTATGAGCATGGGAGAACTTCCCATTTTCTGGTATTGTTTTTAATTTCTTTCTTTAAAGACTCAAAGTTCTTATTATATAGTTCTGATACTTGTTTGGTTAGTGTTACCCCAAGATATTTTATGTTTTTTTATAGCTATTTTGAAGGGTAATGTTTCTCTGATTTCTTTCTCAGCCCCTTTATGGTCTGTATATAATAGGGCTGCTGATTGTTTTTTTTTTTTACTTTTTTATGATATTAATTTTATTTTACATATCGATCCCAGTTCCCTCTCTTTCTCTCCCTTCCTCCCAACCTCCCTCCATCCCTTTTTTCTTTCTTCCCTTCCTCCCTCCCTTGCTCCCTCTTTCCCTGTCTCCCACCCTCACATGCACCCCCACAACCCTTACATCCTATTCCCACCAAATCTACATGTAGGGTGATGCCCTTCAGGAGGGTCATCTAAATCTTTCAAGTCTTTTGGAGTAGGGACTAGGAATTCTCTCCTGTCTCTAGGTTAAGGGAGTATCTCTCCATGGGGGATGTGCCTGAAAAGTCATTTTGTACACTAGGAATACATCCTGGTTCCACTGTCTGTGGTCCCTTAGACTTCTCAGGCCTTCTAGCTGAGACACATATTTAGGGGTTCTGAGTCAGTCCCATGCTGGATTCCCAGCTATAAGTCTGGGGGCCCATTAGCTCCTCCTTGTTCAGGTAAGCTGTCTCTATGTGTTTCTGCAACCTGGTCTTGTCCTCCCTCTCTGCATCTGGATTCTAGCTCAGCTCAGTGTTTAATTGTGGGTGTTTATTTCTGTTTCCAACAGGTACTAGATGAGGGCTCCATGATGGTGGATAAGTTAGTTGTTGATCTCATTATCAGGAAAGGGCATTTATGATAGCCTTTCCACTGTTGCTGAAGTTGTTAGTTGGGGTCAGTCTTGTAGGTCTCTGGACATTTCTTTAGGTTCAGTTTCCTCTTTAATCCTATAATGGCTCCATCTTTTATGTTCTCTCTCTCTCTGTCTCTCTGTCTCTGTCTCTCTGTCTCTGTCTCTCTGTCTCTGTCTCTGTCTCTCTCTGTCTCTCTCTCTCTCTCTCTCTCTCTCTCTCTCTCTCTTCTATTCCTCCCCTGACTCAATCATCCTAGTCCCATATACATTCAGTTCCTCCCCTTCTCTTTCTCCTAATTCCCTCTCCATTCACTGTCCCCCACTTCCCATGTGCTCTAGAGAACTTGTCCCTTCCCCCTTCTGTGAGGGAACTTATATGAATCTCTTAGAATCCACCTTGTATCCTAGTTTCTTTGGCAGTGTGAATTATAGGTTGGTGATCCTTTGTTCTAGGTCTAAAATCCATATATGAGTGAGTACATACCATGTTGATCTTTTTGTGACTGGGTTACCTCATTCAGGATGGTTTCTTTAAGTTCCATTCACTTGCCTGTGAATTTCAAAATTCCATTGTTTCTTTCAGCAAAGTAGTATTCCCTTGTGTAGATGTGCCACATCTTCTTCATCCATTCTTCAGTTGAGGAGCATCCAGGTTGCTTCCAGGACCTTGCTATTACAAATAATGCTGCTATGAACATAGTTGAGCACCTATCTTTGTTGCATTTATGTGGATCATTTGGGTATATGTCTAAGAGCGGGATTGCTGAGTCCTGTGGTAGACTAATTACCAATTTCCTGAGGAACCGCCATACTGATCTCCAAAATGGCTGGACAAGTTTGCACTTCCACCAGCAGTGGAGTGTTCCCTTTCTCTCATCCTCTCCAACATAAGCTGTCATTGGTGTTTCTAATTTTATCCATTCTGGCAGGAGTAAGATGGTATCTCAAAGTTGTTTTGTTTTGCATTTCCCTGATAGTTAAGGGTGTTGAGCTCTTTCTTAAGTGTCTTTCAGCCTTTTTGAATTCCTCTATTGAGAATTCTTTATTCAGTTCTTTAGCCCATTTTTAATAGGGTTATTTGGTGTTTTGTTGGCTAGTTTCTTGAGTTCTTAGTATATTTTGGAGATCAGTACTCTGTCAGATGTAGGATTGGTGAAAATCTTTTCCCAGTCTGTGGGCTGCCATTTGGTCTTGTCAGCTGTGTCCTTTGCCTTACGGAAGCTTCTAAGTATGAGGAGGTCCCATTTATTAATTGTCACGCTCAGTGTCTGTGCTACTGGAGTTATGTTCAAGAAGCGGTCTCCTATAAAAATTTGTTCAAAGGTACTGCCCACTTTCTCTTCTAAGAGGTTCAGTGTGGCTGGATTTATGTTGAGGTCTTTGATCCATAGTGGCTTGAGTTTTGTGCATGGTGATAGACATGGGTCTATCTGCAGTCTTCTACACACCATTATCCAGTTGAGCCAGCACCTTTTGTTGAATATTCTTTCCTCTTCCCATTGTATACTTTTAGCTGTTTTGTCAAAAATCAAGTGTTCGTAGGCCTGTGGGTTAATATCCAAATTTTCAATTCGATTCCATTGGTCTACTTGTCTATTTTTGTGCCAGTACCAGGCTGTTTTCAGGACTGTAGCTCTGTAGTAGAGCTTAAATTCGTGGATGATGATGCCTCCTGAAGTTCCTTTATTGTACAGGATTGTTTTGGCTATCCTGGGTCTTTTGCTTTTCCATATAAAGTTGATTATTATCCTTTCAAGGTCAATGAAGTATTGTGCTGGGATTTTAATGGGGATTGTGTTGAATCTATAGATTGTTTTTGACAACATTGTCATTTTTACTATATTTATCCTACCTATTTAAGAGCATGGGAGATCTTTCCATATTCTGGTATCTTCTTTAATCTCTTTCTTTAAAGGCACAAAATTTTTAATACGTACGTCTCTCACTTGTTTGGTAAGCAATACTCCAAGATACTTTATGTTGTTTGTGACTATTGTAAAGGGTGATGTTTCTCTGATTTCTTTTTCAGCCCTTTTATCATCTGAATCAAGTATGGCTACTGATTTTTTTTTGAGTTTATTTTGTATCCTGCTAGTTTGCTGAAGGTGTTCATCAGCTGTAGGAGTTCCCTCGTAGAGTTTTTTGGGTCACTTATGTAAACTATCATATCATCTGCAAATAGAGACAGTTTGACTTCTTCCTTTCCAATTTGTATCCACTTGATCTCCTTTTCTTATAGCTCTAGCTAGAACTTCAATACAATATTGAAGAGATAATTGGAATTGCATTGAGTTTATCTCCATTTAGTTTTATGTTGGCTGATCATTTGCTGTATATTGCTCTTATTATGTTTAGGTATGTTTATTATGTTTAGGTATGTTTCCTGTTATCCTTGATCTCTCCAAGACCTTTATCAAGGAGGGGTGTTGGATTTTATCAAAGGCTTTTTCAGCAGCTAGTGAGATAATTATGTGGTTTTTTTTCAGTTTGTTTAGTGGATCACATTGTTGGTATTTTGTATGTTTAATGATCTCTGCATCCCTGAGATGAAGCCTACTTGGTCATGGTAGATGATTTCTCCGATGTGTTCTTGGATTCAATTTGCTAGTATTTTATTGTATATTTTGCATCAGTGTTCATGAGGGATATTGGTTTGTTGTTCTCTTTTTTAGTTGTGTCTTTGTGTGGTTTCAGTACCAAAGTAATTGTAGGCTTGTAAAAAGAGTTTGGCAATGAGCCTTCTGTTTCTATTGTGTGGAGCACTTTGAGGAGTATTGGAATTAGCTGTTCTTTGAATTTGTGGTGGAATTCTGCACTGAAACCATCTTGTCTTGGGCCTTATTTTTTTTTTTTTTTTTGGGTTGGGAAATTTTTATGACTGCTTCTATTTCATTAAGAGTTATAGGCTTCTCCTGTGGGACACATACACTATTTTCTAGTACAACTTTTATAACTACTTGGTGAATTTCAATGACAACAACTCATATTTTCAAGATTTGTTGGTCTTGTGAATTACAAATCTTTTTCCCCTCCCCCCTTTTTATAGTTGTAACACATTCATGAAAAAGTATAATAGCATGTAAAATAAAAATCAGATAATTCTAAACCTGACTTTGGCTATGCTAATGTTTTACTTTTGTTCTGTTTGTCTTACTATTCAAGGTTAATATAATAGATTTCATAAAAGTTTGCTTTTTAATTAGTTAAAGGAATGGCAAATTTCCAACAAAGATCAGAATTAATATGTTCAGCCTTAAATATATTGAGTTTATTTTTTTGAGAGGATATATTTTATTAATGGAAGATTTGAAGCACTACTGTCTTCTAGATATGACATCTTTATACAACATAAACTCATAGCAGCTGTGGCTATTTGCATAAGATTTGAATAAGAATGAAGTATCCAAAATTCCCAGTTAGAAGTAGAAGGAATTCTCCAGGCCTCGCCTTCTGAGAAGCTATGACAATTGATAAATGGTGCTGGAGGAGAGACTATTTTGAAGATATGACTTTGTTCTAGTGACTGATCTCACACTCATACATGTGAGCAACACCAATTGGACTTAGTGGGTTATTAAAAAGAATGATGTTGGGAGGGGGCATGAGGAGATGATGGAAAGAGTGGGACATGGGAACTGGGAGATAAAAATTATCATATTTCCTTGTATAGCTGTATGATACTATCAAAAGTAGAGAAACTTATTTTTAAAAATTTGATTATTAATTATTTAAGCATTCTTATTAATCCATTAAGTATATTTTCAAGTTTGATAAATGCTATAATAATCAATTTTATTGTGCTTAACTTTCTTTAAGGGCTATCAGAAATAGAACCCTACAAATATATTGAATAAATTATGGGTATATACTACTCAAAGTTTCTGGAACTAACTGTACAATCTCAAAATCTCTGAATCATCTCTAAATATTGATTAGTTGTATTGTTGATAATAAACTATTTTTAAATTAAATGCCAGCTATGTGATTTCTTTGTTTGGAAACATTGAAATTGTCTGCTGTTTTGATTTGATGCTATTTGATTCCCATGCTTAATCAGAAAATCCATGTTGCCTCCCAGTACCTAGAGTTCCCCGGGTTTACCGTCTCTCTGCTGACATAGAAATTACTGACAGTTTTTACCAAGAAGGATTGCCTTATGAAAATTTGTTAAAGACTCATCGAAGTTGACTTACATTTATCTCAATTGATCGATTGCACTCACACCCACAATTTTCACATTTGTTACAATACACACTGAAAAGAAAAATAGCTAAGAGTATAAATTAGCTCAGATTTGCTGTAACTGCAAACATGAAAGGGAGTACATTAAAGCTAATCATCCTTCTATTACCTTGTCATTGCTGCATTTTTACTGATACACGATGTGAAATGAACAACAGAGGCAGCTTTGGGAGTACAGTGCCGATGGAGTGGAAGAGTGAACAGCATGTTTCTCCTGCTTGCTCATCTGTCATTTTGGCTGTGTAAATTGTGCACTCAAGCATGAACCTCAGGCTTTTTATGGGCACTATGAAAACTTGGGCTTCATGAACCTCTTAACAATAGAGTGCAAAAGAATGCAAAAAAGGGTTAATAAATGCGAAGGTTGCATTGATTTGCAGAGACCAGATTCATTATCCTAACAACCCAGCCAAGTTAGCTATTTAAGTTTTTATATAATTATTGAATTGAGCATGAAAAGTCGACTTCTAGGAAAACTCATTGACAGAATCTTAACTAAAAATATTTGTATTAATATCATCATTCATGAAAACATAATGTCCTGAGATTGTTGTTGTTGTTTTTGTTTTGGTATTTGGTTTTTGGGTTTTGTTTTGTTTTGTTTTGTTTTACCTCAATTTGATACAAGTTGAAGTCAATCATCTGAAAGGAGGAAACCACACTTGAGAAAATTTCTCCATAAGACTCCATAAGCATAGTCAAGACTGTAAGACATTTTCTTAATTAGTGATTGATTTAGCATGTCCCAGTACATTATGGGTGGTGCTACCTCTGGGTTGGCAGTCCTGGATGTAGCCCTCACTTTTAGGCGTAGGCCACTCCACTTTACACCTGCAGCTATCTTTGGTAGATGTTCCAGAATGCTGGCTTCTATGAAATACTGCGGTCTTCACTGTAACTGAAGCTTCACTTTCATAGCTTTTTTTTTTTTTTTTTTTTTTGTAAAAACCTCTCAAGGCTTCTCTGCATATACTCTGACCCTGTCACTGGTGCATGATCTCCATGACAACATCAGCCTTGCATCTTTTCCTTCAAAACTATTACCATGTGGGAGGCTTTCACAATGCTGCCTACCTCTGCTTTGAGCTGAAGTTGTAGTCTGCCCTTCTTAGACCACTGCTGTAACAGCTTCTCTCTGCCCAACGCAAAGAAACACTTTCATAGGCAGGTATTTTTGAAGAGCAAGAACCTCTCTTGGTAGCCCTATATCTTTTAAATAAATTGGGATCCCATTGGATGGATCTGATATATGGGAATTATTTTTTACTCTTAGCACCATGTTTCTACTGTTCCAGTGGAACAAAGGAGATGTCAGTTTAGTGGGGCTGATACCCTGAGTTCTTCCTCTCCAACTGTGAAACTCCCCTGCCATAAAAATTATTCCATCATCTTCAAAGTTAATTTCAGTAGAACATAGCAGAATACCGCCAGAGTCTTGGTCAAAATACCACAAGAATGTCCCCTTCTCTGGTTCCGGATCCAGAGAGGAGCGAATCCTTTTTCTTCTCTGAAATCCTTACAATCCAGAATCCTTTTAGTGTCTGTATTTCTCTTTGCAATCTTGTCTTCCAAGAACATACCAGAATGGCCATGAAGCTCTGCTTCCACTATTCTTTTTTTTTTTTTTTTTTTTTTTTTTTATACACAAAGTTCAAAATCTTTCACTTCCCAGTAACAAAACAGTTGGAGTAAGAATGCTATAGTTAGGTTTATGGCAGCCAGGACCCCTCTTGTTCAGTACCAATTTCTGTCCTAGTTTCATTTATGCTGTGATAAAAGGCCCAGGACAAAAAGTGACTTAAGGGAGATGGGTTGTATTGCAGCTCACAAATCTGTTATAGTCCATTATTACAGCAAAGTCAAGGTGGTGGACAGCTTGTTACATCACATGTACTATAAAGAACAGTGGATAAAAGCATACATGGTACTGTTCAGCTCTCTTTCTCTGTTCTTCATAAGGACCCAATCCCAAGTAATGATGTTACCCACCTCTAGGCTGGTTCTTCCCACATTGCAAAGAAAAATGAAGATACTCTTCCAGAGATATACCAGGAGCAGTCTTATCAAAAAGCTCTCTCAGTGAGACTCTCTTCTTAGGTGATACTGGGCAACCAATCAAAACTAAACATCAATGACTATAATTAAGAGGAGAGATGGTGATGCACCACATAAGGGAGGTTGTGGTTAAAATGCTGAAGTTCACATCTGGGTGCCTTTTGAATATTTAGTCAACAAAATTTTTGTATATGTGCATACTGGGATAGGTATTTCTCCTTAACCATGACTACAAAACATTGTAACATTTCAGGTAACTGTAGTATAATATATGGGGGAAAAGGCAATCATACAATTTACCTTCCTAATGCTGGGACCTGTAAATACAGTTCCTCATGTTGTGGTGACTGACCCCTAGATATAAAATTATTTTGTTGCTACTTCATGACTATAACTTTGCTGCTGTTATGAGTTGTTATATAAATAGCTTATCATACCTCAGGATTTCAAAATGAGATTTCCAGCTGTTAATACCTTAATGACAGAGCACCAGATATCACAGTGTGTTTGTTTTTCCATCTTTATACCATCTAACAGTTGAAATCCTGCACAGATTCAAAGGGAAGGGGATTTTACTATGCCTGCTATTGGGATATGTGTCAAAGAATTTGCATTTGTGCTGTAAAACTATTAATTTAATAATATATATAATCGTTCTGCAATGTGATTATTATAATACATATCAAATATAGTCTATTTCTCAAAAAATGCAATTTTGTTTTCTTGGTTAAGTCTAGCTGATAGCTGGCTGAAACAAGAAGTTCCTATTTGTATGAAAACTGAGACCAAGAGTTTTTCAGTTATGCATTTTGTCTAGATCTCATTAGTTCTAGATAGGAAGAGAAAGCCAACTTACACAAAGGGAAGCCAATGTGATTTTTAGCTGTGTAGACCACTGTGGTTGGGATCATGGTTGTTAAGCACTCTCAGAAGCTGTTTTAGGGATTATGAATGCTGTTCATCAGTTTTGAGGCAAAAGAATGAAGGAGAAGGAAGCAACATAGATTTGCTTAGTCTTGGTTTCTGGTGACTCAATCTAGATGCATATATTTTTTATCTTTTAGCATTCTTGTGTGAGAATTACATACTTTGAACCAGTATATGTGACAGTATCACAGAGTTAAATGGTAAGTGTAGAAAACAGAACACCAACAGGGGCCAGAGAGAGGAAGGCATATGTTTGAAATTTAATTTGATTTAATCTGAAACACTTTTAATATTTTCAATTTGGATGTAAAAACTGAATGCAAAGGTGGAAAATAATATCAGTTTTGTAATGCATATTTAGCTTGGTCTCTAGAATCAGAAGTGCAGACAGTCAAACATTAAAATATTAGAATGACTAATAATTGTTAGTTTGAGGAGAACGTCTCATATGTCTTACTAAGAAAGAAATAGCTTTGGATACCTGATTGTTCTATTGGTTAGAGAAAAAGTAGTGCATATGCATGGAAATGAGATGAGGCAGTTGGTGGCATTTTAGGGCTAGTCTGATACTGTCACTTGAATGTACTGCTATCTCAGGCCACCCTGAGACCCTTCCCTGCATGCTGGTCTTATCCTTGAATTGTTGAACATAGGTGGTTGTATAGAATATGACCATCCCCAAAGGTATAATGAATCAAAATAAAAAACTAGACAACTCTCTAATGAAATATAAGGGCTGGCACCACATATATGTTGTCAAAGCCAAAAATACACTGTTAGTAGGAATGGGTGTTACTTCTATGTGCATTATAACATAAACATCTCTCCAGATACTAGTTGTAGTTTTTGCCCTGTTGCTGTGATAAAATCTCTGATAAAAACAACTCTAGGAACAAGGAGTTCATTTTGCGTCAGGTTCACAGATACAGTTCATCAGTGTGGGGGAGCCACAGCAGTAGGAGCTGAAAGTGGCTAGTCTCTGTCTACAGTCAAGAAGCAGAGAATGATAGGTGCTTTGCATTGCACCTTCGTCTTTGTCAATCAGTCCAGGACCCAAGCCCAGGGACAGGGACTGCCTTCTCACCTCAGATTAATCAAGGTGATCCTCTTACATGTTCCTGGAGGCTTATCTTCTGGAAAATTCTAGAAGCTGTCAAGCTGACAATAGTACACATCAAACTCCTCATATTTTCAAGTTTACATATAAACATGATTTTTAAGCAATATCTTCCCACCCTTTGCCACATCATCTTATAATGGACATGTTATAATGCAAAAATCCTAAATCCAAATTACAAAGTTCTGTGGTCTTTCATAATTTCAATACTTTTGAAAACTCAGTTTGTATCTTATTCTACCTATGAAATCTTATCAAATAAAACTGATGAACTGCAAACAAACCAAAAATAAAAACAAAAAACAAAAAAAAAAAGACAAAACAAAACAAATCCTCATTTTCAAATGTAACTGGTACCAGAAGTCTACCCTATTTTGTCTATTAGCAATAGTTGAATTAGCCTTATAATCTGGGACTCCTGATAATCAGTTAGTTCATGATTTAGTACCCTGTACCAGAGACACACTCATATTACAAGCCTGTCCTGCATATTCATTATGTATTTTTTATTTAAATTAGAAACAAGCATTTTTTACATGTCAATCCCAGTTTCCTCTCCTTCCCCCTTTCCTCTGTCTCCCAACAATCCTCTATCCCATTCCCTTTCTGCTCCCCAGGGAGGGTGAAGCCTTCCATGGGGGAACCTTCAAAGTCTGTCATATCATTTGGAGCAGGGCCCAGGCCCTCCTCCATGTGTCTAGGCTGAGAGAGTATCCCTCTATGTCAAAGTCCATTCGTACACTAGGGATAAATACTAATCCACTACCAGAGGCCCCATAAATTGCCCAGTCCTCCTGACTAACACCCAAATTCAGGGGGTCTGGGTTAGTCCTATGCTGGTTTCCCATCTGTCAATCTGGGGTCCGTGAGTTCCCCCTTGTTCAGGTCAGCTGTTTCTGTGTGTTTCTCCAGCCTGGTCTTGACCATTTTGCTCATCACTTCTCCCTCTCTACAACTGGATTCCAGGAGTTCAGCTCAATGGTCAGGGGGTGTCTGCTTCTGATTCCATTAGTGTGGATCATGCCCTTCTTTGATAATGAGATTGATGTTTACCTTATATGCCATCCTAGAGCCTGCACATTCATTTTCAACTAGAAATATCTCCAAATAGTTTACTATAATATAAACCTATGTTTCATTATTCTGATCACTGGAATTCATTTTAAACTGACATACTTGATAGTCTTTAAAAAGTATTCCCCAAGATGTTACTTTGAGTATTTATTTGATACCAGACCTCTGTTTTCTTAAATCAAAATCATGAAGTTTACAAGTAAATAAATTATGTAAAAAAAATCATCCTGAGTGTGGTAACACAAACCACAAAAGACAAATATTTCATGCTTCTCTTATATGTACATGTTAGTTTTTAAATGTTAGGTATGTGGATTTGGTTCAGAATAACTGAAGAGGTCAGGTAGTTGGTTAGGCACCAGGGAGGAGTAGTAGATATTCCAAGGAAATGGAAATAGACACTAGTCTTATGAAGAAATAAGGGGGAAAATAAATTACAAGACTAAGAGCATTAGTGAGATAAGGAGGTTATATGGGGGGGTAGAGTGATGGACTGGTAGGCTAAGTGAGAAAAAATGCTACAAATAAAACCTCAAGAAATGGGTTGCATTTTTGTGGTTAGCCAAAAGAATCCCATAGACCTACCAAACATATGCAATTAGTTGTCCTCTACAATCTGACAGTAAGACCTTATTGCTGAAGATATCACTTATATGTATCATTGAACATGAACAAGTAAATCTGGTGCCCATTTACAAGTTTCACTCCTATTGAGCTGTGTTCATGCTTCTAGAAGTTACTTTGCATGACAGTAGAAAAGTAATCCATATATTACCCAGCTACAAAGTTTGCAACCTACAACAGAAACATGTCTGTAAGATAAATTAAGGTAACAGTGGTACAAATGCTATGGGAGTAAAGAATCACTGTTTGTAAATTGGATTTCAGTTTTACTCCATTATATGAAACTGAAAATTCTAGTAAAATGACCAAGAACCTGAGACTAGATAGACCATGGGCCCTACGGGAAATCCTACTGCTATTCTGCTAAATAAACACAGTAAAAAAATGCCTCCTAAGGAAATATTGCTATACCTATAGACGTCATCACTCAGTCCTCACCAAAGAAGCTTCTTTTTTTCAGTAGATAGTAATCAACACCAAGACCAACAACTGGGAAATGTGCAAAGAGTAAGACCTTGGTGCACTCAGCTCTAAAAAGAATGTCCTTTATAAACACCCTCTTCTCAAGGTCAAGGATTTATATAGATTATAGGAGCCAAATGTGGTGGGTAACTCCAAGGAAGCAGTGTCTTCAAGCATTATAAAACTAATATAAACTCATAGAGCAGTGACAGATACACACAACCTGCACAAGTTCAAACCAGACAAAATCCCAGCACTGATTGGTAAGGTGGACACAAACTCCCACCCCTAAGAAAGAATTTGTTTGTGATTGAGTCCTTCTGGAAGAGGAAAAGCCAGTTTTCTTTATTAAAGTGTCACTGTGTATGTCAACCATTCTCCAGGGCAGGTCCCATGCCCAGGAGTGAATGATCAACACAAAATGGACTCCATGTCTTTATATTTGCTTTTTGTTTTGTTTTAATATTTTTTTGCCTAGTTTGTCTTTGTCTTTCCTTTGGACCTCTGGCTTTTGTTTTGATTTGTTTTGTTGAGAGAAAGAGCATGAAGTTGGTTGATTAGGGAGGTGGGGAGGGCCTGCTAGGAGTTTGGAGAGAAAAAAATTATTATCAAATATATTGTATGTGAAAATATTAAATTTTTGTTTTGTTGATTCTAACTTTAAGTTTTATTTATTTTCATCCATGGAAATCTGCATCTCTCCCTTATCCCATCATTATTTCAATTCTTGAAACATTTAACTAACATATAAAGGAGGTTTAAATAGGAGTCAGTTCATTTTTGAAGTTCCCCGGTGAGGGATAAGAATATACTGTTACAGAACTATGAAGTCCTTGTAATAAGAAAAGAAGCCCCCTGGCTGCAGGTAAAAGCCTTGTAGGATTAAGGTTTAGTCAGTGTTACTATAGACAACCTGTGATTGTTGAAGTAGACAGGATTATTGACACTCTTGTGAATCAACTACACTAGCCTCATTGTATTACAATACTTTTCTTTTTTTAATGGTGTGTGTGGGGGGGGTGCCTGTGTGTGTTTGTATGCATGTAACTCAAGAACTCAAAATTTCCCATTTGATTTTATGTGTATCTGTGTTTTGTCTGCATGTATGTCAGTGTAACACCATCATGTGTTATCTGCAGAGGCAAGAAGAGGGAGGAGGTTTTTCGGAAACTGATTTACAGACAATTGTCAACCCCTATGTGTTTGCTTTGATTCCTACACAGGTTCTCTGGAAGAGCAGCCAATTGTCTTAACTGCTGAAATATATCTATGGGCCTTGGAATTACTTTTTTGACTTTCTATCAGAAGAATTTCTTGAACTCTTTGTTCTTCATTTCGGTATTTTCTTTCTTTCTCCAAAATCCTGCTAAAATTCCTCTCTAACTGGTAGCACTAAGTGAATTGAAGGATGATTCATTACTTTTCAACATGGACCCACGGGCCACTGATTTGTGTGAAATTCAACAAAATTCACCTATAGGACACAAACTGCAAGTGTTTGGACACATTCCTTTAGTTGGAAAATAAGAGTGAGTTGCCTGAGGCCTCATTTTCTCAGCAGCTACTTTCCTGTTTAAAGGAAAAAAATACATATATTCAGAAGAGTCCATCAAAGCTTCTATATAGATGATCCTGAGGAAAACAACAAAAGTACTCCTGTGTCTCATTCTACAAACACCAATTGTCTAACACCATTGAACACCACCAGGCAAAGTCAAATATGAACGTGCTGTTACTCCCCCAGGCTCATTTTATTCTTGTGAAACATCTGTTTAGCGTTTAATCTCCTGGACTAACAGGTCATTACTCATTTGTTTATGGACCAAATGATTCACATCAGTGTAAATACCTCATATAATATTGCTCTCGCAATTGAGTGACTCTTCAACAAAGTGATAATGAATAGGATGTGTAACTTCTGCTAATCTTGTTTATTGTTTGTGAGCCATGCCAATGGTTTCCTTTATTAAGTTTTCTGGCAGGAATGCAGAACTTGCAGCCTTCCAGCTCCATATAAACTTTCATTCTTAAGGATCTTGGTAGACATACTTTAAACATAATGTCTGAAGCTACAGAATTTCCCTTTCCCTCTAATAGTTCCTGAAGTTTTTAAAATTCTAATAAGCAGATGGAAGCTGTAGGCAAACCATAGCATTTGGTTATCTTCCTACTGGAATATACTCTGGTATATAGCATACTCTGGTAGCATACTCTGGCCAACCCTATCAATTTCAAGACAAGCTCCATAATTAAAACAATTGCTTTTAGTGTTTCAAGATATTCAGGCTCTATAAAATATTTCCTCAAATCCTTTCAATATATTTATAAATTTTTTCTCTTGAAAGAAACATTAATCTTAGTTGATAGTTTGAAAACAGAATTGATTGATCAGAATGACAATGGATAAAACAATAAGGTAATTGTGTATATCTAGTATTTCTTGTAGAAGAACTTACATACTGAGCCTAGTAATCCAATATGCTATGGAAAGCACTAAGTTGTTAGTAAATAATTTAATGTGATGTTTACTCCAATGGAGTGACAAGGTTATGTTAACTACACGGCAGGGCAGCATCTCGGCTCAGAAGTAGTTGGGAAACACTGAATTCTGGATTTTTTTTTTAACTTTAATGTTTTGTTTGACTTTTTTTGATTTGGAAATATTTTTGTTTGGTTCATTTTGATTTTTTATTTCTGTTTTCTTTTGGAAGAAAGAGAATTATGAAGTTGGGTGGGTAAGAAGAATCTAGGAGGAATTGAGGGGAGGTGGAAGAATATGCTCAAAATATATTGTAGGAAATGTTTTACATTAATATAAAGAAGTACAGTGGCACAATATAACCCATTTTTGTTGTACTCAGTCATCTCAGTTTGATGTGGATAAGGAACTCTCTCTTTAAGGACTCTTCTCCATGGGTTTTTTCTTCCATCTTTGCTTTCTGCTGTTTCACATTTCCTAGCATCTGACTAGGATTGTGGAGCAGTGTAATGATGATGACATAGCTCAGCAAAGAGGGCATCACCATTGCATAGAGCCCATGACCGCAACAAAGGTGGTGGGGGGTATAGATTTCATCACAGTTGTATCTTATTTTTATAATACTCAGGTGGATACTCTCCAAAAGAAAAGGTGGTGATGTTAAAAATCAATCCTTTTATATACTTAGGAACTCAATAATCGTGACGCATATTTCATGTGTTTATACTTCCTTTTATTTTTAATGAAAGGAAAACACATAAATGGAGAATTTCTTTAAAATAATATTAGTACTTTTAGTCTTTCTACTTATAAATGCAATAACCTTCCAAACCACTAACCCCAGTCTGCAGAAAGCACTGATGTTTGATTAAAATGGGGGGTGACAATTAAATATGGCTCTTCCTGCAGTATATGTGTTATATTCCAGATAGTCTTCAAAAATTACTCATGCCCTAAGAGACACATGCTCCTATTGGTTTGTGTGAAAGAAACATGGTTCATACAAGTAGAAAACCTTTTGCCTTCATAAACAGAATTTTTCTAAAATATGAATTAAATCACTCAAATGTTTTCCACATGCCCTTACATGATAGGGTGAAGAAAAGGTGAGTGAAATTGTGTCATGACCATCACTCTTACTGAGTATATTTTCTAGACAGAGTTCAAGGCTTGGAACAGAGTTGAATGATCTGTATAGAGAATTATTATGAAGCTCTTTAGAAATATCATGTCTTTAGGTACTCAATAAATACTTGAGCCCTGTTACAGGGACTGTCATGGTAAGTTGTGAGTGTACTGGTTAGACAAATAATCTGAAAGAATGAGATTCAAGTCATTACATACAAATAGATGATTAAGGACATTTCAACATAAAAGACAATGTCTTTTGGTAAGTATCCATTAAATAAAGTTCAATGTACATAATAGAACTAGATTAAAATCATCTAGTATTCCCTGACTACTCTAAGGATGTTCAATTCTCTGGGCATTGACTAGAAAATGTAAGCAGAAGTGTTTTCTGTTGAAAACCCATATGATCTTAGGGCATTCTAAGGAAAAACAGCCTGAGAGGTTTGTTTCCAAGGATGCGAAGATGAAGGCCTATCTTTTTATGGTTTTAATCCATCACAGCCTAAGAGAAGGCAGCTCTGTGGAGTTTTAACAGATGTTAGACTCCCTTTGCTTTGTGTATAAAACACTTCACACCTCTGCTCCCATTAGAAGAGAAGCTGATTAGATCCTATTCTGGAAACCTCCAAAGCCCAAAGAGTAATATTAGTAGATTCCAAGTCTTTGGTGCAAGAACAAAAACAAAATGAAGGCGAAGCTGGGCCCTGGAGGAGTTTGGCAAGTTAATGAACAATGGCCCCCTTCCATCTTCTGATATTCAATTGAGCCACAGCAGATGGGCAGAGGCTCCATGGGAAACATGAATTATGCACGTCAGACTGTTGTTACATTCTCACAATCACATTCTCATCACTTCACCTGTTGTATTTCAGGGGCTGATTAGTTATGCACCTCATCTCATATTGGCAGTCCTGGTTCAGAGATAATCTTTAATTGGTTTTTCCCTCCCATATGTGAGTCTGCTAAAGATTTTTGTCTTTCCATCATCAGACAAAACGTGCTTTGAATTATTTCAGAGAGGATGATGTTTGTTGTAGTATTAATATCAATTGATAAACTGGGATAAAATAATTTGATAAATGCTTATTTTAAATGGTAGATGAGAGGCAACTTTATAGGTAGCCAGGGGATGGAATATTTTCTAATGCTGTGTTGAAACAGAAAGAAAGCTATGTAGAAACAAAAGTCTCTATATCAGAGATAGATCAGACATCAGATTCATTAGAGTACTGCTGAAAGGAACATCCATTAGCTTTTTGTTTGACATATGCACAATTAAAATCATTTTAAACTGTAAAACCCTGCTTGTAACTTTAAGATCAGATAAATACTTAATCATTGAGAGAAAGAGGATTTTGGTTTGGAAAGAGCTTAATTTGGGATTTAGGCCTGCCTACTTTTTAATGCCTATTTACTGTGTAGGTATAGGCCAACATCTTCACCTTTCCAAACTTCAATTTTTCAACAGTTCTTCCACCTTTAAATGACTGATGAGAAGATAAAGCAAAACAATGTAAGCAAAATCTCTCCCAATGTTTAGGAGATAAAATATCAAAACAGGATCTGTTAAATAAAAGCTTGTCGAATCAGAAAGAATGTGGTAGGGGTGAATTAGGCTAAAACTCAGTTCTTATTAGGATTCCTGTTCTTGTTGTTTTAGGAAAAATAAATGTAACTTATGGAGTGCATTATTTTTTAGTTGAAATCAGGTCATACTTGCAGTGATCATATAGAAGAAAGGGTGAAGCCTACTTGCTTTTAGCAAGCTCTAAAACACTTTTATCTCTGTAATTCCATGGAAAAAAAGTAATAACCCAGCATGATAAAATAAAATACAACAAGGATGCAGCAAAAACTATTACATAAAAGTGTACACAGCAACCCAACAAGAGGAAAAGAGTCCAAAGGTAGGTACAAGAATAAGAGACCCACTCGTTCTCACAGGAGAGAGATACGTAAAAAATACTAAGCAAAGAACAGATGCAGAAGTAGAACCCTGCACCCAAACATTGGGTGGAGAGATCCCAAATTGGAGATCCTCCTTAGGTCTCTTCCCTTGGAGCTCAGGGAACACCTAGGAATTGGTGGGGTATATGAGTCAGAGGGGTCTAGGACACCAGGAGACCATGCCCCAAAGAATCAACTAAGCAGTGCTCATAGGGGCTCACAAAAACTGAGGTGGCAATCACAGGGTCTGCATGGATCTGCACTAGGTCTTCTGCATATACGTTATGATTATTAGCTTAGTGTATTTGTTACATACACTCTCTTAACATAGAGAGTGGGGAGGAGGCGTCTCTCTTTTATCTGCTCTTGGGACCCTTTTCTTTCTACTGGGTTTTGTTGTCTAGCCTTGATATGAGGGTTTGTACCTAGTCTTATTGTATCTTGTTATCCCATGTTAGGTGGATATCCCCAAGAGGCCTGTTCTCTTCTGAAGAGAAACTGAGGAAGAGCAGATTTGGGGGAGATGAGAGGTATGAGGACTTGATGGAGTGATGTGAGGGGAAACTGTGGTAGGGATGATTTTTTTTCTTTTTAAGTTTCATTGTTTCTTTGTGGATTTCACATCATGTCTGATCCCAACTATCTCTCTGTCCCCTGAAATCTGCCCTCTGCCTGTGCAACCTCTCCTCCCCCTGTAACAAACCCAACTTTAAAAGAAAAGTCAAAACCCAAAGAACACAAAAAAAAAAAAGAAAAAAAAATAAGAATTTTGTTGTGGAAGCTGTAGTGTGTCCCCTTGAGTCACACTGTTTAGCCCATTTATCTTTACTGCGGGTGTTCATTACAATGAGTCATTGGCCTGAGGCCTCTGGTTTTTGCTACACCATAGATAATGGGTTCTCACTGGGGATCCTTTTGGACATGCTGTTGCTTTCCTGTGTCATGGAAACCCTATGGCCCTGGGTGGTAACTGGGTTGGTCAGCTCAGTGGCATTCCCTCATCATCACTAGCAGGGCCTGCTCTCCTGCCCTGCCTCAGCTAGCTAGCTTGCCCAATGCAGCCTATAACAAGGAGCAAAGGAGCCGGGGGCAGTTCCCCTGGTCTCAGGCCCTCAGATCTCTGTCCCCATCTCTCCTATGGCCACTTTTCTGTTTTGGCCAGATGAGGTGCAAGGCTCTCCTGATTGCTTCAGGGAGTATGGGAGAACAGGTCTCCGGTTCTCACACCCTCAGGAGGGCTGCTCACCTGTACCCCTGACAACTGGGTCAGCTCTAGGAAGGGGCAGGACTAACCTGCTCATTCTCATAACCAGGGCCAACTCTCTAGCTGGCCATAGAGAGCAAGGGGGAGAGGGAAGAGGGAATCTTTTCCTCACTCGTGCCACCGTATGCCAGACAAGAGGGCCAGAATCCTTTCTGTTACTCTCATTCCCTCAGGGCTGACTCAGCTCTAGTTTGCTGCTCAAATGGGAAGCAGAGTCCGCTTTCTCCTGCACTTTTGCTGCTGAGGGTCAAGGTTAGCTTTTCTGCTCCTGTGACCCCAGGGCTAGTACTCTCACCTGCCACAGGTGGCAATAGGTGAGGGGGAAGGGCACCTTTCCTTTACCCGTGCCACCACATTGCAAGACAACAGGCAGGGAAGAGTCAGCTCTCCTACTCTCATGTCTTCAGGGTTGGATGACCTGTGTCCCTGACCACAGACCACAGTGTGCTGATACATTGTTTATGATCTAATCAAGTTTGCCTGGAGATCAGAATGCAAAGCTAGCCACAGCCATAGAAGCCAGACAGTGGTGACACACACCTGTAATTCCAACAGCCACAGTAGTTAGCCATTGAAGCTGGACAGTGGTGGTGCATGCCTTTAATCCCAGCACTAGAGAGTTATATAAGAGGAGCAGGGTCTCCAAGCTGGCAATCAGTCTCAGGCAACTGGTCTCCAGCCATGTTGAGGACAAGTTTGCCCCAGCCTTGGCAGAAGTAAGAGCTTTCTGGTGGCTTGACTGCTTTGCTTCTCTGATCTCCAGGCAGGCTTTATTAGATCATAATATATCACCACACAGCAGGGTCATCTCTAGGTGAGGTTCAGTCCCATGGTGAGGGGTAGTTTCAGTTTTCCTGCTGTGATATCCAGCAAGGGATAGGACTAGGCATCCCAGGGCCAATAAAGGGCAAGACTGACTTAGCACAGCATGGCTCCAATGATCCACAGGCTAACACCAGCCATGGATATTACTACAGACCCCAGCTGCAGCAGGACCATAGACCCAGATATGGCTCCCAGAGGTAGCTTTAGTCAAGATGCCACCATGGTCCTAGTTATACAGCACACTCAGATAAGCATGGCCCCTGGCATCAACATGGTACCAGGTGGCTGGCCAGACTCCAAGCATCCCCAGAGCCCTTGATGGAAACTGGAGCCATAGATAGCACCTCAGACACCACCCAGCCTCTGCAGAGTCACAGACCCAGACATGGCCCTAGACACGTGGCACCACAGGCAGCCCATAGCAGTCCTCGGGCACTGACATGGTCCTGGGTGACTGATGAGAACTTGGTTCTCTTCAGGGCCCTTGGTGACAACAGGAGTGCTAGACATCACTCAATCAACTCAGACCTTGACTGCTGTAGGACCACAGACCCAAACATGACCCTCTGCAGAAGTCCTAGCCCAGATAACACCATAGCTCTGTGTGAAAGTACAGACCACTCAAATCATGATGTCTCTAGTAGCAGCAAGGCCCTTAGATATCCTCATGGCCATGGGTTATGGCCCAGATCCTGAGCATCTGTGTGGCCTTTGGTGGCAAGATGGGCCATAGACATCTATACAGACCCTGGCTGTATTGGACCACAGACCCAGTCATGGTCCTAGGCAGCATTCTGGCCCAGATATCTCCATGGTTCCAGGGGGTGGTGCAGGCCATCTGGACCAGTGTGTCCCCCATAGCAGCATAGTCTTCCGATATCAACATGGCCTCAAGTGGCAGCCTAAACCCCCAGCATTATCTTGTCCTTTGATGGTCTCAGGAGTCACAAACATAAATATAAGCCCTGGATGCAGGAGGACCATAAACCCAGAAATGGCTCTCAGCCACACCACTGGTCTGGAAAATACCATGGCCCTGACCACCCAAATTGGCCTGGCAACAGCAACAGGATAGCTCTTGGACACCAGCATGGTCACAGGTTGCAGACCCTGGGCATCCTCATGGGTCCTGTCAGCAACATGGGTCAAGTACATCAATGCAGACACTTGCTGTGGCAAGACCATGAACACAGACATGGCCCATGGGAGTACCCCAGGCCTGGTTATTGCCATGGTGGCTGTGCACATCCCCCAGATTGGCATGGCCCTTGCAGCATCATGACCCTCAGTCACTAATGTGACTCTACCATAGGCCCCTGCAGGGTTTCCAGAGTTATAGACATTAGTCAGGCCCCCTCAGCTGTTCTAGCACCCAGCATCAAGACCTGGTCCTTGGTCATAGTCTCAACCCAGACATCTTCCTGGGTTTGAGTAGCTAGCTGGCCATTCACATCAACCCTTACCATGCTCACCTCTCCGGTCTGCCTCCTCTTTCCCCAGTCCACAAACCATTCTGTCTCTCCCTCTCTTCCACCTCCCCACCCTGGACCTCTCTCATCACAAAAATGTAGAGATGTAATTTTAAAATATAATGAATGAAATAAGAAAAAGAAACCTAAGTTAATAGCTATAATATATGTGCAGAAGAACTGATAAAGACACATGCAGTCCCTGTGCTTGTTGATTGAGTTTCTATGCACTCATATATGCCTTGCTTAGTTGCTTCAGAAGGCTTTGCTCTCCTGATATTGTCCTCTCTCTTCTGGCTCCTAAAATAATTCCTTGAGATTTTCTGAGCTCAATGGGAAGGTTTTGATGGAGCCCTCCAATTTATCTTTCCTCTCCATATAATGCCTGACTGTGGGTCTCTACATCTGTTCACATCTGCTGGTGGAAGCCTCTGTGATGAAGACTGGACAAGGCACCAATCTGCGTATAGCAGAATATCACTAGAAGTAATTTTATTGAATGTTTTTAGATCAGTAGTGTTGTATTAGCTTTTTAATTCTTTTTATATTAAAAATATTTTGTGAGTGAATCTGTGATATGATCCATTATTTTTAAAATTCTTTTCATTTATACCTCATCTGCCCATTTGTTGCTAGAAATACAAAATATTATCTGAATTTCCCTGATATCTACCACAAAGAAAAGTCTACATTAATTTAATCCATCGTTTTCTACAGTATTCAATGGTAGATTACTAAATTTTAAAGAGTACCATTTAATCAGGTCTGATTCTCGCCTTTGGGAGCACATATTTTAAACATAAGTGCAGACTATCCTTAGCAATTTCTTCAAGTATTTACATGAAAATCTTCACTTTTGCATAAGATAATTTGGTTCTAATTTTTATGTCATTTGTAAATGTTGGAAATATGTTTTAAATTCCAATTACTTGTTTAGTTTATATCAAGCAAGTAAATAGAAAGACTATCTCTTCAAGTTTTTTAGTAACTCAAATACAGCACAGTATCTACCTTGAATGTCCTATCCAAATCTCAGAAACACTATGTCCTACCTCACTGGTAGAGACTTGCTATTTCCTTTATCATTCACATCATTCTCGTGTAGTTAAGTCTAGTCCTCTGAACCTTAGTAGAATAACTCCATTTGGCAGGAAACTGTTCTTTAGGTGTTTACATGACAGACTGAAGAAAAAAAAAAAGCCATTTTCTCTACAGTTACCCAAGACTAGTCGAATACCTTAGAAGGACAAGGGCATCGAGTCAGAAGCATACAATTTCTTCAAACGCTAGTTTTGTTGTTGACTGGTCATCAGTCCTCAGTAGTGATACAATATCATCTAGGATTCTAAACTCAGGTTTTTATCAATTCTGTTGTATATTGGAAGCATACAACCTCAGAGATTAGAGATACGGTAGGCAAAGTGTCTATAGGTGTTAGGCTTTGTAGCTAATGCCTACCTAATAAACTAATTTGACTTATCCAGATGCTCTTAAATGAGTCAGTATTTTCTATGGTGTCATTCCAGTGTGGGGGTGGATGTTGAAATTCGTATCTCCTTGAAAATTCCATGTGACCTTTGGTTACATTGTATCATTTTCAGCATATCTCCTAATCTAGCAATGGTGGTGCAAGACAGAAATCTCAGCTAGATGGGAAGGTGAGTTAGAAGGGTCATTAAGGCCAAAGCCTTCCTAGACTATACAATGAGTTTAGGATCAGCCTATACAAATTATTGAGATCCTGGCTCAATGTACAAAGTGAACAAAATGGTTTAGATACAGAACAGAGATTGAGAGTGCATCATGAAGACTCAGGAATTGGGTGTTGGATTTTGTCAAAGTTTTTTTCAGCATCTAATATCATGTGTGTTCTTTTCCTTCAGTTTCCTCATGTGGTAGATTAAATTGATAGATTTTTATATGTTGAACCATCCCTGCATCTCTGAGATAAAGCCTACTTCATGATTATTTTGATGTGTTCTTGGATTCTGCTTGCCAGTATTTTGTTGAGTATTTTGGAGACTGGTCAGTAATTCTCGTTTTTGTTGATCTTTTGTCTGGGTTTCAGGACAACTGTGGCCTCATAAAAATAAGTTGACAGTGTTTCTTCTGTTTCTATTGTGTAGAACAATTTGAGGAGCTTTGGTATTAGTTCTTGGAAATTCTGATAGAATTTTGTACTGAAACCATCAGGCTCTGGACTTCTTTTTGGTTGGAACATATTTAATGACTGTTTCTATTTCCTTAGGGATTATAGATCTGTTAAAATTGTTCATCTTGTCTTGATTTAATTTTGGTATGTGGTACCTATCAAGAAAGTTGTCATTTCTTTTAGATTTTCTAATTTTGTGGGGTACATGTTTTTGAAGTGTGACCTAATGATTCTCTGGATTTCCTCAGTATCTCTTGTTATGTCCCTCTTTTCATTTCTGATTTTGTTAACTTACATATTGTCTTTCTGTCTTTTGGTTAGTTTGGATAATGATTTGTCTATCTTGTTGATTTTCTCAAAGAACCAATTCTTCCTTTTATTTGTTCTTTGCATTGTTTTCTTTGTTTCAATTTTATTGATTTCAGCCTTGAGTTTGATTATTTCTTGCCATCTATGCCCCCTGGTGGAGTTTGCTTCTTTTTGTTCTAGAGTAATCAGGTGTGCAGTTAAGTCACTTCTGTAAGATTTCTTCAAATTATTTATGTAGGCATTTAGTAGTATTGCTTTCATTGTGTCCCATAGGTTTGTGTGTATTGTGGATTAATTTTCATTGAACTCTAGGAAGTCTTTAATTTCTTTCTTTATTTATTCCTTGACCAAAAGGTGGTCCAGTTGATAGTTGTTTAGTTTCTGTGAGTTTGTAGAATTTCTGTAGTTTGTGTTGTTGTTGAATTCTAGTTCAGCCCATAGTGGTCTGATATGATACAAGGGTTTTTTTTTCTTATTTTGTGTCTGTTGTGATTTGATTTGCTTCATGACCTAGTATGTGGCCTTTTCTAGATAAGGTTCCATGAGGTGCTGAGAAGAAGGCATATTCTTTTGTGTTTGGGTAAAATGTTCTGTAGATATCTATTATGTCCATTTGAGTCATAACCTCTGTTAGTTCCCATGTTTCTCTGTTAAGTTTCTGTGTGGCAGACCTGTCCATTGGTGAGAGTGGGGAATTGAAGTCTCCCACTACTACTGTGTGGGGTTTGATGTGTAATGTAAGATTTAACAACATCTCTTTTACAAATGTTGGTGCCTTTGTATTTGGGACATAGATGTTCATAATTGAGACTTCATCTTGATGGATTTCTCCTTTAATGAATATGAAATGTCCTTCTCAATCTCTTTTGATTAATTTTAGTTTGAAGTCTATTTTGCTAGATATTAGGATAGCTGCACAATTTTTTCTTAGAACCATAAGACTGGAAAATCTTTTCCCAACCATTTACACTGAGGTAATGTCTGTCTTTGAAGTTGAAGTGTGTTTCTTGTACACAGCAGAAGTATGAATCCTATTTTCATATCCATTCTGTTAGCCTTTGTCTTTTTACTAATTGAGTTCATTAATATTAAGACAAGTTATTGACCAGTGATTGTTAATTCCTATTATTTTTTGGTTTTGGTGGTGGTGATGGTAGTGTGTGTATTTCCCTTCTTTGGGTTTTTCTATTGCCTGTGTTTTCATGGAATTAACTGAGTTCTTTGGGTTGGAGTTTTCCTTCTAATACTTTCTGTAGTGTGGAATTTATAGATATGCATTGTTTAAATCTGTTCTTTTTTCATGAATATTTTCACTGTTTATGTTGATTGAAAATCTTGCTGGACATAATAGTCTGGGCTGGTATCCTTAGTGACCTTAAAACATCTGTTCAGGGCCTTCTTAATTTTAGAGACTACATGGAGGAGTCAAGTGCAATTCTGATAGGTCTGCTTTATACATTACTTAGCCTCTTTTCTTTACATTTCTTAAAATTCTTTTCTTATTTTGTATGTTTAGTGTTTTGATTATTATATGGTAAGGGGACTTCTTTGTTTATGTTCTAGCCTATTTGGTGCTTTATAAGCTTCTTGTACCTATATGCACATGCTCTTCTTTAAGTTAGGAAAGTTCTTTCTATAATTTTGTTGGATATGTTTTGTGTGGCTTTGAGCAGAGATTCTTCTTCTTCTATACTATTCTTAGATTTGGTATTTTTGTGGTTTCCCAGATTCTCTGGATGTTTTGTGTTAGGAATTTATTGGCTTTAACCTTTTATTTGACTAATGAATCTATTTCCCTATTGTATCTTCAACACCTGAGATTCTCTCTTCAATCTCGTATATTCTGTTGGTGATGCTTACATCTGTCATACCTGTTCATTCCCCATATTTTCCATTTCCAGAATTTCCTAGGTTTAGGTTTTCTTTGTTGTTTCTCTTTCATTTTTCAAGTCTTGAACCATTTCCTTCACTTGTTTGAGTGATTTTTCTTTGCTTTCTTTAAAGGATTTATTGATTTCTCCAATTTTTAATTTGTCTTTATAAATATTCTTTATTTCTTTTTTAAGAGCCTCTATCATCATCATAAACTTATTTTTAAGTTCATTTTCTTGTATTTCAATTACATTGGAATGTTAAGGTTTTACTCTTGTAGGACCACTTGGTTCTTATGGTATCATACTGTACTTTCAGGTGTTTTATGGATTCTTACAGTGGTGTTTACTTATCTTTTATTCCATCCAGTGTGGTTTGTGCCTGTGCCTGATCTTCAAACTCTTCGGGGTTGGGTCCTTGGCTGATTTTCCAACCAGTGTAGTTTTCACCTGTGCCTACATAATCTGCTGGGGTTTCAGTGGAGGACTGGCCATGGGAAGTATGTTCAGGTGTGTGGGATTGGGTGACAGAGTGGGTCTTTCCAGGACAGTGTCCCCAGGGTGATGGGGTTTGGAGAGAAACCTGGAGGAAGGTCTCTTGCCTACTCAAAGAACATAAAATATTTTAACACATCCAGGAAAACAGTCAAGTGACTTAATAATCTCAGCTCTGATGGAGCTAAGCTTTGTGCACAAACGACTTTGTGCTCCACCCACTGAAGAGACTGAAGCTGTCAGACTATGTTTCTAAGGCATGCAGGGTTACAGGAGTGAGTGAAAGGCCAGTGTGGACAATTCAATAAGACTGCCTTGAAGTTTAAAAAGTCAAAAGTATGCTTGGTACATAGCTCAGTGTTAGAGTGTTTGCTTAGTTTGGGCTCACAGTTTTAATATGTAGTCTATCATATGGAGGAGTTGAGGTGTTAGGAGCTTGAAACCATGCTTTACAGTGTCCATAGTTAGCATTAGAATTAGGAATGTGTCTGCTCAGTTCCCTTTCATCTTTTTTTTTGTATCCAGGGGTGGTTCTTCCTATCTCACTTAACCTAATCCAGATAATCCCCTATAGGTGTGACCACATATTTGTCTCTTATGGGGGTCTAGATCCCACTAATCACACAGTATTAACTGTTACATTTCCTTTGCAAAAATAAAATACATGAGAAAACAAATGTTCACATTCAGGAGGGATGACTCCCAGTTTCAGAAGTTTTAAATGGATATGCAGCTGGCACTGTTTTGGATGAGAGGAGGTACAACATGGCAAAGGGTAGTGGCAGAAAGGAGCTGCAAATTGTATGGCAGCCAAAAGCAAAGAGAGAGGGACCAATAACAGAATGTGTCCTTCTGAAATATGCTTGCTACTATCCTGCTTCCTCCCAATTTTAGGTAAACCCCCACTGTGACTCCTGAGAATAAATTATTATGTGTCTTCACATCACTCATAAACATAAAACACTGGAATTCAGCACCTATCTATGGCTTCTTCCATCACCTATGTCACCTCTTCTGTCATAGTCCCTAGGTCCCTAGTACTTACCTAGTACTTGGTGATGACTTTCTACTGGCTACCCATTGCCCATATCCTTCCTATTTGTACAGCTGGAATCCCTGCATTTAGTGAAAGCTCTTTCTCCCAGACAAACCAAGACAGGTCAGTGTAATATACAATGTGATATTCTGGTCATAACAGCCCAAACTCATTAGTAGGAAAGCAAATTTTTCTCATTAGTATTTCAATACTCACTCACCTTTATTCTTAATTAAATTTATGGGTTTAGAGTCTTGATAGCTTTATAATTGCCTGCCATCCTCTGCCAAATAAAGGCAGAATCTGTTAGTTCCTGCAGGACTTTATTGTTATTGTTCTTCCTTATTTTCTCAGTGTACTTGGAATACCGATTTGATATTAAAGGTCCCTGCATTTCTGTTTGCCTTCACAAGTGCAAATGCTCCTCAAGAACAGGCTTCCAGAGCTTTCTTAATGTGAGAGTGTGGTATTCAGGAGTTAGTTATATTCATATTGTGATGATACAGTCTCCCAAATGAATTTTCCTTCTTGACCCTCATTTCGAATCTCCCATTTGGTTTGGATGAACAGGATAGTTTGTGTAGGAAGAATCACATCCATCCCCTGTATGAGAACATGTAAGAAAAACTTGCAGTGCATTGCTATGTTCTGTATTTTCTTACATAGAAGTTTTCACAAGTGTAGCAAACTAAATGTGTGTTTAATCTATGTCTTCTGATTTATACTTGATTTCATGAAACAGACACAGGTCTACATCATTGGGCATCATAATCTGAGTGCTTACCCATACCATGGGTATAGTAAGTATATAGTACACGTTGACTAGAAGAATAATTGGTAGAGAATTGATGGATGGTCCATGCATGAGTGGATGAATAAACTCATATGCAAACATGATTCAGCATAATGTAGAACACATTATAACTGTGAAGTTCCCTGATATTGTATTTGGAACTTAGCTTTCTTAAAGTATGTATTTCAATGTAATATGTGTTGATTTCTTTCCTTTCCTATGACTAGAAATGGTTCAAAGTGTTGATTTACCTAGGCTTGACAACACAAGAGTTCAGAAAACAAAGACCTGCTGGGAAGGAGATTACATAACTGTATTTAAACCATTTACAAAAGAACACTGATCACTTTTCCTGACTTGATAGATGTTACATAGTATAATGTTCTAGCTGTTTTTCTACTGATGTGGTAAACACCATGGCCCAGAGAGACTTAGAGTTTATTTGGCTTCTAAGTCCTACTCATAGTCCATCACTGAGAGAAGCCAAAACTGGGCAAAAACTTGTAGAACTGAAGGAGATGACATAGCAAATACAACCCAGGTTCACCTGCTCAAGTGGGTCACCATCTGCAGTGGGCTGCACCCTTCTCCACCAGTCATTAATGAAGAAAATTCACTAACACACTTGGTCAATCTGATGGAAGAATTTTCTAATTTAGGTTCTCTCTTACCAAATGACTCACTCCAGCTTATACCAAGCTTACTGTGTTGTGTGTGTGTGTGTGTGTGTGTGTGTGTGTGTGTGTGTGTGTGTGTGTTTATGCAATAACAGATAGTTCTAACCAGCCTGACTTAAGAAAACAAACAGAAACTCCTTATGTAATTCTTCATAAAGTCTCTTTAGATCAGCTTCTGATCACCCTGACCTAGGTTAATGAAACTGATCATGCTTTAGTTTCTCCTGGTGCCTCTCACTAGATTTCTGTTCTTTGGCCTCTTTTAGGCTCCACACAATAGAACTCTGGTTCTCAATGACATGAGGAGGAAATGAGCCTGGAGTCTATTTCCTGTAAACTTACAGTGCTTGGGGAAAATGCTAGCAAAACGCAGAAACTCTAGTGGTGAATGTCTAGTCATCTTTGCGTTGAGAATCACACACATGAGAATTTTATATTCTCTTTCAAAATTACTCAATCCATCCATATTTCACACAGAATTTAGAATACCTATTTTTCTCTTATTCTCCGTTAACTGGAATTCTTATCCTAAATTGAACATTATTCAGAGTAACAAAAGTGAAATCAGATAGATGCTTTCTATGACAGCATATCACTGGTTCCATGACATGATAGCTCTACACACAATATTCTGGGAGCACAAATGAGAGGAAGAAAGAATGCTATAGAAATGGAATTTTCCCCTAACTAAGGCCATTCTCACTGAGGAAGAAATTACTTTATTGGAAAGATGCCACTAGCTTCTATTCAATATTCATTTTTAAAAGGGACCTTTTCTATAGCTTCATTTCTATGAATGTTCAACAAAAAACCCCCCAAAGAAACAGAATTCACTGTATTCAGTTTTCAGCAGCCTCAATAATGACCAATAAAGAGAGAAAACAGCTCTACTTTTTCATGGTTAGGTTACTCCAAAATTGAACAATTAACACATATATGCTGCAAGATTTACATTCATTTCTTCTAACGGTTTGCAGAGATGCCAAACATAAAATGCAAACACTTTCAAAATGCAGTATATTTAAAAAGTAATTGGATCTTATTCTCAGAGTTAATTTAATTGATAATTCCAAACAGGTGGCTTATGGCTCAATAAGAACTATGATTAGTTTCATTTTTAGAACCTATTTCTAATTTTCTTCTGGAAAAGTTCTGCAAGCTGATTGCTTGAACTTCACTTAGGTCTGGAAAAGTATGAGAAAATGTTCTTGTTGGCTACTTGACAGGGTAAATAAAATAAGGAACTACTAGGGAAAGAGAATATATTGCTCCCCGAAGGTGCAACTGTTTCTTCGAGCTGAAAATTACACATTTATGAGAAAAGCCAAGTGCTTCCCAGTGGAGAGTTGGGTGTCTCAAATCAGCTGAAGTTAAATTAAATACATATTGTGAATAGATAAGTAAATCCCACAATCAGAACCTGAGGTAATACACTCTGTCCTGTCAATGTATTATGTGTAGGTTCAAATAATTCGTATTAAGCATTACTTTGCACAATTAATTCAATATAAAAAATCAACCAATTTGAAAACCAACTGTAGTATCTTCACATATATTGTCCTTTTTCTTCCTTTTGAAATTCTGTATGTTCCAGAGGTTTCTAATAGACTGCGACTTTAATATGCATCAGGATTTCCTGCCTAGCGTCATCCATGCCTGACAGACTACAGATGATCTTTCACTGCCATCCCCTTGTGCCAACAGTCAATGAAAAATAGATTCACTTCATTTCTTACTATTGCATAAACATAGTTTACATTCAGCGTTTAAGACATTAAGCATTTATAAATGGGCTGTTAACCAACTGTTCATAAGAACCATGGGTCTATGAAATCTATGCCTTGCCTTATTTTGTGTTTCTTTCCTTTGTCTTTTTGAGGCATGGTCTGTATAGCCCAGGGTGTACTCAGCCTTGATGTATAGCCTAAGATGACCTTGAGCTCTGGATCCCGCTTTCTGTGTGTTTTTCGTTTTGTTTTTTTTTTTGTTTTTTTTTTTTGAGGGCTAAATTACAAGAGCATGCCACCATACTTGATTTTGTGCAGTGCCAGGATGATGGGAGTCAGGGCTTTGTGCATGCTTGGAGAACACTCTGCTGCCATCTCCACTTCCCCAAATCATTTCTACAAGGGACCAGCTCATTCTGATTCCAACAATGATAACATGATTTTAGATTTCATCCTTAAACTTCATTGCCTTGAAGTTTTAATATTCTCTGCTGGAACTTCATAGATTATTTTTCTTCCTATGCTTCCCACACATCTGTATATTCACTCTTCTTTTGAGAAATTACGTAAATCACCCCATCTGTTTTGACTACTTTTTCACATTTGTTATTTACATTGATCTGGAGGTTTTGTCTCGCCTAACCATCACAAAGGTCCTCTAAATCTACCAATGATGGCTGAACTCTGCACTCTCTTCCCCAACTCTTATTTTCATAAGTCTTCCATTTCTTGAAAATTATTTTATTTTGGAAATTGGAGTCATTCCCATACTTCAGATTATCGGGCCGATATAGTTTGTAGATTCTTTCAAAAAATGTCTCACACATGGTTTTGCTGTTTATCACAAGGACACTTTTCCTCATTAACAAAATGAGAAACAGCCATCTTTGCACATTAACATATAAGGAATAAGCCTTATTTTCTCAACTGGGAATTGTAAATTCACTGCCTCTGTTTTGGTCTTCTTTCTTCCCCTAGCTCATTCTTCAAACTTTGGGTATCGGATCCTCTTCATATCTCTATTTATAATTTATGCTTAGATAGATAAGGGTTTGCCAAAGATGCTCTATGGCCTAATTCCCCGAAACTGATTAATCTGTTCACCTACAAATTTAAAGAAACTCTGTGACTGATTCAGTATAAGATCTCCAACCAGGGAAATGATCTTGCACTTCTCAGGAAGGTGCCAAGTAATCACATGGAAACTCATAAAGATGGGAACATCTCATAATAGCCAGGATCACGGAAATGAGAAGTAGGTATGTGAAAGGTCCCAGAGGTAATTATCAGAGAAATTGGCTACTTGAAGCTGAAAAACCAAGAGTAGGATTCTCTTCTCAGAGGCTGCTGATGGAACAAATAGAGATAACATCTCTACATTTGGCTGGTGTGACTGCTTTTAGACTTTGACCTCCAAAAGTATAAGATAGTAAATTAGTATTCAGTTAATGCACTGCACTTTTAGCATTGGTCACAGACACAAAAGGAAATGAGCAAATTGTTTCTCCAATACTCTTCATAATTTCAGGATAAATCACAAATGTCTTAATCTACCACAGAGGTCCTTCTGTAATGTTTTCCTGCTAAATTTTTGCTCACAAGCTTTGCACTGCGTGGCTTGATTGCCAGCTATAAATTAACCTTGAAGTTTTGAAATTTTAAGTTGGCAACTGCTTGCTTTCTTTCATAAGAATTAGAAATAACCATTTTAGCCCTTTCTTTTTCTCTTCTGTTTTTCTTCCCACTAAAGCCAATTTGTCACTTCTTTCAAGACTTCTTTTCTGATAACTTAATCTGCTATGGAAAATGCACAAAAGGAATTGAATAAGAAATTAAATGAGCATAACACTTACTAGCTGGGCTATTTGTCACAGTTTTATATAGAGCTGTTGTCACTATCCCTTTCTGTGGCATGGGAGTGTAATGCTCAGGCTCTGTAAGTCACACTGAGATGCCTCTTTGTCCCCTGATAATTTCATATTTTGAAAGATCATTTTGAAGGATTTATAAAGAGGAAACTAAGGAGCTATTGCTTGAGACAAATATTCCTTAGTTATTTAGGTGGATAATAATTGCTGCTGAAACCAAAGATAAAGTTTTAGCTTTTGATGGTCACTGATTTATAGGACATGCATATGGTACAGGCAATGCTTCATTCTTACTAGTTACAGTATCCAGTACAACAATCTATAGTGAGAAGAGTGCTGTGCTTCCCCAGCATTGTGGGGAAGTTCTTCTTCGAGGTTACCTCATAGCAACCTGCAAATAGCAACCTAAAATAAAACAAAATAAAAAACCTTGATAAATAGAAAATCTCATCTACAATTAAGAGTACATCTCAATGGTAAGTCTTGTTCCTATTAAAGGAGCCCTTGAATATTTAATAGGATCTAATTAAAATTAATAGAAAACACTATGACAAAATTTAATAAGTACATTTTTCTCTTCTTTTATGGGAATAAAATGCCCAATTCTTAAAATAGAATGTTTTAATGACTTCATTTGTTTTCTTTACTAGCTCCTCTTGTCAAACAAAATGATGAATTTTCACTCCAGAAACAATTGTGCTATTTTAAAAACTGGATGCAGTAAAGGTTATGCTGCATTCTTCTTTGACTCACTTCCCAGCTTCCAACTTCATTATTGACCAAGAATCAAAGCTCAGAATGGCCAGTGATATAACCAGGAAGAGATCAACTTTGCTAGTTGGATTTCAAGCTATCTCTCTTGTACCATCTCAGGTTTTCTTCTTATCTCTAGTATCAGCATTATTACAATAAAATTAATTTTATTGTATGTTCAGATTCTCTGTTGTTCTTTAAAAACAATAGCTGAGAGATGTGTGTACCCTGAATATTGCTCAATGTGTTACCTTGTTTGTATACATCTTGATTTTGATCTTGCACAGACTACATATATACATTACATGCATGTGCTATATTACATGCATGTATCTATATTACATGCATGTGCCTGACTGTTTCTTTGTAATAATTGAAGAAGTAGAATATTATATCTGGTCAGTATGCAAATGTTTGTTTTGCCATTGTAATTGTTTGTACTTGAGTAGGTTGTCCATTCAACAAGACAACCATGTATAACCAGACATGTACTACACAGTCCCAAACTGAGTGTCAACATGTATGGTAGAATATTTTCTCTTCAGAAACATAGACATAGTTTTGCATTGGTTAGAGACAAAGTATAGGAGAGAGGATGTAATCAGCTTCAGTTACAAGTCAATGGTGAACTCACCGGAGTCCATTCGATAGTTTCAAAGTTGTGCCATGCAGATAGCACTTAGTTAAATTCAATGGGTCACAAAACAAAACAAAAAGTCATTTATGGAGGAAGGAGGTTGATAGGGATGGGGGAGGAGGAAAGAAGAATAGTATGCATTACATGCATATATGATATTGACAAAGAACAAATTTAATAAAAACAATAGACTGTAATCATAGACTGGTTACAAAGGTGAACAAGGTTGTTTTTGTTTAAGTGAGAATGACAGTACCACTGTGCTGAAGGCAGAACTCAGATTTGTGTCCTCAGATGATGATATTTCTGCTCCACACACAGGATTCTTTTTTCAAAACCACCTTCAGTCATCATAAACTGGTTTGCAGTCTAGTCATTTTCTATCTTCAGACTGAATAGCATTTAATAAGAAATGTATATAATTGTTGAAAAGCAGAAAGGTATGTAGTAGTGAGAAAGGGTAGATGGGAGTGGAGGAAGTGTGCAAATTTCTTGCTTTTTTTTTTTCAGATTTTTGATACATCATTTCTCTGTGGCTTTGGAGCCTGTCCTGGAACTAGCTCTTGTAGACTAGGCTTGCCTCAAACTCAAAAGTATCCATCTGCCTCTGCCTCCCAAGTGATGGGATTAAAGGCATGTACCACCACCGCCAGGCCAGCAAATTTATTTAATAAACAACACATCAGAATTTTCTTCTTTCAAAAAGAAAGATGGAGATAAAAGACCCAGTTGGCATCTGAGTACTTGCCACCCAATATGATACCCTTAGTTTGATCCACAGAATATGCATTTTTAAAATGTTGAATGTGGTGGTAAGCCCTGCGCTGGGAAGGCAAAGACAGATAGATCCCTACTTGCTACCCAGGCCTAATCAGTGACCCAGATTCTAGTGAAAGACTCTGGAAAACAAGATAGATAGACAATGTCTGAGTAACTCCTGAAGATGGTCACAGCACACACAGCACACACACACACACACACACACACACACACACACACACACACACAGAGAGAGAGAGAGAGAGAGAGAGAGAGAGAGAGAGAGAGAGAGAGAGAGAGAGAGAGACTCTTCTGTGCCCATTAAGTGTTGCTTGTATGTGAACGCATTTCAGCTGAGGAACCTGCATAAGACCAAACTAGGTCCTCTGAATGCGGATGTCAGTTGTGGGGATTGGGCATGCATCCACTGGCAGTGGAATTAGTATTTATCCCTAGTGGCTTTTTGAGGCCCATTCAGTATGAAGGGATACTTTCTCAGCCTAGATGCAAGGGGGAGGGCCTAGGTCCTGCCCCAAAATGATGTGACAGTCTTTGATGATCCCCCACAGGAAGCCTCACCCTCTCTAAGGAATGGATAGGGTTGGGTGGGAAGGGAGGTGGTAGGGGGAGTGGGAGGATGGGAGGAAGAGGGAACTGATATTGGTATGTAAAATAAGATTATTTTTAATTTAAATTTAAAATATTAGAAAAGAAAAAAAAAGACTCACAACTTGACATTGGTTAACTTATCAGAGGGCTCATCCCTAAAAAATAATTGACTCTTTCTTGCTCTTGCTTTCTCTCTCTCTCTCTCTCTCTCTCTCTCTCTCTCTCTCTCTCTCTCTCTCTCTCTCTCTCTCTCTCTCAGAAGCCATTAGTTGCCTATATATCTTCATCTAGTGATGGGACTTTATGAGATTTTCCCCACCTGTATTGGAGTGTCAACTGATGTTTCCATTGTGCTGTTCTTTATTTACTTTTCTGTTTATGTTTTTTATTTCATTTTACATTCCAGCCACAGTTCCCACTCCCACCCTTCCTACCACCCCCTTTATTCCTCCCATTCTCTCCTCCTCACCCCAATTAGCCAACCCTCACTCCACTCCTCCTCAAGGGAAGGGTTCCCATGAGGAGTCAAAATAGTCTGGCACAATATGTTGGGCCAGGCCCAGGTCCTTCTCCCATGCTTTAAGGCTGAGTAAAGCATCCCACCATAGGGAGTGGGAACCAACATGCCCTCTCTCATGTACTGGGATTATATTGTGGTCCTACTACCACTGAGAATGGCATCCCACCCTAAGGAATGAGTTCCAATAAGCTAGTTTATGTGCCATGTTTGTATTGTTTTCCTTCTGTCCGGGGTCCCTCAGCTAGTCAAAGTTTCACAACTGTCTCCCTCACATAGAGGGCCCAGTCCAGACCCCTGTAGCCTCCACTGTTGTAGTTCTAGAGTTCATGACTTCCCACAAGATTGGATCAACTGTCTCGGTAGATTTCTCTCCATCATGATCTTCACCACCCTTGCTTATGCATTTCCTGTTCCCTCTCTTTGACTAGATTCCCAGAGCTTAGCCTGGTTCTTGGTTGTGGATCTCTGTATCTGGTTCCATGAAATACTAGATGAGGGCTTTATGATGATAGTTGGAGTATTCATCAATCTGATTACAGGATTAGGCCTGTTTTGGCATCCTTTCTACTATTGCTAGGAGTCTTAGCTTTGATCCTCCTTGACTCTTGAGAATTACCCTAACGCCAGCTTTCTCTCTAACTCCATAGTGGATCTCTCTATTAAGATATCTCTTTCACAACTCTTTCATTGCATCCCTCCCTGCCTTGGCCACCCTGTTCTTCCATGTTCTCAACCCCCAATCCCTCCCTTTATCACCCCACCCCCAGTTAGACCCATAGATCTCTTGTAATTTCCCTTTCCAGGGTGATTCATGTGTCCCTCTTAGGGTCCTCCTTTCAGTTTTGTGCATAGTGATAGATAGGCATCTGCTTGCATTCTTCTACATGTTAAAATCCAGTTATGCCAGCACCATTTCTTATAGAGGTTTCCCTTTTTTTCCAATGTACTGTTTTGGCTTCTTTGTCAAAAATCAGGTGTTCATAGTTGTGTGCATTAATATTGTCAGAGTCTTCAGTTTGAGTCCATTGATCCACCTGTCTATTTTTATGCCAATACCAGGATGTTCTTTATTACTAAAACTCTATAGTAGATTATGAAGTTAGGGATGGTGATGTTCCTTTATTGTACAGGATTGTTTTAGCTATTCAGGATTTTGTTGCTTTTCCACATGAAGTTCAGTATTGTTATTTCAAGATCTGTGAAGATTGTGTTGGGATTTTGATGGGTATTGCATTGAATCTGTAGGTTGCTTTTGGTAGGATTGTCATTTTCATTATGCTGATCCTAGCTATCCAAGACTATCAGAGGTCTTTCCATTTTCTGATATCCTCTTCAATTTCTTTCTTTAGGGACTTAAAGTTCTTGCTATACAGGTCTTTCACTATTTTGCTTGAGTTATTCCAAGATGTTTGATAATTGTGATTATTGTAAAGGGTTATGTTTCTCTGATGTTTTCTCAACCTTTTTATCATATATATATATATATATATATATATATATATATATATATATATGAGGGCTACTAATGATTTTAGTTAATGTTGTATGTTAACACATTGAAGGTGTTTATCTGCTATAGGAGTACCAGGTATAGTTTTTGGCATCACTTATATATACTATCATATCATCTGTGGACAGTGATAATTTGACTTCTTCACTTATGATTTTGTATACCCTTGATCTCCATTTATAGTCTTATTGCTCTAGCTAGAGCTTCAAGTACTACATTGAATAGATATGGAGCGAATAGACAATGTTGCTTTTTTCCTGATTTAATGAAATTGTTTTGAGTTTCTCTCCATTTAGTTTGATATTGGCTGTTGGCTTGCTGTATATTGGCTTTATTGTGTTTAGGTATGTTCCTTGTATCCCTGTTCTCTCCAAGACCTTTTTCAGGATTTGGTGTTGGATTTTGTCAAAGGATTTTTCAGCATCTAAGGAGATGACCATAATTTTTTTTTCTTCCAATTTGTTTATATGGTGGATATCATTTAAGATTTCCATATGCTGCACCATTCCTGCATCTCTGGATGATTCCGACTTGGTCATGATGAAAGATTTAGTGTGTCTTTGGATTTGGTTTGCAAATATTTTTCCCAGTTTGAAATTTTTATTTAATAACATTTTTCAAAAGATTTAATTTTAATTTTTTATTTTACATATTGATTACAGTTCCCTCTCCCTTTCTCCCTTCCTCTCATGCCACTTGACCATCCTTCCATCCCATCCCCCCACACATATACATACACACTCCACAGGGAGAGTGATGCCTTCCAGGAGGGATCAACAAAATCTGTTAAATCATTTGGAGTAGGAACTAGGTTCTGCCTCCTGCCTCTAGGTTAAGGGAGCATCTCTCCATGGAAAATGTGCTCCCAAAGTCCTTTTGTGCACCAGGGATACATCCTGGTTCCACTGACAGAGGTCCCTTAGACTGCCCAGGACTTCTAACATGAGACCCATGTTCAGGGGATCTGAGTCGCTCCAATGCTGGTTTTCCAGCTATCAGTCCAGGGGTCCATTAGCTCCCCCTTATTCAGGTCAGCTGTCTCTGTAGGTATCTATAGGCTGGTGTTGACCCCATTTTCTTACCACTTCTCCCTCTCTGCATCTGGATTCCAGTTCAGTTCAGTGTTTAGCTGTGGGTGTCTGCTTCTGTTTCCATCAGCTACTACATGAGGGCTCTATGATGGCATATAAACTAGTCATCAATCTCATTATCAGGGAAGGGCATTTAAGATAGCCTCTCCACTGTTGCTCAGATTGTTAGTTGGGGTCATCATTGTAGGTCTCTGAACATTTCTCTAGAGTCAGTTTTCTCTTCAAACCTGTAATGGCTTCCTCTATCATGGTATCTCTGTCTCTCCCTGTCTCTCTGTCTCTCTCTCTCCTTTTTCTCTCTCTCATCTATTCCTCCCCAGACTCAATCTTCCTCTGGCAAAGCCAAAGACTTCTTCTGAAGTTGTTAACCAGGGTATGGAGTCCAGGGGTAGGGGTATAGTCTCGGCTTGTTGGACAGGCTTAAAGAAGTTTTGTGGGCAAGGGATTAGTGGGCATGGAATGTTGTCTTACCTGGGGTCTCTAGGACCAGCCTGGCCTCACTGTGGGTTATGGGCCTTATTGTGGAGCCCAGGGGAGGGGTGCAGTTGGAGCTCAGCTGTTTTCTAATATTCTCTCTCTCTCTCTCTCTCTCTCTCTCTCTCTCTCTCTCTCTCTCTCTCTCTCTCTCTTTTAATGTCTTAAGTCCTAGTTTAAGGCTGAATTGATCCTATACTTTAAGTCCTAAGACAATTGTACCCAATTACATTCAAATTCTATCTCTTTCTTTGTACTTACACACACACACACACACACACACACACACACACACACACACACACAATTGCACCTGTAAATTAACTCATGTACTCCATCATTGGCTTTTAGCCATATCTTTGTGTCTCTCAACTTATGGTTTCCTCATTTTTGCTTATCTTAGCTACTTCTTTTAAATTCTTTTTACACACAAATTATTAAAGATCTCTTAGCTCTTCATTTTGCCACAGCAAGCAATTCTAAATTCAGTTTTTAATTAAATGAAAAAGAAAGACATAAAATGTAGATATCCTAAAATCACAACTGTTTTATATTATAAGCAGAACATGTGAAAAAATCTGTGAATTTAGGAGGAAGCAAATCTTAGACTGGGATAGACACTTAAAAGAATATATTCATTCAAAACATAGCTACTTGAAGGAGTTTCTTAAAAAGTAAATAGTGATGATTTTGAAGCAAGTTATTCCTCAGGGAACTCCTTCACTTAATAATGAATGAGTGAATGAATGAATATTTTTATATAAAATGTCTTGCCACATTAGTTGCTCTCTGCATTAATATTGCAGTCAGAAAAATGGAGAACAATAAAATTAGTTTCCACTACCTAAAGTTTTATACTTCAATATGACAAATAGCTGTTTTTTATTTGTTCTTTTTCACATCTAGTCTTCATGTGACAGCCCTAACTTTTCTTCTGAACATCTGCAACTAAATAAATCATCATGAGTTAGTAATTTAGCACAAAATACACCACTCTGTGGGTAATCACAGTCATTTACAAAACTAAGCATTTTTTTTCTGAAATTCCACCAAGGTGGAAATCATAAAAGGATGAGTGTATCACTTGGAGCAGGGAAGGGAGCTAATGCTGCTTGAAGGACTCTTGGTTTTCTGCCTTTTAGTGAATTAGTAATAGCAAGACAAAGCATGCTAATAGCCTTTCCCTTTGAAATGTAAATATGCTTCACCCACAGAAGGAACACTAATTCATTTTTTTAAAATGAAAGAAAACAAGCACATAAGCAAACACAATCTTTTGTCACCCCTTTCAGCCCACATCCTTTAAAAATAAGCCTTAGTAAAAGGATGGTGGCACAGCCCTCACATGGTATAGTTAAGGTATGAGTTTAATCATGATGACAATGAGAAATCAACTACAGAAGAAAAGAATCAGGAAATAGCAGAGACGTTCTGCTATCTTCATTATGACATATCTAAAATTTGTCCCAAATGCTTTCCTTTTGTCTTGGCATGCAATGGTTGTACATATTTAGGGAGCTTAGTGTGATATTTCAATACATGTTTATAAGAAGCAATAATGAGTTTGTGGCATTCAACATAATTTCTTGCCTACCTCTTCCCTAGCTATGGAGCTTCCTTTCTTCCTTTGAAAGGAAAATATGAAATTGAAAATAGATTATTTTTTCATGTAATATATCTTGATTACAATTTCCCCTCCCTCTGTCTCATTAGAAAAGAACAAACTTCTAAAAGATGACAATCAAGCCTGATAAAATAAAATATAATAAGATTAAGTTAAGAATCAAGTGTGATAAAATAAAATATAGTAAGATGAAGTTATAGTAAAGTCAGACATGGTAACCCAATAGAAGGAAAAGAGTTACTTCAGAACAGTCACAAGAGTCACAGACCCACTTGTTCTTATACCCAGAATTCCCACAAAAATACTAAGCTAAAACTTGTAATATATACATAGAGGACATGCTGATGACCCATGTAAGCTCTAAGTTTGCTGTTTCAGTCTCTGTGAACTCATTTGTACCTTTCTTAGTGGATACAGAGGGTCTTGTGTCAGCCCATTTGATTATCATAAACTCTGGAAGAATTCCTGAGCTTAGACAGGAGAGATATGATGGAAATCTTCCATTTAGACTCTTTCTCTACTTAATGTCTGGCTGTGAGTCTCTGTGTCTGTTCTCATCTGCTGCTAGAGTAAGCCTCTCAGGTGATGACTATATAAGGTACCAATCTATGGTATAGAAGAATATCATTAGAACTATTTTTTGGTCAGTAGTTCCCATCTAGTCTTTGGTTCTTTGTTACCTTAGCAGTGGCAGATATGGATTCGTTCATTCTCAAGAAGTAGACCTTAGGTCATGTCAGAAATTGGTTGGCTACTCCCATAACATCTATTTCACAATGCTCTAGTACAATTTGCAGGCAGGGCAGATTCTATGTCACAGGTCACCAAAGACACTAGAATATAGGGGCAAAACTTTTATATAGTCACCAACTCTACTTCTCCATGTGTGATGAGTTGTGTGGGTGTTGACCTGAGCAATAGGGTTCTACTGTCAGTTTGCAAAGACAAACCCTTTTCCTTAGCAACAGTATGGATTGTTTGGGAATTTCTATGGGATATTTTTGGCCAACAATGAAACTAAATGCAAACTAGTCCTGACTTGCCTGGTAAAAAGAGATGGCCAGTTGAAACTCCATCTCCCATTACTAGTTCTCCTTGGGATCATCTTCATAGATTCTAGGAAGGTTCTCCTGCACTAGGTATCTACACCACACTACACTCAAAAGGCCCTCCAATTCCGGCCATCTGTGCCAATACTTCCTCCCTCCACCTCCTATGTGATTTTCCCCCTCCTATCCTCACTAGCTTCAATTCAGCCCACAAAGTCTAATCTATTTCCCTCATACAGGGAGATTCAAGTGTTCCCCACATACCTTGCTGTTTTACACAACCTCTCTGGGTCTATGGATTGTAGCTTGGTTATCATTTACTTAAGGTTAATATCTCCATATATGTGAATACATATGATATTTATCTTTCTGGGTTTGATTAAGCTCATTCAGGATGATTATTTCTAGTTCTATTGATTTGCCTGTAAATTTCATGATGTTATTTTTTTTAGCATTTACTTTATCCATTCATCTATTGAATTCAATATAGGTTATTTTCAGTTTCTGGCTACTATGACTAAGGACACAACGAATATGGTTGCATACTTATACTTGTAGAAGAATGGCACTTACTTTGGGTATATATCCAAGTTTAGTATAGCTTGATTTTGAGGTGGATCAATTCCTGCCTAACTTTCTGAAAAAAATATCATATTGATTTCCACAGTGGCTGTACACATTTGTACTCCCACCAGAAATGGAGGAGTGTTCTCTTTGCTCCACGTCCCCAGCAGCAGCACGAGCTGACACTGTGTTATAAATCTTAACCATTTTGACAGGTTTAATATGGAAACTCAAAGTACTTTTGATTTGCATTTCCCTGATGGTTAAGGCTATTGAGCATTTCTTTACGTGTTTCTTAGCCATTTAAAACTCTTCTTAGACTGGCACCGCTTTTTGAAATTTAATTATTAGGTTTTTTGATATCCAGTTTCTTGCGTTCCTCATGTATTTTGGACATGGCCCTTTTTCAGATGTGGAGTTTTCTCATTCTGTAGGCTGCCACTTTGTTCTATTGACAGTATCCTTTACCTTATAGAAGCTTTTCAGTTTCATGAGGTCCCATCCATTACTTTAGTTCCCAATTATTTATTACTTAAGTACATATGCTGTCAGTGTTCTGAATGTATATTGAGGCTTTTGATCCATTTAGACTTGACTTTTGTGCAAGGTGATAAATATTGATCTATTTGCATTCTTCAACATGTAGAAATCCATTTTGATGAGGACTACTGATTGGACATGCAATCTTTTATTTCCAGTGTATTTCTGGTTTCTTAGTTAAAAATTCAGTGTCCATAAGTGTGGATTTAAGTTTGGATCTTCAATTTGATTCCGTGAATCAATTTGCTTCTTTTATGCAGATGCTATGCAATTTTTAGTACTATATTTCTGTAGTACAACTTGAAATTCAGAATGATGGTACTGCCAGTAGTCTTTTTTTTTTTTTTGTTTGTTTTAGGATATTTTATTTTCTATATGATGTTGAGAATTGTTCTTTCAAGGGTTGTAAAGAATTGTTTTGGGAGTTTTGTAGGGACTTAATTGAATCTGTGGCTAGCTTTGGGTAGAATGGCCATCTTTACTATGTTAATCCTACTGATTCATGAAAATGGAAGATTACTCTATCTTCTAATATTGTCTCTAATTTATTTACTCAGATACTTTGAGTTTTTATCAGACAAGTCTTTTAGTTGCTTAGAGTTAACCCCAAGATATTTTATATTGTCTGAGGCTGGTATGAAAGGTGTTATTTCCCTAACTTTTTCTCAATTCATTTGTCATTGGTATGTAGGAGGGCTATTATTTTGTTTGTTTGTTTTAAATTAAACTTGTACCTAGATACTGTAACATATGCATACTATCATAGCAATTGCAAATAATGATGCGTTAGCTTCTTCCTTTTCAATTTGTATCCTCATGATCTCCTTCAGTTGTCTTATTGCTCCATATTGTACTATATAATAGATAGGGAGAAAGTAGTCTTGTTCATGATTTTAGTGGAACATGTTTTACTTTCTCCACATTTTATTTGATGTTGCTTATGAGCTTTGTGTAAATTTCCTTTATTATAGCTAGCTATGTCCTTTGTATCCCTAATCTCATCAAGACTTTTTATCATGAAAGGGTGTCAGAGTTTCTCAAAGTCCTTTTCTACATCTAATGATATGATCATATGATATTTGTCTTTCAGGTTATGTAGTAGATTACATTTAGTGATTTTTATATAGTGAAACATCCTTCCATCTTTGGGATGGAGTCTACTTGATCATAGAGTGTTATCTTGTGTGTGTGTGTGTGTGTGTGTGTGTGTGTGTGTGTGTGTGTGTGTGTATTGACTTTTTGATATGCTCTTGGGCTGAGTTGCAAGTATTTTTTTGACAATTTATGCATCTATATTCATAAGGGAAATTGGTTTGTTATTTCTTTGTTGAGTCTTTATGCTGTTTGGGTATCAAGGTAACCTTGGCCTCATAAAATGAATTGGACAATATTCCTTCTGTTTTTATTTTGTGGAATAATTTGAGTGGTATTGGCATGAGCTCTATTTTAAAAATCTGGTAGAATTTTGCAATAAAATCATTTGGTGCTGGGGTTTTGTGGTTGGGACTCTTTAATTACTGCTCCTATTTCACTAGTTATTGTAAGTCAATTTAAATTACTTAGCTGATCTTGATTTGACTATGGTTAAGTAGTATCTGTCTAGAAAATTACCTATTTCTTTTGGATTTTCCAATTTGGTATAGTAGAGTCTTTTAAGGTATATCCTTGTGATTCTCTAGATTTCCTTGGTGTCAGTTATATCCCCATTTTTATTTCTAATTTTGTTTATTTGATATTATTAGTTAGTTTGGATTATTGATGATCTCAGAACAACTATTTTTCATTGACTTTTTATTGTTTTTTGTATTTTATTGATTTCAGCCTTCAGTCTGATTATTTCTTGCTGTCTACTTCTCTTGGATATTCTTATTTCTTTTTGTTCTAGAGCTTTCTGGTGTGCAGTTTTGTTGCTGGTATCTCTCCAACTATTTTTTTTTTATGTAGGCACTTAGTTTTATGAAATTTCCTTTTATAACTTTCTTTGTGCCCTGTGACTCTGAGTATGCTGTGTATTCATTTTCACTTAATTCTAGACACTCTTTCATTTATTTTTGTCTTGACACATTTTTCATCCTGTAGGCAGTTGTTCAGGTTCTGTGAGTTTATAAGGTTTCTATTGCAATTGATATCTAACTTTAGTTCCTGTGATCTGATAGGATGCAAAGAGTTACTAACATTTTCATCTATCTGTTGAGACCTGTTTTGTATCTGAGAATGTGGTCAATTTTGGAGAGAGTTCCATGAGGTACAAAGAAGGTATACTCTTTCGGGTTTGGCTGAAATGTTTTATAAATGTCTGTTAGGTCTATTTCTCAGCTTAGTTTTGTCTGAATTACCTGTCCATGAGTAATAATGGGCTTTTGAAGTCTTCCACTATCAATGTATGGTGTCAATATGTGATTTAAGCTATAGTAGTGTTTCTTTTAGAAAAATTGGTGGGGGCCCTTCTTCTTGGAACATGGATACTATGAAAAGAAATATAATCTTGGTGTATTTTTCTTTGATGACTATGTAGTTTCCTTCCCTATGCCTTTCATTAGTTTTGGCTTGAGGTCAATTTTGTTGACTATTAAAATTGTTACACTAGCTTTCTTATGTGGTTCATTTGCTTTTCACAATTTTTCCAAGATTTACCCTGAGGTAATGTTTATCCTTGGAATTGGGTTATGTTTCTTGGCTAAAACTGAAGGATGAATCATGTTTATTCATTCGTTCTCTTGTTATATATCTTTTTATTGGGAAGTTGAAACTGTTGGTCTTGACAACTACATGAACAATGGTTGTTGATTCCTGTTATTATGTTGTTGTTCTTGATGATGGTGGTGTATGTGACTGAATGTGAGGTTTGTGTGTGAGTTTGCTTCTACTAATTTTATTTTCTTACTTTGAGATTATTTAGTTCCTGTGTTTATGGTTGTCATTAAACTCCTCAGGTTTGGGTTTTCTCACTAGTAGTTTTCCCTCTAGAAGTTTTCCCTTCTGTAGAACTGGATTTGTAGACAGAAATTTATAGTGACATATTATTTGTGATGTAATAATATGAGGGACAGAAAACAAACTAGCCACAAGCCTTAGATCCAAGCACTAATCATGCACACCTTTAATCACAGCAGCCATACTAGCTAGCCACAAGCTAAAAAGTAGTGACACATTCTCTTTAAAAAAATCTTTATATGTATATGTACATATGTACATATATATATATATATATATATATATATTCTTATTTTACATATTGATCCCAGTTCCCACTCTCTCGCTCCTTTCCATGCTCTCCACCCTGCTCCCATCCCATTCCCCACCCATTCCACAGGGAAGGTGATGCTTTTCAGAAAGGATCATCAAAATCTGTCAAGTCATTTGGAGTAGGGACTAGGCTTTCCCTGCTGCCTCTAGGCTAAGGGAGTATACCTCCATGGGGAATGTACTCCAAAAGTCCTTTGGTGCACCAGGGATACACTCAAGTTCCACTGACAGAGGTCCCTTAGACTGCCTAGGCCTTCCAACTGGGACCCACATTCAGGGAATCTGAGTCAATACAATGCTGGTTTCCCATTTACCAGTCTCGGGTAGCTCCTCCTTGTTCAAGTCAGCTGTCTCTGTAGTTTTCAGTAGCCTGGTGTTGACCCCATTTTTTTTTTTAATCACTCCTCTCTTTCTGCAAATACATTCCAGGATTTTGGCTCAGTGTTTAGCTGTTGGTGTCTGCTTCTGTTTCCATCAGTTACTAGATGAGGGCTCTATGATGACATATCAGTTAGTCTCATTATCAGGGAAGGACATTTAAGGTAGCCTTTCCACTGTTGCTCAGATTGTTAGTTAGGTTCATCTTTCTCTAGAGTAAGTTTTCTCTTCAAACTCATAATGGCTCCCTCTATCGTGGTATCTCATCTATTTTGCTCTTGGCAATTTGTCCCCTGACTCAATCTTCCTAGTCCCTCATGTTCTCCTCTCCTCCCCTTCTCTTTCTCCTAATTCCTGCTCCACTCACTGCCCCCACCCACCCATTCCTAATATGCTCAGGCTATGTTGTTCCTTTTCCCTTCTGTGAGGGACCTTGTATGAATCTCTTTGAATCCTCCTTGTATCCTAGTTTCTCTGGTGGTGTGAATTATGGGCTGGTGATCTTTTGCTCTATGTCTAAAATTCACATATGAATGAGTATATACCATGTTACTCATTTTGTGACTGGGTTACCTTGATCAGGATGGTTTCTTCAAGTGTCATCCATTTGCCTCTGAATTTCAATATTCTATTGTTTTGTTTTTCCCCCTACTGAGTAGTATTCCACTGTGTAAATATGCCACATCTTCTTTATTCATTTTTCAGTTGAGAGGCATCTAAGTTGCTTCCAGGTTCTTGATATTACAAACAATGCTGCTTTGAACATAGTTGAACAGATAACTTTGTTGCATGGATGTGGAGCATTTGCCTAAGAGGGGGATTACAGGGTCCTGTGGTGGAATAATTCCCATTTTCCTGAGGAATCGCCATACATATCACCAAAATGGCTGTACAAGTTTTCACTCCTACCAGCAGTGGGGGAGTGTTCCCCTTTCTCCACATCTTCTCCAGCATAAGCTGTCAACGGTGTTTTTAATTTTAGCCATTATGACAGGAGTAAGATGGTATCTCAGAGCTGTTTTATTTTGTATTTCTCTAATGGCTAAGAATGTTGAGCACTTTCTTAAGTATCTATCAGCTATTTTGATTCCTCTATTGAGAAGTATCTGTTCAGTTCTGTACCCCAGTTTTTAATAGTGTTATTTGGTGTTTTGGTGACTACTTTTTTGAGTTCTTTGTACATTTTGGAGATCAGCTCTCTGTAAGATGTGAGGTTGGTGAAGATCTTTTCCCATTTTGTGGGCTGTCATTTGGTCTTGTCAACTGTGTCCTTTGCCTTATAGAAGCTTCTAAGTTTGAGGAGGTCCCATTTATTAATTGTCAATCTCAGTGTCTGTGCTACTGGAGTTATGTCCAGGAAGCAGTCTCCTGTACTAATTTCCTCAAGGGTACTTCCCACTTTTGCTTCTAATAGGTTCAGTGTGGTTGGATTTATGATCTTTGAACCATTCAGACTTAAGTGCATGGTGATTGACATGCAGTCTTCTACACACCATCCTCCAGTTGTGCTAGCACCATTTGTTGAAGATGCTTTCCTCCTTCTATTGTATACTTTTAGCTGTTTTATCAAAAATCAGGTATTCATGGTGTGTGGGTTAATATCAGGATTTTTGATTCCATTCATCTACCTGTATTGTTGTACCAATGCCAAGCTGTTTTCAGAGCTTGAAGACTGGGATGTTGATGCCTTATGAAGTTCCTTTATTGTACAGGATGTTTTGGCTATCCTGGGTCTTTTGATTTTCCATATCAAGTTGAGTATTATCCTTTCAAGGTCAGTGAAGAGTTGTGCTGGGATTTTAATGGGGATTGCATTGAATCTATAGGTTGCTTTTTGCAAGCTTGCATCTTTACTATGTTTATTTTACCTATCCAAGAACATGGGAGATCTTTCCATTTTCTGGTATCTTCTTTAATTTCTTTCTTTAAAGACACAAAGTTCTTGCTATATAGGTCTTTCACTTGTTTGGAAAGCATTACCCTAACATACTTTGTGTTGCTTGTGGCTATTGTAAAGGGTGATGTTTCTCTGATTTCTTTCTCAGCTACGGATTTTTTTGAGTCAATCTTGTATCCTGCTACTTGGCTAAATGTGTTTATCAGCTGTAGGAGCACCCTGGTAGAGTTTTTTGGGTCATGTATGTAAACTATCATATCATCTGCAAATAGTGACAGTTTGACTTCTTCCTTTCCAATGTGTATCCCTTTGATCTCCTTTAGTTTTCTTATTGCAGCTAAAACTTCAAGTACAATATTGAAAAGATATGGAGAGAGTGGGCAGCCTTCTTTTGTTCATGATTTTAGAGGATTGCCTTAATCTTTTCTTCATTTAGTTTGATGCTGTCTGTTAGTTTATTACATATCGCTTTTATTATGTTTAGGTATGTTCCTGTTATCCTTGATCTCTCGAAAGGCTTTTTTAGCATATAGTGAGATGATCATGTGTTTTTTTTTTCTTTTTCAGTTTGTTTATATGGTGGATCACATTGATAGATTTTCCTATATTGAACCTTCCCTGTAACCCAGGGAAGATACCTATTTGGTCATGGTGGATGATTTCTTTGATGTATTTTTGGATTCAATTTGCCAGTATTTTATTGAGTATTTTTTCATCAATATTCATGAGGGATATTGGTCTGTAGCTCATTTTCTTAGTTGTATCTTTGTGTAGATTGGGTACCAAGGTAATTGTGGTCTCATAAAAAGGTTTGGCAATCACCCTTCTGTTTCTATTTTGTGGAACTCTTGGAATAGTATTGGTATTAGGTGTTCTTTGAATTTTTGGTAGAATTCTAAACTGAAACCATATGGCTCTGGGCTTTTTTTAGTTGTGAGAATTTGAAGATTGCTTCAATTCATTGGGGGTTATAGGTCTATTTAAAGTGCTTATATGTTCTTGATTTAATTTTGGTAAGTAAAATCTATACAGAAAATTGTCCATTTCAGTTGAGTTTTCAAATTTTGTGGTGTGCAGGTTTTCAAAGTATGACATGAAGATTCTCTGGATTTTGTCATTGTCAGTTGCTATGCCACACCTTTTCATTTTTCTCTCTGTCTTTTGGTTAGTTAGGATAAAAGCTTATCTATCTTGTTGATTTTCTTGAAGAAATAACTCTTTGCTATGTTGATTCTTTGTATTATTTTCCTAGTTTGCACATTATTGATTTCAGCCCTCAATTTGATTATTTCCTATTGACTACTCCTCAGGAGTGGGTTTGCTTCATTTTGTTCTAGAGCTTTCAGTTGTGCTATTAATTCTCTAATGTGACTCTCCTTTGTTTTCTTTATGTGGGCACTTAGTGTTATGAACTTTCCTCTTTGTACTGCTTTCAAAATGTCTCATAAGTTTGGATATGTTGTGTCTTTATTCTCATTGAATTCGAGGAAGTCTTTAATTTCTTTATTTCTTCCTTTACCTGGGAATGGTGCAATTGTGCATTGTTCAATTTCTATGAGTTTGTAGGATTTCTGCAATTTCTGTTGTTGTTTAATTCCAACTTTAAAGTAAAGATACAGGGGACTATTCTAAATTTTTAGTACCTTTTGAGGTTTGTTATGCTGCATTGTATGTACTCTATATTAGAGAAGGTTCAATGTAGAGCTGAGAAGAAGGTGTATTCTTTTGTGTTTGGATAGAGTATTCTATAGATGTCTATTAAACCCAATTTGGACATAACTTCTGTTAGTTCTTTGGGTTTTTGTTTTGTTTTGTTTTTTTTTTTTGTTAAGTTTCTGACTGGTGGTACTGTCTAGCGGTGAGAGTGGGGTATTGAAGCCTCTCACTACGAATGTGTGAGGTTTTATGTGAGCCTTTAGTTTTAGTAGTGTTTCTTTTATGAATGTGGGTGCCTTTGTATTTGGGGCATAGATGTTCAGAATTGAGACTTTGTGCTGATGGATTTCTCCTGTGATTAATATGAAATGACTGTCTTCATCTCCTTTGATTAATTTTGTTTTGAAGTCCAACTTGCTAAATATTAGGGTAGCCATACCTGCTTACTTTTTGGGTCCATTTGATTGAAAGATCTTTTCCTAACCCTTTACCCTGAGGTAATGTCTGTCTTTGAAGCTTTGATGTGTTTCTTGTATGCAGCAGAAAGATGAATTCTATCTTTGTGTCCATTTTGTTAGCCCGTGTCTTTTTATAGATGAGTTAAGACCATTATTGTTGAGAGAAAGTAGGGACCATTCATTGTTAATTCTTGTTTGCTTTAGATTTGTTGTTGGCAGTGGTATTGTAAATATATTTGCCCTGCTTTACCCTTGGGTCTGGTGAAGTGGGATTATCTATTGCCTATGTCTTTGTGAGTGTAGTTAATTTCCTTGGGTTGGAGGTTTCCTTCCATAACTTTCTGTTGGGCTGGATTTGTAGACACATATTGTGACAATGTGGCTTTGTCATTGAATATCTGTTTTCTCTGTCTATAATGATTGAGAGTTTTGCTGGGTATAGTAGCCTGGGCTAGTATACACGGACTTATAGTATTTGTAAAACTTCTCTCCAGGACCTTCTGGGCTTGAGTATTTCCATGGAGAATCAGGTGTAATTTTGATAGGTCTGCCTTAATGTGTTACCTGGCCATTTTCCTTCACTGCTCTTAATCTTCTTTCTTTATTCTTTACGTTAGGTGTTTTGATTATTTTGTGTTGAGGGGTCTTTTTACTTTGATCCAGTCTATTTGGTGTTCAGTATGCTTCTTGTACTTTCATGGATATGTCTTCCTTCAGATTGGGAAAGTTATCTTCCTTGAGTATTTTAATATACTTTCTGCACTTTTGAGCTGGGATTCTTTGCCTTCTTCTATGCCTATTATTCTTAGGTTTGGTCTTTTCACTGTGTTCCACATTTCCTGGTTGTTTTGTTTAAGGATTTGTTGAATTTAAGATTTTCTTTAGTCAATGAATCTATTTCCTCTCGTTTATCTTCAGCACCTGAAATTCTCTCTTCTATCTCTTGTATTCTGTTGCTTATGCTTGCATCTTTAGTTGCTGATTGTTTTCTCAGTTTTTCTATTTCCAGCATTCCCTCAGTTTGTGTTTTCTTTATTGTTTCTATTTCAGTTTTCAGGTCTTGAACTGTTTGAATTGTTTCCTTCATCTTTTGATTAGTTTTTCTTTACTTTTCTTAATTTTTCTTTGTCTTTTTCTCTATTTCTTTAATTATTTTTGTTTTTTTTTTTACTTCCATTTCTTTAAGGGACGTTTTCATAACATCTTTGAGGACCTCTATCATTTTTATGAAGTTATTTTTTAGTCATTCTTCTGCTTCATCGGCTTTGGTGCATTCAAGTCTAGTTGGTGTGGAGTCCCTAGATCCTGGTGGTGTCATACGGGTCTTTCTATTCTGGGTGTTTTCTTGTATTGCTGTTTTCCCATTACTTCTTCCAGTGGGTGAAGGTAGAGTCTCTCTCCCTTTCCCTCCCCTGCTCTCTTGGTTGGTGTAAGTGGGTCAGGAGTGGGCCTGCAACTCTGGATAACCCAAGCTCTCTTGGAGGTCTCTCCTCCAGCAAAGGGCAAGTGATGGGGTCCAAAGATCAGGCAAGTGCAGCCTCCAAGTGGTCCTTTGTGGATAGGTAGGTTCAGTGTGCTGACAGCAGACCCAGGAAGTTCAAAGGAGGTGGAGGGGTTGTTGGACTCACACTTTGGCCCAATGTTCACCCAGATCAGCAGGCTAGCAGGACAAATGGTAGGGGTGAAGACAGGCTATGGGTGGTGTATGGAGCAGAATACCAGTACTGTACTATCTAAGGCTGGGATATGGGGGGGAGCGAAATATGGAGCTAATAGGGAGTTCCCAGGGAAGAATGTGTGGGGGGCTTCAGCTTAAACTGGTCCCAGACTTATTTCTGGCAGAGTGCTAGAAGCGATGGACTCCAAAGATCAGGCTAGTACACCTTCAAGTTAGTCCCTGGTGGATAGGCAGGTCCAGTGTGTTCAGAGCAGACCCAGGAAGTTCCACGGAGGTGGAGGGGTTGTTGGACCCACACTCTGGCCCAATTTTCACTCGGAGCAACAGGCCAGCAGGACAAAGGGTGGCACATACCTTTAATACCAGGACTCAAGAGACTAGCAAATGGATCTCTGTTAGCTCAAGAATACACTGAGCTACATGAAATTGACCCAGTCCTAAAGAGAAACAGCTCACACAATGGTGATCATAACTTGGGATCACACGCCTTTAATCCCAGCATTATGGAGGTATTAAAGAAAGAACCAAAGGGTCTCATGAGGAGAATTTGTCTCCAGTCATGTTGAGGAGAGGCAGCAGTCTGCAATTGCAGTCTAAGGCTTGTTGAAGACAGGGTTGTGGTTTAGTTGAAAGCTTTCTTCTCCAACTACACTGAGAAGAGTCAAGCCCTTTCAGCCTGAGATAGAGGTAAGAGCTAGTGGCTGGCTGCTTTGCTAATCTGACCTTCAGCTTGAATCCCGATATCTACCTCTGGGATTTTATTTTTCACGCTACAGATTTTGTTTAAATTTGTCTTTGCTGGGTACAGTAGTCTGGGATGACATCTGTAGTGTCTTAGATTAGGTAAGACATCTCTGGCTTTTAGAGCCTCCATTGAAAATTCTATTGTAATTCTAACATGTCTGCCTTTAAGTTACTTGGTTTATTTCCCTTGAAACTTTTAAAATGTGTTTTCTTTGTTGTGTATGAGGATGTGATGAGAGAGGAAGAGAGACCACAGCAGGTTTCTGCTACAGATTCAGGGATGAAAAAGGGGTGATTGGATCTCAGGAGCAATAACAGATATTGGATCTGCCTTCCACCTAATTGTTGCCCTGGGAGGAGAAGCCCTTAAGTTAGTAGGTTGTGCCTGCTTAATTTAGGGTTTTGAACAAAGCAACAAGTCAGGGGAGGAAGTTTAGAAGGGGACAATCTGTAAAAAACATGGAGAAGGGAACAAAAGACATGGGAGAAGGGATGGCTTCAAAGAGTATTCTGCTATAAAGTGAGAAATGAGACTGGGGAAGTAAAAGTAGGGTAACAGCAAGAGAAGAGGTCTGTGGCCCACCTGGTTTCCTGGCAGGGGTTGCCTGTGGTGGCCTATGGGTGGGCAGGGGGTGCCTGCTGGAGTTGAGGGCTGGGCAAAGGCAATGAGTAGTGAGACATATTGTTAAAAATAGAAGATATGTGGGATCCAGGGGAAATGGAAGGGGTGGGGGCATGGCCTGGAAGGTTGCCACCACGGGTATTTGTTCTGATGTAGTGCTTGTCATGCAACTAGGGAAATGGATCAGGAGGAGCATAGAGAGGGAAGAAGGTCTGAAGGCAACCTATCTGGTTTTCAGGCAGGCATGGACTATGGTTTAACATGCGGATGTCTGCTGGAGTTGGGGGTTGTTTTTGATATGGGTCATGTTTTTATCTCTGTTCTAATATTTCAGTCCCCATGCCTTCTGTTGCTCTGTGAGAAGTTTCCTGGGTAGACACAACACACAATTCTACCCACCCCCAATAGGAAACTTACAACAGACCAAAGTAATGATGGAACTAAAGCTCAACTTGTTGAACCAATTAGTTTTTACTGGGGTTACTAAAAGGATAATAGTGAGGGTTACTTAAAGGGTAAGGCTGACTTCATATCAATAGCATCATTGAACATGCCCATGACCCAATATGGGGGAAATTATCCAATTTCTCAGTGGTAGAGATCTCTATACGATTTGCAGGCAGCTAAAGTGGTCTGACACTCTCTTCTCAGCATCTGTACACCTCAGAATCCCCTCCTTCGGCAGTTGTTTACTCGTCTCAAAGTTAGGAACGGCCTTTGAGATTTATATGTGTGTGTATTCCCAGACATATGGCATTAATTTTGCCTCCCGAGTCTCACAAACTTCCTCCCTCCTTCGTGGAGTGAATGTGTCAATTCAGAGAGAACCATGGTGTAGCACCTGTTCTCTCTCCCTTGTCCCAGAGGAAGAACAGTGTGGGAAAGACAGATGAAGTGAAAGCCTTCACTTTACATTTTCAAAATATTGTATTTTATTTTGATGAAATACTTAATGTCAGACGTACGTATTTACCACATACTCACATATTCCACACAGTGTCATTGCTGCAGGAGCAATACAGATCTCTGAAACTCATTCTGCTTAACTGAAATTTTACAATAGGTCATTAGGGACCTTGCCTCTGCTCCTCCCACTAGTCCCTAACATGTACCATTTCAACCTGACTTTAGGACTTTTGCAAATTAAAATGTTTTGTTTCATTTATTTATTTTATGCTGGACATAGTTATACATACCTTTTTTTAAAAATGAAAATAAACATGTATAAACAATATTTGGGAATTTGGGCGTTATTCTTTCCAAGCTGCTTCCTGCTGGTAGGGGGCGCTGTCATGGAGAGGGAACTAGGAGAAAGAGAAGGGGAGGAGAGAAAAACACGTGTGACTAGATAGGTTGAGTCAGGGTGAGGGAGGGGCATAAAAGAGGGAGCCATTATTGGTTTGAAGAGAAAACTGAACCTAAAGATAGGTCTAGAGAACTACAAGACTGATTCCAACTAATAATTCGAGCAACCATGGAAAGGCTACCATAAATGCCCTTCCCTGATCATCAACTAAATTATCGACCATCATGGAGTTCTCATCTATTACCTGTTGGAACCAGAAGCATACACCAATAAGCAAATTGAAATATTACTTAAAATTATTTTCTTCTGAACAAAACATCAACTGGGTAAGTCACCCAGATGCTATTAACCACCTCCATAGGAGTAACTAATGTTTTTTAATTTTATTTCTATGAGACCAATAATTCACATGCTCTACTTATTCAAGTTCTCAATTTATATGCCACTCTGTGTGGGAATTGTAGGAAGCTTTCCTAGACATGCAGTCAGAGCAAATGCCCCTCCCATGTGTTCTGTTGGTGTCTATGTGTACTCATACAATGACTCCCATCACCTTCTCTTACCCATTAGACAGAATATAAATGTTATTTATAATGTGATTGTATATTCTGTACTAGAAATGCTTATATATTATATAATTTATTACATTCATAGGAGAGAGTATATGTTAATGAATGAATGTATCTTAATGAATAAATAAACAGACCTACTATAGATAGAAATTCTGTCTTACCTGGTCTCACAGCCCTTTAGTTTCAAATAAACACACAGAGAGTTATATAAACTGTATGGCCTGACGGCTTAGGATTCTTACTGTCTGGCTATCTTTTAATTATTAACCCATAACTATTAATCTATGTATTTCCACATGTTCTTATCTTACCAGAAAATGCCTGGGTGTCCTACCTTCCTAGTAGCTACATAGTGTCTCCCACTGGTTGATCCTCACTGCCTTTTCTCTTCCCAGAATTCTCCTAGTCTGGTATCCCCTCCTATATGTCTTGCCTGGCTACTGACCAATCACCATTTATCCATCATCCAATAAGAGAAACATATATTCACAGCATACAGAAGGACATCTCCCATTAACCTACAACTCTATTATATGTAGTGGACAATAAAGGATACAAATCTGTTAAATAAAAGTGAATATCTGTTTGTTTGGTCCTGTAGTACTGAGTATTGAATCCAGTGCTCAGTGTTTGGTAGGTAAATACTGTGCCAATGAACTATATTTCTATCCCATTCCTTTATTTGGTGCAACTTAACAGCTTTGAGACAAGATCTCACCAAGTTGCTAGGCTGATTTTAAACTTATTTCTACAGCTGAGGATGACCTTGACCTGGCTCTCTTCCTGCTTCTCTCTCCTTAGCTGCTAATACTACAAGGCTACACCACTTATCTCAGCTTATAAGAGTTCCTTATTAATATTTAAAAAACAATAAATGGATATTAAGCATGTCACAAGAAATGATGAGAGTCTTATTTCACATCTCATGATACATATTATACATGCACATATTAATGATAAAGGGAACCAGCTTCTAGGAGGGGTTGTGGAAGGTTTTACAATAACATGATTCACACTGAATTTGGTTAATACTATTATATAGTTAGGGTATTCCATATTCTTATTTTATGAATCATAAACTCCAATAACAAATTAGACCTTTTGAAAATGAGATAAAAATAATCAAATTTCATCCATTCCTTACTTTTTATTATAAAAATGGTTTATTGTAAAAGAAATTCAAAAATAATCAGTTAAATTCTTATCTGCATGTTACCCACTATTGCCAGAAAGCCTTAAACACTTTTACATCAGCAAGGACAGAACAAGAAATATGGAATTGAGGCCGTGATTCAGGGAAGGGAGGGGTGCTTATGTCTCGCAGTTAGCATAATGGGTGTGATAAGGCCAGAGAGCTGTCAGTCACCATGGGCTGCTGGACAGTGAGGTATTAACAGGCAAATGATTCCCAGGAAAGGAAAATAACCCACTGCACTTCATGGACGAACTTCATGTTACTACTATAAGGACAATTATACCACTCTTCAAGTGTGAATGCATTGATAATTTATCAGGAAAACTGAAGTGTAGAATATCACCCACTGGTATATCATGATGAGCAGGCCAAAGAGGCATTAATTATTAATATAATCACTGCTAATCAAGTATGAAAAATACATGTAAACACGTAAGTAATTTTCCTGTCAGAAAAGCTTCCTGAGACAGGCAAAGAAAATGTTACTCTTATAAAAATATGCATGTAAAAATATTACATGTCATTTACTAGATCACATGACTTTAAATAAATAATAGAAGTTTTGAAGTTATTTCCACATTTCATGATCTTAGATATGTATTTCAAATATTTAATTAACACACATTCAAATTCCAAGTACTTAAGAGGCAGAGGCAGGAGGATCATGAGTTCAAGAGCAGGCTGAGTTACATAATGAAACCTGCCTTGGATAGCCAAGCATTTAGGGGAACTTTTAAATGGTATAAATAAGTTTCACATACCGTAGACCAATTTTGTTAAGACTCAGTGTCTTACAATGTTATTACAAAACAAGAATTTTGCATTGGTATAATTCATAGACTTTGCTTTATCACTCTACATCCATTTGTACATGTTTTTCTTTTCTTTTGTTTGTTTTTCATTTGTGTGACTGTGTCCATAAGTTAAAGAAACCACAACCATCAACAAAAAGGACTTTCATGTTATAATCACTAGTCTGTTTCCTATTTTTTAATTTCATAGATAGTATGTGAATGTCTATAAAGTATAGTCCTCTGATATTGGTTAATGTTACCCATCATTACTCATTTGAGACCCATCATATGTGGTACTTTTTGATACTTTTTGTTTGTATTCCTAAGTAATTTCACATGAACTGGATATTCTACATTTTGTCTGATTATTGACTCTGAGAAATAGTTGGATTACCAGGTGAATTCTCTTACATAGAAAGAATTGTATTTATGTTGACTGAATTTTCACTTTTCTCAATAAATACAGAAAATGTAGTTATTAGGTCATAAGACAGGAAAATATTTATTATAAAAAACCATGCTGCTTTACATTTCAATTAAAAATATGTTGAGAATATTGTTTCCCTGTTGCCATTGTAGCATTTGTTATGAATACTATGTATTTATTTTATATATTTATATTATTTATATTTATGTTCTATCTGCTTTACTGGATATGTTGTCTCCTATGGGTTTATATTGCCTTTATCCAAGGAAATATATTAATTTTTATATACATAATCTCATTGGTAAAATGGATATTCTTAAATAGCTACACTATATAATTTTTAGCATAGCTATAATCTGATGCTTATGATATGATTACTATTTCATTCTCCTTTTCACAAGTAAGAAAATGTCAATATCTTAAAGCCACACTAATAAGAAGTTGCAAAAACTTGGGGTTGGAAAGAGAGATACACAGCCATTTTCCTGCTTTTGCAGAAGACCTGAGTAAAGATATCAGCACCAATCTCAAGCAACCAACAACCAAACTATTTCTCAGCTCTGGGGAATCTGAGGAACTCATTGGCCCCCACATACACTTGTGCCCATATGGCACACAGTCAAATTAACACACACATACACAGAATTAAAACCAAAGAAATGTGGTAAAGATGGCATTACAAGTTTCACTTTGAGACCAGCTTCCTGCTGTTTCTCATGTATCACACCTTTCTGATCCTTTCTTCCCATCTGTACTGAGTTATCTTCTTTGCAATGGCTAAAATGTTGAGTGAAGCAATTGCAATCTATCTTCACAATATGTTTTAAAATAATACTTCTTAAATACCTCAAAGCTAAAATTATTGAAGGATGTAAATTGCTTGAAAGCAGGAAATTTGCACTTTATGGGCATTTTAAACTCCCCCCCCTTTTTTTTAATCAATAAACCAAAGTGGAGTTTATTCCTAGGTTCATTTCACAACTAAGATGGAAATAGGAAGTAGAAATGTGTTTCTAAGGAAAGGATGGAAATGCACTTTCTGTCTAATTGGCATTTAAAAATATATATAGAGAGAGAAATATATAGATATATAGATCTATTAGGAGGAAAGTAGGATGAGGCAAAAGATTTACTCTTTGCCTCCATTTCTTACCCTACAGTCTGGCCACAGTAGGGATGAGAGTGGGGTACATATGTTAATTACAGACTCTCAGGCATTTTTAGCTGAAGTTAATTAATTGCCTTCCTCTTGTCAGAAGAAGCCTGGTGTGATATTTCAGACATAGGGTCATGATTCTCTGTATCAACTTTGTATTTAACTACATTAGCCCTGACATCTTTTTCACCAAGGACTCTACATACTTCAGTCAAGAGCAATATTATTCTTACTGATCAAACACAGATTGCTTGAGATTAATTTATGATTCCCTGGGTTTCCTGTATTTTAAGGACTGTGGTTCTTATTCATTAACTATGAGTATTCATCATTTCATCTATACTTCAGCTTAGAATTATTGTCTCGTGTTTAGTCTAGTTTATTTGAAGATGAGTAAAGCCTTTATCATCATATGTAATTAAAACACCCAAAACAAGAGTCAGGCCCTTACTTTAAACTGGAGAGAGTATAAAATCTATCATGATGAAATATAATACACCACAAGGGAATGAGTTAGCAAGCATTACCAGCTTACATTTGGTTATAGAGACATTTATGAACCAAGAAAATAGTTATGCAGAATTTTAGAATGGAGTTTTCTACAAAGAGGAGAGCTTGAAATGGCTGGGCACCAAAGTCCCAGGATGCTGTGGTCAAACAGTTTGCTGTATATTGCAATACAGGAGCAAGTACAGAAGTCAATATCTTCTGTTCAGTGGGGATGCATTTTTAGGTCACGACAACTTGGAAGTCATTTTTGTTCCAGTCAGAGTCTGCAGCAGCCACTTCAACTTCAGAGGGTCCTCGAAACAGTGTGAGCTCAAGCACAGGTAGAAGGGAAATTGCAGGAGGCAGTTTCAAAACCAGACATTGGGAGGTTTGCTCAGCACGAGTATGTTATGTGTGGTAATGTTTGCAGTAGGTTAAGTCAGACTGACAAAGGTGCAGTAAAAATTTTCTATTTAAAATTGTCAATACTGGAAGATCATAAATAATGAAATTGAAATATCATTATAATGAATATACCCCTGGATATTTCAGGCAAATAAATAATGGCATGAGGCAGAGAATGCAAAGAATCAGTGGCCTGTGCTAAATGACACAGATCAACAGTAATGTCTTGCTTCAGCCTCTTGACGCAAGCTACTGCTCACTAAGGTTTTCCTTCCCAACAGAATGCAACAGTATAACAGGAGAATGTTTATATCATTGTGGCATGCATAATAGCACTATGCTATGTATATTTATGCAATATACACATACATAAATACATGGATAAGAATGAATTATGCCTATCCCAAGATTTTATCTTAAAAAGTATTCAAAGTACTCTCACTAAGAAGCATATACTTTTAAGGACTATATACAGGAAAATTAATGGGAGATATATAAGAAGTTAAGATTTTTGGTGTATGTTCATGGGTAGAATTGCCAATTAGGTATGTAAATTCAGGGGTTACTCATCCTAGCTCAAAAACTATGCCAAATGACTATGCAGCCCCATCCCAGAATAGAATAATAGTGTCTTGGCTGTATTTCAAGTTACAGGTTTTGTTTTGGGTATTGAATCACACTTGATAAGGGCTTTGTGAAGCTACAGAGTATTCATAAGTATTGTAAAGAAGGCCCATTTACAGTAACCAATCTCAGCAACAAAGCTATTTATAAACCACAGTTCTCATTTATCTTGCTTAGTGAAAATTGCTTTCCAGAAACACATACTATATATGTACATTATACATGGTAAATATTTCCCCATTATAAAGAACTTGGGAAGAATAATAAGTGACAAATAAAGCTTTGTGCTATATTTGAAATCACAGTAGTGTAATCCTGGATACAACTTGAATACATTTAAATTTGACAAATATTGGGCAACATTAATGATAATTTTAGTTTGGAAGAAAAGATCCATTTGGCTTAAGGCTGTGGTTTTCAACCATCCTAATGCTATGACCTTTAAATACAGTTCTTCATGTTGTGGTGACCCCCAAACATAAAATTATTTCATTGCTACTTCATAACTGTAATTTTGCTTCTGTTATAAATTGTAATGTAAATATCTGATATGTGACCATTATGTAACTGTCATTCAACCTTCTGAAAGGGTCATAACCCAGAGGTTGAGAGTCCCTGACTTCCAATGCTCTCTTCACTCTCTTTATGAAGTACATACTTTTCTAAGAATAACCTCTCATCTAGGGAACAGTAAAGTTCATTTACTTTATGTCTGAAACAGAGCATCACTGTGTAATCCTGGCTCTCCTGGAGCTCATTGTATTACCATGCTGCTATTAAACTTGTGGCAATGCTCTAGCCTCTACCCTGATAACTCAGATTTTTGTGCCAGAAGTTGTTCTTGAGCAACAGAAGTATATAAATAAATTTTTAAAAATTATCTGAAATAGGCTTTCCAGTGTGCCTGCATCTACAGTAATGGAAACCTTTCCAGTTAATGAAGCTCTCCTAGATGCTTGTAGAGTACTGAATGCCTGTGAATGAACTATGTCACAAATTTAAGGAGACAAATACGTTTGTTTATCTTGACTCACCAACTGTGATGGGCAAGGGACTTTGTGGCTCAGTGTATAAAACTTTTGCCAATTTGTGAAAAAATAAGAAAAATACTGATGCTGGTCAGTTGCTCCTAGTGTTTCTGGATAAATTGAGAAAGGAAACAAATGGTTAAATTAATCCATGGTTAAATTAACCAACTTATTAGCATCTCAGAATAGGGTGGAGGACAACTTTGAATTTAGTGGTAAAATTGCCTAGTTCCAGATGCACATAAACCGCCTAAAAGTCTCTAGGTGTTCCCTGGAAGAGAATCTTCACTCCATCAGCTACAGAGCTCACATTGCAGAAAAGCAAACCGAAGCTCTCATTATGAGGTTGGGTGAATTACAACAAAAAAACTTCAGGTCCCAGCCTTAAAGGCTGTCAGCAGTTAAAGTAAGGAAATTAATTGGTAAATAATGAGATGTTATACCTTGGGGAGAAAATTGTGTGAGGACCCTATTGAAAATGAGAACTTTGAAAACCCAGATTCTCAAGGGTTTAATCTCACATGAGAATATAGTTTCTCCACCTTTAGCAGAAAATGGCCTCCTAATTCCAAACCCCAAATACTACTTTTTTCATCTCTGTTGCTGGGGAAATTAATCTGACATTATCTGTGAAACTAGTGACTTTCTATGAAGGAAATGCCAAAAAATTGATAGTTATGTCCCTCAATACCCATAAATAGTTGTCCCTGAAGGGAAAATAGTGACTCAAAATCAGGATTTTCATCCCTGGAGAAATTGCCAAACTTAGTACCACCACTGAGAACTTGAAAAAAAGTTCCCTCCCTTTAACATTTCTAGTTCCCTCAAACACTTTAACACTGCCCAGTGCAAAAGACAGATGGATCATGAAGAATGGCAGTTGACTATCAAAAACTCAATCAAGTAGTGACTCCAAATGCAGCTTTTGTACTAGATGTAGTATCCTTACTTGAGTAGATTAGCCCATCTGCTCCAGAGTATATAGCTATTGGCCTAGCAAATGCCCTTTTCTGGGTACCTGTACTTAATATGGATGACAAGAAGCAATTTGCTTTCACTTGGCAAAGCCAGCAGTATACATTTACCATTTTACCAAGAAGACCAGCCAGCAACCTGGGAGCAGGCTGACTATGTAGGACAACTTCTTCCTTTGAAAGGACAATACTTTATTCTTATTGAAGGTGATACTTTTTCTAGATTTGAATTAGCCTTTCCTGCATGTAATTCTTCTGCCAAAATGCCTATCTATGGACTTACAGAATGCCTTATCTACTGTCATGGTATTATACACAGTTTTGCTTCTAAACAAGGAGCTCACTTCACAAGAAATGTGACAGTGGACTCATGATTGTGGAATACACTGGTCTTACCATGTTCCCCACCATCCTGAATCAGCAGGCACGATAGAAAGATGGAACAGCCTTTTGACATAGTTATAATACCCATTAGGTTGCGGCTTTCCGGAGCACTGGGAAAGGGTTCTCCAAAAAGTGGTATTTGCTTTGAATCAGCATTCAATACATGGCATGATTTCTCCAATAGTATGTAGGTGGGAAAGAAAATGATTTCCTTCAGCATCACCCCAGGTGACCCACTAGGAAAATTGATGCTTCCTAATCCCATTACCCTAAGTTATTTTGGCCTATAAGTTTTGGTTACATAGGGGTTAGCACTCCTTCTAGGAGACAAAGCAAATAATCCACTGGAATATTAGAAATCCCCTGGCCTTTGGACTTCTGATGCTCTTAAGCCAACAGACTAAGAAAGAGTAACACTTTTAGGGGGAATAATTGATCCATATTATGAAAGGGAAATTGGATTGCTTCTTCACGATGGAGGTAGAAAGATTGTGTCTGTTGTGCAGGGGATCCATTAGGGCATCTCTTGGTGCCACCATGTTCTGTTTAAAGTCAATGAAAAAGTACAACAGTCTTTTCATGAATGAATGTATTGGGTTATGTCTCAATAAAAGAGTCAAAAACTGCTGAAGTGCTTGCTGAGGGTGAGGGAAAAGCAGAATGGGTACTAGAGAGGATATTACACATGCAAGCTAAGGTCACATGACCACTTGCAGAAGTGAAAGTTAGAATTGAAATGAGTGTTTTTATATTTTTTTTGTATTTACCTATTTTTATTTTAATATTCCTACTGCAGTTTCCCTTCCATCCACTCATTCCAGTCCCTCCCCCAACCTCTCCTCTAACCCACTTCCATCCAAATTTCCTCATCTGATTTTCTTCAAAAAAGGGCAGGCTCCCCATGGATATCAACCAGCCATGGTATATCAAGTTTCAGTGAGACTATTTAGGCTGGATAGGTAACCCAGTAGGAGGAAAAGTGTCCCCAAAAACAGACAGGGGAGTCAGGGACAGCCCTTTCTGCTAGTGTTAAAAGTCTTGCAAGGAGATCAAATTATACAACTATAACATGTATGCAAAATGCCTAGGTCAATCTCATGCAGGCTCCTGGTTGTCAGTTTAGTCTCTGGGAGCTCCTACAAGCCCAGATTACTTAAATCTGTGGGTTTTCTTGTGGTATCTTTGATCCCTCTGGCTGCTACAACCCTTCCTTTCTCTTTTCTGCAGGATTCCCTTAGATCTGCCTAATGTTGGCTATGTGTCTCTGCATCTGTTTCTATCAGTTGCTGGGTAAAATCTCTCTGAAAACAATTGGTCTAGGCATCAATCTATGATACAACATAACATTATTTAGCAATTAAGAAATTATTTCATTGACCTTTTATGCTAGTTGTATTTGGCTCTGTCTTAGGTCTCTGGGCTATTCCATCTCAAGGTCATGACCCTCCAGGCAGTGTCAGGAGTGAGCTCTTTCTCATTGTGTGGGTCTTGAGCTGAACCAGTCATTGGTTGACTACTCCCACAATTTCTGTATCACCCAGAAAAACTTGATAAAAATTATAGTAACAAAAACTGCTGTGGAGACAGAGTAGAATAGCAGAGAGACTATAGAAATAAACTCTGAGGAAATGATGAAATAATATTCAGCAAGAGATATTACAAATGTTAAATAGGAAGAGAGTGAATCTTCAGTGGATGGTGTTCAGATGGCTGGGATATATTTTAGGGACAAAAAATAAAATGAAATTGGGCCCTCATCTTATCATCTATGGTGGTCTGAATAGGTTCATATGTTTGAAATCTTGATCATCAGGTAGTGGTATATTTGAGACAGATTAGAACGTGTGGGCTTGTTGGAGGAAGTGTGTCACTGTGGGTGGGACTTGAGGTTTCAAGAGCCTAATTCAGCTCCAGTGGCTCTCTCGTCCTGTTCTCTTTGGTTCCAGATGCAGAATTTGCAGCAACTTCTCTAGCTCCATGTCTATCTAGATGCTGCCATGCTCCCCACAATGATGATAATAGATTAAACCTCCAAACTTTAAGTAAGCCCTAGTTAACTGATATTTATAAAAAATATTTTATATATTTGATATTTATAAAAGCTCTAGTTAACTGATATTTATAAAATCAGATTTCATGTTCTCATTCAAATAAACTTTATTATTAAATGTGACTATTTCTAATTGCATATGCCCGTTTATAACCATTATTGACGAGCTGAGCCAACTTACAGGGAAAACATAGTCTGGCTCCATTTCTTAGGGAGAGTTGGTGCTCATTATTCTCTGCTATCTGAAGAACATTGAACAGGGTCAGAGATCTCTTGGGGAATTTTGCCAACAATTGGAGAGATTTAGTGGAAACTTCACCAGGAATATTCAAATCTGTGCCTGCTTGAGTTCATTTTACTGTATCAGGATTTCCCTAGAGCTGTATGTCAAAATGTATTTTAAAATATGGGGATGAACTTCAAATGTTAACTGTTGAAAATAATATTTTGTTAAAATAAGAGTTATATTAGTTTAAGGACACTTCTAAAAGTACTTTAAAGGGAGACACACACATACAGACAGACAGACAGAGAGAGAGAGAGAGAGAGAGAGAGAGAGAGAGAGAGAGAGAGAAGACAGAGACAGAGACAGAGACAGAGAGAGAGAGATCTTCATGCATCAAAGCATGAACTAAGAAGTCACAACAGAGTTCTAGAGTGAATTTAGATTTAGCCACTTGTTACCATCTTCTCTAAACTTAATAGGTCTCTTATGAATAGTAATATATATCATATAATTAACTAGGTAATTGTTATTACTGACTATGTTTAGTTAAAGATATGTAGATATAGTATTTTGTATTGATAATAATTTATTGTCATTGTGTAGTAGTTACCAAAGTTAAGAATGAATAGCAATTATACAATTGTATCAGTTTTAATAAAAGGAAAGCAAGGTACAAAGATGCATACATTAACAGTACTTATGAACTGTACACACAAATGATGTTTATAAAGAGTAATTACACAATAATTTTTTAATATTGTCATTTTTTATTATAATTACTATAACCATATGACTAAAATGAAATAATGCTTATAATGAATCATGGCTACACTGCCCACATTATACAATAACTCAAAAGTAAATTGCTAAATCTTTTCTCTGTGCTCATCAACAGCATACTCTAGAGAATCATTATATCCACAAAGACCAAGTTCACCTGTCTAGAACTCAGTCACACTTTATGAAATGACATATACAACCCTGTCACACTTTATGAGATTGTAGCCATCTGTCCACATCACGATTCTGAACTTGGTGGTGATCTTACTAAAAGCTGTTAAGTAAAGTATTTTCCTACTTCTCTGTATACACAGTTGACAACATTTATTGACCAATAAAGCCAGCAGTACAGTAGCACACTGAAGTTTACAATGTTTAGAACATTGAAAGAGCCCTTTGTATTTGCATATTGCTTTAGTCATTTGTAAAGCTCTTCAAACTACAGCAAGCTGTTTGAATCTTACAATAATTTTGCACAGCTATCTTCACTGTATAGATGAGAACATAAAGTTCACCTGTATGTGAAAGAACACATCCAAAATGAAGAAACAGTAGAAGGTTTGGTTTAGAATTGATTTTACCCCAGTGTTTTCATCACGTATAGAGTCTCACCAGGCCATGATGACAGAAGATTGGAAAATTATAAGTGTTTATAACAATAGAAAAATGTTCAAGGCTCTTAGTTTCCCAAACAAAATTAAATTGTTGTGCCCACTCTAAAATCAATATAGTAATGACATTTTCCTGATCTAAGCAAAGTTATTATACAAAGAACATCTTAGGTCTCTATTTCCCGGTCAGCTCAATCTATGACTGTGCAGTTGTTCGTCTACCCTGATAACTCCCAGCACTCCATTCAGATGTTCACTTATCTAATCTTTGTGTCACCGTGAGAATTGCTGGCACCAGGAACCTCAATAATAACACTCCTCTGTATTTCCTGCTGAGTAATGTGAGGCTGGTGGCACATAATGCTGTATGTAGACTTAAGTCTGGCTCTCAAAAGTTTTTTATGTGCCATCCCTGTGTGATAAGTATGCCCAAGGAGACTCAACAGCCAGAGAAGGACAAAAAGCAAGAATAGCAGATTCTAAATCAGCTGACCTTAGCTCTGTATTGGGGGCATCAGAAATCCTCTGTTCTTAAACAAAAACAAAGGAACATCATCGGGCTAAACATGGTCATTTTCCTCAAAATTAATCAAAGCTTTCCAGCAGTTAGAGGGGGAAGTGATTCAAGAAAAAGGACTACATTGGCAAGCAGAGAATCTTTATGACATTAACTCACCTTATTTCTATTATCTTTTCTGTTTAGTGGTAACCTTGACAACCAATAACACAACAGGAAAATAAACAATTGGTAGCCAAAAGAGGGGACAGATTGCAGATTTAGAAGCAGCTCCCCTTCAGGTTCCATTCGTAGAGAACAGTCATTGTTTGACCTGTCTGCTGCTTCCATTCACAGTGAGATCCTTGGTTGACCTGAGTCTCTAAGGCAAAGGAATACTCTTTCTTTGGGGTAAAAAAAAACTGTTAAAAATGGAGACAATTCTTCAATATCTCAGCTATTTAACATGGTATATGTCATTTAGAGAGAAGTTTAGATTCATTAACCCTAGAAGAAGGGACTAAAAAGTCCTGATAAATTCCTGAAATCAGGGAGCCTACATGTTTACAGTAAGTAGGCTGTGCACACAAAAGAAAGACTTGAGAAGGTCTTGACCTCATGATCATGGCCCCTTTTGAGACTGCATCATAAGCAAGCACATGACTTTAATTCCAGAACTCTGGAGGCAGAGGCAAGCAGAACTCTGTGATTTCAAAGTAAACCTTGTGTATGGAATGAATTCCAGGACAGATAAAAGTTACACAGAGAAACCCTGTCTCAAAATATGAAAAAATAGTAGTAGAAGAAATAGAGTAATAAAAAAGCCAGGCAAAGATGGAAAGCACAGAGAAACTTGGAATATTGTACACTGTTCTGTTATCTTTAAATTGTTTGACTGTTGAGGAAATAACAACAACTGATAAAAGGAATGCTGTTGGATTAATTTGATTTATATATTTTAAAAATGCTTTGACTCCAAAATTTAAGTCTAAGGACAAGTTACTGGGGAAAAGGATTTCTACTTTTGTTTTCACAGAAAATGAAAAGCTGTGGATGCCTTTCAGACTAATGTGGTTTGATCAAGCCAGACCCCCTGAAACAGCTCCCCAGGTGATCCAACATTCAAAACAGCGGGGACAAGGCAGCCTTGCAGACTACAGCCAGGATTTCTGCATCTTCTTAGGATCCCCATGACAGTGCCCCCTACCAGCAGGAAGTAGTTTGGAAATAACAATGCCCAAATTTCCAAATATTGTTTATAAATATTTGTTTTCATTTAAATGGGGTTGTTTATAAATAATTACCACAACCAATATTTTTAAAGGAAGAAAGGGGATTATGGTATGATATGAATACTTTGTTTTGGAATGGATTTTAATTTATTGTTACAAATTTAATGTCAATTTTATGATATGTATATTTCTCCTCTTGTTTAGGTATTGTGTAGAAATGCAATGTACAATTCAATACAGATTATAGACAGTTACCTATGATAGAACTTATAGTTAAGTTAGTTAGGATTTCTAGATATACAGAGATGTATTTAAGATGAATAGGCATTCTTCAAACCTTTCAAAGACCTACAGAATATGGCATTTAAAATGGTTTAGGGCTTTTCTTAACAGTGAGGCACAATTGCTCCTGGCAACACCACCTGCATCAGAAAGGAAGATGGACATTAAAGAAACATGTTATAGAGTTTGCTTTCAAGATGGCAAGACTAGCCAATTGGACAAGATACTGCTCTTGTCTGGACTGATTGACTTTATATGGTATAAACTGGACATGCAGGACCCACAGAAAAGTAGCTGCTAATTCAAGATGGACATTGCTATAGTGTTCCTGCTTCATGAAAGAATCTGCCAGACATTCTGCAGAGCACAGAGAAAAGTGACTAATAAACAGCCAATGCAAGCAGACAGTTTAAAGTTTCCTGCTTTGCTAAGGAGTCTGCCAGACACACTGTGGCCTATAGGCTGAAGATGGAACATTACAGAAGAACTTCCGGTGACTGAGCAGGCAGTGAGTTGTCTCTGTCATTTCTAGAGTTTATATATTATCCTTATGTGGTCTTTGATAGAGTTTAAGAAAGATAGCTTTGGTTATAGGTTCCTTAGTAAGGATTAAAGATAGGACTTTAGACTCACAAAGATAGGATAGATGATGAAATATTTACTTTAAATCTTGCTAAATGTTAATGGTTCTTATTTGATATATATATATATATATACATATACATATATATATATATATTGCTATGTTAATGTTAAACCCTTCTTTTTATTTAGACAGAAAAGAGGAGATGTTGGGAGATGTCATTCTGTAAATATGTTTCTCTTGTTGGTTAATGAATAAAGCACTGTTGGCCAATAGGAAAGGAAGATAGGTGGAACTAGGAGACAAGGAGGAAAGAGAAAGTAGGAAGGAGCCAAAATGGAAGATGGAGAGAACAGAATGCCAGCCACTCTCTCTGGTAAGATGACACCACATGGAAGTACTTAGATTAATAGAAATGGATTAATATTTAAGACAGAGCTAGCCAATAAGAAACTAGTAACTGGCCTACAGCTTTATATCTAATATAATATCTCTGTGTGTCATTTGGGACTGGGCTTTGACCATTTATTGCCTCCCTCCTCTTCCTGTTCATGTTCTGTCTCCATTGTATAATTGACATGCAGTATCTTAGCTACTTGTTCCTTATACCTTGTGGCTATGAACATATATCCCACTAAAACCATAAACTTAAGTTGCTTCTAATCATTATATTTTACCACAGAAATTGATAAGCAAGCAAGAACATACTTTGAAGAACCATAAACCAGGTTTTGTTTCTATAGTTAAATTTTAATAGTAAAGTTTCTGTTATACTTAGTTTTTTTTAAAAAAAAAATGTTGTGATCCATTGATACAAAAAATAAGACTGAAGTCTTAACCATACAAGTATTTCTGGGTCAAATACAATTCTTTAATATTCTGAACATTGTATAATTTAGAAACAATATCTAAACATATTTTCAAAATTCATCCTTCTTTTTGTGTATATGTGAGCTCATGTGTGTCCATATGCATGTGTTCATATGTACTCATGAATATGCAAACCAGAGGACAAACAATTTTTTTTTCTTGCGACAGGGTTTCTCACTGGTCTGAAGTTCATAAAGCCACTACTGAAATAGATATTAGGCTTGGTGTAAAGAATCAAAGTTAGATGTAAAACAAACCTATTATTTAAGAAGTACAATATTTGAAGAAGACATATTAGTTTATCAGAGTCAACACTGTTTTAAATTCAACATGGGATAGATGTATAAGTAGATGAATGGGTGGATGGATGGGTGGGTGGGTGGATGGATAGATGGATAGATGGATGTAGACCAATTTGAAGAAACTCAGAAAAGATTATTTGAAAAAAGATAGGCTGGGAATGATTTATAATTCAACATTTGTTGTTGAGAGGAAGAAGAATAACATAAAAAATAGAGAGGGAGTACAGAATTGCTTAGAAAGAGGAAACACGAGGATTATAAAACTCTGGTGCTCACATTTTTAGAGCACTCCTTTTTAGAAGGAGCAAGAGATGAGCCTAGAAACCTTGAAATGTAAGCAGAGAAAAGATAATGGGAAAGCCTTGTAGCTCATGTGAAACAGCCTGGTTCCTGTCAAAAAGCACAAAGCACTGAATAACATATTGGAGAAGTAGAACAGCCCTACCCACAAAAAAAAAAAAAAAGTCACAGAAGAATGACACAGTTAGAGTTGTCCTTTTAAAGAGTACACACCTCAATTCCTATAGGCAATGTTCCTGTAACTAGGTCAGAGCTAGAGACAAAGAGATTAGCCAGTGGGCAGCTTTTCATGCATAACATATAGCTAACCATGGAGGTCTGGAGGCCTGTACTGACAGACAGCAAGTGAGATGGCTGGGTGGAGAGAGAATATAAATGGCAGGAACAGAAACTTTCTCTCTTGTCTGCTGAGACACTAATGAGGTTAGGTGTGGCTATGGCAAGCTCCATTCTCTAACCTTCAGAAAGGCTTTATTTGTACCAGTAAGACATAACCACAGATGGAGCCTAACCTCTACCTCATATTCAAGGTCTTGAGTATAATACCATACACAAATGCCAAGATATTTCGTGGCTCATATAGTTAATGCTTTGTTTAGAGTCCTCTTTTCCCATAAATTAGAGACTCACACTCCCTTAGTAGAAAAACTGTACAAAGAAAGAGGATTGTCCTATATTTTCAGGGGAAATATAAGTCAAATAATGGAATCAAATGTCAAACTTGGTTTAATATGGAATGCAAAATAGAAACAAAACTGATAAAGATGACCCTCTGCTTCATAATTATTTTTTTCTCTTTTGGAGTTGATTTCCCATTCACAACAGATGGATGATGCAATGGCTGTAAGAGTCAATGCCACAGAGTAGAGTGCTCTGGGGAACAAATGCAGAGAATGAAGAATGCTCTCTGCACAGAAAATTCCCTTTTCACTTTACTTTGAAAGAACACATTTATTGGCCCCTTAAAAGCTAGTAAGTAGCACAAAAGACATATATTAGCATTGTCTTGTTTTATTTTTCGTATAAAACACTAAAACTTTTTATAGTAATACACAATAAAATATAGGAGAAGTGACTTATCAAATAATAATCAACTAATTTTATTTTGTTATTCTAGATCTCTATTTTACAAAACAGGATTCAGAACTGATGAAGGTGCTAATGAACTGGGGTCCAGGTTCAGTTTAAGACTCCCAGCACTGTGTCATAATTCCAGGAACACAAATCAACTTCCATTTTTTTGTAATGATTGATACTTTGTTGTTCTATTGAGAACCAATCCATGAGTTTATTTTTAAAAAGCATTAATAAAAGTAGTTAAAATTTAAAAAGGAGAGAAGATATTTTTTTCTCTGTGTGACAACGAATTTAAGGGCTAAAATAGTGGAAAAATTGTTATTGATATTAAGGTTTGTTTCATACGAGGTTATCTTCCAAATTCCAACAGTTGCTTCTCAGAAAGGAAGAGATCAGGAAAACCCTTACTTTAAGATAAGAATCTCATGGATAATAAATATCTTCAGCAATATTAAAATTGCAACACAGCCACAGCAAAACTGGATCAAGCCAAAGTGCTGAATAAAGCTCCCACACTGGCTAAGTAACTCTAGAGACTTTAAGATTGCACTCACACATTTGAAACCTGAGCATCAAAAAATAACATATTATTACATTCCATTATGCTGTTCCTACTCTTCCATCTCCGGGAATGGTAGCTACTTCCTGATGATTCCTTTGGGCTACCTTAATGGTTTTGTATTCTTTCTTGTTCACTTGGTCAATACATATGAATTTAATTGGAGTTATTATGCACTATATAATACTTCTCTCATAAGTCATAGTTTGATAAATAAAAATCCCATACCACATATGTGATAGCTCACTTCAAGTTGTTGGTAAACATATCCCAGAGATTGTCCCTAAAATACAGGCTATTGCCATTGTTCTTGACCATAAGACTTGATGTCTAAAATCCTATTGCTGAATATGCCATACCCTTTGGTTATAGGTAATGGACAAAACAAATCATTACTGACTAGGATACTATCTCCCTGCTGGCTAGCCTTTCAAATTCCCCGAAGATTCTCTGCAAGCTCCCGAGAGAGAAAATAATCTGTTGATGGCTTACTCAGTGGCAAATCTTGTAAACTGTAGTAATATCTGATATGGCATGGTATGATCATTGGTGCAGTACAGGCATAAATGTCATAGGGATAACCAACTGCTTTCTGACTCTTAACATATTGCACAGGAAAAGCTCAAGCAGGTAGCTTCTTCCAAGAGTGAGCTAGAAGGCATGAAATCAATGGTGCAGACTCGTTGAGCCAGATGAGAAGCCAAAAAACAGACTCCTTTATTGAGGGTATGAGCAGAGCTCTTATATCTTCCCAGGACCTAAGGGTCATGCCAAGCTGGAATGCTATGTTGTTTCTCTCTCATTGGCCTATCAGCAGACTTCAGGTTGTCTTGGGAGGAAGAGGTGCACACATATGTTCAATTAGGCCCAAGAAGGTGTTCCCTCAGGTAGCTTCAACCTTCTAGCCAGCTAGCTGACTTTCTCCTACATAAAGGCTTACTCCACAGGACGAAATGCATGCTTGCTACTAGAAATCTGGCCAAAAACAAATGTTTTGGAAACTCATAAGTCCTACCTAGGTGGTAACCTGCTATTATTATTTTCTTAAATGGACATAGTATCAAATTGCCTTCTCTACAACCCCAGCAAGAGTGCTCCTGATGCTCTGATACACACCCATCCCCACACACGAAGAGTCTGCCCTCTGCCAACCCTGTGCCATACCCTGCCCACTCTCCCACCACTCTGGTTGAGCATGTGAACAGACTACGTTCCAACAATCCTGCCACTTTTGAGGAACTACCTGGAGCTGCTCTGAGCACACTAGACCTGCCTATCCACTTGAGACCACCCTGAATCCCCACCTGCATGATTTCTGACCCCTACCTCTGGTCCTCTACTGGAATTCCAGGCCACTCCCAGAGATCTGCCTATCCCCAAGGGACCATCCTGAGTCCCTGCCTGCTGGATCTTTGACCCCCTTCTTGGGGCCTCTGCTAGAGCCTGAACTTTGACTCCCATTGCCAGGCCCCTGCCTGAGGAGACACCTCCTAGAGAGCATTGACCACCCAGAGCTATAGACACCAAACTTCTGACCAACCCACCTAAGCCCACAGGGGGAGTATAGAGAGAGAGAGAGAGAGAGAGAGAGAGAGAGAGAGAGAGAGAGAGAGAGAGAGAGAAAGAGAGAGAGAACCCACCTGCACCTACTGGAAGAAGCAATGGGATGACTGTAATACAAGAAAACGCCAAAGAACTGAAAGAAAGGCATGACACCACCAGAATTTAGGGACTCTACACCAACTACACCTGAACACCCCAAAACAGATGAAGCAGAAGAGAACAACTTAAAATATCTTCATAAAAATGATAGAACCCCTTAAAAACAATGTGAGAAAAATCCCTTAAAGAAATGGAAGACAAAATAAACAAAAAAAAAGCAATACAACAAACAGTTGGTTTTTTGAAAAAGAAGATTAAGAGCAGCAAAGGAAAAGGCTAGGTAACATATAAAGCAGACCTATCAAAATTACATCTGATTTCTCCATGGAAGTTGTCAAGCCAGAAGGTTCTGGATAGATCTTCTACAAGTACTAAAAGTCCACACATGCAAGACGAGGATACTATATCTAGCAAAACTCTCAATCATTATAGATGGAGAAAACAAGATATTTAATGACAAAGCCAGATTTTTACAATATGTATCTACAAATCCAGCTTTACAAAAAGTTCTGAAAACTCCAGAAAAACTCCAACCCAAGGAAGTGAAATACACTCTCAAAGACATAGACAATAGATAATCCCACTTCACCAGAACCGAAAGGATAAAGCAGGGCAAATATATTCACAATACCACTGCCAAAAACAAATCTAAAGCAAACAAGCATTAATAATCAATAATCCTTACTTTCCCTCAACAATAATGGTCTTAACTCGCCTATAAATAGACACAGGCTAATAGAATGGATATGAAAACAGAATCCCTTCTTCTGCTGCATACAAGAAACACATCTATGCTTCAAAGACATATATTACCTCAGGTTAAAGGGTTGGGAGAAGCTCTTCCAATCAAATGGACCCAAGATGCAAGCAAGTGTGGCTATGCTAATATCTAGCAAGTTAGACTTCAAACCAAAAATCAATCAAAAGAGATGAAGACAGTTATTTCGTATTCATCACTGGAGAAATTCAGCGCAAAGTCTCAGTCAGTTCTGCACATCTATGTCCCAAATACAAAGGCACCCACATTCATAAAAGAAATGCTACTAAAACTCAAAGCTCACATAAAACCTCACACACTTATAGTGGGAGACTTCAACACAACACTCTCACCACTAGACAAGACCACCAGTCAGAAACTTAACAAGAAATAAAAGAACTAACAGAAGTTATGACTCAATTCGGTTTAACAGACATCTATAGAACCTTCCATCCAAACACAAAAGAATATACCTTCTTCTCTGCTCCACATGGAACCTTCTCTAAGATCGAACACATACTAGGCAACATAACAAAGCTCAACAGATACAAAAAAATTGGAATAGTCCCCTGTATCTTATCAGACCATAATGCTTGAAAGTTGGAATTAAACAACAACACAAATTGCAGAAACCCTAAAAACTTGTGGGAACTGAACAATGTGTAATTGCACCAAACCTGGGTCAAAGAAGAAATAAAGAAATTAAGTACTTCCTAAAATTCAACAAGAATGAGGACACAACATACCCGAGCTTATGGGACACCTTGAAGCAGTGCTAAGAGGAAGTTCATTGCACTAAGTGACCATATGGAGAAAACAGAGAGTAGTCACATTAGAGAATTAACAGCACAAATGAAAGCTTTAGGAAAAAAAGAAGCAAACTCACCTGTGAGAAGTAGACACCAGGAAATAATCAATTTGAGGGCTGAAGTCAATAAAGTAGAAACCAGGAAAACAATACAAAAAAAAACAAACAGTTGGTTTTTTGAGAAAATCAACAAGATAGACAATTTTCAGGTAATATTTTGAAAATTTGTACTCAACAAAATTTGAAAATTCAAAAGGAATGGACAAATTTTTTGATAACTCCCACTTACCAAAATTAAATCAAGAATATCAACTTAAATAGACCTATAACTCCTAATCATACAAAAAAAAACCAGTCATCAAAAGCTTTCCAACAACAATAAAAAAGCCAAGGGCCAGATAGCTTCAGTACAGAATTATACCAGAAATTCAAGGAAGAGCTAATACCAATACTCCTCAAATTGTTGCACACAATAGAAACAAAAGGTTCATTACCAAACTCTTTCTATGTGGCCACAATCCCCTTGGTAACCAAACCACACAAAGACACAATTAAGAAACAAACTACAGTTCAATATCCCTCATGAACACTGATGCAAAAATACTCAATAAAATACTGTCAAACTGAATCCAAAAACACATCAGAGAAATCATCCCCCATGACCAAGTAGGCTTCTTCCCCTGTTTGCAGAGATGGTTTAACATATAAAAATCTATCAATGTGATCCACCATATAAACAAACTGAAAAGAAAAACCACATGATCATCTCCCTAGATGATGAAAGAGCCTCCTACAAAATTCAACAATTTTTCATGATAAAGGTCTTGGAGAGATCAGGGATAATAGGAACATACCTATACATAATAAAAGCAATATACAGTAAACCAAGAGCCAACATCAAACTGAATGGAGAAAAGCTTAAGGTGATACCTCTAAAACAGGGAGCAAGACAGGACTGCCCTGTCTCTCCATATCTCTTCAATATTGTACTTGAAGTTCTAGCTAAAGAAACAAGACATCAAAAGGAGATCAAAGAAGAAGTCAAACTTTCACTATTTGCAGATGACAGGACAGTTTACATAAGCGACCCAAAAAACTCTTTCAGGAAACACCTACAGCTGATAAACACCTTCAGCAAATGAACAGGATACAAGATAAAATCAATAAAATCAGTAGCCTTATTTTATTTGGATGACAAAATGACCGAGAAAGAAATTAGAGAAAGAGCATCCTTTACAATAGCCACAAAAAACCATAAAGTATCTTGGAGTAATGCATACCAAACTAGTGAAAGACCTAGTAATAAAAACTTTGTGTCTTTAAAGAAAGAAATTAAAGAAAATATCAGAAAAGAAAGATCTCCCATGCTCTTAGACAGGCATGATAAACATAGTAAAAATAGCAATCTTGCCAAAAGCAATCTACAGATTCAATGCAATCCTCATTAAAATAACAGCACAATTGTTCACTGACCTTGAAAGGATAATACTCAAACTTACATGGAAAAACAAAAGAGCCAGGATAAGCAAAACAAGCCTATACAATAAAGGAATTTCAGGAGACATCACCATCCGTGACTTTAAGCTCTACTACAGAACTATAGTCCTAAAAATAGACTGGTATTGGCACAAAAATAGACAAGTAGACCAATGGAATCGAATCGAAAATCCTGATATTAACTCACACACCTAGGAACACCTGATTTTTGACAAAACAGCTAAAAGTATACAATAGGAGGAGGAAAGCATCTTCATGAAATGGTACTACAACTGTCTAAAAGATTGCACATAGACCCATGCCTATTGCCATGCACAAAACTCAAGCTACAATGGATCAAAGACCTCAACATAAATCCAGTCACACTGAACCTCTTAGAAGAGAAAGTGGGAGGTACCCTTGAACAAATTGGTATAGTATACAGCTTTCTGACCATAACTCCAGTAGCACAGACACTAAGATTGACAATCAATAAGTTCTTCAAACTTAGAAGCCTCTGTACAGCAAAGGGCACAGTTGACAAGACCAAACAGCAGCCCACAAACTGCGAAAATATCTTCACCAATCCTATATATGACAGAGGTCTAATCTCCAAAATATAAAAAGAACTCAGGAAACTAATCAACAAAGCACCAAATAACCCTATTTAAAAATGGGGTACAGAACTGAAGAGAGAAATCTCAATAGAGGAATTCAAAAAGGTTGAAAGACATTTAAGAAAGTGCTAAACACTCTTAGCTATCAGGGAAATGCAAATAAAAACAACTTTGTGACACCATCTTACTCCTGCTAGAATGTCTAAAATTAGAAACAACAGTGACAACTTATGCTGGAGAGGATGTGGAGGAAGAGAAACACTCCTCCACTGCTGGTAGGAGTGCAAACTTGTTCAGCCATTTTGTAGATCAGTATGGGGGTTCCACAGGAAAATGTGAATCAGTCTACCACAGGACCCAGCAATCCCCCTCTTAGGCATATACCCAAATGATTCACATCCATGAAACAAAGGCAGGTGCTCAAGTATGTTTATAGCAGCATTATTTGTAATAGCAAGAACCTGGAAGCAACCTAGGTGCCCCTCAACTGAAGAATAGATAAAGAAGACGTGTCACATTCACACAATGGAATACTACTCTGTGGAAAAAATTATGGAATCTTGAAATTTGCAGGCAAGTGGATGGAACTTGAAGAAACCATCCTGAATGAGGTAACCCAGTCATAAAAAGAGGAACATGGTTTGTACTTGCTCATATATGGATTTTATATAAATGCTTTTATATATGCTTTACATAAAGCAAAGGATCACCAGTCTATTAATTCACACTGCCAGAGATACAAGGATACATGGAGGATTCTAAGAGATTCATATAAGGTCCCTCACAGAAGGGGATAGGGACAAGATCTTCAGAGCATTTGGGGATTGCAGGTGGCAGTGAGTGGAGAGGAAACTAGGAGAAAGAGAAGGGGAGGAGAGGAAAGTATATGCGACTAGGAAGATTGAGTAAGGGAGGAATAGAGGAGTGGAGAGAGAGAGAGAGAAAAGAAAACTAACCTAGAGAAATGTCCAGAAACCTACAAGACTGACTGCAACTAACAATTTGAGCAGCAGTGGAAAGGCTACCATAAATGCCCTTTCCTGATAATGTGATCAACGACTAAATTTTCTACCATCATGGAGCCCTCATCTAATAACTGATGGAAACAAGCAAACACCCATGACTAAACACTGAGCTGAACTAGAATCCAGATGCAGAGAGGAAGGACAAGACCAGGGTGAACCACATAGAGATAGCTTACCTAAACAAGGAGGAACAAATGGCCCCCAGACTGATAGCTGGGAATCCAGCATGAGACTGACTCAGACCCCTTGGACATGGGTCTCAGCTAGAAGGCCTGAGCAGTCTAAGGGTCCTCATACAGTAGAACCATGATGTATTCCCGGTGCACAAAAGGACTTTGGGGGCACATCCTCCATTAAGTGATACTCCCTTAACCTAGAGACAGGAGAGAAGGCCTAGTCTCTACTCCAAATGACTTGACAGATTTAAATGAGCCCTCTTTGTGGGCATCACCCTACATGTGGAGGCGGGGATGGGAGGGGGAGTAATCTGAAGGCATGAGAAGGTGGAAGAGACGGAAACAGGAGGTAGGAAAGGAGGAAAAGGGAACTGGGATCGATATGTAATATAAATATAAAAAATAAAATAATAATAAAAATATTTAAAACATTGTCCAAGAAATCACATCTTCTGACTATGTTTCTTTCTATGCACTGTCGGGAACATATAGTTTCAAATCACATTTTCTGAAACAACAATTCCTTTACCTCTTGACCTAGTTAGCTTTTTGTATAAATTTATATTTTGTTACAAGGATCTCAAGAGAAAAAGTAGCAGTAGGACATAGGGATATCTGTATCCTGCATATGTAAGGAAATACAGGTGAAACATACCTTTTAAATTTTGTATTCATACTTCACAGATACCGATTTTTATTGTCATTATTCCATGTCCAATAGAGGGTAACAACTATTTCCATTTGTGTTAGGAAATAGCAGTTATATAAGCATGAATAAATTTCTGAGAAGATGTGTATTTATATAATGAAACTACAACATATGAGTTATTTAAGCACCAATAAGTATTGACATATCAGTTGGAGATTCAGAACCAGTTGCATACAGATACAAAAATGACATGATACCCCACCCTCTTTCTTGGGGGTAGGGGCAGGGGATGAATCAGCATATATAATAATGGAGCCAAAAAATTGTCATCATGCTGGGTAACTTTTTGACAACATGTCACATGCTAGAATTCTTTGAGAGTCTCTAACTTTAAAAGAAAAACTACCTCCATAAGCTTGGCTTACAGGCAAACCTATGATTCATCCTCTCTGCTGGTGATTGACTGTGGCAGTGTCATCCATGCCCTGGTGGTCCTGGATGCTGTAAGAAAGCAGGCTAATAAAGCTATGAGAAACAAACCAGTAAGCTTTGTTCCTCTGATAGCTTTTGGGTAGATTCTTGCCTCCAGGTTTCTTCCTTGAATTCTTGCCCTGACTTTGATGAGTAACTATAAGCTGTAAGACTAAATAAACCTCTTTGTTGTGAAGATGATTTTGGTAATGGTGTTTATCACATCAAGAGAAAGCTTAACTAAAATGCCTATCTTCTTGCAAGAAAGCTGGTACATAGTATAGTTGATTTTGAGTCAGAATACCTGAGAAACAGGGGAGTTACTGGGATACATCTCTGAGGTTGCTCAAAGGGAAGGTGAGATGTTAAAGATCGAGCAGGGAGGCAGGAGGTTAATAGTAGCAAACTTGTTTTGCTCCCTTTTGTTTTAATCAGGCCATATTGGAGTGGACCATCTCCTGGGCTTACTATATCAAGTATCAATTGCAGCCAAACCATTCTAACCTAAGCAACAAATGCACAGAGATGTTCCATGGGTGGTCATGTTGATATGTAAATAAACTTTGTAAGGACTGAATTTGCTTTTTTATTATTAGAATTGTCAGTATCAAGACATGGTATATGCTGTAATTAAAAGGCTGACATTATTGGGGTATGAACATTTTATACTGTAAATAGACATCACATGTATGTTTTCAGCAATGTGTGTGGTATTGCAAGTAATTGCTTATTGCTTTCACCCAGTGTGTTGATATTTATGGAATTTTCATTATTGAGATTCAGAAACATGACTATGAATTCCTTCAAAAGATCTTTCAGAGAAGCTATCCTAGTACATGAATATCATTGGTTGATTTCCTACACTATGATAGAAGTTGCTATAGATGTTATAAATCTCTAGGAAGGGTATCACAATTTAGTTTTTGTCCTTCCCATGAAATTTCCCAAGCCCACATAACCAGTAAAGAACATACTGAGATGTAAATCCATACCTCTTTGGCAAGTAGGCAAGAGTCGGTGCTTTGGGGACCAATCTCTATTCTACCTTGATCAGATCAATAAATAGAAATACATTTCTCAACACTAAGCCATCATCACTTTCATTCTGAAAGATTGCACTGTGTTTTCCCTACAGGAATAGGATGATATGACTAAATTATAAGAATGGAATTAAGGAGACAGACAAATTTCAGAACAATGGCTGCTACTCTGATTCTTCTGAAAGATTTCCAGTGAAACTCAGAAAAGTTCTGATTAAAAACATTATAAAATATGTAGAGGTTGCTATAAGGTTACTTTTGAGTGAGATTGAGTGTAAAACCTTAATTTCAAACTAAAAGTTTTCAAAGTATCAAGTATTCCAGTTAAAATAGACCTGCAATAGGTGACATCGCTTTAGGTAGATACAAACACATAAAGAACACAATTAATTTAATTGTCATAAGAACCTAAGAATCACACACATTTTTGCTTCAATTAATTTAAATATTGTTAACTTTTCTTTCCATAATGAAAAATACCGTCTTAAAACAATTCAAGACTACTACCCCATCCTCACCCTCAACACACAGTTTTTATTTCCGGGACAAACTCATCATAGCAGATGGTCGATCTTAATTAATTTTATCACAGAAACAACTTTGTCGTAAAGTATTTTTCACAGATGAGCAATATTATATAAGCCCCTTTTGTTTACTGAATTACAGAGAGAATGACTTTTCATGAGTGAAGCAGTTACTGTAATTTTATCTTTTATTTCTTCAACTTCTTTGGCACTTAAAAGCAATTATAACATTTAGGCTATTGAGTAGTCACTGAAGCAAGAAACATGTTTGTTTAAAATGCTTATGTTTTCAAAAAATGATTTTTTCAGAATTTTTATACCAGGCAGAGTTTAGTTTCAAAATAAATACTGCAAGGCCACATTTGTCGATAGTGGTAGTCTGTCCATCTGCATGCCTGGAACTTCTGATTATCATCATTGCAGCTGTTATTTCATTTTCCTCCCTTGCTTCCCTCCCTTCTTCCCCAGCTATGATACAGAGTTAAGTCAACAGATATTATTTTAGACTATAAGAAGAAAATTATTTTAGAGAGAAACAATGATTCAATTAGGTATAATTTATCGAAAGTCATATAATCATAATCTACATATTTTAGAACACTGAGAAAATTAATGACAAATTGTAAATCAGTATTTCATATCATCTCTCCTCTCTCTCTCTCAGTCTGTCTGTCTGTCTTCCTCCACACACGCAGAAATTTCAAACATGTTTAATTTTGTTAGAAGGAAAATTTTAATTACAGGGTTCTAGCAAATGGATAAAAACTCTAAGTTTGCTATTACTATAAATTATTTTCAATATTTAGGCTAATCATTCAAGCAAGACTGAGCAATACCTCATGGAAATGAACTAGAAAACATGGATCTAAACAGGTTACCTGACAGATGAGCTGTGATTATGTGTGTCATACTTTGCTATCCCCTTTTTCTTTGACAAAAAGCAGAAGTACACACAGTTGCCATTATTCTTGATAACTTAGTAATTCAGAATGTATGAGTATATCTGTATGTGTGTGTACGTGTGTGTGTGTACGTGTGTGTGTGTACGTGTGTATGTGTACGTGTGTGTGTGTGTGTGTGTGTGTGTGTGTGTGTGTGTGTGTGTTCTTTGAGTCAAGTTCTGTTCCTAGAAATGCATTGTTTTCCCTTATTGGTTAGACTAGTTCAACATAGGTATTCCTCTTCTGCTTTAGTAATCTATTGATTCCACATTAAAAACATAAAAACAATATTATTTTCTAAACATAAGCATAATTCCTGAGTTTCCTGTTTCTGCTTCAACTTCCTGAATACAAACTGTTCCCAATTTTTATTAAGAGTATCTAAGAAAGCAAAGGGAAAACTGATAAGGTGAAAATCTAAGGTTAGATTAAATTGCTAACAAGTTAAAAATTACTTCATTTATTCACTCAAGAAATACTGAATGAGTGGCATGGGTCAGATCCTATGTTTGGAAATGTAGTGATAAATTGTTTTATGATCCAATAAAGCCACTGAAGATCAGAATGCTGAGCTAGTAATGACCATAGAATCTGGACAGTCGTGACATACAACTTTAATCCCAGGAGACAGAGGCAGATGGATCTCTGTGCATTCAAGACCCCACAGGGACACATGAGAGTGAATCAGTCTAAAAGAGAAATAGAGCTCACTCCATTAATCCAAACACTAGATAGGTATATAAGATAGGAGCATGCTCTCATATTCAGGCAATTAGTCTCCAGCTATGTTGAGGACAAGATCTCCCCAGCCATGGTAGAGGAAAGAGCTCTCTGGTGGTTTGGCTGGTTTGCTTTTCTAAACTTTCAGCTTGAACCCCAATATAAGTTTCTAGGTTTTTATTGTTTGTGTTACAAGAAAAGGAATATAATGGAGAGCAGCATCAGAGAAATACATTGTTTGATATATTGACAGATAACATATATGTATTTATCACGTGCAGTGTGATATTGTGTACTATATATGCAGTGTGGAATTACTAAGCCTAGCTCACATGGGCATTTATCTCACATAGTTTCATTTTCTTATAGTGAGAAAACTGAACATAGGGTGTGTCTCAGCACAGCTGAATTAGTATATATCTCAAAATGAATAATTAAAAAGTTTTATACAATAAGGGTGAATGCAAAGCAAACTATGAAACTCAGGAAGTAATTTAGTGAGTTTTTAAAAGAGTAAAGTAATTTTCACTCATGAAAGCCAAAGTCAATTGTAAAGTATCATTATCTTAAAAATTAAGAATCTTTGAAATATTTTAAATAATTTATTCAAGTCAAGCAATTAAACCTAAGAAAAGAAGAAAGAAACTTCTTATATTGTTTGGTAATAACTCTGATGAAAGGCATGCATAATGACATTTTGATCAAACAACTTGAAGATTTATTCTCAAGCTATTTCAGAATAAGAAATGTATTTTCTTGTTGATTTTACCTCACAAGCAGCATAAAATAGTGTGCTGGGGAGGGAGACTCTGTGACCATCAAGCATGGCCTCCTCTGCTTGAACTGGAGTTTCCCATTGACTATCAGACATGTTCTGGTGAGCGGATGGCAACTTGGGTTCTGAATGTTGGTGTAGAAGTCAATCTGTATACATTGCAAAACTATCACAATTGAAAGAAATGCCACACTTTTGCTTCTGAACAACAAACTGTAAAGCATTATTTTTCTTTTTTTTAATATGAATTATCAGGTTTTGTCATATCGTCACCAGTAGTAATTACTAGTTATGAAAGCACCCACATCTGAACCAAGTGAATCACTGGAGAGTGCAAAAGAAAGAACAGCTCTGCTCTATACAATGCTGCAATATCACTCTTGTACTGTTTGGGCATTTGATGAACTAGAACGTAGTATATATGGGACAAGTACAATTACCTAAAACTAAAAACAAACAGGAGTCTTCAGACCAACAAGGCTAAACTGGTGACTTCTACAAATGTAAGAAATGTGCGGTGAGAAAGAGAGAGAGCGGGAAGGAAAATATAAGTTGGAGCACAGAGTTATTATCCTGATGAAGAGAAAATTTGTTCTGGAAAGAAGATAAGGAAAAAAGGTGATAAATGCCATTACAAACACCCAGCGAATTCACATTTTGAATCTTAAGCTTCGAGGGAGGGACCTTGGGTGTGTCTATCCATGCAGCCTAGACTGAAACGTGGAGTTTCTGTTTAAGAGCTACGCTCAAATCCACTTGGTCTCTGCCAGGGAGCTGGAGTCATCATCCTTTTGGCCATTTATTTGATGAGGCATCTGAGGGCCACCACGTTGAGTCAGAGCTTGGTCCTGTCCCTGCAGGCTATACTTTGATATGAGGATACATTTGCCAAGATCTAGCACCTTTAATCATCTAAAACAGCAGCTAAATGCATTTGTTCTGGTGCTGCTATGAAACAGCTCACTTTCAAGGCATGCACAAGATCATGTCTCTATTCTGCAATGCTTGTTGTCGTACACCAAGTAATACTCAGAGGGTAACAATGACCTAATTCTTTTATGGTTTCTTTCATTTTCAGCTTAAAATGCTACCTATCAAGAAGTAAAGTTTGTGAAATAGCACTTGAAATGTTTTAAATTCAGGAGTAATAGTTTATGGCTGGCAATTTGGCTCAGTGGGTAAGGCTACTTGACATCATGCCTAATGACCTCAACTTGATCTTTGAACACATCTAGCAAAGTGGAACCAAATGTCTCAAGTATTCCATGATCACCTGTGTAATGGCATATGCATGCCCACACAAATAACCACAAAATAAATATGTGCTTAAAAAAATACTAACAGTCTAGTAGTCAGTATTAATCACTCTGTAGTGAATATAAGCTATTTGGAAGTTATTTACAGGTGACCTTTTATTTAACAAATAGGTACTTTCTATGTTTCTTATTAATATTACAAAAAAACCTTTATGAATTTGACACTATGAGTATTCACACCAAATGATTAAAGGAAACTGCAGTTCAGAAAATGGTTTGTGTGATACTGGGAATAAAGTGATGAAACAACAATTAGATGCTTCATTTATTGATGCCAAACAATAACTTCATCCCCACTATGCTGTTTCACTTGAATTGAGTAATATATAAAATGTTAAATACACCTGAAAATAAGTGACAAATTAGTTAGCCAGATGAAGACTGCCTTTCTCAAGTAGACATATGCATTACATTTTTTATTGCTACCAGCAAATATCTGACACGAGAGATTTAAGAGATTAAAGGTTTATTGAAGTGTATGTTTGGAGAACACAGTCCATCATGGTCTTGAAGGCATGGCTGCTGGAGTGGCCTACTTGATGATGGCTGAAGCTTGTGGCTGTTCACATGATGGAAGTGTACAAGAGCCAGAGAGAAAGACAAGACATGATAATGAACTATAACCTTAAAGTACCTTCCATAATGCCTATGTTCATTAGCCAAGCCTCATGTGTCAAAGGTCTACAATATCACAAATATTAACACCATCTGATCTCTCAAAATATGAGCTGGTGGAGGAGTGAATGTGGTGGTATGAATAGGAATGGCTCACATAGGTTTATATATTTCAGTGCTTGGTCATAAGGCAATGGCATTATTATGAGGTGTGGCCTTGTTAGAGGAAGTGTGCCACTGGAGGTGGGTTTTGAGATTTCAGAAGCTCAAGTCAGACCTAGTGTCTCACTCCCTTTTCTCACTGCCTATAGATCACAAAGTAGAACTCTAGGTTCCTTCTCCAGCGCTATATCTGCTCTGTATTGCCATGCTTCCTGCCAAGAAGATAATGGAGTACGTTTCTGAACCTGTAAGCCAGCCCCAATTAAATAATGTTTATAATATTTTCCATTATAAGAGTTGCTATGGTCATGGTGTTTCTTCAGAGCAAAGAAACCCAAACCAAGATTGTGACATTGTGCAGTTAAAGCATAACCGCATATTCCAAGCAGACTTTCAGTACTTAATAGAAGATGTTCCTTGTGCATTTTGGTAGAAACAGTATAAAAAGGAAAATCAAGTTAAACAATTAATAATCTTTCATTTTGCCACAAAATATATGTTATTGAAAGATTCTTATATGGGTTTCAGTTTCTTATCATTCACATCAAGGATAACAGTTGAAAAGAATCTTGTAAAGGGAAATGAAACCTTCTGCCTTGTAGGGAAGCTCCTAATTAAACTCAGGAAGCAAACAACTCAAAAAAAAAAAAAAAAAAAAAAAAAGGTTTAAGAAAGTCCCTGAAACTGACCAGATACCTTAGGTCCATCCTTCCCCAATTCATTTATAAGCAGTAAGGACTGTTGAGAGATATTAACCAAGCTGCTTAAATGACTTTCAGATAAGCTGAGCTACCTGGAAGGGTGTCATACCACCTGAGCTACCTTGAGCTGAGCTACCTGAAAGGAGGTTATACTATCTGAGCCACCTGGAAGTGACATTCCCCTCACCTATGGAGCTGCTTGCACGTGGGTTATGAGCTCCAGATTGCTTTTTGTACATTATTTCCATCCTGGGGTAAGTTCTGGTGATTCAGGTGTATTCAAATCATTTGTACTTTTATTAGAAGCCCTACTATAACCTGTTAGTTCATTAAGCTTAAGTCTGGTCATATCCTACTTTGGTCTGTCATAGATCCCCTATTGTGGGTCAGTAGGTATTTGTGCTTACCTGCCCAGAAAGTAGTGTTACACAAAATTTACAATGTAGATGATTTATTTACTCTTTCTGTTCCCTCTCTCTGTCTTTCTCTGTATCTCTGTATCTCATTGCTCTGTCTCAACCTTTGTCTCTGTCTCTCCATGTGTGTTTGTGTGTGTTACAAAAGATGTGTGTGTGTGTGTGTGTGTATTTGATCTTAGACAACTCAGCAGCTAATTATTGTTTTGTTTATTTAACAAGCCACAGTTTGAGAAGCTGTAAGATACTTTGACAAGTGTCCATGTATTTTGTTGGGGGACACAGAGTGTCACATACTTCACTCATTTCTGTAGTAAAAATACATAGTTTGATGATCATTACCCACAAGAAAACAAAGACAAACATAATTAAATACTACAGGTAAATAGTATAAATTATGAGAGTTCAGGATATAAAACAAGATCCATTCATGAGCTTTCTAAGGGAAATCATTTAATAAAAAAAATTCAGATAGCTTAAATTTTGAAAAAGCAAACCACCACAAATACAAGTCATAAGAACAGTGGAGATAAAAGGTTACCCTTCATAATGATAAAGGGGTAAATTCATAAAACTAAGTGTGTATCATGTAGTAATTGAGCCTCAAAGTGTATGGTATGCACGCTGATGGAATAAAAGGGAGAAATGGATAACTACATTTATTATGGGACATTCAATATCAGAAATCAATTGAAGAGTAGGCAGACAAGCAAAGGAGATGTTGAAGGAGCAAACACCATTAACCAATGTGAAATAATTGACATTTGTAGCCCCAGATCTTCATTAAGTAACGTACAGGAATGCCACCTTTTCAAATGCCACACAGGAAAAATTAGTATCTCTTTCAAATGCATTCACCCTGTAGGAAAGAGAAATATACTCTGGGTCATAAAGTAAGCTCCAACAAAATTAAGAGGATCAAAATTATGCAGACCATATTCTTGTATCAAAACATAATTAGAATATAAGTCACAAGCAGTGAGATATCTAGAAAACCTTTATGTATTTTGAAATTGGACAATGGACTTTTACATAACCCATAGGTCAAAAACAAAATCAGCAAGAAAATTAAAGAGTAAGCTGAGAATAAATTAAGTGATACTATTTAGGATATAGATAAACAGTGCTGAGATGGTAATTTGGAGTTTCAAAGGCTTGTTTTAATGTTTGCTTATAAGTGAATTATATAATTAAATAAATAAGTATATTATTTGAAGATAGACTCTGGTAAATTAGTTAAATATACTATAAAGCCTTGACCTTCCACCAAAAAATAAGCAAGGAGGAATAGAATATAGAAATTAGACAATATAAAAAAGAAATAACCAAAAACTCAGATTTAAATAAGCAAATTCTAGATACTTAAAAGAATTTTTTATTTTTGTAAATTTATTGCTTTATTTAATTTTTAAATTTTATCTTTCATTCCAACCACATCCTCTCTCTGACCCATCTCTCTCCCACCCATCTCTCTCCCACCCATCCTCCTGCCCCATTATGACCCTGCTCCCCAATCCACACCTCCATCCACTCCTCTCATAGGGTAAAAACTCCCATGGGGTGGTTGACAAAGTCTGGCCCATTAAGTTGAGGCAGGGCTAAACCCCTTCCCCTGCATTGAGACAGAGCATGGCATCCTATCATAGGGAATGGGCTCCAATAAGCTAGCTAATGCACCGGGAATAGATATTGTTTCTGGGGTCAGGGGCCCCTTAGATAGATTCAGCTACACAATTGTTACCCACATGTAGTGGGCTTAGTTGGTTTTAAGGAGGCTCCACAGATGTTGGTCCTAGAGTTCATGAGTTCCTATGAGATTAGTTCAACTGTCTCTGTAGATTTCCTCTTCATGATCTTGACCTCCCTTGCTCATATATTTACTCCTCTCTCTCTTCAACTGAGTTCTTGGAGATTATTCTAGTGCTTGGTTGTAGAGGTCTACATCTGGTTCCATCAATTACTGGATGAAGGCTCTATGATAATCGTTGGGGTATTCACCACTCTGATTACAGGAGAAGGCTAGTCCAGGCATCTTTTCTACTATTGCTACAAGTTTTAGCTTGGTTCATCCTTGTGAATTCCTGGGATTTTCCCAGGCACCAAGTTTCTCCCTAATCCCATAATATCCCTTTCTATCAAGTTATTACTTTCAATGCTTTTCAATTGCATTTCTCCCTGCCTTGGCCATCCTGTTCCCTCATGTTGTCATCTCCCCTCCCCTTTCCCTTACCACACTGAACCTCCAGTTTGCCCCATATACCTCATGTAATTTTCCTTCCCAGGTGATTCATGTGTCTGTTTTAGGGTCCCCCTTGTTACATAGCTTCTTTGGAGCTGTGAATAATATTCTAGTTGACCTTTGATTTTTATGTAGTATCCAATTATGAATGAGTACATACTGTGTTTGTCTTTTTGAGTCTGGGTTACCTGACTCAGGAATTTTTTCTAGTTCCAACAATTTGCCTGCGAATTTCACAGCATTATTATTTTTTTTACATCTGAATAATATTCTATTGTGTAAATATATCACTTTGTTTCCCATTCTAGGTTATTTCCAGGCTCTAACTATTAAGAATAATGCTGCTAGGAATGTTGTTGAGCAAATGACCTTGTGGTATGATTGAGCATCCTTTGGGGACATGCCCAAGATTGGTATCACTGGATCTTGAGGTATATTGACTCCCAATTTGGAGAGAAACCACCATACTGATTTCCAAAGTGGCTGTACAAGTTTGTACTCTCACCAGCAATAGAGGAGTGTTCCCCTTTCTCCACATCCTCTCCAACATGAGCTGTCCTCCTTATTTTTGATCTTAGCATTCTAACAGGTGTAAGATGGTATGTAAGAGTTATTTGATTTGCAGATGTTGAGCACTTCCTTAAATGTCTTTTGGCCATTTGAAATTTTTGTTTTGAGAATTCTGTGTGGCTCTTTATCCCATTTTTCAATTAGGTTATTTTGTATTTGGATGTCTTGTTTCTTGAGTTCTTTATAAATTCTGGATATCAGCCATCTATCAGGTGTGGGGTTTGTGCAAATCTTTTCCCATTCTGTAGGTTGTTTTTTCCTCTTATTGACAATGTCCTTTGCCTTACAGAAGATTTTCAGCTGCAGGACATCCCATTTATTAATTGTTTCTCTTAGTGTCTGTGTTACTGGTATTTCATTTAGGAAGTGGTCTCCTGTGCCAATGTGTTCAAGGTAACTCCCACTTTCTCTTCAATCAGGTTTAATGTTACTGGATTTATGTTGAGTTCTTAGATCCATTTGGACTTGAGTTTAGGCGATAGATATGGATCTATCTGTAATCTTCTACATGTTGACACCCAGTTATGCAAGCACTATTTGGTGAAGATGCTTTCCTTTTTCCATTGTACCATTTTGATTTCTTTGTCAAAAATCAGGTGTCTGTAGGTATGTGGAATAATATCAGAGTCTTCAATTCAATTCCACTGATCTACTTGTCTGTTTTTATGCCAATACCAACCTGTTTTTATTACTATATCTCCATAGTAGAATTTGAAGTTGGGAATGGTGATACCTCCAGAAGTCCCTTTATTGTACAGAATTGATTTTGTCAATCAGGCTTTTTTTTTTTAATTTTCCATACAAATTTCAGCATTGTTCTTTCAAAGTTGGAGAATAATTGTGTTGGGATTTTGATGGGGGCTGCATTGAATTTGCAGATTGCTTTTGGGCTTTTGGTAAGATTGCCGTTATTATTATGTTAAGCCTACCTATCTAAGAGCGTGGAGATCTTTCCATTTTCTGATATCTTCTTCAGTTTCTTTCTTTAGAGACGTAAAATTCTTTTCATATAGGTATTTCACTTGTTTTGTTTAATTATATTTGTGGCTACTGTAAAGGGTGATGTTTCTCTGAGTTGTTTCTCATCCTGTTTATCATTAGTACATAGAAGGGCTATTGATTTTTTTAGTTAACCTTGTATCCAGTCATATTGCTGAATGTGTGTATAAGCTGTAGTAGATCCCAGGTATAATTTGAGGTCACTTATGTATACTATCATATCATCTGCAAGTAACAATAATTTGACATCTTCCTTTCTAATTCCCTTCATCTCCTTTTGTTGTCTTATAGATCTAGCTAGAATTTTGAGTACTATATTGAATAGATATGGAGAGAGTGGACAGCCTTGTCTTTTTCCTGATTATAGTGGATTTCTCCAAGACCTTTTTCATGAAGGGGTATTGGATTTTGTAGAAGACGTTTTCAGCATCTAATGAGATGATAATGTGGTTTTTTTCTTTCAGTTTGTTTATATGGTGGATTATATTGACAGATTTCCATATGTTGAACCATCCCTGCATCTCTAGGATTAAGCCTACTTAGTCATGGTTGATGATATTTTTAATATATTCTTGGATTTGGTTTGCCATTATTTTATTGTGTTATTTTTTGCATCAATGTTCATGAGGGAGATGTGTATGTAGTTCTCTTTCTTTCTTGCATCTTTGCATGATTTGGGCTTCAGGGTAACTGTAGCCTCATAAAAGGAGTTTGGCAATGTTTCTTCTGTTTCTATTGTGTGGAACGTTTTGAGGAGCATTTGTATTAGGTCTTCTTTGAAATTCTGTTACAATTCTGAACTAAAGCCATATGTTTCTGGGCTGTTTTTGATTGGTAGACTTTGAGGCTTGCTTCTATTTTGTTAAGAAATATAGGTCTGTTTAAATTGTTTATCTGGTCTTGATTTAATTTTGGTATGTGGTGCATTTCCAGAAAATTGTTCATTTCTTCTAAATTTTCCAATTTGGGGGAGTACAGGTTTTTAAAGTATGGCCTGATGATTCTCTGGATTTCCTCAGTGTCTGTTGTTATATCCCCCTTTTCAATTCTGACATTTTAGTTTGGATATTCTCTACCTGCCTTTTTATTATTTTTAATAATGGTTTGTTTATCTTGTTGATTTTCTCAAAGAACCATCTCTTTGTCTCATTGATTATTTTTGTATTGTTCTTTGTTTCTATTTTATTGATTTAAGCCCTCAATTTGAATATTTCTTTTCATCTCTTCCTGGGTGAGTTTGCTTCTTTTTGTTCTAGAGCTTTCAGGTGTGCTATTAATTCCCTAGTACAAGATTTCTCCAACTTTTTCTTATGTAGACATTTAGCGCTTTGAACTTTCCTCTTAGCACTGCTTTCATAGCATCCCATAAATTTGGGTATGTTGTACATTCATTTTCATTGAACTTCAGGATGTCTTTAAATTCTTTCTTCATTTTTTTTCGAAGACACAAGAAAGAAGGTTTTTTTAAAATAAGAAAATTAAAAAACACTAATAGTTTTTTTTTTTTAATGTAGACTGTTGTACTTCATGACTCCAAGTCATGAAGATCTCCAAAGACAACCAGGAAGAGACAGACCTACAGATGCAAATGCATAAGGTTTCAAGTTAATCCATCCATGACAGGGACGTTGTCTACCTGGCTGATACAGCAACCACCAGAGGAAGTGAGTTCCCTGTCCACTGTCAGGTTTTTAAAGAAAGGCAAAAATCACAGGATTACATCAGTAGGTACAGGTTGGTTTCTGATTGGTTGATAATTGGGGAACTATCAGAGGAATTCCTCATATTTTGGCATGAAATATCTGTGGACCAATCGTTCTCATTGATCAGTACTAAGAGGGAACATTCTGTGGTTTCTATGGTTTTGTCTTATTACTTGCAGGTGGCCTGTTGTTCATAGATACCAATAGTTTTTAGAACTGTATCCTGGAGATACAGGGGACATATAGGGGAGCTTTTGTTTCCCCCTGGAAGTTTTTTGTTTGTTTGTTTTTTTGTTTTTGTTTGTTTATGTTGATTTTGTTTTTGTGTCCAAACAGTTCCCAAAGCATCTAGGAGGCAAGAAGGGGTCTGTAATTTGTGTTCAGTTTTGGCCCAGGGCTCTAGGAGGCCAGGGGATCTGGAGTTTCTTTACGTCATGTGCTGAGTCAGAGGCCAGGTGTCTTTTCTGGAGCATGACATAGCTGTTAAGGCAGGGGGCTGAGTGAGGATCTGGTCCCTTTATTAGTTTACCCTTTTCAAAAATAATTAAAATGCCAATGAAAACAAGGTTGGGCTGATAATAAATTCATAAAAATAATAAACTATAGATTGATCAATTAGAAAAATGCAAAGTAATAAGATTAACAATTGGAGAAAACTAACAACTAGCATAAAGTGGTTGAAGAATATTTTGACTATAAATCACAATATTCAGAGATAGCTGAGCCTTGCAGAGGAAATAAATCCCTTGAATATTATGATTTAGCAAATCTGATGCATGGCTATAAAATTATCTTATGTTCTATTATTATCTATTTATCTATGTTATATTACAACATTTAATTTCTAAATAAAACTATTTTGTAAAGAAAGTTACACTGTTCTCTGGTGAGTACTTTCAGATCTTTCAGATGTCTGAATATTATTTTAATTCTTGGATTGAAAGAAATGCTTGGTGGTTGAGTATGAGTTCAGTGTCAATAGGACCCTGAATATTCTCCCCAGCAAGACACATACACATATGTGAGAAGAATATCATTATTCTTTTCATACACAACCAATGAAGAGAAAATGCTTCCTTGCTTATTTATGAGGCCATTATAAAAAAGGCACCAGAAGCAAAGTCATTACAAAATCAATAAGCAAATAAGCCTTTCCAGTTTATAAGCACAGAAGGAAATTTTTACAGAATGAACACATTAAATTCCTAATTATATTAGATGGACACTTTGCCAGCAACCTGAAATGTTTATTTGAGAAATGCAACTTTATCTAAGCCTTGTGGCACAGATCTGAATTGCAGCTTAATGGAAAGCTTGGCAGGAAAGTCACAAATAAGAGGTCACCCAGGGCTATAGAGAAAGGTCAAGACTGCCTGTGTAACTCAGGCACTGCCTGTGAGACCCAGTCTCACAGTTTAGGAGAACTAAAAAAAGTTGGGACTGTGTTTAGTAGTAGAGCTTTTAATTAGTATATGTGGGTATATGTGGGGACCTTATGTTCAGTCTCCACTGTAGAAAGAGAGGAAGAAGAAAGAAAGAAAGAGAGAGAGAGAGAGAGAGAAAGGGAGAAAGAAAGAAAATGAAGAAAGAAGAGAGATGAGAGTTTGCCTTAATATTTAGATTTAAAAACCACTAAGGTTGATTCTTTGTATTGTTTCCAGGTTTCTACTTTATTGATTTACTGGTACAATAAAAATATCAGTTGACATGCTGGTATAGGTGGGAATTCCACAAGATCATATCCCCAGATGAAGAGCATCAGATGCCCAATGGCTACTGAGATGGAGACAATCAGTTTCTTACAGAGATCAGCTGTGACGTACATTACCCAGTCCCAAGTGGTTAGCCCTTGATACATGTATATATAAGCAATGGTAAAATTGACCTCAGCAGTTAAGTATGTATGTATGTATGTATGCATGCATGCATACAAGTATACATGCACTATGCACTAATGTGTTTTGTTTAACAATAATAATTAAAGAAGTTATCAATTTGGGAGGGAGAGAGGTTGCATGGGAGGAGTTAGAAAGGGAGAAGTAAGAGCAATATACATAAAACTTAATATATACCTAGTTGGTTCTCTGTATAGATGGTCTCTACATTCAAAGAATCCAAAAATGATGAATTGAATATATTCAGGGAAAAACCCCTCAGTGTCGTGGCTAACCATGCAAAAACAAATCTACATTTCTAGGGGCACATTATTAGAACATGGATCTTGTGAATACCTATGATAGCTTATGTTATATATAGAAAGCAAGCACTTCTCCTAGGTAAGTGTATCCTTAAAAGATATTGCCTATACTCAGTGGGTAAAAGTACTTGTTACATAAGTGTGAGGACCCATGTTCAAATCTCCAGAACCTCTGTAAAATATACATGCAGTAGTAAAACTGTCTGCAAGTCCAGCGCTCCTTGAGAGAGATAGGAGACAGATGCTCAGGAATTTCTGAAGCCTCTGAGCCAAGTATCTCAGAGTGTGCAGCAAGAAAAAAAAAACAGCAAATAGATCTTTCTTCAAAACAATCTGACCTGTGAAGAATGACATAAGGCTGTCTTCTGTCCAACACACATACACACACACACACACACACACACACACGCACACACACACACACTGTATATTTATATATTCATGCATGCCTTGGCTAATGGGCACTTGCATTCACATACATAGATGTATATACACATTTTGCATACACAAAAATTATGTTTCCTATGATAATTATTAATTTGTTTTGTATCTCAACATAATTTTAAAATTATAGTCTAAGGATGGGCAACTTACTATTTTCCTTTCTTATTTCATGTCTCTGAGGGTTAACATGTGAATGTTTGAATTTGTTAAAACCACTAAAGAGGGTATGAGAAAAAGATTGGTGTTCCCTCTCTGTGGCATGAATGATTTACGTGGTCTTCCTGTTGCTAGTGAGGTGTATGTAGTGACTATGCATCCACACCTTTCATTTTAAATTAAGAAGCATATTTTTCTTTTTTCTGGATTCTTCTAAATTATTAACATTCCCCATTCTTCATGGTATTTCTTTCAACTCACCAAAAGGAGAAAGGAGGAGAAATGTTCTCTCAAAGGTCACTTTCCCTCTCACCCATAATCATGACAAAGCAATGCTCTCTGTGGGGTGAGAAACTTTTATTTGCTTTTGAAAAGGATAAGCTCAAGTTTGAAAATGAGAATCTAGTATGAGCCTCAAAGAAATAATGAAGAATAAAGAAAATGAAGATGAAATCAAATGTATGTTGCAAATTATATTATAATGACTTAAATGTTACACCCTTTTAGTGCTAATTATTTTGTGTAGAATTAGACACATAGACTTATAAATGATATTTTTGCAAATGTAAAAAAACAATATTATGCTGAAAACTTCAACAAACCAAATATTTCAGTAAAGAGAATGGTTGAATAAATAACAGTACATGCTATTTGAAAGAATATATGCATTTATATTTTCACAGCAATTAAATGTGCTATGTTTTACATATTAACTATACAACATAATACATCTTAAATATAACAAAAAATATATACACATTACACACACACACACACACACACACACACACACACACACACACACAAGAGAAAATTGAAAGTCACCTGCTGGGGCTGTAAGTGAAGACACAACTTTTTCTTTGTTTCATAAGAGGACACTCAGTCAATTAGAAATAATTACGAGACACAGATGGGCTGTGCCTGGTAGTGCACACCTTTATTCCAAGCATTCAGAAGGCAGAGGCCAGCAGATCTTTGGCTTAAATAGAAGTTCTAGGACTTCCTGAGCTACAAAGTGAAACCCTGTCATGAAAACAATCAAGAAACCAAAACCATGTGGATGTGTATTGTGATTGTCTGGATTCTCCAGAGAAGTTGGTCAAGTAGAAAAGACTTAAAAATTTGATTCCTATGATTACACAATGTCTAGTTTTGAGATTCACAGCCAGCAATTTGGGGACCCTAGAGAGATAATAGTATTGTATCTTGTCCCAGTCCAAAATGTTAAGATTGAAAAGAACTGAAGCTATGTAACAGTTTGAAGGCTTTCAGGCTTAAGACCTAGGAACAACCAATGATTCATTCATGTTCAAAGCAAAAAAAATCTCATATTCCCAAAGGAATATTACAATTTTTCAGTCCAGAGCAAGGCAAATTATTGCTGCACATAGCAGTAGTGTAACTTTTATTTGGAGGAGAGTATTAATCCTTATAAATTAAATTTTCATCTGACCAATTCTGCTATTTCTAGCTTCATCATTAATTAGCAAATTGCTATAAAATTGGCATATGTTCACTTAGTATTGTGTGTAAAATATTTATATTTTCATTACACCTTCACCTTCTTTGCTAAATTCATTATTCCTATAATTACTTCTTCAAAAATATGTGGTAGCCAGTGGATTATAAGCTTAGTGATGGTAAGTCCAATATTTGTCCTATTTATTTCTATGTCCCCAGGGTTTAGTTGTAGGAATTCATGATGGGCTGTGAAAATCTTGTCATGGTTATCTGAAATAATAAATTTAACTGAATCAAAGTTATAGCTGAGCCATCAAATGAGTCTTTGGGAGAGTCTTCTGGTGGTCAAGAAAGCACTAGAGGACCTCACTGAATCCTTACGTGCAAACTGCTTGTATGCAAAATTTATAATCAAGAACTCACTACTCAAAGACTATCTTTCAACATAACTAGAGAGAACTCATGATACTTTTGAAGAGGAGTGCAATGGTGTCCAAGATTTATGCTCCAAACTATCAGCACAGACCAGGACAGAATCACTTCGCACAAAGCACAGAATTGTATTATAACTCCTGTCCCATGACCTAAGCTATTTCATTTCTCATTCTTTTTTTCTTCCTTAAAATATTATTCTTCAAGTATTTTGCATGATATTAAAAAAGTTAAACCCATGAAATATTTAAGTTTATTAATCACGTCATTCAGTTGAACTTGGATGTGCTACAAATTCTTATCTTTTGCATATTACTATACTGGTTATCACAGGAATAGTGAAAACTAAGGGTATATGCTGATTGATTGACTCCTGACCAATTGATATTCATATCTCAATCCTGACACAAGTTCCCTGGGAACATGTTACTAATGACACTGAATTGTTTGCTGGATAACATTGAATGAGACCCAATGAGTGTGTGTTTTCTGTTTATTCAACATGGAGAAAAATGGAAGCAATCAATTGCAAACAAAGCAGAACAAGAAGAGATCTTTGTCACCAGGTGGTGCATCTCTTCCATAGAAAAGATAAGAGCAAAAGTGAAAGACTTTTTGCAAATTAACTGTTTAGTCTTGGTGACTATTAAAGAAATCATCTTAACAATGGATTTTAATTGTAGAATAGATAACATCAGCTAGTTCCTAGAAAAAACTGCTTCAGCTGGACTCTGTTATTGCTTCTGTATGAAAAAAGCAAGTGAACTACAGCAAAAAGTGAGAGTCCAACACAGTGTGATTGGTTAAAACATGGCATTTGCCTGACTTGAATCCCTTTTGATAAGCTCAGCTGCTGCTAATGGTTCAGACCCAGTTGTTTTGTAACAAAACCAATTCTCTTGAGTTTTCAATTTAAGAACGAATTAGCCTAAGGCTGTAGCCTAGTAGTAAAATCCTTAGGTGGACTCTTTAACATGCTCCCAGAGAATATTTTTAGAAAACATTAAACAAACCATTAACTACTAAATGAGATTGTAGTGCCTCATGTACTAGTTTGTGAATGGATGGTCCCCGAAAGAAGCTTCTTATTCAAACAAGCTGAGACCTTCTGCAAAGCTGCCTAGCTGGGGAGAATGTCAGGGATTGTGGGAAGTTTAGAATGCTGCAGATCCAGAGCCCAGTTACAGTTTACTTTGGGCTCTCTCTGTACAGCAAAATTGCTAGTTCTTGGCCATTTCATTGTCAGACCCAAGATCCTGCAACAAACAGATAAAAATATCTTATAACATAGTCATTTAACAAAGCCATGGTTTCCACCAACCAAAGGTTAAGAGTCTTCAGATAGCATCTTCAGATGCTATCTGCATCTGAGATTTCTCTGATGTACTGTAACCTCCAATTTATGTTTCTACATAGTTTGAAAGTTTTATGGTTAATGACTTTCTTAGTTCTGTTATTTAAAAAACTTCATGTAACTGCATAAAAATTAGAACACAGAATTTGGAACATGTAAATTTCTGTTCTAAAGTGGTGGTCACTCATATTTGACTCCAGAATAAATGATTTTTTATCCCCTTTGAAGTGAAAATTGTGTTTTGAGTAGACAGGCTCAAACAGCAATACTGAGGTTTCCTTTTTTTTTTATAATCTTTTTCAAAAATAGTATTTTGAGATCAAAAGTACTGTATCTACATCATTCCTGCCATTCTGTTGACCTCTGACTCCTCCTGTGCTTCTCCCTCAAATTTATGACCTCTTCTTTGTTATTTTTACATACATCTTATACATACATACATACACACATACATATATCATTGTTCTTGTGGAACTGACCACTTCAGACTAGAAAAACTATATAGGAGGCCATCCCTGGAGGAAACAATTCTTGTTCTTCCAGCAGCCATTGACCATCTCTGTCTGGGGGTACAAATTGTGGATTCGTTTCATTCACATTAGCATGACAACTGTTGTTGTCATTATGTCAAACTTGTTCAGGCAACCATATTACTGACATTTTGTGGGTACATATTCCATGTTATGTCTAGAGGACATTATCTAGCAGCAGGTATCATTGCCTTCCAGCTCTGATCATCTTTCCTTCCTCTTACCATGATGTTCGTACCCTAAACTTTAGACACAGGGATTGCATTAGAGATATATCAGTTGGAGTTGGGGACCACATGGTCAATTATTTATTTCCTGCATTTTGATGAGTTATATATCTCTGATAATGTCCAGCTTCTGTAAAAATAAGCTTCATTGATAAAAGGGGAAAGTTACAGTTACTTGTCGGTATCAGGATAAGTACATAGAATACACTTTAACATTTGTTTGTGAAAATGGCAATAGTAGATTCTCCTTTACCAGCTATGAGCTCTATACCCATAGTTAATTAGGTTTGCAGTACCAAGTATGAGTTCCTTCATATTTAGTGAACCATAAATCCAACAAGGCAGCTCACAAGATATAAGTGCCTCTATTGTACCATTTGGGATCTCTTGCTGTTCTGGTCATTATTAAGATGCATAAGCTTTACAGCTGTATATATTACTGATTGCTCCTCTCCTTTGGCAGATTCCATAGCATCTTCTCATACTATAACAGCCAGACCTCAGGCAAGAGGTTTCCAAGTCAGTCCCAGCTCAGTTCCTCCAAGATCTGTGTGTGAAGTGCATGACACCAGCAACAGGGTCTTACTTCAAATTATGGAAGGTAACCAAGAGTATTGACAGAGTTCATGTTATTTTGGGTGATTCATATTCCCCCAACCAACAAGTCAAGGGTAGGCCTCCCTGCCTACCACTGAGGTTTTTGTTACTAAGTACATGGGTCTTGGTAGAGGGTACACTCACCCAAAGTGGTATAACGTCATTTAAAAATCTATACATATATTATCTACATAACCATGACTATAAAATGCACATTTGCATGTATTATATAATATATACATTAGATATATGCACTGTGTATATGTCTACTTTAAACTAATAAAATAATATGTTTCCTTTTGATTTTTTCAAATATCTTTTATACCTCCATCCTCCCTCTTCCTCTCTATTACCCTTCCTTCCCACTGCAGTTAAAATCCTCCACCATTTTTCCCATGATCCCCTTTTGGGAACCTGTCTTCTAGTCCCATGACCTTTAGTGTTCCTTCTCCTTCCTGTCTTCCATAACCCCTTTAATTTCCTGTATTCTTTGGCTATTTAGACTTGTATTTTTATCTAAAGATTCGCCCTTTGCTTTTCTTAAAGTGATTTTATTTTGATTAAATGTAAGATAATAGGAAGCTCAATATTCATAGACTTTAAAACTCACATTAAAGTTAAAATATTTGAAGGTTTTCCAAGTCTTTTCACTGAGAATTCCTGCTTTAGCACCAGGCAGGGAACCTGTTGGAAGTATGTTGTACTTTGTATCCATGTAGTACATAAGCAGAAAAATTTCAACTGCTTTTTTTTAGCATAACTTCTAAGTACTTCCTCTTTTTCCTTTGCAATCCCAAAACATTTTTGATGAGTTAATTATCATTTCCAAGTGATGAATATCTTGGTCCAATAAATGATACTGGGTAAATTGAATCACTGTGATTATCATCTAGATGTGTCTAATTACTAATTAATATGTTTAAAATTCTAATAAGATGGAAATGGTCAAAGAGAGTAGAAATATCCTCATCTACTGCAGTGATAATTTTTTACTAACTTATGAATGCATGATGTGCAAACCCAACAAAAAAGGCAGCTTGATAAAGTAAAAATTTTATTGAAAAATTGTAAAGCACTCTTGGTGTCATACTCCCTAAACACAATGGGTACCATTTGCTGAAAGAAAAGGCAAAAAGGAGCACCAGGAGACTAGAGTCAGGCAAGGTAAAGAGTGGTTTTTATGTGTACAATAAGTGGGGCTTGAAATAACTCCACAGCAGTGTGCATCTCTGAACAAAGGGAGCCAATGCCTTTCCCCTCTCCCTTCTCTTCCTTTTCTTCACCTTGCCTATTCTTTGCCCTGTCTCATTTCTGTCCTGTTCTCTTTTTCCTTCTTTGGCCTTCTTATTTCTCCTTCTGAGATTTTTGTTTATTTGTGGTTGTTATTGTGTGAAATACTCTTGCATAGCATACTGGAGGGACCTACTCAGTCTGAGATCATTCTTCATGCAGTATGTGTCCAATCCGGCAGAGCAGAACTCCTGAGCATGGAATTCACATGGTAATGGGACAATAAGCAGAAAAGCATATCTCTGGTTCACATAAAAGAGTGGTCAGATGATATGATTTGGGGCAGACTCTGTGTTTTTTTTTTTGAACAACAACAACAACATGAGTAAATAAATAAAATTTTAAAAAGTCTTGAAATTTTAACATGTAAAGGAGATGCAGCATTCTGCTCTTAACATTTCTATTAGCTAACAATGCCACTGCAGGATGATTTCATTGGTCTACCAACATCAGGTTTTAAATTCTATCCAATCTCCTACATGAGAACTCATATTCATTGTGATTATGCACTCTGTAAACTTCTGCTTTCTTGCTATATCAATGGGATTGAGAGATAAAATTGAGGAAACTACATTATAGCATATTAAAGAAGTATCAAACCCAGAACTTCCTTAAGATGTCAAAACCACCCAAACTGAACATCACTGGTTAATGAAAGAAATTGATGTAGCTGTCTCTTTAACTGAGATTATATCATCTAAGACTCTTACAAAAGTTTCTTCAGAAGTTTACAAATGAATTAATTAGGGAGACTGAAGCAGTAGGGTTATGGCAAGTGTGAAGTCACCCTGAACTACATACACAAAATAAAATTGAATTGCTGTCATAACAGATCTGCTAGTATTCTATAATACCTATATCTTCAGGCAAGGTAATAACTCATTTGATTAGCTTGATAAGCTATACCATCAGCCTAGGCTATTTGACCATATAGTCTATTGAGAAGAAAAGAAAAACTAAATCAGTTATAGAAGTGTTGAGTAGTCAATTACCATGACTTGGTGACAGAATTTTGTAGATTATAATCCAAGTATCACACCTTAGCTGTTACATGGCATCTCTTAGGTTAGATTTCCTTACCTATTGAAAACAAAATGGGAATAATTAATAGACCAGAATTTATTATATAACTGTGAGGGTTAAACTAAACTATTCATATGAACACCCTCTGATCTGTTTAATCAAGGGAAAATGTTGAAAAGAAATTCTTATTGCAAAATGTACACACACACACACGCACACACACACACACAGAGAGAGAGAGAGAGAGAGAGAGAGAGTATAAAGTTAATAAAAATCTAATCTGTAAAATAGAAAACTTCCATATTAATTAGTTTTTCCTAAGACCTCAGTTAAGTTAGTGTTCATGGGCAGCTAAAATTTTTATTTTCTTCCATTTTTCATTTTCAACTAAAGCTTTGATTCTAGCTATTTGTGTGGTGGCCACAGGGATGCACTGTGCTTCTGTCAAAAATCTCCTCACAAGCATTATCATTTCTTGATGAGATATTTATCCTAGAGCTTAAACTGAGGACTGGTCCCGGAATACAGTCAACTGAGCAAAAGAAACATCTAGAGCTGAGATAGAGAGATGGACCTCCTGAATGGAAATCCCTTCCAGTCTCAAACCTGTATATCTCATCTGTAGTAGAGGTGGTATCACCCACTGCTGATGGGAGTTACAAGCCTGAAAGAGAAATTGGCCATAAAAACACAATGGGAGGTTCCACAAATGTTTTTTGAGAAGGTACTTGTTTTTGTAGAATTCCATGTGACAGTAGTTTCACTTTAACTCCATATAAATGATAAATTCTGTAACATAGCTGTCCCTTGGAAAACCAGGCAGAAGATTGCTCCAGTAAATAAAAAGGCTTTCTGTTCACTTCAAAAAACACTATCAACCATATTCAAAACCACTGAAATTATTTCTAAGTCTATAATGTTATCTTTTCAAAACATTGATTTACAGTTTTACGTTTTCCTCCATAGCTGGAAAGGGAGATGGGAGATCACTCTTTAGTCTCTTTACTTAGCTAATACAGAGAGCTCAAGTGCTGATAAAATGTTTCAAGGCCCTTCTAAGGGTATGTCCTTTTCAGAATTCTTGTTACAGCCTGGTGTATTGAACAGGATCAGAGCACAAAACTCTTCAGCATAAAAGAGTAAACCCTAGATTTCAGAAACATGCAAGATTATCTTTAGGACATTTCCCAAGCCTTGGAAAGAAATACATCAAGTATAGCATAAGAATAGTCTACATTTGAAGCTTTGGCAAAAAGACAGGCCAATGAAGACATATGACGGGCACGTTTTCTCCTCAAATCCGGGAGCTGTTTTGACATTTCCCTTTTGCTTTAATATAATGCGCTTTCAGCATCAGAGTGGAATCCTCTCAGCATGAAGTCATTTATCACAAGACTAAATGTGTGAGCTGGCTTGCTTCACTCTGCTTCTCAGCCTGGAACTTTGGTAGATGCTGAAATGAATAATTATAATAGAGATTTGTGCCTAAAATTCTGATCATAATCCCTTTATCCAATTCCAGCTCCAGGTTACTGACACATATTCCATAAATTTCAACCAAAGATACTCCTGTGGCTTAGATAGTAGCTTTGTGTTATTTTTTTAATGAAGTTTAAGAACAGCAGAAAAAAACTAATTCATCTGTTAATATTAATAGTGTTTATTTTGAGTCCCTACATGTAAAACATTCTGCAAAATGATCTATTTAGTTCTCACTAGTACCTGCCAAAGCTATATTTATTCTCATTTTAAAGATGAAAAAACTAAATAACCATAGTCAGAATACAAACCAAGAGCTATGTAGTATAGAGTTTAAAAGGAAAAATTACCTTCCCAGGTTTTCGGTAGACTAATGTAATTAGGAAAATAAAAAGTGAAATACAAAGTAGAAGCATTGCACATTAAAAATGGATTAAATATACTTCCTTATTTCTCTTGCTAAAAATAGTGAAAAATCCTGGATGATACAATTATAATAAGACTTAGTTATAAAGCTAAGGAGAGATAGATTAAAATCTTTGAGTCAAGAGTTACCAAGGAATTGTATTCCCTGGCTTGTCTTTTGGCATCATAAATCCTAGATTAGAGTTGAAGAAGGCAGCAATTCAAAAATGCTAAGTATACAGATAAAGCAGGAAAAATGATATTAATCTCTGTACAACTAAAGGACTTCAACGAGATTGATTAATCAAACTGAAAACTTTTATGCATTATCTATCCTATCTGTCTACCCTGACTAGTATAGTCTATGATGTTTTTGTTTTTGTTTTCTGTTGTTGTTGTTTATTTTTTCTTTTGTTTTGTCAATTTGACAGTCTAGAATTACATGGAAAAGAAGTTTTAATAAGGGTTTGTCTAGATTAGGTTGGCTTTTGGGTATATCAATGGGGGCTTGTCTTGACTGAGCTAATTACACTAGGACAAATCCCTCCTCCATAGATGGCATCATTCCCTAAGCAGGGGATTCTGAACTATGTAACAATGGAGAAAGCAAGCTGAACACTACCTTGCATATAGTAATTCATCATTAATTCGTTGTTTTCTGCTCTTGACTTTGGATGCAGTGTGAACAGTTCTTTCACACTCCTGCTACTATGACTCTCCTGCCATCATGAACTGTAACATGAAATTATAAAACAAATAAAACTTCTTTCCCTTAAATAGTTTTTGTCAGGTTGTTTTATCACAGTAACAGGGAAGGAAACTAATTTAAAACATTAAGCAGACATCATATATGTCAATCAGTTCAGTGAGCTACTTTACCCCTTACATGGGATCAAGTCTTGCCACATGATAAAATGTGGAAGATGTCAACATCAGGAGTTGTATTTCCATTCCTATGAGTGTTGAGACTTTCTATTTTGGTGAGATCTACTGAAGAGCCTTACCTTTTATCTTCAGTTTCTTCTTATATTGAGGTGATACCATAAGAGAACTAAGGATTACACAGCAATTTCTACATATCTCAGAAACAATAACAACATTTCTTGTACCTTGATATAAATGGAAAAATATCATGCTTACTAGTCTTGTCTCCAGAAAGTTACTGGTGGAGGACAAGTGATGACCAAAATCTCTAACTCCCATTCAGCAGCATTAAGGGAGATCCCACACTTGGATATCAGTAGAAGCCAGGTGAGTAATGTGCACGGTTGCATTTACCCAGCAAGAATGATGAGCCATAACTTTCTTTAGAAACCAGAGTGGAGTCTATAGAAGATTGCTAAAATAGAAATTTAAGATTTAGAGTCTCATATCATAATGGAGTCAGAGTTTCACTTAAATCTACTTGTATTTTCCAGAACATGAAATAGCTCAAACTAAATAGATTCAAGTATTGAGATATTAAAATATTAGAATTACCTAAAAATATTTTAAAGGCCTCATAACAAAAATGCTGTATCAGGTAAGAGTGATCATGCTTATAGCTAATAGCAGATAGAAATGCACCACCAGAAATGGACATTTTGAACAAAGAATGCATAAAGGAAAAACAAAATGAATATTATAACACCTAAAATAAAGTATTCAGTAGTTAAGCCTTTGTATGGAGTAGACTAATGGGAAAGAAAGTAATGAGCTTGAAGGAAGAAGAATAGAAATGATTCCACATGCACAACAGTAAAAAACACACTTACAAGCCTGAGGCAAGAATTCAATGAAATAGAGGACAACCTGGGATAATTTCAAAATCCTGTCTCTAAACAAATAATTAACCACTACTAGAATAAAATATATAGTAAGTATAACATGTAATACATAATAATTATAAAACAATCAAATAGTATTATAAAAAACACAAAAGAAGAAAAGAAGTAATTGAAACAATAGTTGAAGAAATAAAGACAGAAAATATCTCCAATTTGGTAGAATATATTAACTGACAGTTACAGAATCAAAGAGGCACCTATCGACTCTAAATCTAAATGAGGTCAATTCTAAATATAAATGAAGACATCTTAAAAATAAAGAGAAGAAAATAGCATCTTATAGGATAAAAATAGCACAAATTTGAGTAAAAAATAATATAAATCATAGCAACAAAAATGCAGTATTATAATTCATATAAAGCTGTCATCTTGGAATTCCACAGAAAAAAATATACAGGAATTTAGATATTCTCAGTTGAAGATAACTGAATGTGTTGTTAGCAGACCCTGCTCAAAAGCTTAAGAAAGCTATTTAAATATAAATGACACAATATTTCAAAAGGAGACTTGAAAATCAGAAATAAGAAAAATCAATGGGAAAAAATAAATTGTTCATTAAAATATTAGTTTCTTTGTCCTCTGAATTTCTTACTTTTGAAATTTGAATCAAAAATTACAATATTGTCTGCTGTAACTCTATACTTACATAAAGAGTGTTTTAAAGGAAGTAATTCTGTACTTAGCAGGTAGACAGGATGACCTAAATAGATTGTGATGATTTGTGAGTTGGTAATATAATATCTAGAGCCACTAAGATGATGTACAAAATGATAAACTTAAAATCACAGACTTCAAAAACATCAATGAAATAATACATCTATGGCAGAGAATCTGAATGAATGGGGATACTGCCAATGAAACACAAAATTAAGCTTAAGCTCTTAGCTGAGCATAACTACATTGAACACAAATAATAAGATATACCAATTAGAAAAGAGATTGGCAGATAGATTGAAAACTAAAATAAGAGGCAGTACAAATGTATGTGCTTTTGTTTTAGATGAATCAAAACTGGGAAAAGATAAACCAATTAAACATCAATCCAATAAAGGAAAGCTATGAGTATATGAATATGTGATAAAATTATTTTTGGAGTAAAAAAAAAAGTCTAGACTGAGAAGTACCATGTATAATTGTTGATAAACTGATTTGTTACTATAATCAGATCTAGTTTCCTTGAAGAAGCGAAACCAAAGATTATAGCAGTAAATTTTGTGAGATTAAAACTGATCAAACTGAAAAGATAAATACAAAAATATATGACTCTAGTGGTACACCTTAACAATTTTCTCTAAAAATAATTCATAAATAAAAAAGAATCAGCAAGCATTAGTTTAATACTATTCAAATTTCCTGGACAATATTCATGAACTTCACTATTCAATAAAATTGAATACACATTATCTTCCAGGCTCTACATTAGAAATACCAAGATTGGCCATATAAAATAAGATCAAGCATGGCAACAGGAAATGCTTCAAGAAATTAAAAAGACTTGAAATCAAATGGAATGGAATTAATAACATCAAATACAATAAACTTGAAAAACATTTACAGAAATAAAACAGGGTAATCTTCAAATATTTGGAAAACACACTCTGAATAGTTCATGGTTCAAAGAGGAAGTCTCAAGGACAATATAACACTATCAAACTAAGGAAAAATGGAATACAATAAATATTTATGCAATACATCTAAAACTTTGCTGTTGGGAAAATTGATTGTAGTAAATATATGCAGGCAAATGAAGAGCTTTAAATGAATGATCAAAGTTCTGTTGAGAGGAATGTAGGGAAAACAACAAAATATAACCAAGTCTGCAAAATCTGTCTTGGTAAACAAGACAGAACCCTTCTTGGTCCTTCTCATTCAGTCAGTATTACTCTGATTGTCTGATTTGTGTAAATAAAAAATACAAGAACAATTAGGAAGAAGAAGAAAAAGAATTAACCTGAGAACACAGTACAAACAATACAAAGGTAAGAGTTTCTTTTTTATTTCTCCAGAGAAACAGATACGGGAGAGAGAAACAGATAGACAGACACAGAGAGAGAATGCAAGAGAGACAGAATTTACACATGTGATAGAAATTAACTCAAATTACTGTCCAGGTCATTTTAAGATAAGTTATCTGGAAACTAGGTGGCTAGGAAAATCAGTACTATAAATCAAAGTAATTGCAAATCAGAAACCTAAATATCACTGACTGAGAATAGGACAGAAGAGATAGCCAATCACAAAAGAGGGTGAATTATTTGTTTTGCTTTTTTTCCTGCTTAAACCCACAACAGATTAGATGATGTTCACAAACACTGGAGATGACTATTTACTTTTCTTAGTTCAATAATCCAAAGGTTAAGGTCTTCTGGAAATATTCTCACAGACACACATTAAATGTTTATCTCACTGAGCATCACTTAATCCAAACAAATATACAATCACAGCTATAAATGAATTTATGAATGCATATGTATAATATTTAACAGAGCATTAGCAAACTAAATTTTCAATAGATGAAAAAAAAATTACATGATGCTCACTTTGGCAACATATACATTAAAATTAGAACAATGCAGAAAAGATCAGCATGATCTTAAGAAATGATGGGACACAAATTCATGAAGTGTTCCAATTCTTTTGCAAGTAAAGGAATGAAACTCAAAAGAATCTTATTGAATGAGATAATCTAGACCCAGAAAGTCAAATTTTACATGTTCTCTCATTGGAGGCTGTTAGCTCCAAATCTTCAGATGGGAGCATATATCCAGGAGTAATTTCAGGACCAGGAAAGTAAAAAAGAGACAATTACTAAGGTGGGGAGGTGTGGGAAAGCAACAGAAAAGGAAAAAGCAGGGTACAAATTAACAGACTATTTCCCATCAAAATGGTAAAAGGTGAACTCTAACTGTGGAGGGGAAGAGGATATTAACAGAGAAGACAGGAAGGCAAAAATAGCACTAGAAGTGTTTGGATGAGTCATAAGGAATTAAACTATTAACTACCTTAAATGGAAAATAACACACACACACACACACACACACACACACACACACACACACACAGAGAGAGAGAGAGAGAGAGAGAGAGAGAGAGAGAGAGAGAGAGAACTATTTTTCCTCCAAGAGTCAAGACCATCTATCTAAAAAAATCTTCAACACCATGCTTGAGAAACCCTCTTGAGTTGTTGGTCAGGGTTGTCTAAGACTTTCCCAAAACATTACAGTGTGTTGCTGTTGCCTTTGGTTACCACCCTTATATGGAAGGTAACTAACTACTACTGCTTAAGACACCAGGCTCTTCAAATGCAGAACCTAGAGGACTCTCAGCTGGAACCTAATGCTGCTTCCTATGTGATATAAGCTTCCAAAGTAAGTAAGAAACCAAGAGTCTTATCCATCTTTGACACCTATGAACCACAAATACAACTAGTCATGCCACAATAACCTTAAAGGTTCAGTAGTGGCACATGATGTTTTATTTTTGGCATAATGTCTATGTCTCAATCTACTGCCATTTCAGCCAGCAATTGATACACCACAGATGCCAGCCTATTTCTTTGACTACTGCCTGGCTGCTCAGTCTGAAGCCTGGCAGGAATTCTATTACTATTGGTACCTACTCTGTAACTGCTGCTAAAGTCAGCTTTAAGTAAATTTCTGTTTTTCTATTTATAATTAAGATACAAGATTAAAGGCTGGGATGAAAACCTCCTAGCTCCAAAAGGCTAAACAGCAACTAGTAAACCTTCCTTCTTGATAACTCCCCCAAAACACATCTTTCTGAACTGCCAAAGAAAACAAAAAACCATACCATTCAAAATCACTCTCCACTAATTCGGGAGCATCTCTCTATTTCTTCCAGATACCCTCTGATGCTCTATGATGACTTTTTGTACTCTAGTAGCTAACTCAACCGCCTGACCTAAGGTTAATTTTATTTAACTAATGTAAATGCTAATCCAGGGTTCACAGTGTGACTGAATATCTCCCAACAGGCACACATACCTTGGCAGTAATAAACAGCTCTCAAACGCAACAAAAGAGAAATTATGTCTGGTACTAGAAACCAAGTCAACTACCCAGGACCCTACACAAAGAACTTTAGTAAACTAAGAAAATTGAGAACAACAGAAATGTTCATCCCCAGTGAAGAAAATACCACTTGGTTGTTCAATGCCAATAAGTCAGCCTTGAAAACATATATACAAGTAATATAATAGGGATTGAACAGGTTTTGTGTTTGTGTGTGTATATACATATACAGATATTTGTGTGTGCATACAGTAACAGTGAAAAAAGAGACCATGGTTTTGAGGGATAATGGAAAGTGCATATAGGAGAATTTGAAGGGAAGAAAAGGAAGAATGAAAGGTTGTACTTATAATATGATCTGAACAATGACAACAGCAAAGAATAAAAATGAGTAAAATAGGCATTTCAACACATGAAAAAAAATATAAACTTGCTAATACCAAATATTGAACAGTATGTAGATAATAATAGAATATGAGTACACTTTGGTGAGAATATAAAATAGCTAAGACATTTTAAAATATTTTGGCAGTGTGTTAAAACCTAAGGATAGTGTCATAATGAATATGAGTATACTTTAGTGAGAATATAAAATAGCTAAGACATTTTAAAAAGATAGTGTCCAGAAACTGAACTCTTGAACATTTATCTAAGAATAATGGAAACATATTTCTACAGAACCTGAACATGTATACACGTTAAATTTATTTGCAATAATCTCCTAACTAGGAGCAGCCCAAATACCTTCCCTCAGATGAATAAACTGCCTCTGGTTGGCGGTGGGATGTGACTCCATAATAAGCCAAAGTACACGTTAAATGAATACAAAGAAAGGCAAAAACATCTATGCAAGCTGAGAATGGAAGGCAAAACTTCTTGCATGCTAGGTTAAGTGTTTAAACACTGAGAAATTGCCTCTATTTCTAACATTTATTCTTGATGATAAAAGATTAGTTACTAGATTCTCCTAAATAAAAAAAAAAAAATTGAACTAGAAACTATCAGGGAGGAACTGGGAAGTTGTGACAAAGTCAAGGGTCCTATGTTTGTGGTGATGTTCTCTCTTGGGCTGCACCGTCAGGACCCATGAAAAGGAGTTCACTTCATTTTGACTAAAAGTGAGGGAGTTCAAAAAGATCCATTATGTCTTTAAATCCATAGCTTGGCAGCTACAAGATGTTTTGGCCTTGGTAGTGAATGTCTCTATCTAAATAACAACAGACTTGGGCCCAGGTGCTTTTACTTTAGACCCTGAAGGCTGGATGGCAGGTGTGGCTACCAAATACTTGGAAGATTAAGTAAGTCTCTTTGCCCCTAATACAGGATAATAGAAGTCTTCTGCTATTGTCCCCACTCTTGGTTGGATACTTAGATTGTTGAAGAATAAACTAAGGATGCATTCAGTATTAACCAAATCTGCCCTCCTGGCACCTATCCTCTATCTCTGTCTCCTCTCTTAACCCCTTTAGCTAGCTTTTCTTTGATCCACACTCCTCCTCTCAGGTACTAACTGTGGGCTGGTGAGCTGGCTCTGACTCCAGCCCCATAAAGACAGCTTCCCACACTGTACCAATCTCACGGATGTACAGATATTGAACATATCATTATGTTAAGATGGAAATTTTTCAGTTGCCCTCGGTCCGAGAATAGCCTGAGAACATGCACTCCTGACCAGAAAGAATTCCCTGGGATGGGCTTGCAAACTATTTCCTAGAAATACAGGTGCCAGATAAGGAGCATGAGCCCAGCCAACCAATCAGGAGCTTGCTAGCTCCTAACCCCAGACTCCTCCCCCGCTTGTGGCTTTTGTCTTTATAAGCTCATGTAAAATAGGGCTCACTCTCTCTTCTTTTGTGTTGAACCCCAATCAACTGAAAGTCATATTGAGGGATGCTTGAGCAAAAGAGACCTCCAAGCCTCTCCCCGACAGTGACATACTTTCTCCAATAAGGCCACACCTCCTAATGTTACCACTCACTTTGCAGACCATTTTCTTTCAAACCAAGACATATATAATGTCTATTTGGAGCATTCTTTCCCCCTATTACTTGATTACTTGATTCACATTCCTTTCCCATATGCATATATTTTAGGAAGCTTCTATAATAGGTTTCCATATGAGTTTGAAATGGTCTTTACTCTTAGCTGTCACTCCCTGTATTCCTTCATTTACCCTCCTCTATACCCATTCATAGTTAATCTCCCTTTTATAGTGTGCCTTGTCTGTGTAAGACCCTGTTTTATTTCATCTTTCTTGAGAGATTCCTTCCTAACTCCTAGTCCCTTAGGCTGTACACAACCTCTGTGGTTATGTGTATTTTAGCAACATATTAAAAGCTTAAAAGTTTAAATACAGAAATAGGAAACAAAAACAGCAGTTGTCTGATTTTGGTGTGGATTACTTCACTCAGGATGTTTTTTTTTTTTTTCTTAGTCTCATAATTTCAATTTTCTGAACATCTGGATATCTGTCAGTAGATGGAAATCTAAACTGTTTACAAATTCTGACTTCACTTAAAAGAGCATCAGCAAACATGAATGAGCTAGTATCTCTGTTGTAGAGTATACAGTCTTTCAGGTATATGTCCTAGAAAGGTGCAGCTGGATCTTGAAGTATATTGATTCCCAGATTCCCAAGGAACTGCCATACTGATTTCCACAGTGGCTGTACAAATTTGTATTCCCACCAGCAATGGGTGAATGATGTCTTTACCCAACATCTTCATATCATGAGTTCTTATTTGTTGTATTAATCAGAATGACCAGTTTGTCTGGGTTTAATTTCTTTAAGTGTTTCTTGACCATTTGTGTTTCATCCTTTGCAATTCTCAGTTTAAAACTATATTACATTTTTTTTAATTGGGTCTGTTGTTTTCTTGATGTTCAGTGCTTTGTATATTCTAGATACTAACCTTTTATGAGTTTTATAATTGGTAAAGATCTTTTTTCATTCTGTGGGCTGCCACTTTGACAAAATGAGGTGACACATTTTGCCACAGAAAGGTATGTTGTATTCATGAGGTCCTATTTATTAGTTACTCTTGTAAGACCCTCAGAATGAGGAGTCTCCTGTTTTGGTCCATGCCACCAAGAACTCAATGTCCAGTCCAGTTGATGCAACACACAAGAGGCTTTAATGAATGGGAAACGTTTGCGCAAATGGGCTCCCTTAGCACACAGGCTAGAGAAGCAACATTTTCTGGGTGCAGGTATTTTTAAAGGAAAAAAACACAAGCTTAGGGTGAGGCTGTGACTCCCTGTCTGATGAGTAGGTGACCAGTCATGGGTTTTCTCCTTGAGGCCAGATGGTCTCTATGTTTTGATCAGCAGGACCTTAGGGCCTTGGGATGTGCTAATTAATCTTGTCTGGGCAAACCTGAGTTGCAGCTATCACTGACAGGAGGGGCAGTGTGAATTCTTGGTATCCTGCTATCCTGGGGCCTTATGAGGGAAGTTGCTGGGGGTTAGCAAATTCTAGGTAACTGATAGTGGTCTGGGTTAGCTTTTCAGGTTGGACTCTCCTTTGTTTTAAGTGGAGGGTTTCCTTAACTTTAAGTTTGGTCTTTCATGGTAGAATAAAAATTTTTTTGAGTATAGCCCTTTTATTCCCTGATTTTTCTCAGTCTTAGCTCTTATGTCCCCTTTCTATCTCTGATTTTATTAATTTTTTGCTAGGAGCCATGAGAGATAAAGCATGTATTAACCAGTGTTAACTCTTAGAAGCCTGCCTTGTTCTCTTACTCAGACTAACTGCATAAAATTAACTCACTCTCACCTCAGAGCAAGTTCAACCTAAAGACATTTTGTAGATAGATCATAACTTTGAAATCTTACAACTCTGTACAAGATCAGAGCCATAGATGTACAACCAAGGTTACTAAGAAAAGCATGCCTATTCTTCATTTGCCAGTCTACTAGCAATAGATCTGTCTTAAAATTGTCATTGAACACTGTACCATTCTTTCTCCATGTCTGGTCGTACTTTTACTCCTCTGGCCTTGGACCCTTGTGTTGTCCTGGTAAATGGCTCAGAACATTGCTTCCTCTAAAAATGTGCTTTTGACCAATGAGAGAAATTTATCACTTCAGCACTCCTAAATAAGTTTTTAGAATAGAAGAAGAAACTAAAAGAAGAAGCATGAAGAAGTTAGAAGACAGGATTATTAGCGTAGAAACCGAACAATGAAGAACATAGAAAATGAAGAATGTGACCCTCAGATTATATGTGAAGTGACTATATAAATCTTTTACTCTCTCCTTAGTTCCTGAGTAGCATTTCTTCTTTGGGACCATAGGTAGGGGCTAGAACAGGTCTCTTAGTCCTTACATTTTGTATCTTCTTTCTCAGTGTTTTTAAAGCTAATTTTGCTAAGAGTTTGTTGATCTTGATTTTGTCAAAGACACAACTCCATTTAATTGATTCTTTCTATTTCTTTTTGTCATTATTCTTGTTTCTATTTAATTGATTTGATTCCAGAGTTTGATTATTCTTTGCTGTCTCTTGTTTCTCTTGTTGTGCTAGGAATGTGTTGCTAAGTAAATAATATGAAATCTCTCCAGGTTTATTTTTTTAATTGTTATTGTTGTTTATTTCTTTTTCTTTTGTTTTGTTTTTTCCATGAACTTGCCTCTGAGAACTGTCTTCAATGTGTTCCCTATGTTTGAGTGTGTTCTGTTTTCATCTTCATTTAATCCTAAAAGGGAAATTAATGCCTTATTGATTTCAGTCTTGACCCATTTTTTTTTCATAGTGAATTGTTCAGTTTTCTTGAAATTATATACATTCTGCTGTTTCTATTGTTGTTGTATCTAATTTTAATACATTGGTTGCATGCTGTTATTTCAATTATTTTATATCTGTTCAGACTTGCTTTGTGTCCTAGTATGTGGACAGTTTTGAAGAAAGTTTCTTGAGTTCTAGAAAGGAAACTAAATTCTTTAGTGTTTGGGTGAAAGTGTAGATGTCTGCTAGGTCCATTTTATTCATAACATTATTTAACCCTAGCACTTTCTGTTTTATTTTTATTTGTTTATTTATTTTTGTCTGGATGACCTATCTGTTGGTGAGAGTGGAGTACTGAGTATTAGTGCTTAAGTGCCAATGTGTTATTTAAGCTGTAGTAGTGTTTCTCTTATAAACTCCAATGTCTGTGTTTAGTGCATGTGTGTTTAGAATTGAGTATCTTCTTAGTGGATGGTTCCGTTAATGAGTATATAGTATCATTTTTTACCTTTCAGGATTACTTTTGGTGTGAAATCTTTTTTGTTGGCTATTTAAGTAACTATAACCACTTGTTTCTTGGGTCCATTTACTTAGCATGTCTTTTTCAGAACAACTTTTTCAGAATAGACAGAAGTTATGCCTGTCCTAATGATAAAGTGTGTTTCTTTTGTGAAGCATAAAGGTAGACTCTTTTTCCTAGTCCAATCTGTTAGTCTTGGTCTTTTTATTGGGTAAATGAGATCATTACTATTGATAGTTACCAATGACAAGTGTTTATTGATTGTTGTTATGTTGTTGTTGTACTATAGATTTTATTTCCTCTTTGGATTTACTAGGCTGTGATTATTTATTCATAATGATTGCTTATGTGTAGTTAACCTCTGCAGATAAAATTTTTTCTTCTAGTGCCTCCTGTAGAACTCGATTGGTAAATAGATGTTGCTTACATGTGGTTTCATTATGGAATCTGTTTTTTTTTTTCTACACTGACTATGAATGATAGTTTTAATGGGTATAGTAGTTGAAGATGGCATCTGTGATGTCTAAGAGTATGTATAACACTCATTCAGACACTTTTAGCATTTAGAGTTACCATTGAGAAGTCAGGTGTTAGTCTCATGGGATTACGTTTATAAGTGCTTAGGTATTTTCCCTTCCAGATTTTACTGCCCTTCTTTTGTTGTGTACATTTAGTATTTTGATTATTAAGTGTCACAGGGAATTTTCTTTCTGGTCCTTTCTGGTATTCTCTATGCTTTTAGTACTTTGATATGTTCCTCCTAGTTTATAGATAAGGAAAATTTCTTCTTCAATTTTCCTTAGAAAAATTTTTAGTTTCTATGACCTGGGTTTCTTCTCTTCCCTCTATCCCTTTTAATTGTAGGTGTTGAATTGGTTTTTTCATAGTGTCCCATACTTCCTGGATGTTTTGTGCCTGAATATTTTTATATTTAACATTCTTTGATTAAGGTATCCATTTCTTTTACCTTGTCTTCAAGACATAAAATTCTCTTTTACGTGTCTTTAATCTGTTGGTGAGGCTCTCCTCTTAGGTGTTTACTTGATGTTTTTTGTTTCATCTTATTCAGTTTGGGTTTTCTGTACTGATTCTGTTTCTATGTTCATGTCTTAAAATGTTTCCATTATTTTATTCAACTGTTTCTTTGTTTGTTTTTATTAAGCCATTTATTTATATTCTGTTTAAGATCTTTGAATATATTCATAATTGCTATGTTGAAGTCTTCATCTTGTGCCTCTGCTAAATTGCAGTTCTCAGGGCCCTTTGAAATACAGTACCTAGCTTCTGGAGGAGACATTTGTTTTGGCTGTTCATGCTTGTATTTTTGTTCTAGGATCTAGTCGTTTGGATGTTTGAAGTGCTTCTTGGTGTAGATAATTTATTTTGCCTTTGCTGGGTTGGTAATTTATTCTTTTATGCCCACTCTGGATCCCAGGCAAGTAAGTGTCAAGGCTGCAGGGTCCCTAGTGCCTCTGTGGCTTGGTGGGCAACCAATTGAAATGAAGATGAGCTAGGAAGAAAGGCAATGAAGGTAAGTGGAAAACAGTCATGGGGACCTGAGTTCACACACAGAGGCAGAGGCCCCAGAGAGTAGAGGTAAGGTAGGAGGGATGGACTCCTGCAGGCAAAACTAATAGTGATTTTGGAGACACAGAATGGAGGACATAAAGGATAGTAAAAATTGCCTACCTGTATCCCAAACTTGTGGGTGGGTGGGTAAAATGATTGTCTGTAGATTGGCAGCTGACACAAAAGAATGGGAGGTGGAGTAGGAGGGTAGTTGGGAAGTCTGACAAAAAAGAGCTGAGGGGACTCTGAGTCAGCACCAAGAGTCCCCAGGAACTGGAGGTAGGGTGGGAGGAAGAACTCTGTAAGTGGTTTCAAAAGGCAAAAAGTTAAGTCTGCAATGACAGGAATGATGAGGCTTCACTTGTGATTCTTGATGTGAGTAAAACAAAAAAAAAACTTTCTTTTTTATTTTTAGTCTTTGCTTCCCTTTATTTTTGATTAGCACATCTAATGCATAGTGATTATCATGCATGAGTTAAAGAAACCCACATATTTCTGTGTGGGCTGCCTTACTTTTCAGTCCTTAGTCTCTACCTCATAGTTGAGACTTCAAAAATTGCCAGTTTTCATTCACAGCTTTGAATAGTTTAGATTTCTGTTTTGCATTTCAGTTTTGTCTGAACCCATATGGCGAAGTCAAAACTCCAAACAAATCTGATAAATCCCATCTTGTGCTAGCCATTCCCTGTGGCACAGTAAGGCTCTGTGAGCTTCCGGCATGACTTAATTCCTCCTTGTTCCATGGCCATCTGTGTCTGCATCTTCAGACTTAGACAGGTCACATGATTGATCCTGACATGTGAAATGAAAAGAGTTCAGTACTTTCTTCACTTACAAGGAGTCTTGAGACTGGGAATATGTCAACCACATTGAAAACAGTCTTCATCATCTGAGTAGCATCTTACTCCAGCATTGGCATTCTCACCCATATAAGACCACTCTGGGACTTTGCTGGACTTAGAATTCACAAACTGTCCCTTACTAGCCAGTTATTAACCACTAATCAATATCACTTGTGGTGAAGTGTATTAAATTCTCCAAGCAATTCTTTGACCTAAACACTGATATTATCATCAACTAATTTTTCAAGTTAGTCCCCTTCTTCATCAAAGTTCTGAGAAATCAGTAGTTAATTACTCCTTTCCACACATACAATGCAAGTTGGTGTTTATGAGCATGAGCAAAAACATGTAGGTAGAGCTGCTTTTATGTATGAGTTGGTTCTTGATGAAATGAGTGGGATTTGAACAGACAGAACATGATGGAAAGAACATTTTGTTATAAAAGATCATTTTGTCTAAAAACCCAAAGGAACTTGTAAATGAATGATTTATTTAGACAGCAACGTGGTGAAATGTCTGGCTGTACAGCAGTATGAAAAGGCATTTCCCACTGGGGATTCATTTCCTTTATTGCCTTTTTGGGAAAGTTTTTGAAAATGAAAGTATTATAGTTTTCTCTCCTTGACAAAATATACAGGGGAAGACCCTCTCAGAGTCAGCAAAATGAAGCAAACAAAAGAGATAGGAGTGCCTCACAACAAAGTAGCCCATATGATCCCCCTCCCTGGTGGGTTTTGCTTAACTCTTTACCAACTCCAGTCCCAACCTAGCACAAATTCATCCATCCTGCAACAAGGCCCAGCCCTGTGACCAGCTCTTTAGACAAGTTTTTGTGGTGGATTTTCTGCCACGGGAGAGCTCCACTTTTATGATATATTTTGCTTTGGGAAAGAAATGTTTATGATAAATGGGGAGATAGCTTTAGATGTAAGTTTGGATGGCCTTGCAAGACAAAACATTTGAAGTTTGATTCTCTAAGTGACAAAATGTGAAAAGACAATTCTCCAGCAGCAGTATGCAAGATGTATTAAAGAGGCATCAGACAGAGGGACACCAGGTAGGTCTTCTCAGACTAATTGGTTGAGGGTGAACATGAGCTCCACGCTCATTAATATGCTTTGCTCTCTATTAGGCTTTATGTCCTGTGGCTCATTAATTCCTTGTTGCTATAGCCTCAGGCTGTGTTTCTTTCTCACTGGGTTCATGGGGTAAGGATTTTCCTGTCTCTTAAAACCATATCAAGCATCCAGCCCCATTGGCCTGTGCAGCATTTGCAAATTCCTTTTACAGCACCTATGACCCATGAGCCCAGTTTCAATTTTAAATGTTAACTTTAAAGCTGAGAAGAACATAATTAAATATGATTAGACCTGGCTTGGTTATTCATGACTACTTCTGAGACTTTCTACGACCGAGATGTAGCCGCTTTGTTACATCTCTAATGTGTTTTCTCACAAGAATTGGACTGTGTTATTTTATGATTTGTTTTTAGAAGTAAATGTTTTTTGTTTGTTTTTCTTTCTTTCTTTCTTTTGGTAAGATATAAACTACGCTAAGGGAAATCTTAGATATTTTTCTTATTACTATTTACTACATTGAAATTATTTATGTAATGCTTACATATCTTGCTATACATAAACATGTAAAGGGAAAAGTAAAGACACAGAGTAGATGAATTCAAGCCAATGAAAATTGAGAGTCCTAATTAAAATGAGTTTGACAGTCAGATCTATCCTGGGGTCCTGCAAACTGGTGCCATCTTCCCTGATGGGCTTTGAATTATTCTCTCAACTTTCTTTTCTAAAATTTTACCTTATTTTATTTGTGTGTAGGGGGAGGGGTGCACATGTCACTGTGTGCATGTGGATATCAGATTTCTATGAGCAGAAATCCGTTTTTAGATGTGAGGCCCCAGAATTGAACTCAGATCCTCAGGCTTAGCTGAAAGTGCATTTACCACCTGAGCAATCTCTGTTCTAGGTTTTCTATTTATATAATCTAAGAATAGAATTTAAATCATCTTCTGAACCTCAATGGTGGTTACCATAAAATCTTACCTATGTCATAGGAACTAAGCCCAGATCTGGTAAACTATGCCACCTTAGGTCAAATTTCTTTTCACTATTTCCCGTATGCCACTAAAACAGATTATATGTAAAACAAACCACTGAGGAATGAAATGAACTAATTTATGTCTCATTTATGTAGGCAGAGCGAACCAAAATTTTTAACTTAGGCATTACAATAATTTATAACTTTTTATTCTGTCAGTTGTTGCTTCATTTTTGTCAGGTAAATACCTAATCAATTTATATTTGAAAATTAAAGTACAAGTTTTTTTTCCAGACAAGAATATATGGTACCAAAGAATATATGATCCCAGAGCCTAGTTGTTACAGAATACTAGGAGCTGGAGAAGGGGCTGGTGGTGGGTGGAGGACAAACACTGAAGACAAACATGTAAAGAACTTTGCAAATGGCTCTTCCAACTTACAGAACATGTAATTTGGATCTCATCCAAGGGCAGGTTAGAAATGAGAGTTTCATTCCTCACTTTCTCTTCTGAGCATTTTTAGCATGTTTGCCTCACAACCTCAGTTATTTACCACAGGTGTGTCAGTAATTATGATATATTATAAACATTTACACCGTATAATAGTCCTCAACTCCTTCCACCTGTGACCTGGTACTGCATACCAAGCAGTCATGCAAAGCTGGAAGGTGGGGGCTGCTAATTCATGGAGACTGCAGAGCTTCCTCTACTCTGATATGCCAATCCTAGGGAATTAATATTTGACTGGAGGCTTTTTTCTTGTCAGTTTTCCAAATTGTTCACATAAATGTGTCTTTTAACCTTAAAATATTAACAATCTTAAACCTTCCTACATGACACACATACTTCACTGTCTTCCTAAACTGAGTTAAGATAAATGTACATTTATTTTCTAAATGATCCAGATCTTATTGTATTGACAATTAGACCATGATAGAATGACTTCCATCAGTGAAAAGCAGACTGTATACATTATGTAAAGTTGTTATTTATGTTTGTGTCTTTTGAGCTATTGACTTTGTTTCATAATAATAATGTAATAATGTAAAATTGTCCACATTATAGGTAAAAATGTTTCTAGGATTAGAAGAACGCACCATTACAAGCTATAATACTGAGTATCAAATTAAAGTTCTTTGTGCAGAGTAGTCAAGCATCTTACCATCTGAACTATATCTCTAGGCCTCTAATTTTCATGAATCGTGCTGACCACACAGCAGTGGCACTGATGACATTCATAACCCCTGCATGTACCCAGTGCCCAGCACAACTTGGGTATTATTTGAGAAATTTCACCTCAATCAGGGGTTTCATTTTCCCTTGCAGTTGCTTGTGAGGGAACTGTTATTAACACAGGTGAGAATAGCAATTCAAAAATTTCCAGAGAGTTAACAATGCAATGTTCACAGAGAAGGCATACAAGCAACTACAAGAAACAACAAAATATTCTTTGCAAGGAAATCTATGAGAGCATCTGTCACACGCATAAATGAACTAAAATGATCATTTCTAAACAAAAGAACACAAAACCCACACAGGAAATTCCCTAGACATAAGAAATTTGCATCTAAAGCAAAATAATTGGAAATGGTTTTTAAAAAAATATAATACTTATCTTTAATTCTGTGCTGTTTATGCTAACTACTGTTTAAATTCAAACAAAAAGCTGAAGACAGCAATGGATGTGGTGTGAAGGAAAGATGAAGGGAACAGAAGGAGATGGCATCACGGGCCATGTGCTGAGGATGTTGTTGACTAACTCTAGAGCCCAAGACAAACAGTTGTTTGGGGATACCAACAATGGTAACTGTTGGCATGCATGTTGTTGTAGGTAACATAGACATCTAAAGGCATTATTATAATGTATTGGGTTGTGCTGTTCATAGGATCCTAGGTTGTAAGAGGTTAAGGCAATTAGGTAATCAAAGAGATGAATTAAGACCCAACCTATCATAGAATACAAAAATAAATTTTCATGAAAGTTGAGGGAGGTCAGAACTGCTAGACTAGTCTCTGAAATGCCAACATATGTGATGTAACTTTAGTGATTATTCTGAATGGCATTTGGGATGAAATTTTTGGAAGGCCCTTGACATCTTCAGCTCTTGTTGCTGACTGTCTAGCTCGATGAAGTCATTGCACAGAAGTTTTTTGCTTTTTATCCTACTTGTTTATTGTATTACTTATTCTCTTGCCCTTTTCAGCCTTTGTAATTGTTATCAGGAGTGACTCAGTTTCCCCTTTGACTTTTCTTTGCAGTACTTCTGTAGATTCTTTCCTTTGGCTTGCTTGTTGGCCATTCTCATTGAAGAATCTATCCACAGTTATAATTGTTCCCTGTGTAGTGGAACATGGAAAGCATAGTAAGAAAGACAGCAAGTTCAAACACAGTGTGAGATACATAGCTATATTATTACAAATGAATAAATAAGTAGTCTTTCCTTTGGCAACCAAAATAAATAGTTACTAATATGATCTGTCCCGCTGAAACATCCTTGCAGTAGATGCATAGACAGACTAGCTAAGAGGCCAGTAACATTGAGTGTATACAAACAACTGGGAAACCCCAACCGATTATTTGGTTCATTGGGCTTTTAAGTATCAGAGCCTGAAGGAAGAATGTCTGTTGTTTTAAGTTCTTATGTGTCAATTAAGCTATCCTTCCATTTCACAGTTGGTAACACTTAGAAAACCTGTGACTGAAAATCACATCTTTACCTTGTTCTGTAAATAAAAACTAAAATGCCTGGGGGAAAGAGGAGCAGTGAGCTTCTAGAAATGAAAATGTCTGTGTTAAGAAAAATGCACACCCTACTGCCAACGACAGTCCCTCTTCTCACTTCCCCTCCTCCTCCCAGCCCGCTTGGGTTTGTGCTGCAGTTGTTTTGTAAGTTGTCATAGCACTGGATGCAGATGCAAGCTCCAGGCAATCCGCTCACCAAGCTTAGCATAAGCTGCTGCTTAATCAAGGTGAAATAAACACACATCCAAGGATTTCAAAACAAAGACAGCTGCTTCAATGGCATTCTTTGATCTCTCCATTCTACTTCCACAATGAATGGAGAAATGCACCCAATCAGAAGCTAAATACATAAAATCTCTCATCTATCTGTAAGTAATGAAAAATTTTAAGCCACAAATGTCATATATCCTTTCTGTTTATTGACAGTTAGTACCAGACCAGCACTGGTTGTATCAAAGCAAGTCATGATACAATAGACATTTTCTCTCCATAAATCAAATTTTTACATATATAAGTTAAAATGTTGAATCAATTAACAAATGCTTAAAATGGTCTCACTTAGCCTAATACATACTTGAACATGTCTCCTTTATGTTTGGTATATTTGGTCTGGAGTTATAGATTTTGTAAATGGTAATTTGTGATTTCTCTATAGGCTTATCAATATTGTATATAAACAGATGATACACATATCACATACAATTAAGGATGCAATTGGTTTTTCCCTGCCAGTCTGGCCCTGCCGCCCCGTTACCACACCAGCCTCCAATAATACTCAGAGACTCTGTATTTGATACAATCCTGTTGGCCAGTTACTATTATTGTTTATGGGCTAGCTCTGTCTTGATTATTAACCCAATTCTACTTATCTAAGTATTTCCATGTGGTCATCTTATCTGAGCGTCATGGCCGGCCAGCATCTTGCTTCCTCCATGCTCTACATGCTGACTCCTCCTAACTACTTCCCCTTTCCTCCTTGTCTCCTAGCCCCACCTATCTTGATTTCCCATTGGCCACAGTACTTTATTTATTAATCAGTATGAGAAACATATTTACAGAATAACATCTCCCAACAAAGATTAGTAGCCACATAAAATTTATAGTTTTTTTTTACATGACAGTGAATATTTTTTTATTACTTCTTATTGTTATTTAGAATTCCTGATCTTTTATTGAAGTACATTCAAACCCTATAAGGAATTATCTATATAACTGTCAGACATGACTATTTTATCTCAAAAAGTGTTCTATAATTCTCTATTTCCCTCAGACTAATTTACAGATTCTAGCCTAATTCTAACATCATTCATGTTTTGCCTTTTGCCCCTGTGTTTTCTGAGTAAATCATTCAATAGGATGAGCTGTTAACAAAACCTGAACTGCAAACTCATCCTTCACCAAGCTTCTGAGCTCTCACTGAAGCTGCCCTTAGAACCTCTAAGCTGCTGCTTAGAAATTCAGTCACCACTCACCTTCTCTTGTTTTCCTCAATATAAGACATAGCCTCCAAATCTACCTGGAATGCCTTATCTGGAGTATTCAGTGAAACTTCTCACTTCCTCTGAAGACCCCCTAGCTTCTACTTTTAGTACAACTCACAATTTGATATGGAAATAAATTTTAGTTTGTCCCAACTTCTCCAAAACCTGATTAAGGAGCTGCTGAGTCATATCCAAGTTATAAATAAATGAGAACAAATACCATTTTCTCAAACATCTATTGTATAAGACCAAATTGCAGTGTGACTAGGTACTTAATTGGCTGTCTGAAAATCTATTCAAAATTATTCCCCATCTCAGTTATGTGATCTAAATCTAGTTGGTGTCCAATAAATAACTGTTGGGTAATAGTAAATATGTAAAATTTTACATAACTCCCCAGGTGAGCAGATTGACAGATTGCCAACATCTTACAAAGCCATATGATAGCTTCTACCTTTTGTTTCTTACATCTTTCTTGCAAAGTACTACTTTATTAGCTTCATATACATATTAACACCATAAAACTGGCTCTAAGCATGCTGGTGTGCTACAAGCATCTCCCTGCTTCAAATAGTTCATACATACCCCAACATCCACATCATTTTCCCTGAGTATCTGTTATTTTCAAACTTTTCTGAAGTTAATATTCTTGCATTTTTTCTGTATCACTTAGATTTTAATTTTATTCTCTTAACATTTACATTCATTAAGAAGGATTTGTTATCAAACATTAATGATTTGTTCATTTTCTCATTTTCTCAAACTATTTTCCTTTCATGTCCTCTTTCTACCTTTTCTTTTTTTAGAAGTGCCCCAAAGACCAAGCACATCATTTCCTCATTCTTAAAACAATCTGCAGTAAAGCTAGCTAGTGTCTTTTGTTTTGCTTAAGCAAGTTAGGCAGTGGATGGTCCCTATCAACTAATCCTTTTATGCAATCTTGTGTGTTGGTATAATCCTTATTTTAACGACCTGGTTGTACACTGTGATCTAAATGATAGGTACACACTGTGGTCCCCTGATATCTACAGAAGTTAATTTTAATGCTTATGATTTTTCTCACAGACTTAAATCCACAAGTGAATACAGTGGGATTTACACACAACCTTTCTGCTTTGGGACTTGTGAGTCTTTGCAGTTCCTCTTATTGAGACCTCTTTGGTGAAGACAGAAAGAAGGCTTTTTCATCAGTCCTTTAATCTCATGTAACTCAAAATTTTGCTGAAGATTAGGTTTAGTACAGTGATACATAAGAGCAGTCTATTTCCTCACAAATACGTATGGTGGGGTCTCATATGTGGTTCAATTCACTTTGTGGAACAGATTGGAATGCAACTCACAGAAATCACTCTGTGTCTACCTTCGTAATGCTGGGATGGATCAAATGGGTACAGCACCGCACACAGGCTGGTTGAAATCCAGATTTACATTTTTAGTTGGTTGCATTCATCTCATGTCCCTCACAGTCTCCAACTTTTCACTGGTCTATATCCTTTCTCCACTTTGTTCTCTGTTTTCCCTTTTCACTGAGACTATGGGGAGATCTGCTTCTGCTCCTTACTCTTCCTCCTTCTCTAGTCACCTTCTCCTTCATCATAAACTCTAGATTACACATAGAGGAAATGAAACTCAGAAAATAGTTTACTGTGGAACTTCACCCACTTAGCAAGTCATAGAATCAGGTCTCCCACTCTGGATTGTTAACTTATTTTAGAATAAACATTGCCCTGTCCTCAGTGGATCTTCACATCCCATTACCCAAGATAGCTGTGCACATCTCCATAACACGCTACTTCACAGTTTACTGATGCATGTTACTGTAATAGCCAACACTCACATATTTTTGTTCTGTTTTTTTTTCCTCCATTGCTCTGATAAATGCCATGACTAAAAGCAACATGGGGGAGGAGAGGGTCTATTTCATCATATACTTCCAGCTCACTTTCTATCATCAAAGGGAATTCAAACGAGAAAATTAAGCAGGAACCTGGAGGTAGGATCATGTTTTATTTTACTCAATATTCCCTCCAATCAGGCATCTCACTCACAGCCAACCAAGTACAACAGAAAGTATAGAGCAATAGTGCTTGCTAGCTCACTCATACCCTCCTGCTTTAGCTGGCTTTCTTATACAGCCCAAGACCACCTGCCTAAGGATGGTGCTGCCCACAGTGGGCTGAGTATCACTTAATAATCAAGACAATCTACCACTGTTGTGTGATGCTTTAATCGTGTTCTGACAAATAAAGCTTGCTTGCAGTTAGAGGGAGGAGTTAGCCCCTAGTTAACTGAAATTAAGCAGAGAGGTTCTGGAAGACTAAGAACAGATAGGGAAGGAAGCAGTAACATGTGGCATAGAGGTATCTGGCTGTCAGTTTGGAGGAAGGAATGGAGTAGGTAGGAAGGGCATCTGGCTCCTCTGATCTTTCAGGCTCTTACCCTAATGTCTGACACCTGAAATTTTATTGATAAAGAATAATTAGAGTGAAGCTTCACACCACAGACCAAATTGATCTAGGAAAGTCTCCAAGGGTAGCCTTTCTCTCAGCTGATGCTAGGCTATGTCAAGTTGTCAATTAAACCTAAGTAAGATGACTATCTAAGTACCTGATACCTTTAAAAGCCCTTTCATCCACTACTATATTTCATTCACATAACTGTAACATTTCTTTTTGTGCTCTGATTGTGCAAGTCTAGGCTGTGAGGTTAAACTAAATATTCTGGTGTTTCTTGTTTTTTTTCTAATTCATTTAGAGTATACATATGATACATGTACTTCTTAAACTTCCATTGGCTTATTAAGTCATGTGTCATAAGAGATCACAATAGACAGATAAATATGCTTTTCCTTTCCTCTAATGTTTAGGTAGTTAACATAAACAAGTATTCTTATTACAATTTAATATGTGGACTGTCTTACTAGAAGCTGTGAGAGCTCTCTGGTATGTGGACTTAGCAAGTAGACAGAGATGACAATAATTATTACCAATTAATAGAAGAAAGTAATATGCTTTGTAAATAAATGACAGTTTGATAAGTACCTCTCCCAGAAAAGACAGAAAACCTAAGTTTTATGATGGAACCTCTAAAATAATGAGCGAAATAGAAGGTAACTTCTTCAAGCTGCTTTAAGATGAGTGAAACAATAACTTCAGGTTGATAAGATGGCTCAGTGGGTGGAATCACGGGTCATGATGGACTGAAATTAATCAGCGGAAACCTTGTAGAAACCTGGATGTGATGGGATTTGTAATCCCTGATTTCCTATTACAAGTAAAGACAAAAAAATCTCCTGCAAACTAGGAAGTTCAAGGGTCAGCTAGTCTAGAATATTTAATACAGATGGACAAAATAAATAAATAAATAAAAGATATCCAGCCTCAGTCCCATCCCCAACCTAAAAGCTATCGCCAATTGATAACCACTTGCCTATGAAAATTTGGTAGTACCCAAGGGAGTCTCACTGGGGAAACAAACTACTTATTTATTTATTTATTTATTTATTTATTTATTTATTTATTTATTTATTTATTTGATAATTTAAAAATTTTACATGTTGATCCCAGTTTCCTCTCCCTCCCTCCTTTTCTCCCTCCCTCACTCTCTTTCCCCTGTGGTATGCACCCTGGCCACCCTCCCTTCCCATCCCCCACCCCCATTCCAGTTGTAGGGCTATGCTATCCAGGTTGGGTCATGTAAATCTGTCAAGTCATTTGAAGTAGGGACTAGGATTTCTCTCCTGTCTCTAGGTTAAGGGGGTATCCCTCCATGAGGGATGTGTCTGCAAGGTCCATTTATGCACCAGGAATACATCCTGTTTCTACTGTCTGAAGTCCCCCAGACTGCTCAGTCCTTCTAGCTGAGACTGATATTCAGGAGCTCTGAGTCAGTCTCATGCTGGATTCCCAGCTATCAGTCTGGGGGGCCCATTAGCTTCTCCTTGTTCAGGTCAGCTGAACAAGGTGTTTCTGCAACCTGGTCTTGTCCTCTCTCTCTGCATCTGGATTCTAGTCTGACTCAGTGTTTAGTTATGGGTGTTTGCTTCTGTTTCCAACAGGTGCTAGATGAGGACTCCATGATGGTGGATAAGTTAGTTGATGATCTCAGTATCACGGAAGGGCATTTATGGTAGCCTTCCCATGGTTGCTCAAATTGTTATTTGGAGTCAGTCTTGTAGGTCTCCAGACATTTCTTTAGGTTCAGTTTTCTCTTCAAACCAATAATGGCTCCCTCTTTTATGTTTTCTCTCTCTCTCTCTCTCTCTCTCTCTCTCTCTCTCTCTCTCTCTCCTGTCTCTCCTGTCTTCTATTCTTACCCTGATTCAATCTACCTAGTCACATGTGCTTTTTTCTCCTCCCATTCACTTTCTCCTAGTTCTCTCTCCATTCACTGCCCTTCCCCCACTTTCCATGTGCTCTGGGGGACTTGTCCCTTCCCCCTTTTGTGAGGGACCATATATGAATTTCTTAGAATACACTTTGTATCCTAGTTCCACTGGTGGTGTGAATTATAGGCTGGTGATTTTTGTTCTAGGTCTAAAATCCATATATGAGCGAGTACATACACTATTTCTCTTTTTGTGACTGGGTTACCTCAGTCAGGATGGTTTCTTCAAGTTCTATCCACTTGCTTGCAAATTTCAAGATTCCATTATTTTTTCTGCAGAGTAGTATTCTATTGTGTAGATGTGCCACATCTTCTTTATCCATTCTTCAGTTGAGTGGCATGTAGGTTGTTTCCAGGTTCTTGCTATTACAAATAATGCTGCTATGAACATAGTTGAGCACATGTCTTTGTTGCATGGATGTGGATCATTTGGGTATAAACCTAAGAGCTGAATTGCTGGGTCATGTGGTAAACTAATTCCCATTTTCCCAAGGAACCACCATACTGATCTCCAAAATGGCTGTACGAGCTTGCAGTCCCACCAGCGGTGGAGGAGTGTTTCCCTTTCTCTACATCCTCTCCAGCATAAGTTGTCATTGGTTTTTCTAATTTTAGCCATTCTGTCAGGACTAAGATGGTATCTCAAAGGATGTTGAACATTTTCTTAAGTGTCTTTCAGCCTCTTTGATTTTCTCTATTGAGAATCCTTTCTTCAATTCTGTACCCTGAAACAGAAGGCACATTACCAAACTCTTTCTATGAGACCATAATCACCTTGGTACCCAAGCCTCACAAAGATACAACTAAGAAAGAAAACTACAGACCAATATCCCTGATGAACATCGATGCAAAAATACTCAATAAAATACTGGCAAACCCAATCCAAGAATACATCAGAGAAATCATCCACCATGACAAAGTAGGCTTCATCCCTGGGTTGCAGGGTGGTTTAACATATGAAAATCTATCAATGTGATCCACCATATAAACAAACTGAAAAAGAAATACCATATGATCATCCCCTTAGATGCTGAAAAAGCCTTCGACAAAATTCAACACCCTTTCATGATAAAGGACTTGGAGAGATGAGGGATAACAGGAACATACCTAAACATAATAAGAGCAATAAATAGTAAACAAACAGCCAACATCAAACTGAATGGAGAGAAGCTTAAGGCAAGTCCTCTAAAAGCAGGAACAAGACAAGGCTGTCCTCTCTCTTTATATCTCTTTAATATTGTACTTGAAGTTGTACCTATAGCTATAAGACAACAAAAGGAGATCAAGGGAATCCAAATTGGAAAGGAAGAAGTCAAACTGTCTCAATTTGCAGATGATAAGATAGTTTACATAAGCAACCCAATAAACTCTACCAGGGAATTCCTACAGCTGATAAACACCCTCAGCAAACTAGCAGGATACAAGATAAACTCAAAAAAAATCAGTAGCCCTACTTTATTCAGACAACAAAGAGGCTGAGAAAGAAATCAGAGAAACATAACCCTTTACAATAGCCACAAACAACATAAAGAATTCTGGGGTAATGCTTACCAAACATGTAAAAGACCTATACAATAAAAACTTTGTGGCATTAAAGAAAGAAATTAAAGAAGATACCAGAAAATGGAAAGCTCTCCCATGCTCTTGGATAGGAACGATAAATATAGTAAAAATGGTAATCTTGCCAAAAGCAATCCCCATTGAAATCCAAGCACAATTCTTCACTGTTCTTGAAAGAATAGTAATCAACTTTGTATGGAAAAACAAAAGACCCAGGATTGCCAAAAATCCTGTACAATAAAAGAACTTTAGGAGGCATCATTATCCCTGACTTTAAGCTCTACTACAGAGCTATAGTTCTGAAAACAGACTGGTTTTTGCACAAAGATTGACAGGGAGAACAATGGAATCGAATTGAAAATCCAATATTAATCCACATACCTATGAACACCTGATTTTCGACAAAACAGCTAAAAAAAATACAATGGGGGAAGTAAAGCATCTTCAACAAATGGTGCTGGCATAATTGGATGATGGTGTGTCGAAGACTGCATAAAACTCAAGTCCAAATGGATTAAAGACCTCAATATAAATCCAGCCACACTGAACCTCTTATAAGAGAAAGTGGAAAAGACCAAATGACAGCCCACAGACTGGGAAATTTTTTTTTTCCAATCTTACATCTAACAAAGGGCTGATCTCCAAAATATACAAAGAAGTCAAGAAACTAGTCAATGAAACAAACTACTTTTAAGGGTAGGCTGCATGCCCAGCTGTAGATGGCCAAGAGAAATGAACTGAACAGAAGGTATGGAAGGTCTTTGTTTAAAAATACTATGTCAGGAGTTTCCTTTTACTTTATTTGCTCTCTTTCTCTTCTTACCTTCCTCTTTCTCTCCCTCTCTCCCTCCGTCTCCCTCTCTTTCCCTACAAATCGTTTGTGTACATGGTATGACTTCCAGTTTGTGCTCTTATGGGATTCCTGATTATGAAAATGAGTGGGTCTCTGCATCTATATCTTGTGCCTTTCCTTGGGCTCTTTTCCTTCTGTTTGTTTGCTTTGTCCAATTATAATGTGTTTATGTTTCTTTTATAATATTGTGGTATATTATATTACAATTCCTTAAAAGCCTATTTGTTTTCTAATGAAGGAAGGAAGGGAGTAGAACTGGATGAGAGGAGACATAGGAGTGGAACTAGGAGAAGTAGAGGGAGGGGAAACTGTAATCAGAATCTATTCTATGGAGAAAAAAATCTACTTTTGAGATAAGAAAAAGGATAAATCTTAGGGGCAATGAAAGTATATTTAAAATAAAATATGTGATTAAAATACTTTGGCTGACTCAATCTTAAAAATTAAAAAGTTTTTTTTGTATTGCACTGTCATTCTCACTCCATGTTGGTGATATAAAATAAGGATTATGTTATATAAACATTTTATGCTCAAACAGCTTATGATGGCTTCATATATACTTTCTAGGAAATTACAACATACAGACAAAGCACTGCCAACATCTCTTACCTAGTGCATTAGTGCATTGCCATATCTGAGCAAGAATTTAGCATTCTTAATTTCAAGTTTTATGCAATTCCTATAGTAACTGTCTCTTTATATCTCTAGATATAAATGATACAAATCCTCTTTAATTTAAAAAAAACTGTTTCAGGCAAAAAAAAATAATCTGAGGGCAGAACATCAACAGAGCTCTTATCCTACATTAATATGACTTAATTTCCACTGCATCACTGAGATAGAAGTAGGAAAGGTATGCATTGAAGATCTCCAAATTGCTGATCTGCGATGTCTTTAATTCATTCACTATCGATTATTACAAACTGGTATTGTGCATGGTATTGAAACAAAACATAACAGAGCTAGGCTTTGTGAGGCATGTGATACCCTTTTACAGACATAAAAATGGTCGATAAAACCATTTTGATACTTATAACCCTAGATGGGTGTTTATGGAAGTGTTTGCAGAATTTATGCTCTTTGGTGTGTGTTTTTTAATTGAATTGTAAAGTGGATACCATGATTTCTAATTTGACTTCAAGTTTTGAGTAAGGCATTCATATGCTTGCAGTATTGACTGTCAATAGCTTACAAATGAAGTTTTACTTTATTTGTGTATAGCCATGAAGTCCTTATTATCCCAGGTTGGCATTTAATTCTGGTTCCTCTTTAACTCAACCTTCAATTTCTAGAATTAGAAGTATGTGCATGAAAGTAAAGCTGATCAACTGATTTCTTTGACTTTGTAATGGTGTGACTACCTACCTTTATAGTTTTTTTTCTTCAAGTTTTAGGACACTCTTTTATAAATTGCATGAGATAATTCTTACTTTATTTTTCTTAATGGCCTATAAGTAAGTTTATGTGTAAATAGACTAAAAATGGCATTGTGCTTTCTAGGCCTGGTGCTTTATATTATCTTTAATTTATTGTGGTTTTATCAAGATGAATTCTCATTACAGCTCATTCAACTTCTCTATTTTAAAGGGCATGTGCCTTCTGGATATATGAGGGACTTGGAAAAGTTCTCAGGGCACAGGACCCAGGCCTCAGGCCCCAGGTTATTACTGGCTCTTGAGAGCATGTAGCAGTTTTTAAACCGGGGATTATGTTCCTTCTCCATACCTTAGAAAAAGCTTTGGATCTACCTGGCTCCCATCAGTTTGTCATGAGTGGTGAGAGAATTATATATGTTCAACCAATCAGGATTTACTTAGCCAAGTGTTGAACTGTAATGTTAAAGAAAAGAATTGTTCCTGTTGAGAAACTGAACAGTTTCAATGGACTATATACTGATTTTGAAATGTTAAAATAAAGAAAACTTTAGAGAATGGATGTTAGTCTATCTTCTTGGGAACATAGAGGCTGTAATACTTTAAGCAAAAAATTGATGCATATATCATATGTTCATATTTAAGAGAACTAAGCAAGAACAGTGAGGATAGGTTCTGGGCTCTTGGGAGTTGGAGTGAAGGGAGCTTTGGTTGAGGTTGAAGGTGTGGAATGTTATGGGACGAGTACTGGATGAGGGTTTTGTTTGTTTTTGTGCCTCCCCCCCCAGTGGATGAGGGTAGTTGGGTGTTTGATTGATAAAAATTGCATCTCTGAGAGATTCCTAGGGAGAAGTTAGAGCAGAATTGTGGAAGAAGCTAATGTCTAATCTTAATATTTTGAACCTGAACTCTGTAGCAGAGAGCAGTGAAACAGGTTCATTGTTCAACTGCTTGGGATTATATTGTGGCCACAGTTGCTCAGAAACAAAGTCATATGTACATGAAACACATAATATAATAAGGGTTAGAAAATAAGTGAACCTATCATATATATGCTATCCTTATAGTCTGATAGTAAGTCATTGAGAAAGTGAAGGGTAATTTGAATTATCTTAGCAGGAGTCATGGTAACAATATAGCTTATGGGAAGTTTCAAGACAAATTCACTCATAATCCAGAAACTTACAGATCACTCATGCACTAAGCAGCCTCATAGATGACACCAAAATGTCAGGTAGATGTTTCTTCCTGTTATGAATAGAAAAAGACAAATATCCAAAGAACCTCACTGGCTTTCTTTATGTTCTTTATCTTGTATTTTTGTGGGAACTACAATAGCAAAGGACATCAGATTGTCACATTCATAGATAGATTCAACCTCTGAGTCTCTACCTTCCCCTGGATATCATGATTCAGAACACAGGCAATTACACTGGGGAGCCTATTGGAATCACAACTAGGAAAAATATAGAATAAACAAATACACTTAATGCCAAATACTAATGAGTACCTTCTGTATTCTAGATAAAGTTCCAAGTACTCTGGAAATATCTAAGGGAAATTAATAAAAAAATTCTCAAGAAGAGTCTTATCTAAAGTAGTTAAATATTCAGAAATGAGAACAGAAGGGTGATGTGGGAAACTGTCCACAACACATAGAGTAGGAAACATGGAATAGCTGAAGAGTTACAAGTTATTTTTATTTGACAGGAACAAAGAATACCTAAAGATTATTTTACCTGAGACATGAGATATACTCAAAGTCTCTCTGGTGACATACAGTTCTAGTTTGCCTCTTGCTGTACAGTTGCATTTTGTGACATAAGATGTTGCTTTTCAAACATCTTTCGATACAAAGCCACAAAAATATTTGAATCCTAGATCATGTCTTTGTTTAAACTTATGTCTTTCCAAAGCGAAAGTCATTATGTTCATGCAAATCTGTCTTTCTATAAACAATATCTACTTCTGTTCTGACCCTCCACTTTGGGAAGGATCATTTGCCACCTTGAGTTTTTGATTTTTAATGAGACCCAGGATGGTTACTATTGTACATTGGAGGATCAAATGTGTAAGGATTATGACAGTCCTTTACAAACTGTAAAACATATGACTGTGAGCACTTGTAATCAGAACAGTAAAGTCTCAGGAAAACCAGGTAACTTATTTCATAAAGTGCTGGATGACTGAGTTTTAAAGCTTTGACAGAGGGAGAAAAGTAACAAACGGACTTTAGCTTCTTGGAAGGGGACATGAATGCCCATTAAAATGCATCTAGCAGAGGACATAAAACCAATGAAAAGGAGCAATTTACTTTTACTGCTGGGGCAGGAGTCATACAACTATTTTTACTAACTACAGCTGCTCCCAAGTCTATCGGAGTACCTAAAATATTTATGATCAACGAGCCTATGTGAAACACTGTCTGTCGCAAGCAGAAAAGCCAACCTGTGTTGGAATGTATTTGTAGTCATTTTCTTGTGTGATAAGTAACACAGTGAAAATGGAGAGTGGGTAAGCAAATCTTCATATAGAACATCAAGTGAAGAAAAAGGAAGAAGCTATGGCCCAGTGCCAGGAGCCAGAGCTGTGCCAAGTTGGCACTCTGCCTACCTAGACGTGGGGATTACCCTGTAGTATATTAAAGTATCAGCTTTTTAATTTACTGTGTTATTTTCCAGATGTTTTCAGTAGAAAGGGACTTCTCAGCAAACACTTGAGTGCTTGTCAGAGAATTACACATTTAATATTACATTACTCATTATTTTAATTAATGACAGGAAGAAGTTGCTTGAAGACAATTTTAGTCACACAAGAAAAGAATGTTAATATTTTATGAAGGAAGGAAATTATCTTCAACACTGATGAATTAGATGCAAGGAGTTTATAATCAGAGGAATACTGCAAGAAAAGAATGAGCAGGTTGTACCACTATTTAGTGTTCTATGCTGATTTTTATTTTCCAGAGAAAGATCAGAGGGAGAACTCACACTAAGGCAGTATTGTCTTCTGTTAACTAAAATGTGTGCAATCAACACACAATATTATAAATAGTCAGTGAGTAATGCTTCAATTTGAATCTAGAAGCAGATTCTCCACCTTCCAAAACTATGGAGATGCTTTCAAAACTATGGTTGCTATGGAGATATTAGCCAGGTGTGTCCAGCTTTGAAACTCTGAGGTCTCCTTTTTATCATGTTTTTATTAGTTCTTGCATCTGCTGGTCCTACCCAGTACTTGGCTTCATGATTAGCTTCCCTCTAATGTAGTTATTGAACCCATGCTTAATTCTTTCTTTAAAAGGCTAACCTCCAGTCTCCTTCACTGAAGCTGGATCTTGCAATGTATTAACTGTTACTGAAGTCTATGATTTTACCATCACAGTGGTCATTTCCTCTTCAATGTCTTTTCAAATGCTACAGAATTACATTCCTTGAATCTTGAAGGTTGATAACCTTGACATAACTTTACTAATAATGTGAATCTTGAAAGTGTAGTATTGGTAATGAGATAAATGTTAGAAGATTATTTCTTTTTGTACGAAATAGGTACAAAAACAAGACCTCTCATGTCATTTTCATGAATTTTTATTCATATGATAATTCATTACATTGAAGAGAAATATGAATGAGTTAAAGCATGTTGCTAATCAGAGGGAATGCACTTATCAGAGGAACTTATTGTGAACGGATATAAAAATCAATCTTCATTTGTTTTTTGCCATAGAAGAAATTATAAAAACAGTGATTCTAACTCAATGTCAAGGTCATAACAAACTCAGTCTTTTCAAGATGTACCTTTCTGCCAGTCCCAGGTTTCTTTCAGGTAGCATTATGAACTCAACAATTGATAGTAGACTAGGTCAATGTGAACTGATGTTATGAGTGTACATGAAGACTCCTGTAGGTGTTCTATTCTCATTTACAGCCACAGTCTCCACCAGTGCTTGTATTAACAGCAGTCATTCCCCAGCACACAGGATCTCACCACCCAAGTTCCAGTGCTGGCTTTTATATCACTTTTCTTATCTTAATTACTTTGCCCTTTAGCATGAACTTTTATTCTTTTAAAAATAATTATTTCAGCATTTGGAAAGAACAGTACAGAGTATACTTTATGGTTTAAGAGATTTATAAGCAATAAAAGTTTGCTTTTAAAACTCAATGAAGAAAGGGTAATTTCTCTACTTTTCCATTGAAATCTGAATTTCAATAGAAGCTCAGAACACTAAGTGATTCTTCCCAAAGTCAAGACATGGAAAATTCTCAGATATAACAGCTGAAATTTTACAAAATCACTGTATGTATTAGGTATGAATATAAGTATTAAAGAGATAGAGAAAGAGAGAGGCAGAGAGAGAGAGGCAGAGAGAGAGAGAGAGAGAGAGAGAGAGAGAGAGAGAGAGAGAGAGAGAGAGAACAAAGACCAGGACTTAGATTTAGTTCTTTTGACCCTTTGTCCAGACATTTTTTTGCACAGCAACAACTGAATCCCAAAAATTAGGCAAGAAGAGGGAGGGTGACATGAAAATAAACATAAAAGGGTTTTTTGTTCATATTAAAATGTGAATGTATTTAACATTTCCAGATAAAATGCTATTGAAAATTTATTTATACAGATAAAAATAATTGTATGTTTCTTAATTTCTTTAGACTTTTTACAACTCAGTCATTTCTAATTCTTTCATTATGTCATGCAGTTGTCTCATGTTTTGGGTGGTATAGACAAATCCAAAGAGAAATACTGATGCTCATTATCTTTTAAGGGGTATTTTATCTTTGATTTCAGAACAGAGGAACTAACGGTAATTATCTCAAAAACTTTGCACTTATCATTGCGTGGATGTATGTGTGTGTGTGTGTGTGTGTGTGTGTGTGTGTGTGTGTGTGTGTGCATTCACACATAGGCATGCAAGACTATAGCTGCAACCTCAGGTTAGTCTATCAGGTACCACTCATCTTATATTTGTAGGATGAGGTCAATCCCTGACCTAGAGTTCAACAGGTAGATTTGGCAGGGTGGCCAGTCAGCTGAGGGATCCACACTGCCTCCCCACTGCTGAGATTGCCTGCATATGTGTAGTGATATATTATTCATAATTTATTAAAGCTTGATTGAGGATTCGGAAAGCAAAGTCAACCTCAAGCTATAGGGATCAGGTAGTGGTGATACACACTTTTAATCTCAGCAGCCAGAAGCTAGGATGTAGTGGTACACATCTTTTATGCTAGGCCTTGGGATTAAGAATAGACTGATCTCTGTGAGTCCAAGGCCACCCAGACCTACACAAGAGTGACTCAATCTAAAAGAGAATTATAGCTCATACCTGAGATCCCAACATTAAGTAAGTATATTGGACAGAAGCAAAATCTCAAAGAGGAGTTAATTCTCCAGCCATGCTGGGGGCTTTGTGAGAGGGCTTACCTGAGGTAGGGGTAAGAAGCTAATGACCAGCTGCTTTGTTTTTCTGATATTCAACTTGAATCTTGAATCCCAGTAGTCAATTATAATTAGTATTACAAATGTGCCTTATGCCCACCTTCTTTTTTGATGAGTTGAGGGGTTCAAATTCAGGTCCTCATGCTTGCATAGCAAGCAGTTTACCAACTGAACCATTTCATGAGTGTCTTGTAATTCAGTTTGAACAATCCTCAAATCATTAGTTTTCAAGATCTAGGATAGTATTTCTCCAAGGATTACAACTCCATCCAGGATCAGAAGTGATTCATTCAATTCCATGAAGAACCCAACCTCTTAGAGACAAATGATGTATTTCTATTTCTAGGATGGCATTTCATATGCAGTTAAAACTAATGTAAAAAAAAATACTTAGGACAACAGAGTCTGCTCCATTAATAGTGAATTGTTCTAGAAAAGATGGGACTATTTCGGAAACAAAAAAAAAAAAAAAAAATGTCTTCCACTTGTGAGGACAGAGCCTGAAGCATTTTAAAGAGAGCCATTTGCCAAGGATTACTAGCCTTTGAGAGATATTCAACTGGAATTTGCCCTGTCTGCTATTCTTTCTCACTCTTCTCTGAACCTGTCTTGGCAATCTTCCGATAGAATACCAAACATTTAAAAATAAATGATAAAAAACAAAAGCAGGTAACAACAGTGTATTAATTGTCAGTTAATGACAAACAAGTGTCTCTTAAACACAGCAGCTAATTACTGCATAGTATATACACCAAGAATCCAGGTATAGATTAACTGAATAGCTATGATACAAATCATCATAGGAAATTTTAGTCAAAATTGTTCAAGTCTTCAGTCATCACAGAATAAAACTATACTATCTTTCCCTAAGCTCATGCATGTTGCTATCAGCAAGCCTTCATTCTGTTATTTCTGTTGAATGGACACATTCATTACTTATCTTGTTCTTCCCAATAGAGCTATATCACTTTACAATGGTATCCTAAAAGCACAGGATTCCCATAGTGATTGTACAAGTTTGCACCCCCACAAGCAATGAAGGAGTGTTCTCCTTGCTCCACATCTTTGCCAGCATAAGCTGTCAATTTTGTTATTGATCTTAGCCATTCTGGTGGGTGTAAGATGGAATCTTAGAGTCATTTGATTTGCATTTCCCTGGTGACTATGGACGTTAAACATTTCTTTAAGTGTTTCTCAGCCATTCCAATTTCCTCTATTGAGAATTTTCTGTTTAGACTTTACCCCATTTTAATTGGGTTAATTGTTTGTTAATACCTATTTGCTTGAATTCCTTATATATTTTAGATATTAATCCTCTAACAAATGTGGAAGTAGTAAAGATATTTTTCCATTCTGTACATTGCTGCTTTGCCCAATTAGTGGTATCCTTTGCCTTAGAGAGTGTTTCATTTAATGATTGTTGAGTTTAGTCCCTGCACTATTAGTGTTCTGGTCAGAATGTTGTCTTGTCTCCTGTGCTGATGCATTCAAAGTTGTTCCCCCCCACTTTGTTTTTTATTCGTTCAGGTATCTGCTTTTATGTTGAGGTCTTTGATCCACATGAATTTGAGTTTTGTGTAGGGTGATAGATATTACTTATTTACATTCTTCTACATATGGCCATCCAGTTAGACCAGCACCATTTGGTGAAAATGCTTTCTTTCTTTCTTTCTTTCTTTCTTTCTTTCTTTCTTTCTTTCTTTCTTTTTTTTCTCCCTAGTGTGTATATTTATAACTTCCTTGTCAAAAATCAGGTGTTCATAATTATATGGATTTATGTCTGGGTTTTCAATTTAATTGACCAATATGTCTGTTTTAATATAGTTCTGTAGTGCAACTTGAAATCAGGAGTGTTGATACCTCTAGCAGTCCTTTTTGTTGTTGTTCAGGATTGTTTTAGCTCTACTGTTTTTTTGGTTTTTTTTAAACATTTATTTATTTTATGCTGGATATAGTTATATATGCCTTTTTTAATTGAAAACAAACATTTATAAACAATATTTGGGAATTTGGGTGTCATTCTTTCCAAGCTGCTTCTGCTGGTAGGGGGGCACTGTCATGGGGGAATCCTAAGAAGACACAGAAATCCTGGCTGTAGTGGTGTGTAAGGCTGCATTGTCCCATTGACATTGCTTCAGGGGGCCTTGCTCGATCAAACCACACTATTCTGGAAGGGATCCGGAACTTTTCATTTTCTGTGGACACAAAATTAGAAATCCTATCCCCAGTAACTTGTCCTTAGGCTTAAATTTTGAAGTCAAAGCATTTTAAATATATATATATATATATATATATATATATATATATATATTTAAAGCATTTTAAATATATATATTTAAAGTATATATTAAAATATATATTAATTCAATATATATATATATTGAATTAATCCAGCAGCATATTTTCCTTCTTCTTTTAATAATAATATAATTTAAAAGTTTTACATGTGGATTCAGGTTCCTTTCCCTTCCTCCCTCCAATCCTCCCTCCCTCCCTCTTACCCTCTTTCCTCTGTGACATGCACGCTGGCTACCATCCCCTCCTATCCCCCCACCCCCATTCCATTTGTAGGGCTATGCTATCCAGGTTGGGTCATGTAAGTCTGTCAAGTCATTTGAAATAGGGACTAGGACTTCTCTCCTGTCTCTAGGTTAAGGGGTTATCCCTCCATGGGGGATGTGTCTGCAAGATCCTTTTGTGCATCAGGAATACATCTTGTTTCTACTGTCTGAGGTCCCCCAGACTGCTCAGTCCTTCTAGCTGAGACCCATATTCAGGGGGTCTGAGTCAGTCCCTTGCTGGGTTCCTAGCCATCAGTCTGGGAGGCCCAAGCTTGTTTTTTGTTTTGATTTGTTTTCATGGATAAAGATAATACAGTGTTTCCTAAGAAAATTGGGAACTGAGCTACTCCATGACACAGATGTAGTATTCTTGATCATATAACCAAAGATATTTCATCTTACCACAAGAGCACTTGCTCAACTACAGTCATTGAGGCTTTACCTATAATAGCCAGAAACTGGAAACAACCTAGAAGTCCCTCAACAAAAAAATGCATTAAAAAAATGTGGTGTATTTACACAATGGAGTATTGCTTGGCAGTTAAAAAAATGACATCATGAAATATGCAGGAAAATGAATGAAACTAGAAAAAAAGGTCATCCTTAGTGGGATAACCCATACACAGAAAGACAAATATGATATGCACTCAATTATAAGTAGACATTAGCTGTCAAGTACCTGATAATCATGCTGCAATCTGCAGACCCAGAAAGGCTAAGTCACAAAGGGGCCTGTAAGAGAGACACATGGATCTCCATGCAAAGGAGAGATAGAATATATTTTACAGGTAGACTAGGGAGGTTGAGGAAGAGAGAGCTATCAGTTCAGGTGGCTGTCTGGTCAAAACAGCAGAGAGAGAGAGAGAGAGAGAGAGAGAGAGAGAGAGAGAGAGAGAGAGAGAGAGAGAGAGAGAGAGAGAGAGAGAGAGAGTTGTGATTGGAATGAATTGGGAGGAGGGGGTGGAAACCTAGTGTATTGATAATTAAACCTAGTGTATTGATAATTTCCTTAAATCTGTAAGGGCGACCCTAGTGAGAACTCCTAGTAATGGAGGATATGGATTCTGAACTGGATGTCTTTTGTAGCCAGGCAAGATGTTCAGTGGTGGAACAGGGTTGCATTCAGCTGAGTTGTTGGCAGAGAGTGTCCTGAAATGATTCAATAACAAGCCAGGCTGATGCTAGGAAAACAGATGCCTTAAAAAGCAGACAATGATACTCCATTTCTGAGGACAACATCTACACAGAGGAGGCATAGAGCCTTCACACATATATTCTAATCTCTTGACACAAGGAGGTACTGCAGGCTATGGAAAGAGAAACCTGGACATCCATCTAGGCACAAACCCGTGAAATATAATTTTACCTGCCTGCAAAATGTGCTGGGACAATGGTGGCACAACCTGTGAGAGTGACCAACCAAATTCTTGTTGAACTTGAGGCCCATTTTCTGAATGGCTAGGAACCCAAGGCTAGATAACTCTAAGACCTAGGGTAGAACCAAGCACACCAGGCATAAATAAGCAAATAAATGAATGAATGAATTAAATCAATGAAATATTGATTAATCCTAATGATATTCTGCAATAATCATGGATAGGTCCCTTTCCAGTCATCACCAGAGAAATTTTCTCTGGCAGGAAATGGGAGCAGATGCAGAGACCCATAGCCAGACATTATGCAGAAAGAGAGTTTAAATCCATGGTCTCCACTGAGGTTTTACCCTCAGAGCTCAGACAATCATGTGGAAGAGGGGCAGAAAAGATTATGGGAGTTAGAGTGGATGGAGGACACCCAGAGAGAACACAGCTCACTCAATCAACTCAACAGGGCACATATAGGCTCACAGAGACAGAAGGGGGAATCACAGGTCAGCAAGGGTCTGCACCAGGTCTTCTGTATGTACGTTATGCCTGTTAGGGTTTTTTTTTTTTTATTTTATTTTTTTTTTTTTGTTTTGTTTTTTTGTGGAACTCCTAACATTAGAAGTGGGTGTGTCTCTGATTTGCCTTCTCTTGGCACTGTTTCCCTCTTATTGGATTGCCTTGCTTAGCCTCCATATAGGTGCTTTGGCCTTGTATTAATGTTTTATGTTTTGTTTTTGTTGTCTCTTGGAGACCTGCTCTTTCCTAAAGCACAACAGATGGGGAGAAGATCTGAAGGAGAGAGGGTGTGGGGCGGGGGGTGGGTTGGGATGCTGGAAGGAGTGGAAAGAGGAGAAACTGGTCAGATGTGTTGTATGAGAGAAGATCTATTTTCAATTAAAAAAAAAAAGAATAAAAGAAGCAACCCAGGATTCAGCAGAAAGAAGAGATGTAAACAGAGTCTCCAATATGGAAGTTAATTTTATAAAACCAACTCTGTAGTGAGATATCCACCCCATCCACACCTGTAGCACTGACCACACCCATTTTACAGGTGTGGCCACGATGTGGAGGGAAGGCTAGGTCTGGGGTTCCCGACTCAACTTGCTCTCTTGCTTCCTGTTCCAGTTGCAGAGAGCATCCGTTGCATCCGTTGTAGTGGCTGGGTGGCATCCGTGGAATGGGAACAAGTGGCTGTTTTCTGTTTCAAGTATAAGCAAATTCTCCCCAAATAAACCTCACTGAATACAGTGAATCTTGATTCCCATGCAACAGGACTCTCCCAAGTCTGCTGTCTTCAGTTCTGTCACATCCCTTAGAATAGCACCGACAAAGATCTAAGAGGGAATGTGCAAGCCTGTGAGGACCGCTTGACAGGAGTATTTAAAGGTTCATCGTACTGTCTGGAAAACTCTCTCTAGTCCCAAAGATTTGCTTCCCCTACAATGCAGTAAATACAATTATATGTAAATATCTGTTAATTAGTTGTGGGTGAACAAGAGGCTTCTCTTGTAGGATACAATCACCGACATGTGGCCTTTCAGACCTGTGAGAACAAAAGGAAAAGTTGCTACTCAACAAAGTCTGATGTATTGGGAATGGAAGACTCCTATAGACTTTCCAGCATGTGAGTGTTTTTGGTTAGTGTCTCAACTCCACCTCACCCCAATCCCTCCTATTTCATGGAAGGGATCAAATACTTATTTTTAGCTGAGAAGTTTTTCTGTTTTTCAACAGAATTTGTATGTTGTGCAATTTTTTTTTATACTCTACCTACTTTAGTTCTAAATGGGCTTTTTTTTTTTTTTTTAAATTAAGCTCTAGTTCTTTTAAATACCTGCTAATGTTCTATGAAATTTTGACATCTACTTCACTGTGATAAAACATACCTGGCATCCACAGATACCTCCACGGAAATCCCTCTTGTGTTGACCAGCTGCTGAGGTTGGAAAGGACAGTGCCCTTAAACTTTTTAGAACCTCTGTTTCATTCAGATGTTGTATGCATTGCATTCACTCCTTGTGTGGACCTTTGTTCTGACCTAAGAACATTGTGAGACAGCAGCTTTGATCTTCTAGGTCTTAACAGAGATCTTATACTCATCCTGTCAGTTTATCTTAAGATAATTAATCTGTATAAAGACTGGGGAATTTTTTATACATTGATTGTTAGGTCCTTTTGCTTAGCTATCTTTCTTGTATTTCATTGCACTCGCTCTTCTTAATTTTCTTGCTGTCAGTAAGAACGGGTCAAATAAGTACATGCACCATCCTGTTTGGAGTGTTCGTTCTACATATAGAATGCCTTGTCTGTTAAGTACATTCTCTGTAGTTACAGGCAACAGTTTTGCTAAATATTCCACAGCAGACAATACAAGAATTCACTTGTTAAGATCCTAATGGTGATTATCTCGTGTTCTTAAAGCCCTCTCTTGGAGCTCTATCAGAGACCTCCATGCTTCCAATAACATCTCCAAAATCAAGGTTTTTGCTCACCATCTCAAATTCCATCGCCAAATTCTAAAGGTGCTTCCACATTTAGGGTTTATTATAATAGCTGTATTCATCTTTAACACACCAAAATCTGTTACAGTTAGCTATTGCTTCATAACAAATGATTTTTAAAGCAATTTTAATATTTTTGCATTTTTAGTTACTTTAAAAGTGAAAACATTTATTGTATCACATTTTCTGTTGCTGAGGAATCACTGAGCATATTAGATGTGTGATTCTGGCTCAGAATTGCTCACAAGTTTGCAGTTAAATTTTTGGATGTATTGCAACCATAGAATTTATTTCTGAGCTCACTTACATGGCTTTTGGCAAGCCATAGTTCCTTCATGACTCTTGGCTTAAGACCTTTATTCCTTACCATATGGCTTCTCCTGGGGCTACACAACACTGAAAATTAAGCAAGGCAAGAGGGAGTATGAAGGAGACCATGTTAACAGCACAAGGTAAGGTCTTGATCGTGACAGTTTTATTCATAATGAATTCTATTGATCATCCCAACCTCTCCTAATAGAATGCAGAAGATACAAGTGTGTCAAAACTAAAAGTGGTGCTAACTAGGGGCATGTGGAAAACTGGCTACCAGTTCCTAGCCAGTGATAGGCCAATCTTATGAAATGTTTGGAGTGATATGAATAGAAGTTATGTAGAAGAAGAATGAAAATTTGCAGAAATTAGTTAGGTGTTTATATTCTTTTAGTTAGATACCAAGGCACATTTTAGTAAATTCATAGACCAGGTCAACCTAATTTTATTGAAACACTGAAACCATGTCAACTCATTACATTTTAACATTTAATTTACATGAAAAAATGTATACTGGTTACCCTCTTTGATAGTAAGTTTTTGAACCTCAGTCACAAAACTTCAGGACACAAGCATGATTTATTGTTATTGTTGTTGTCTTTTTAATATTATTTTTAATTTAAATTTGAAACAAGTTTGTTTTACATGTCAGTCTCAGTTGTGTATCCTCCTGTCCTCCCCTGTTTCCCCCATCAACCCCCATCCCATCACCTTTCTGCTCCCCAGGGAGGTTGAGGTCTCCTTCCATGGGGAGACTTCAAAGTCTGTCATATCATTTGGAGCAGGGCCCAGGCCCTCCCCCATGTGTCTAGACTGAAGGAGTATCTTTCTATGTGGGATGAGTTCCAAATGTCCATTTGTACACTAGGGATAAATACTGATCCACTACCAGAAGCCCCTTAGACTGCCCAGTCCTTCCAATTAACACCACATTCAGGGAATGTGGGTCTGCCCTATGCTGGTTTTTCAGCTATCAGACTGGAGCCCATGAGCTTCACAACAAGCATGAATTTGTAATTATTCTTATTAAGTATCAGTCATCTTCACTGTGAGTTTCATAGTTGATAAACCAGAAGGTCCAGAGGTCATCTAATTCTCTCATAAATGAAACCACTGATGTATTTAACTTGTTACTAAATATTCCCTCTGTTTCATAACATAGTTGCCCTATATAAATCAGGACAGATCCAATATAGTTAATCAGTAAAACTTGGTTTAATAAGAAATAAAAGAATGATACTTGGCAAGATGTAGGAGAAGGTAAAAAATGTGTTGTTGGGAAATTCTAAAAATTTATTACCCAGAGAACTCTCTAGAACATTTTATGTAAGCTATTTTTTCATTAATGTGCTATAACATACATCCTAAGCTAAAACTAAACTGTAAGAGGCAATTTGGATACATTAATTAATCAAAACTTTTAAAAGTGAATTTTTAAAATATCCCAAACAACCACTTCGGTCACTTTCTGATCTAGATCCTTAGGCTACTATTCATATTAAGCATCAGCTTTCTGATTGTCATGCTTGATACTACTTACTATATTTGTACAGATTTATATCCTAAAATAATTCAACAAACCTCTGTGTATCACAGTTTTTATCTGAATATATATATTATGTTTTATTACATTAAATTTACCATTTCCACGACTGTTCCTTATCTTCTATTCCCACTTCCTCCATTCTTTTTCCCCCACTAATATCTCTTATAATTAGAATCTGCTTTTGAAGTAATTGAAGTCTAGTTGTCCAGTTCATTTTAAAGCTGATGATTTCAGATAGCATCTCAATACTGACTAGGTAAATCTACAAACTTGTGGAATCTACATAAAGCCTTAATTTAACCCTTTGAAAGAACTAAGAAATTACATTAAAAAATACACCATGCAGAGGCTGTATATTTCCATCAAGAGGACAAAGGCTATCTGAGAAGGGTTAGAGAATTATTTCATATGTATTTTGGTTTAATGACACATAATGACAAATCTAAGCTTAAGTGTTCTTTTCATGTCAAAATTATTAAGAACCATTCACCCTTTGAATGTAATTTTTTTTTGAACTGGTTACTTTCTTGTTAAATTTCCATCTCTTTTCAGTCCTCAAAAACAAAGACTCTCCAGGACAGCTCTGATGGCTTGATACCAAAAAACATTGAATGAAGATCCTGATGTCTCATTCACGGGACATTCTAATTATCTGGCACATGAGCATGTGCATTTATGTGTCACTGGGGAAGTCTCACTGGGTGTAATTAATAGAAACATTATTCTACTTTAGTAAGAACGTATTTCCTCCCACTGAGCACATTTTTTCTTATTAATAATTCTCTCTGAGAAAAATATTTTTAATCATATGTTTTTTTCCCATAGTTTGTCCAATGCCAAACACTGTAGGGACTATGTTACACTGTTTGGAGTAGGGTTCTATTATAATAACATGCTTAACCACTGTGAATGGTAATAGAAACCTTTCCTTTTATAAGGTAGAAGAAGGATCTTTAGCCTAGACAACATATGGCTCATTTTAACATACTCAGTGCCTTCCATTTGTCAGTTGTCACAGTCTTCATTTTTCTGCAGGTGTTGCTGTTGGTATTGCACAATAAGTGTGGAGATTCTCTTTGTCACTTGCTTGATTAAAGTAACAGAAAACATACAGTGAGAAGATTCCAATGTGATGTGCTCATTAGCATAGCTTTCTTTTATGAGTATTGTTCTTCCAGTAGCTTCACAAAGAATATTATCCTGTGCATTCTCAGAGGTGATTTACAAAACTCATTAAAGATATGGAAATTATTTTAGAAACTATCTAAATTGAATTTAGAAGTGATGGCAAGTCCTGCGTAGGATTTCAAACAGTAAACATATCCTGTGAACTAAAGCTCTTCAATAAACACAGAAGTAGAAAATTGCATTTGTCTAGACAGACACAGTTTTGATACATTTCCCGTTGATTTTAAATTTGCATTCTAAAATATGATCATCCTTTTTGAAAGGAGGGCAATGGAGAACATGCATAAAGGGGTTTACATAGTGGGTCAATTCTTCATTTTATTGATTTTGAAACCATAGTATTTCAGGGCAAAATTGATGAAGTCTCCCTTTCAGCTATACCAATGGATAGATATTCTTTCAAAATGTAAAGAGTTAAAAGAACAAGTGCAGTAAATTCTATTTATATTTCTGCATTGTTGTCACTATGTCCTATGTACCATTTGGTGTGGAAGTGGTCATCTGTAGTATATTAGTTTGCTTTATATTACGATAATGAAATATTTTAGACAAGTTCTGTCTACTTTTAAAAGAGCTTTATTTAATTAACTATTCTAGAAGTTTAAACTCTAACCCTGAACAATCCTATGGAGTCAACCTCTGGTGAAAACTTAATAGTGAATGGACCATTGGTGTGCATTGTAAGAGAGAGGTTTCATCAGGTAGGAAACCAAGGAGGCTCTGCTTCCATAATCCCTCCAAGACATCCTAATATATTCTCACCACGCTTCACCTCTTAAACCTCCTGTCATCTAAACACAGGAATGCTAAGGTCTAGCCCTGAGAGACCCTGAACCTTTAAGGGACAAGATCCCAACCACAGCACTATCATTTCCAAATGCTATGGTTCTTGTGGTTTTGAGCTCTTATGTAAGTTCCTTAATTCAACACTCACATCTCTTGCTCTTAGTCATGGAATTCTTAATCATGTCATTCTCTAATCCATGTTTTCAGATAATCAGTAGAATCTATGCTGGATTTGCCTTGTCTCTGATCTCTGGCAGTGCCCTGCCTAGCTTTAAGTCATACATTGTATTTCTTTATCTTCCTATTATTAATCATACTCATTTGCTATATTAATATCAGTGAGAGAGCAAGCACCACTGTGCTAGATGCTGCTTTCTTCACACCTCTTTAAACACAGTACACAGAAAGAAATCAGTGAAGATATTGCTGTGTGGAAAGAAAATGTGTGAGGAAAAAAAAAAAAAAAAAAAAGAACCACTGAGCTACAAAGTAATCTGTTTCCTCTGTAGAGATACTTGATAGCCAGACTATCAAGTTATAGTCAACTTGTATCTCTGAGCTCTTTCTTTGACTTGGTGTCTTGTTACTTTTTAAGCAGGTTGTCTGTTTCAATGAGGTCAACAAACCTAAGATTAGCTATATTAAGACTAATTTTATGTGAGTAGGACAATTTAGATTTGAGTCTTTTACTTCATGTTGGGGGGGAGGAAGAAAGAGAGAAGGAGAGGGAGACACAGATCGAGAGAGAGACAGAGACAGATACAGAGAGAGACACAGAGAGACAGACAGAGAGAGAAAGAGAGAGAGAGAGAGTTCCAAAGTTCCTTTACCTTTCCCAGATGTAACCAATCAGTTTAGTGAAACAGGAAAGCTAATCTTACATAGTATAATATGTAGCACATGGACCATGTCTTTGAGGAAAATGTAAATAACTTCATACTTTCAATTTTTCCAGGATGTAGATAAGAGAAACCAAAAATGTATTTCCTGCCTGATAGAATAACATATTATTGCCATAATGATATTATTAATTCTGCAGAAACCTTATCATGGGGTTATTGAGATGAAGTGTCTCTGGGAAAGAAAATCATGAGTACATTCGTAAAAGACTGGTTAATGCAGTACAGATGCTCCATCTCTGGAAGTCCTGTACAGACTACTTTATACACCATTGTACTACAAATATGCAATACATAATTTGCTAATTCCATGGAGCTCTTTTTGACAACTATTTGGTAACTGATATTAACGCTTTAATCCTTGATTTCAAAGGCACTGATTAGATCATAAATTGAAAAGGAAAGCTGTACTTTGAATGGATTGGTGGGAGTTTATTAGCAAGAGTAAAGCATTATAATATGGTGAACTGATTTGCATAGTAGTTGTATTAGGTATTCTTTCATGTTTTAAGCATGAACCATTTCCTCTTCCTCTACATAAATATACTACAATATAAAATATCCCAGAAAATGTCACTAGAGACTGTCCTTAGAATTCCTCCAGAACAGAATAAGTCCCTTAATGGAATTTACATATCCAGCAATAGTCACAATGCACCAATAAATCTGATATGTAAAAACATGCTGACATGATCATAGATTGCTTTAAAATGATTTTCTTTTCTTTCTTTTTATTGATAAATTTTATTTAAATTAGAAATAATCTTATTTTACATATCAATCCCAGTTCCCTCTCCCTCCCATCCTCCTATGTCCCCATCAAACTGGCTATTCCATCCCCATTCACTCCCCAGGGAGGATGAAGACTTCCATGAATGGTCATCAAAATCTGTCAAGTCATTTGGGGTCGGGCCTAGTCCTCCTAGCTGATGCCCACATTCAGGGGGCCTGGTTTGGCTTATGTTTGTTCCCCAGCTGTCATGCTGGGGTCCATGATTTCCTAGTTGCTCAGGTCATTTTTTTTCTGGTGGTTTTCCCAGCCTTGTCTTTGTTTATCACTCCTCCCTTTCTAAAACTGGATTCCAGGAGTTTGGCTCAGTGCTTAGTTGCAGATCTCTGCTTCTGCTTCCATCAGCTACTGGATGAATGTTCAAGTATGGCATTTAAGGTAGTCATCGTTCTCATTATAAGGGAAGAGAGTTTAAGGTAGTCTATCCACCATTGCTTAGATTGCTAGTTGGGGGTCATTCTTGTGGATCTCCGCATAATTCCCTAATGCCAAATTTCTCTTTAAACCTATGATGTCTCCTTCTATTAACGTGTCTCTTTTCTAGCTCTCCTGTATTCATCTCCCCATTCAATCTTCCTGATCCCTTATGTTCTCCTCCCCATACTCGTCTCCCCTTCTCTTTTTCCGACTTCCCTCCCTTCATGCTCACAATTTGTTCAGGTGTTCTTGTCTCTTTCCACTTTACTGGAGGACCATGTATGTTTCTCTTATGGTCCTCCTTGTTTTCTAGCTTTTCTGAAGTGTAGTCTTATAAACCTTTGCTCTATGTCTAATAGCCATATGTGAGTAAATACATACCACGTATGTCTTTCTTTGCCTGGATTACCTCATTCAGTATGTTTTTTTTTTCTAGTTCTGTCCATTTGTCTTTAAATACCAAGATTCCATTTTTTTTTCTGCTGAGTAGTACTCCTTTATATAAATGTACCACATTTTCTGTATCTATTTTTCTCTTGAGGGACGTCTAGGTTGCCTCCAGGATCTGGGTATTACAAATAATTCAGCTATGAACATAGTTGAACAGATGTCCTTATTGTATGAATGTGCATCCTTTGGGCATATGCCTAAGAGTGGAATTGCTGGATCTTGTGGTAGACTGATTCCCATTTTCCGTACTGATTTCCAAAGTGGCTATGCAAGTTTGCACTCCCACCAGCAATGGAAGACTATTCCCCTTTCTCCATATCCTCTTCAGTATAAACTGTCCTTGATTTTTATTTATTTATTTATTTATCTATATTTTAGCTATTCTAACAGGTAGGAGATGGTATCTCAGAATTGTTTTGATTTGCATTTCCCTGATGGCTAAGGATGTTGAATACTTTCTTAAGTGTCTTTCAGACATTTTAGATTCCTCTATTGAGAATTATATGTTTAGTTCTGTACCCCATTTTTTAATTGAATTATTTACTGTTTTGGTGACTAGTTTCTTGAGTGCTTTGTGTATTTTGGAAATCAGCATTCTGTCAGATGTGCAGTTGGTGAATATCTTTTCCTATTCTTTGGGCTGCTGTTTTGTTTTGTTAACTGTGTCTTACTGCCTTACAGAAGCTTCTCAGTTTCAAGGGGTCCTATTCATTAATTGTCGGTCTCCGTGTCTGTGATACTGGCATTATGTTCAGGAAGTGATCTCCTATGTCAATTCATTCAAGGTTAACTCCCACTTTCTCTTCTAAGAGGTTCAGTGTGGCTGGATTTATGTTGAGGTCTTTGATCCATTTAAACTTAAGGTTCGTGCATGGCGACAGATATGGATCTATCTGCAGTCTTCTACGTATCTTCATCCAGTTATGCCAGCACCATTTGTTGAAAATGCTTTTTTTTTTCCACTGCATAGTTTTATCTTCTTTGTCAAAAATCAGGCGTTCGTAGGTTAATATCAGTGGGTTATTATCAGGGTCTTCAATTCGATTCCATTGGTCTAAGCGTTTTCATTACTTTTCATTACTCTATCTCTGTAGTAGAGCTTGAAGTCTTGAAGTCAGAGATCGTGATGCCTCCACAAGTTCCTTTATTGTAAAGGTTCTTTTTTTTTTTTTTTTTTTTTGCTATTCTTTTTGTTTTGTTTTTCCATATAAAGTTGAGTGTTGTTTTTTTCAGGATCTGTGAAGAATTGTGCTGGGATTTTGATGGAGATTGCATTGAATCTATAGATTGCTTTTGGTAAGATTGCCATTTTTACTATGTTGATCCTACCTATCCAAGGGCATGGGAGATCTTTCCATTTTCTGGTATCTTCTTTAATTTCTTTCTTTAATGACTCAAAGTTCTTGTTATATAGATCTTTCATTTGTTTGGTTAGCATTACCCCAAATATTTTATGTTGTTTGTGTGCTGGAGAGATGGCTAGGGTCTCAACCAAATATATAAAAATGATTTTCTTACAAATTTGTTAGAACAGATTAATGTCTAAGTTAATAACTTTATTTCGATGTTTTAGAATGTTACTAATAAATTTTCATAGATTTCTTTTCACCTCTCAGATTATGATCTGTAGTCAAATTCAATTATGTTTCTGGGCTGTGTTTTCTCTTTTTTGTTTTGTTTTGTTTTGTTTGTTTGTTTGTTTGTTTGTTTGTACAGAAAGTGTAAAAGGACTGAATGAAGACAATTTCTTCTTTTAAAGAGTCTTATATCTGAGATACACCCATGCTCAACTCGGAAAAGATCTATGGAACTACATGCATTCTCCATCTTTCTCTCAGAAATTAGTATTTGTGGAGCTGAAGAGGGAAGATGACAGAAAATTAAAAGGTGCATCTATTGTGGTTTAATAAGGATCAGTATAAACAATTAGGCCAGATAGATGTTTATTCAGGGCAAAATAACTCACAACATAGGCAGATGAACGCGGTGGGTTCCACAGGATCCTAAGCCTTCCAGCTACCACAGCAAGAGAGAGGCTCCGACCCTTCCTCAGCCTTTTCCCCAGTTCATGTCCGGCCTTGTCTCCACCCCCAATAGGCGTGATCTAAGCCACAGGTGTGGACAAGGTGAATATCTCACTACATGCATCTATGGCTTCTCCATGTTTGATTCTTTTATTCAACTCCAAAATGACAAAACCTAGTAAGGTAATGTTTGTGTATGTCTGTGTATTTATGAAGCAAAATAGCATATCCCTGTGGACTGGATGCAGGCCCCTACCATAGATATTAAATCCCCTCATATAAAATGGTGTAGCATTTGCATTTAAGTTTATGCACATTTTCCATACTCTCTAGGCCATTTAGATTACTTAAAATACCAACACAATGTAAATGTTGTATAAATCATAAATATTATTTAGGGAGCAGTGACAAGAAACCTAGTCTACACTTCAATACAGATGCATTAATTTTATTTCATAATGGTTTACTTCCACACATGCAGACTGCCAGATATGGAAGAGGACTAATAGGGGAGAAAAAAAGGTTTAACACTAGGTCAAACTGGCATGTTTGTAATGTCAACTTTGAAAATTGCTGAGCACACAGAGAGCATTCACTGGAGATATATGTGATAGTAGTTACCTTGCCATGGCCAACTTTGTGATTATAATTATAATATTTAAGGTCTAGTGTTCAGGAAGGGCTTCCCTTAAGTCAACATCAATTAAAATATTTGGGTGGTTGGGAGAGCTCAGTTACATTGCTTCCACGGCACTTTTTTCAAGACACTGAACTTCATAAAAGTCTTAATAAGAAAACATTTCACAGACAATGCTGGTGATAATAATGATGTTAACAACTACAGTGATGATCCTGTGTTCTAGCAGGCATATTGGATTGTACCATTTTAAGCACATTGTAGTGTAACTTTATGTAACCTTACAAAAATTCTACAGTATGGTTACACATGTTTGAGCCAGCCTGACTGTAAATGTCTGTCTAGCACATGTTCTTGATATAGTTTTTTCTTTACTCTAAAGCTGCAATTAGGCGAATCACATCTGATGGGCTTGGAAAAGGTAATTCTCAGAATTTGTTTTCCCTGACTGCAGAGAGTTTACATGACCTTGTCAAAAGTTTGTTCTTTGTTTTTCTGATGAGCTGATCTCAGAGGAGAAAACGAAACAACAAACAAAAAATTGTCACATAGTTTACAGTATTGCTCCTCATGCTAGTGAACCATGAAAGTTGGATATCAACATTGGAAGTTTCTTCAAGGTCTTTAAACAACAGCAACATAAAAAGTGCTCAGATACAGAAAGTGGAGATTAGTCTGTTAGTATTTGTTTAAACAAATATCTCTTTCTGCTTTTTCAGGGTATTCAGATTATGAAGTTCTAGTTGCAAAGACATGGGTTTAGCATCACTGTCATGATTCATGCAAGTTTAATACTCAAATATATATTTTAAATAATACTTTACAGCCATTCTTACTTGCTAGTATAGTTAGCATTATAATTCTTTCTTGGGATTAATCTTCCATTAAAAGATAAATTGACAGAAAGTAATGAAATTCACCAAATGCCCAAATGTAAGCTGTTATCTTAGTATAATATGAAAATATTTATTGGCTAAAATACCACAAACTTACTACAATTAACATAAATGGAGAATTTACTCAAACATATGTGTTGCCCTCCAAATGAAATGCTATACTAATTTCTCTAACACACTTTCCATTTGTTGAGTGATGAGTTAAGACACTCTGGGAAGTCTTTATATATACATTATTTGTATTTATCATTTGTCAAACCAATCACTTTTTTCCAAGCCTTTGTTAATATTAACTGTGCTAAATTCACTGATACTAACTGTATTCTTTTACATTGTTAATGAGATTACTGAAAACTTGAATGTTATGTTCAAGTTTAACTTTCATAAAACAAACCAAAAGAAATTGAATGGTGACCAGAGTAAACAGACACAATATTTACTTTGCAGTATAGTTTACATGAATATTTTATACTCTACATCAGGGAAAATGCCACTTAAAATAGAAAAGTATATCATTTCCATTGCTTTTCTCAAAATGAATTAGTTCAAGATCCCAAATTCTTAATGTTAATTACATTATAATTTAATTATTCATATAAGTTTGATATGTTGTCAACAAAACAGTATATATATACATATGTATATATATATACACATATATATATATGTTGCTTTCCAACTGACCAATATCTATTAGATTACAAACTGAAATATGTGTATCATGAAGCAATTATGTTAGGCTGGTTTCTTTAAAAATTCCTCTTCTTTTAAATAGAGTTGCATTATATATCCAGGCTGACCTAAAACATGGTGTGGTCCAGATCCACATCAGTCCCCTGCAGTTGCTAAGTGTACATTCTGTTTCACTACATCACCTTCAGATGAAAGTTGACTTTCTAACAGTTGCTTTGGGCTGTCTTTCTGAAAGCAAACATGAGATAAGCATCATTCTTCTTACTCCACAGAGGAAAGAAGCTACTGAAGAGAAATGATTAGGCTGAAGCCTCCCTTTCATGGGCCCTGTGTGCCTGGTTCAGCAAGGCAGGATGCTGACACTAACCCATGTCTGTACTCAAAAGTAGAAAGGTGACAGGAAGCATGAAACGAATGTCTAGCTACCTAGTTCTATCGGATGAGGACAGACAGCTACTCTTCTGAGCTTTGAGCTACCACTTTTTATTTATTGATTTTGCAGTTAATACACTGAGACAGAAGATGTTGCTTTGAAGACTGCCTTAAATATCTAGGTCTCATCCCGAATTCAGCAGGAAACTGTCACAGGATGCTGGGCCTCCTGCTCCCAGAAAAAGCTCATCAAGGTGAAAGAGCATCATTTATCAATATCTAAGTGTGGAAGCAAAGATTGGAAGTTTCAAGGGAAGGTATTTATCATGAGATATTGTTCTATTAAGCTGGCTTTATTTTGGTTACTTCAGGTGATTGATGTACAATGCATGTAATCATTTTGTCGAAAAGCTATGGGCCCGGCAAAGTGTCAGCTGCTCACTGTACCATTATTAAACAGCTGCATTTTGATTGAGTTCCAAACAAGACACTTTCAAGCCCCTGTTAATCACAAGTAGACAATCCAAAGGCAAAAGGGAAGGCAGAAGGGTGAAGAAAGTACTTGATAGACTTTTAAAGTGTCAAGAGAAAGGGCCCAATCACATTAAATACAGCTTATTGTCAAATAAAAGGCAAAAAATTCACATAAGACAATAATTGGAAAATCATAACTCTTTGCTCTGCAACTTTGCCTACAATTGACTTTTATGATCTTCTCCCTCAAGGAAGATAATTAATCTTGGGAAATTGTTGATGGCTTTCAAATTAAAATTTCATTGAAAAAACTGAATAATAGATTTCACATAATTTTTAACAAGCTATTTTGACTTTGGACCTTTTTCAAACTGAATTTCCTTCATTTTCTGACATTTAAAGGGAAAAAAAACACTCTTCCCTTTGACATTAGGGTAAGTACTCGGAACAAAGTGTTTCATTTTTGTAGTATGTTTGCTTTAGCTATTTAATTTCCCCCTTTAATAATGGTAAGCTGTGACTTGCTTGACTATTAAAAGATATGAAGGTTATTAGACTGTTGCTATCTTGTTTAACTATACAAAAGAGAGTAGCAGGCGTGGAGAGATTTGTAGCTAATGAGGCAAGCATTTTTTCAATGGGGGATGCAGTTTTCTTTGAGGCTTTAACTGAATCCTTTAGCATTCTTTGGCTTTCAGCACTTCTGGGAAACACGGAGTCTAGTCTATGGTCAGGCAAGTGAAACACTTGCCTTGGCCACAAACGTTTAAAGGCACCAACATTCAGTCTTCAAAATAAATGATACTGTAATGTGACATGTTAGAAAAAATAAAACTATTGTTCAAAAGTCAAAATTAACACAAGGTCAAAAGAAATTAAATATAGAACCGATGTTATTGAATTCTCCTTTTATGTCAGGTGATATACACAATAAATTGCTTGAAAAGCTTCCAACTTTGGGAGTATTCACAGATGACACAATTCCTGAGAGTAGCATTTAGGTGGACACATATGTATGTGCACACACAGAACATGATCCATATTTCATGTTCCCTTCCACTCATCATGCCTCATAGGTTACCAAATGGGTAACCTGGGTTTTACCTGTGATACTTCTCAAATAACTGAAATACTGTGATGTAATTTGCTTATTGGGAGCTTATTCTATTTGCTATATGATGGTATACTTATTCATTTCCATAAATATGAGTGATGCTTTTGAGTTACGACAAAAAGAATATGAAGTCACAAAGATCACATATTTTAACATGATGATGGGCACGAGCCAACCAAGGGACCTCGAATGAAGCCATTGAATTCATTTTCTATTGGCTATCTACTTATTTGGGGGCATGCTGCCTATACCTAAGAGTAGTTTATTTCTACAGGAGCTGTCTTGGAGAAAACTACATTTCCAATTGTAAGTACCTATCAATTTGAAATATCTTCTTAGATGTTGGGGCATGTGTCCACTTCTCCTTTCAGCTCTTGGACCCCCCCATCTGTGGACATAAATTCATATCATAATCCCATATAGCAGATATGAACACTAACTATAAAGAGGCTATTTCTGTATTTCCTCTGTATTTCCTCTTCCTAAGAATCCAGGTGCTCCACTAACAATTGTTTCTATGATATAATTAGTGTACCTTTAATAAAAAGCTAAAAATGAGTAAACTTAGAAAAACAATGTTTCCATTGCTCATGTCAATAATATCCTGAGAGGGGGAAAATAGACAGATAACCTAAGTAAATACAAGAAGCAGGAAAATGTAAAACTTCTAGTTATACATAGAAAGTGTTTTTTTTTAATAATTTCTTTAACTGCTTAAGAGTTTGGTAAAGGTATTAATGGCCTAAACCAGATATGAACTCTACACATGATGATATCAAACTGTCAGGCAAAATATGCCTATTGGGGTGGTAGTGGCATGGTGATTATGGGAGCAACTTCCTGATTGGATTTTATATCTCTACAAGGGGGAACCCATACTAATACAGTCAAAAATTCACGATTGAAATATTTTAGTTCCTAGTGGGAAACTTAAAATGAGTCTTAGCTGAATTAACATAGGACCAAATCACCTTCTCAATATTTGCATAGCTGCAGACAAACACCACTCTCAACCTTAAATAGAGAAGCTGCTCCTTTCAATGAACACAGGTAAATGCACAAAGCAATGGTTGTACTAGATGTTGTGAATAAAGGATGGTTAAGGATATAACCCAAATAAGACATTTACACCAGCCCCTGGAGGTGCAGGAAATATTACAAAATAGAAGAATGAAAGAATGAAAGAGAGAAATTAGGAAGATCTGCTGCAAAATGCCATCTAAGCATAACATGATCTTTGCAGTCAAGAACTGACAGCAACTGTGGCGACTGCACTGGCCCTTCTAACAGTCAGCTATCAGGGAGATTGGGCTCCAGGGACCCCACCACTTATTACTGCAACTCTAATAGCAACTAGTAGATTCTGGGAGAAATAGGATACACTGTATCAGTTGTATAACCACTGATAAACCCACTAGTCATTAGTGACTTGTGTCAAACTCAGTGTCACACCGATGAACTAAGTTAAACTCTGGAACACTAAGCAAGTCCTAAACTAGCAAATATAAGACAGTTGAAAGGGAAGAGGGAAGCTGGGAAGACTAGGAGGGAAATGAAAAGGGGAATAACCAGAATGGAGTAGATACATGTGTCTAACTGACAAAGAACAAAACTTAATAATAACTAATACTCACCAATGTGACACAAAACTTAAGCATAATTTACTGATCTAATGGAGATTTATAGTACAAATAGAGTGTTAATCATAACAGCTGTCATCCCCTATCCAGAGGCTTTAGAGAGTAAACACCATGGCTTTTGCAACTGTCTATTCAGTTGTTTTATAACTGCATTTCTACAGGAATCAGCAAGATGAGTGCCTTCCTTGACCAGCCCAATGTGTGATGTCCTGAATTATTACCTGCCCAGGGCTCATGTTACCTGTCTTAGAGCTGGCCTTTGGTGTGATGTTCTCTGATTGTGAGACTTCTTGGAACATGTTTGGGCATGACTTTCAAGGAGTAGAAAGCATGGGATGTTTATTGGTAGCAGCAAAGAAAGCAATCAATGTCATCTTAGCTTCCTTATTGTAGAAGCTTAGAATTATTCCAGATTCTTTAAAAAAAAAAAAAAAAAAAACAGCTGATACCTTACCATAGCTTGTTGCCAAAGGAATTGCCAATCTAATGAGGCATAAAGTTATTTGTCTTCTGTATACCTAAGAAAACCACCATTGTATTATTTTGAAAGGAAATCTTATATTTTCCATCTTTGCATGTCTGAACTCTTAGACAACTCATATATAGCCATGGTGGCAGAAATCTTCTCTGTGGTATAATATCTTATGAGAAGTTGCCACCTATCAGAACACACATGGAAGCATGAAAATTGCCACTCTGAATCTGGCCCACTTGATCTCTTCTTTTTGTGTAGAAGAAAAAACAACTTAATTCAAACCATATATTTAAAAATGCAAGGCATTTTGGAATAAATAGCTCTGCATTCAAAGGTAGATATTTTATAGTCAATTTTAGAATGTAATTTAAATGTACAAGTGGAGACAAAACAGTGGTGTCTCTTTTTCTCCACTACGAACAGGTTGGTTAATCGTGGAGCATCTGTCAGCCTTTTAAAATGATTCAAAAGCTAGTCTTTACTTACAGGGAGCAAGTAGGATGCCAGTGTGTTCTTATATTTTCACTTAATCTACATACAAATTAATAATGGAGAAATGCATCTTCACGGTTAATTTTGTATATGCAGACTGACTTGATTCCCCAGATGTTCAAAGTTTACTTACTTATCAGACAAATCAATAGGTCAAACTGCAAAAATAGAAGCCAATTATTACTGAACAGCAGCAGAAATCAAGCTAGAAAAGACCAGTTTCAGGGCATCCAGACCAAGTCTAGTTACAGTATCAGACACACGCAAATTCAAAATGTCTTTGATATGATTTCTTTGGACAGGGGGATAGGGTCTCTCTTTGTAGACTTGGCTGTCCTGGAACTCATTTTGTAGACCAGGCTGGCTTCGAACTCAGAGTGCTGGAAATAATGGTGTGTGCCACCATGCCCGGCAAAAGGATTTTTTTTGTAGGTGCTGATTTATAGGTACGATAAATCAAATCCTTGAACTATAACCATGGATAAAAAGAGCATGTCAACCTCTTTTGTTCCCCACTTGCTGTTTTTCAAAGCATAAATATCAAAATGTGGCATATAGCAAGGAATAGCTTCTCTTTCTGTAGTCAATATTCTCTCCCAAAGACCACCTCCCTCTACTAAGGCCCACTTTCTGCTAACAGGAAGTTAGGCCAGCTGTAATAGCAGAAGATCTGAATTCTTTAACAACTACTTTGTTTCTAAACAGTGCATCCTAAACTTTGGTTTCAATATCTTTTATGTCAGGAGGTATTTTTCATGTTTGGGTACTAAGATTGATAGTTTTTAAACTATAATTATTAAAAACCTATAAATTAAAATGGTCACTGATTCTTTGCAGGATTGGGATGCCAGATGCATTAATGATTACCATCCTCAATTTAGACTCCCTGGATTCCACTGCAACACTAGAAGTCTCATTAACATGTACAAACATGCTTATTGCATACATATTCTGAAGGAGAAAATATCAGTATCTATCAAATGGATATACAATTAACGTGTTTGTTCCCAGTGATTACCAGAGATGAATCATTCTGAAAACATTTTAAAAATGTTTCTAATATTGAATGGCATTAATAGCTATTGAGTTACCATGGAATGATTGGTTTCCTGTTATTTTGTGGGTGTGAATAAGCTAGTAATCCACCCCAGGTCTACTTAATGGCTAGTTCTGGAGCAAGTAACAATATTAGCTGAAGTTGTTTGAGTTCTTGTTTTTCTGTTTGTTTGTTTTGTTTGTTTTTGTTTATTATTGTTGTTTTGGTTTTTTGTTTTTTTTGTTTGAGGCACAGAAAGAACTACTATTTGAGCTAAGGCCTCACATTTCCAAGTTAGACATGAAAAGGCTGTGCTAAGGACTTATTACCTGAAAATCAGCTTCTTGGTCAATACATTGAAATAGACAACATGACTGACATTAACAAAGAAAACATGCAAAGTATGCTTTGTCTCAAGTGCATTTATTTACTTGCTTCTTTTCCCCAAACAGGTCTTACTATGTATCCTTGGTTGTCCTAGAATCAACTATGTAGATCAGTATAGCGTCAAACTCACAGATCTCTGCCTGCCTCTGCCTCCTGGGGAAGTGCAGGTATTAATGTTTGCACTGCAATAGCCAGCCTAAATTTACATATTTTGGAAGGAACACACTTATACTCTTATCATGTTAGTTAAAACTATGATGTTAGTTTAAAAACAAAAAAACATGTATTTGCAAAAGTGCCAAGAGAGTACCAGGCTCATCGTGAATAATAAGGAGGAATAATGGCTAGACATGGGAATTGAAGATGAGACACAGGTGCTGCTACAAGTTCATGGAACTATGACAACAGTGTAAAAGGGAAGGGAATTTTAAAAATGACTTCAGACTAAATATTATCCTGTGCCCCAAACCTTAATTTCCTCATCCACAAAATGTAGCTAATTATGATTTTTTAAATTTCTGATGAGATTGCCAAAAGCCAATTAAACAATCCATAAAAGGCACATGTGAGTATGAATATATCATGAACACTACACTATAAATTATTGTCTACATATAAATGGGTTATGTAATGTGAGAACAAGGCGTAATATGACTATAAGAATTCCATACTGTAAAAGACCTTTAAACGTTTCCCTGGGAAGGACATAGATAATAGAAAATTTAATATTTCTTCCTTAAGTCACTGATATTATAATAAGACTTCAAATGGGGTTTTTTTTCAATCCCAATTTGATCTATTGAGTGCATACCAACAAGAATGCCCATATTCATTACATTTGGTGAGACAGATGGTCTGGACTGAGACAACCAATTAATGTAAAATGTGTTCTTTTTGGCACTTAGCACAAAGGAAGATCTTGTGTTTTAATACCTTGTTCTTAAAGTTTATTCTGTTTTTTAGATCAATGTCGCCTTATGTAGAAAGTACAAACACTAAATGTATCTATGGATAACAATTTTACCTAATTATTATTACACATACAGAATCTAATTCATATGGCTTATTGTCTTCTTTTTTTAGCAGTAAAGAATGAGGAGTAAGTTATGCATATGAAATATTCTCGTGGCCCACATATCACATTTTTTCATCTGGCAGAAAAATGCAAGGAAATTGCTTTTTTGCCAAGATTATTTGATGAGGTCATTTCCCATCCCCCTTAAAAGTCTTCTGTTAAATTGTACAGATGCCCAAGACTGTCAGATTGCTCTGGGTTGTTTACAGAAAGGAGACGACACAGATGTATTTTTATTTAGATGCACATCCGTTCAGGTTCTGATTGTTTGATTAAACTAAGGAAAACATTTTTCCAGATGGAAATTTTCTAAGAGATGTTTGTGCAAAAGAAAAGTCCAATTATTCAAGAGTTATTGATGCACAAAGTCAAACTCTGCTTGCTTACTGGATTTGACCTAGGTCAAAGGCAGTGTAAAGAATAATATGTCTGTGCAAAACAACAAAAGATAAATAGGATGTAGGGTTAAGAAAATACCTTGATATCATGAATTTCACATTAGACTTTTCAGGTCAAATGGTTAAGAGGTTAAATATTATCTTCTGAATCAAAACGAGAATCGTAATATATGAGAAGCAAATATGAGAATTTATTGATGTACATATTTATCATCTTTCAAATGTTTTATGTTCAGCTCACTTTATGCAATTCTAAATGTACAAGTACAGAAGCCTTTGTGTATTATTTAACAAAAATCCTGCATAAATTTGTGAGATATGTTTGTATAGCTTACTGATAAACATTTAGATGTCACTGATATATGCATTGGTGAATCAATCAAATATGTGCATTACCCATGAGATATTACCTTTAGGGACAAAAGGAAAGGAGATGCAATACACATGTGTGCACACCTTGTGTATATGCATACAAATAGATTACTAACAATGGCCATTGACTGACTCTCAACATGTAAACTGCTAAGATTCACTCAAAGCTAGCTTCCCTGGTAAGACATAGGTAATTTATTCATTTAAAACTGACAGATAGAGGCCCTTATAAGCAGTCTTCTAAGTTTCTTGTTTCTAATTTTTTCATGATCTTTTGCAAATGGTGTTTCTGTGAATATTTGTATTTGGTAATGAAAACACCAGATTACTGAGTTTCAGATACATAAGCCTGTGAAGAATGTTGAGAACATTAAAAAGAAATTCTGTATTATTGCATTAGATATGAGAATGAAAGTGGTGATTAAAATATTGAATCAAACTAGTTAAAATAATTTTACCTGTGATTTTAATGCAAATTCTTCATGTAAAATAGCTATTTTGCAGAAAGAACAACATGTGTAAAATATAAGTGCATTTATGTAAGCAATAAAGTATCCTGTAGAGATTTTCTTCACTTAATTATTTGATTTCAGAAAGTATCAGTATACATACATAACACATAGCACACACACACACACACACACACACACACACACGTGTGTGTGTGTGTGTGTGTGTGTGTGTGTATGTATATGTGTGTGTGTGTGTGTATGTATATGTGTGTGTGTGTGTGTGTGTGTGTGTGTGTGTGTGTGTGTATATATATGAGCAGAGTGCATTCATGGTATGTAGGCTCCAAATGTGAGTATTGCAGATGATAAAACATGTAAAATTACTTAATTGAGGATCCCTATGCTTTATTCCAAAGCCTAGCACTCACAGGCTGTTGGGTATGGGGAAGCTACTTAAAAGTCTATTGTATGCTATATGAGAATATTGTTCATTATATGAGAATAGTAAGAGTCAGCTAAGAGTACTTCCAATGATTCATGGAATGTATCTAGCTTATGGCAATGTGAGGCAGCCCATAAATGAAAGCTGTTATTGGAAAATGTCTTCTAATCTCTAATCATGATCATCAATCACCATAATAAAAACATTGGACAAAATACTTTCTTCTTATTTGGCTCTCAATACAGAATACAGTGGTTTTTTGTTTCTTTGCTTCCTTTCTATCCATCCTATTAATTTGAATAAGAAATGCAGAGGAACCTATTCTAAATGGTGAAAGAGATTCTATAGCATGCCTTTGTTTATTCTTAAGTAATGAAAGACCCAAAATAATGTGTTGCTTTGGGCTTTTCAATATTCTATTTCTATTTCTAGAATGATAGTATTTTTCAGTAGCAGATTGGAACAGTAGGGAAGTATTGACATGATCTCATCTTCATTTGTATCAAGAAGAATTATGTAAAGATAAACTAAAACTAAGTTAAAATACAGCAAACTATCGTTACAACAAATGTGCATTTAAGCTGCTAATCATGGCTATCAGAGGTGAGCAAAGATGACCAGAAAACAAGGAGTAGAAGGCAATGTCCTCAGATATCACAGGATTTTCTGTATGTATTTTTATAGTGTGATTGGGAAATGCCTTAAGGTTATATCTTAAATGTTCTTTCCTCTGCTGGTGGTGCTAGTTTGAGAATCAGTGATTTCTTTAAGACATGGTGTCTACATGGTTAAAGTAGGTCACCCGAGGATGCTCTTTGACAGCTAACTCAACCCAATTCCTCCTGGCTTACTTGCCTTGTCCATTATACTGTGATGGAAATATATCCTACAATATACTCCAGACTCCGTAGCAAAGCTGCTTTGCCATGCCGTCTCTGTAATGATGGCCTGAAACTCTCTGAAATTGAGTCCAATAACCTTTTCCTCCCTTCAATTGTCTGTGTCAAGTAATTTGGTCCCAGTGACATAAAGCTAAGTGATTCAAGTACCAGAAGTAAGAAAAATAGGGATCAGCCAGTACATTGTTTAAAGAATTTAGAACTAAGTATATTGGGAAGCATTTGAAGTAGTCTTATTGATGTAGATGTTTGAGAGACAGGGTGGATCAATAAATAATCAATTGTGGTTCTGACATAAACTTGAAATATAGTGAGAAATAGACCAAACCTCTTATGATTCCTTGACTCTACTATTTTACTTCTCTTTTCATCATGGTGTTGTTTACTTGAAATCATTTGGAAATGAAACGTTTTAAATTTTCCTTTACAACCAACTAAATCTTTGCTGGAAAGGAAAATGAATAGATGCCCTTCTACTTGCTGTATTGAAATCCTAACCCCACATTCTCTGCCTATTTATACATCAGCTTGAGTGTGTGTCCTTTTCCCTTTCATGAAAAAGATATGGGTATGTCAAAGTGAATGTGCATATTTGTAAATACCCAGGAGAAGATGGAGACCTAAAGGTTTTCTCAGATAATAAAGTTTGGATCATGTGGTAGTGGCACACTCCTATAATCCCAGCACTTTGGAAAAAAAACAAATGACTCAGGAGCTTGCTAGGAATCCAAAAATCTCAGTCCCAGCATGAGTTTTCTGGAAGAGAATCCTTTGTTTCATGTGCTTACTAACCTTAAGAATACCAGTTTAGATAGAGTCTCTAAACTTGAATGTTTGCACTTAAGAATAGCATGATTGCTGAATTAGTCCACGGTTGTGATTAAGCTTTTATGTTGGTTAGCTGAAAGGTAAAAAAAATCTTGACTCTGGAATATTGGTGTTAACCTCATGTAAAACTTCTACTCAAAACAACGGTGGCCATCATTGTGCTGTTAATGAAAACCAAGGTTCAGGTACCTGAAGTAAGCCACACTGAATAAACAGAATAAGACCAGATTGTGACTCCTGGCTTATATTTGGCTTATCTTTTCTACCCTATATATACCTGGACAGGGATGTTCAAATACATGGTAACCCTATTCATTGGCAGATAAATGCTTGTTTAAAACATTACAACAGATCATTTTCATGAATTCCATGTGAGCCATTGTAGAGAGAGACGATAACAATGGATAACAGAAAACAGTTGAACATCAGAAGGATCATGACTCCTGCCATGAGCACTAACGGCTTTCATATTTGGCACCTAAAATAGTTTCCTAGGAAGAAGGGAAAGTCTAACCCAACAGAATATTCAAACCTCTGGATGCTGACTTCTGTTTCCAAAGTAACATGTATTTCAAAGTTCTTTTACATGTGAACCATCAAGACTGTGAACACATTTAAGGCAAGTCCTATTCAGAGTTCAAGCCAAGGTGTTTGACTAAGCTCTAAATTTTTTTCAGGAAAAAAAAAAGGCAGTCTAAATGCTTTGAAAAGAAGTCCAGTGACTGAGAGCAGCATGTCAGGCTCTGTTTTCAACCTCCCTTGTTTATTGTGCAGGACTGCAGGGCCACAGTACTGAGTGAACTGATACCTCTTCCCATAGACATTTCCCAGCTTCACAAAAGCACATCCAGCCGCCTAAGAGTGATATGGCATCCTCCTTATCTCTGCCACCATGTCATACCACTTCTAGGCTTAACAAACCCTTCCATATTCCTTCTTATAAGCCCAAGCAACAAAACATCAATTAACTGGAAAAGAACTCTAATATCCTCTGTGGCAACACACATCAAAACAGAATATTTTATGTCAAAATAAGTATTTACAGCTAAATAGGCTTTCTTTGAAGTCTTAATATTTATTCTGTATCAACCTCAAAATATTATCTAGGGAAAGAAATACCTCACCAAATGATGGGCATATTTTATAATAAATAAAAGTTTCTCTCTTCCCCTAACAATGGCAGAAAAATAATAAGCTTTAACAGAGAAAGTTGTGCAATGATAATCAATACATCTCATGTTGCTACCCATGTACTTACCCAGAAACATTGTTAGCAATGATTTTCAACACAGCATAACATGTTCTCACTGTTGGTACCACCCTGCTTTGCAGTAAAGTCAGCAAAGAGAATTAAATAAGAGCAAGGAAGACTCTTATTGCCACCCTGCTGGATTCCCTGAAATTTCTTTGAAATTAATTGCAAGCTCATATCTGCTTCATGTTTGTTTTGAACTAACAGTCTGCTTTTCTAAAGGTGTTTGAAACCATTTATAATGAAACTGCTTATTTACCACTGTAAATGGTATGTAGGAATACAGGGAACATCTAGAAAAGGATATCACTAATAAAAAGGTGATAATTGTCCTGAAAGACAAAGCTGAGACATGTGCTCCACATTTTACATTCTCTGCAGAACTGTCAGCCAAGGCAAAGGGAAGGTAAGAAGGACAGAGTTACAGGCAGAGGTGAGATGAAGGGAGAGCCAGTTGGGAGAAGACAAATTGCCTGGTTGTTCTTACATGATACAAGACAGCTCTGCAACTCTGACCAGTTACCGAGCCCTGGTTTCCAAACAGGTAGCAGCTCTGACTGCCTGATCAGTGTCTCCATGTAGCCTCAGCCTACTCTTTAATATCATTATATACAAGTAAAATTTATGTTCGAGCATGTGAATTGCCAGAAATATTTCCCTGCTGTCCATATTTCACTTAACAGTTCATTACTCATATTTGTTCTTAAATACACTAGTTTTAACAGCTGTCTCTAGTTTCCATCAGTGTGCCCTAAACTTCCTGTAATAATATTTTCCACCTCATTTCCTCCTTCCTTTTGACTGCAGTATGATAAAACACTGTGTCCGATAAGGGGAAGTGACAGGCTTGTCAAACTCTAGGGCAGGCATTTACATATTGTTGTTTTATTCACATGATTGCAGCAGCTAGCAGAAATGGAAAGATTTGACTTTTCCTAAATAATACATTTTCATTGATTATGATGTTTTATCCTACAATCTGTCACTCATTAACCACCTCTTCTATAGCCCTCAGGGTTTTTGATCTTTGAGTAAATGGGGAAAATGCTTATTCATTGCAAAAAGGAAAAAAAATCTTGATAGGAAAACAGTTGGCATGTGAGCACTGGATTCCAACACTAGCTTTATTTTAGGTAGGATATTTAATAATAGCCATTGATACTACTAGGATGATAAACCCAGTAAATACTTCAGTGTTTTTAATCCCAGTAACTGAAGGAATTTAGTGAAATGTCAGTGGTTCTTCCTTAGATGACTTCAACAACTGCTCCAGAGTAGCATCTGTATTATTTTGCCCGAAAGTCATTCAGGATTTTCACCTGTAGAAGAAAAAAGTGTCCCTCAGTCAAAGTTTTCAATATCATTCTGCTTTAAAGGATGGAGTGTCTTTTTGTATTTGGGGGCCACATAATTCTCAGGCTCATTCATCTATAAACTAAGAGTGCTGGATTTCAGGTTTTTGGTGTTGTCCTAGTCTCTTTTGAAGGAAGAGCTGCAACCAAGAACCTCTGATGAAAATGTCTTCAGGACCTTTTTACTTTATTAATGATAATGAATGTTAGAATGCTTACTCCAAGGAGGAATTATTTCCTTAGCATGAGATAGATATTACACACACACACACACACACACACACACACACACACACACACCAAAAACTATCCAGCATTTTACTTATTTCAGTTTGGAAGAATAACTTACATATTCTTAACTTAATTTACCTTCTATAAAATGCCAAAGGCTACTAACATTCTTTCCATTCCGGTTCTGGAAAAAGTCTCTGTTTCTGATGATTGAATCCAGAAAAGCTTTGTAGAACTATAGAAACATTTTCCTTGATCTCTGAGGAACAAAGGATACTGCAGAGTTTTTATCTGTCCTATATCAGTGCAGAAATATTTGACCTCAGGTTGGGCCCTCTCTGCCTCACAAACATTTCTACATCAGTAAACTTTGTCCTCATGTCTCTTCATAGCACATGAAGATATTGTTGTTCTAAAGCCAAACCCCCCTCTTTCTAAAGGGATACATTAATTCTCCCATCTCTACATGGTGGTATACAAAAAAAGATGTATGTAACTTCGTTTGAATCTGGCTATGGCTTTGGCCTGCTGTAACCCTTTATTAAAGAATTGTCATTCTACAGCTATATTAATCATTCTGAGTCTCTATTTGTGAAACTGAATTTATAAGATAATCTCCCACCTGCAATAATTACAAGTATTAAAGATTAAAATTAGTATTTTTGAAAAAAAAAGTGGATACCCAATGAGAGGCTTGCATATTAAGATGCAATAAACTTTGGTGAGAGTGAACTGGTAAATCACCCCTACTGGCTCCAGAAATCCTCATTGATGAGTCTGGATCATACAAGTCCATACAGGCAGAAATGGAGACAGGAAAAGATAAATGTAACAACCATTTGTCAGAAGAACATCATGGAAGGAAAACAAAAAGCAGTCGCAGCTGTGACTTGAAAATCTTTGCTACACTCCAAGTTTTTAAGCACTGTTTTTTGTTTTGTTTTGTTTTTGCTTTTGTTTTTTGTGTTCTATGTGCCTTTTACTAGCATTAATTGTTGCAGTGTGTGCTTTTGCTAGCATAGTTCCTATATATTTACCTCCAGCATATGGAGTAGAGGCTGCTGACATTACCTTTCCAATACAGTCAAAGCCTAATTGGGAAGACACAGTGTGCTTGAAAATGATTTATGGAGGAGAAAACTTGTTTGTGACTCAGTTGGTATTTACTAATTACTATGAATCTTAAAACTGGAGAACTTTTCAGCAGGATGAGAAGGTGTTAGCATGCTTGGTGGCTGATGTATTTCTACTGTTCATATGCAATGTCCTAATAGAAGCAAGAAAATAACACACACCCCTCACTCCACATTCACTGGGTCTACTAAATTTTAACATATTTATTGGTGTTTTGTAATAATAAAACTTTAAGAAAAGTATTTTAAGTTTATTGGAGATTAAATGGCTGCCACTTTTCTATATTTGCTTTTACTTAGCATATTAGAGTACTAGCAGAGATGCTTAGAAAGATAATTCAGAGAAATTTTGCAATGTATTATCAACTCTTAAAAGTCATATAAAAAATTAAAGGATGAGACCACTATGTTTCTATAAAAATGTCCTTAAAAATACAAACTTCTGTTCTTTTTTATTTCTTTGCTTTTATTTACTTTATTTTTGTTTGTTTTTTGAGACAGGGTTTCTCTGTGTAACAGCTCTAGCTGTCCTAGAACTAGCTTTGTACATCAGGCTGACCTTGAATTCACAGAGATCCTCCTGCCCTCTGCCTCCCAGGTGCTGGGATTAAAGATGCAGGCCTAGTACATGAATGGACTTTAGAAACTCAATCGCCCACGGAGGGATACTCTTTTAGCCTAGATACACGGGAGAGGGCCTGAGCTCTACTCCCAATGATGTGACAGACTTTGATGATCCCCCATGGAAGCCCTCACCCTCCCTGAGGAGTGGATGAAGGGGTGGAATAGGGGTGTCAATGGGGGCATGGGAGGATAAGAGGAAGAGGGAAATAGAATTGATATGTAAAATAAGTTTGTTTAAAATTTAAATAAAATGTATACAATGCAAACATTAATTTATATACAGAGAAAATATATTATTTTAGACCTATAGATAATTATCATTTGCATTGTTTACATTGCTGTGTTACATTTCTGTTGAATGTGTAAATAATAAATATGCTGTTCAGGCTCAATGGCAAAAAAGTTGAATTTTCCCAATAGCTGTGCTTCTTTAGAACTGAGTCTGTCTCCATTCAGGAATGCAAGCATCATTGCAGCAGAACCATTTTTTTTTTTTTTTTTTTAGCTGAAGGGAGATTTAAAAATGTCAGCTATGACAGTTTCTTAGAAAATTGGGAATCTACCTCATGACCCAGCATTACCACTTGGGTGTATACTGAAATGATGTACATTAATATCACAACAACATTTGCTCAACTATGTTCATAGCAGCATTATTCATAATAGCCAGAATCTGGAAACAACCTAGATGCCCCTCAACCACAGAATGAACAAAGAAAATGTGGTACATTTACACAATTTCAGTACTAATCAGCAAAAAAACAAAAACAAAAACAAATACAATGACACCTTGAAATTTGGAGGCAACTGGATGGAACTAGAAAAAAAGCATCCTGAGTGAGGTAACTTAGACCCAGAAAGACAAGCAATGTATGTACTCATTCATCCGTGAATATTAGACACAAAGCAAAGGAAAACTAGCATACAGTCCACAACCCCAGAGAAGCCAGGAAACAAGGAGGACCCTAAGAGAGACTCACATGGATCCCCCAGGAAGGAGAAATAGACCGGACCTCCTGAGTAAATCAGGAGTGGGGCAAAGGAAGGGGTAGAAGGAGATGCTGAGTGGAAGAGGGTGGAGGAAGAGAACATGAGGGAACTGGATGGAGCTTGGGCAGCTCATGTGGCCTCGGGCAATGGAACCAGTATATATCCTTAGTGCATGAACTTGCTCTTTGGAGCTCATTCCCTATGATACATTGCTTAGCCTAGATACAGGGGAGAGGGCCTTGATCCTGCCTCAAGGTGACGGAGCAGACTTTGCTGACTCCCTATGGAAGGCCTTACTCTCTCAGGGAGGGGAAGGGAGTGAGGTGAGGGGATAGGTTAGGAGATGAGAGGAGAGGAGGGAGGGAAAACTGGGACTTATATATAAAATAAAAAAGATTGTTTTAAATAAAAAGTAAATGTTTAGGAAACATAAAAAGTCAGCCACATTGACAAGAAAATTGTCTTCACTTTATAATCACCAAACATTAGAAAACAAATTAAAATATTCATCATTCATTTCTAAGGGAGAAAAATACAGAGCCAACATGTCCAGATTCAGGTGCAATGACAATCTTTAGGTGTTGTGGATGTCTTATGCATGAGCATTATTTATCTTGGCTCTGTCTCCCCTGGACTCTTTTCTCAACATTACATGCCAATTCCTTTTTCTCCTGATTTGGGGCAAATAGCATAGTTCATCTTGATTATGGTGAATGTCTGTTTTCTCATTACAAAATAATCCCATCATCTTTACAATCCCTGTAGAGTCTGTGGAATTGCCCTCTATTTACAATACAGTGGCAAAGGACTACATTTCCCTTATAACTTAGTTAAGATTGTAATACAATAAAAATCATTTACAATGAAAACAAGTCATAAATTTTAACCCAAATATTGGTCACTTTCCTAACTCACAGGAATGAATGAAAAGCACGAAGATGAAATAAGCATGATGAAATTCAAGCTTGTTTCCAAATCCAAGGAAATCTAAGTAAATTTAAGGTCAGAAAGCAGGATAGAGATGAAACAGCCAAGAAGCAGAATTCTAACAAACTACAAATCTTAGGTCTCCAGTGGTGAATCATTGAAGCCACGTGATGGGATAAAGTCTAATACCAGAAAAGAATTGTGGGCTTTGAAGTCAGCTGTTGGGCTTGACTTCATGTTCTACTTTTCCTTAGCTTCGTCTTGGGTATGTTACTTAAATCCACACACAATTTCTCTTTCCTTACTTCTATCTCTTTTTCTCTCCCTTTCTCTTTCTTGTATAAGGATAACAATACCCATTTGATAAGCATTTGAGGAACAAAACTTAAAATTGAAAATCAAATGCCCCCACCCACCTGGCATTTAACCGACATTCAATTATGTGTTCTTTATCCCATGAGTTGTTCAGGAAACGGTGATCTAATTGCTTTGTCTTTTTAACATAACATTTTGCTAGTGCTTAGTAATCACTGCTGTGTTAGTTCCTTCTATAAAAGCTTTCTTTTTATCAAGATTCCCTTTAATAGTTGTGCATGTTGCATGTATTGTATTTGTTGTGTTTATAGAGTATGTGGAGAGGAGTGTGTATGAGTATGATATGTCTTATGTTCATGTACTCTATTGTCAGAGTTCTTCACATAGAGTTTCAAGAAGAAAACACAACACAGAAAAATTATTTTTTTCTAAAGATGCCATAGAATATTTCTTTTCAGCTATTTAACTATATTCTACAAAAATTTACTATGTTTGTAAAAGAAATAGATACTTCATTTTTATTTTAAAATAAATTGTAGTACCAGGTGTAGTGGCAAAAGCCTTTAATCTCAGCACTTGGGAGGCAGATGCTGGCAGATCTCTATTAATTCAAGGCCAGCTTGCTCAACATAGTGAGCTCCATGACAGCCAGAGCTTCATATTGAGATCTTGTCTTAACAAAAACACCAGAATAATGATAATAATAGTAATAATGATAATAAATGAGTTCTAAATGCCCATTCTTAGAAACCATGACAATTATAGAGAATGTCTTCTACTATTAGAAAAAATATAGCATTATTGGGAAACTCTATTTGTTAAACATACAAAACAGTTCTTAGAGTAATCCAAGAATAGTTCCTCAAAAAGTAGAAGCACTTTATATATGCCAAGCATGGCAGCACACACCCCTGTTACGAGCAGGTTTTTTCCTGCTGGTCGGTCCCACGGCCATGCCAGCCCCCAATAACAGGTTGAGACTATATATTTGATTAATACTGTTGGCCAGTTACTAAATTCTTATTGGCTAGCTTTGTCTTAATGATTAACCCGTTTCTACTAATCTAAGTGTTTCCACTCGTAACACACCCCTAATCTCAAGACTCAGAAGGCAGACAGGGTTACACATAGAGACTCTGCCGCAAAAAGGAGAAGGAGAATGAGGAAGAAGAGGAGGATATATAAGGAAGGAATAAGCATCAGACAATTTTCAGAGACATTAAGAACTGGCAATGGAACTACATGAAATTAAAAGTTAGTGCATAGTAAAGCAAACAATTCCTGAGATGAGGAGAGCAAACAGCATAGGAGAAAATCTTTGGAAATTATTCATCTGACAGATAAACAATATCCAGAATACATAAAAATTTTAAACTTGATATGTAAAAACTTCAAATATTTTAATCAATAACCAGGAATACAAGCTGTTCTCCAAAGAGAAAATACAAATGGCCTATGAAAAAATTCAGTGTCATTTGACATGAGGAATCACAGACCCAAACTATCTTCTCTTACTCCAGTCTAGAAAATAAGTAACAAATATTGGAGAGGGTATGAGAAAAATGGAACATGTCTACATTGCTGGTGGTTATGTAAACTAGTGCAGCTACTGTAGAGGGTTCTCAAAAACTAAAAGTAGAAATGCCATATGGCCTAGCTATACCATTTCCTGATTTATACTCAAAAGACGATAAGTCAGCACACATCAGAGGTACTTACACATCTGTGATCATTGCTGCAGTGTTCACATTACCCAAAATGTAGAACCAGTATAGCTGTCCATAAACAGATGAATATATTTTTAAGTGTGGTAATATACATAATGAAAATTCAGTCACAAAGACAAATTTTTATATGATTTTCAAGAAAATGGATTAGGTTGGAGATCATCAAGTTAAGGAATTAGGCCAGATGTAGAAAGAAAAATATCACATTTCATCTCATTGGTTGGAATCCAGATTTAATATAGAAAAACAAAAGCCCAAAAACAATCCACAGCATGACAGAATATATTTTGAATAGTAAGGGGACATTGGAAGACATCAAAGTACAGGAGATACATTTATCGTAATGAATGAAACCAATTAGTTTTGTATAATAAAAGAACACTGAAAAAATAAACAGAACAAAAAACTTCTACAGTTACTTTTGTTTAGTTTCTTTGTTAATCCCATTCTATTTATGTAGAAAGTAAAGGATTGAAGAGCTTGTAGTTAATACTAGTAGCTTAATAAAACACATTCTTTATACATGTGTGCAATCACTGCTAGCCTCATTTTCTTCTTTGGGCCCACTTAGATGCTTCTATACTACATATTCTGACCCTCCCTCAGTTTTCTATTTAAGAAATACCTAGTTCACAGGAGTAGTGAGAGCATAGCTGAGATTTTGCATCAGTCTCATTATTAAGACCTGGGTTGGTGAGGAAGTTGACAAACAAGAGCTGTTGCCCAAATGTTAGAACTTGGTTTGTTCCAAGCACAGGACAGAGTAAATGAAAGTTTCATATTTTGTCAGAAGCAATGGTGTAAAGCCCCCTCACCACATGGCATTCATACTAAATACAAGAGCAAGGTGGATTTATCGCTTAAATTTATTCCTAATGATTTGTGTCCTTCACGACATCAAGACTATTTTGGATATTGGCACTATGCTGATTTAAAATCAACATGTCCATGGTTTCTAGATCTGTATCTAATCAAGGCAGTTAGGGATGCTTCCTGAAGAGTGAACTATATTACAAAGCACTGAATACAGTTCCCAAGGTGCAGTAAGATATGTTATCCATATTTATAAGGAACTAAATTTGTTGTTATGTATTGTGTATCAATTTGTGTCTAGCCTCTGATTTATATAGCCTTCAACATCTACCTAGTGCCAAATAGCATGAAACAATTCATAACATGAGCTCCTACAGGAGCAATGCAATGAACCTAATCTAGTGTACTATAGAGGAGAACCTTGTACTTTGCTCTTTGTCAACTCTTTTTGCATCTGCACAGCTGAACGTGAGTTACGAGTCCAGCCCTAGCAAAAACATATGGAAAACATTACTACTGGCATGAAGACATTTTGCATTTTGTGTCCATTCTGATAAAGAGTCTGATATTTCTCTCTGGAGTATTTCTGACCATGAAACACAGACCTGTAAAAGGAAGCTCAAATAATTTAGTTTATTGAGTTTTCATACTGCTGAAAGCTACTTCCTATGATTTTATCTTACAGGCATCCTGAGAAGCTTAAAGAAGATGAAAATGAAAAGAGATGCCTTGAATTAAATTCTTCATTTGTCTAGTTTTTTTTGAAATGTTTATATAACAGGGATTTGAGAGGAAAACCAGATAAAATGGAGATTTTGATTATAAAATGTAGTACATTCAAAAATTCAATATTCCTTCCCCAAAGAAAGATGTTAGCAAAATAAATTAAATGGAAATTCTCAGCATTGGTTTTTTTTTTTTGCCACAGTTCAGTTGAGAAATTTTGTCCATATTGATATCAAGATAACTGAGATTTTAAAAGAAAATCAACCTTGTAAACCACTTCACCAATATTTCCTTCTTAACAAAATAAAATTAATTTGGACATACTCATTACAATTCCTTTGACATTGTGAAGGCAAATACATTTCACCTCTTACAGCTGTGCTGCGGTCTGAGATTTAAGTCCACATACAGTAGATTCAACAGAGGGAAAACAAATGAATTACTTCTTGCAAGTTTTGCATGACTTGATAGCACTAGTGGAGAAATGAAGGCCCCCCCCAAAATGTCTTAGAGGTCAGTTATGGCATACCAAACTGAACAAAGGTTAGCTTCTTCTTAGCTGAATGCTGCAAAGGGACTTAAAAGACGAGAACTGTTTTTCCCAAGGTTCAGTATTCACTCAAGCTTGATTTATAAAGAAAATGCCCTTTCCTTTTGTCCTAGCTTGTTTTCTGTCGCTGTGATAAACATGTGACCAAAAGCAACTTGGGAAGGGAAGGATTCCTTCCACCTGACACTTTCCTGTCACAGTCCATCACTGAAAGAAGTCACAACAGGAGCTCATAGTAGAAACCTAGAGGCTGTAATTGAAGCAGAGGCTATGGGGGAGCTTTTGAGTACTAGTCTACCAACACCTTGCTCAGCCTGCTTTCTTATACAACCCAGGATCACTTGTCCAGAGGTGGCAGCCCCTCACACAGTGTACTGGGCCCGCACACAGCAATCATCAATAAAGAAATGCCCTCTATATATTTGCCTGTAAATCAGTCTGGTTGGGGCATATTCTCATGTGATGTTTCATCTTCCCAAGTATATCTAGCTAGTGTTAAGAGGACAAGAGTTAATCAGGACACCTCTTTTAGGGAAGTTGGTTTAGACCTGAGAGTTTTATCTTTGCTTTTAAGAAACAGTGTAAATGTCAGAGAGATCATCATATACCTGCTGCTTTTCCAAACTGTTAATTCAGTCATCCATATGCTAAAAATTTCTTCTTCACAAAGCTGTCCTTTAATTTAGAAGGTTGTTTTCAATGGCCTACATATTGTCTATTTTGAGAGAATGCCTTTAAACTGTTATCCCACTGTTGAGTTTAGAGTTGATTGCTAGAATAATGCTTTCACATTTATCGAAATGATAAGCTCTATACATTTGTTAGTACCAGGTTGACATTTAAATACTTGCTTCAAAATATTCTGATAGATACACTTTTTATCAGTGGTATCCCTAGAGGGATTGTCTTGGTACATTTCAGAGTGTGTCTCACAGCCCCTGTACAAAGGAGACATGAATGCTGGGGAGATATCAATGCAGAAGCAGGAAGTTTGGTGTGCACATTTCTTTGCTAACTAAGCATTTGATGTGATTAATTGGTAGACTTTCTCAAGTCACTCTATGATTGGCCACTCTGATTTCAGTGGAAGTCTAGTTTTTAAAATATATTAATTAGGTGCTGCTAGCTAGCTAGAACTGCACCATAACGTAGATGATTCATATCAGATAGCATGAGAGTTTTTACCAAAACCCAGTCACACCTTTATTATCTTTGACAGTTTGTGATGCAGATGTTTCATTCTTGTGTGAAATATAGATGGCAATTGTTATAAAATACTATCCTGGAATCAGGCTGATTATTCTTTGTTATTTAAAATGTCATGTGGTAAAGGTTATTTCCACTCATTAAGATTAAACGCATGTGGCCATATGTTAGAACACTTTTGAATTGAAAGTATATGCAACTGAAATTATCAACAAAACTCAGATATACTGAAAGAAAAATAACTTCCTTTTTTATTCACCAAAGCATCTTCTCTCAATTAAAATGTCATTATATTACACTCTCACTTGACACTTCATTATGATAAATCTGATACTGAAAACAGTAAGTCATTCTATATATAAATTTGATGTCATTTTGATATTAAAATGAGTAAGGCCTGTCAATATTCTAGAAACAGTGCATCAGAAAAGAGGATTATTGGTTTACCCAAATAATAATGTAACCATTAAGAGGGTAACATTTTCCAACTGCAATTACATGTCCTAATTTTAAAAGGGCTATCATTTACAATAATTTGGCAGATTTGGACCATATTTCTTTCAAAAATTCATTTCTTCATTATGCCTCAAAACAATTTATGGTGCATTTATGTTGGTGAAGATAATTTCCTTTTTTATTGTGAATGGAAATCAGTAATTACATACAATCCCATTTTCTGCAGACATAAAGTTAATTCATGGTTGTAATTTTATACAGAATGTTAGCTTCTGTTAGTTATGATGAAAATGTAACTGTGGTAAATGCCTCCATTATAACTGAATTTCCTTGGACTTGATGGAAAAAGAAACGTTGACTTTATAATAACAACTCCATGGGTGACTGTGACATGCCTTCAGATCACTTCACTCTGCTAGCAGTGTGGACTATCGTTCCTGCTTACACGTTGGCTTTGACTGGAGACTCTATATTCCCTTCTGCCTTCCCTCTTCCTGTGCTGTGCCACTTCCGGTGAGCAGTGCTTGTTTTCTATTTTGGGATTTTATAGCTACAATGTGTAGAACATTATAGTAGTTATTTCATGTTGATGGTATGTGAAATGAGAAGACACATAAGCAATTTTTTCTTATTTATTGGATTTGTAGGTACACTGCCACTAGTTAGGAAATCACCCACCAAGTGATGTAACAAAACACTTTTTCCTACCCAACCTTCTGTCAATAATTACTAATACTAGGAGAAGACATAGAATAAAACAGAAAAACAGAAAGGAAAAGAAAAACAGAAAGGAAGGAAGAAAGAAAAAAAAACAAAGAAATGATTTTTAATTTTCACAGAAATTCTTCTTGAAACTTTGTTAGGAACTGTTCCAACTTATTAATTATATTTTTCTTCCACACTCTTAACAGGGAATGTTTCTCCAGTAGTTTATTTTTTTAAAAAAATAATTCTCTAAGTTCTTGTATTTTTGTGTATATTTTAAACATTCCTTGTTAAATACAATGCAACAAGGTTCATTATTTCTTATGCTAGTCTAAATGATATTAATATATTACAATTTGCAAAATTTGCCAGTTTGGAAAGACAGCTCAGTGTTAGGGGATATCCTTCTGAATGCTGTGAATATATTTTTCTCTTACTCGTTGATGAATAAATCTGCCTCAGCCAATAGACAGGCAGTATGTAGCCAGGCAGGAAGCATAGGTGGGGCTACCAAACTAGGAGAATTTTGGAAGAGGAACACAAAGAATGAGTCACCAGAGAGGATACCTTGTAGCTGCCAACGAAGAAAGAGGACTGGGTATCATCAGTAAACCAAGACCAAATGAAAATACATAGTTTAATACAAATAGATTAATAATTAAGAGAGAGTTAGTCAACAAGAAGCCTGAGGCATCCACCAATCAGTTTATAATTAATATAAGCCTCTGTGTGTTTATTTGGAACTAAACTAAACGGGAATGAACAGGACAGACACTTCTCAATTATCCAAGTACTCATCTGGGCTTGAAGACCTGAGTATGACCCCCCCCAGTGCCCATTTTTAAAAGCTGAGCACAGTGACACATATTTGTAGTGCAACTAATCCACTTGGTTTAGTACTTATTTTGTCCTTTTATTGACTAGACATATATTTGTTACTCCCACAAGCTTTGTGCCACCACTGCACTAGCATATATTACAGGCAAAACACCATTGTAGTTCACTGGGTTTGTAGCTGGATTGGTGTTTACTCTATACCTTCCTGTACCAAAGATGTTAGCATGTAGGGGTATAGGCACCAGCTTGGCTTCTCTGTGTCCAGTGCATTGTGTATATATTTTCTTCAACAATAATGTGGCCTTGCTTTTAATTTATGGAGAGCAATCAATAGTCATAGCAGCAGCCTGGACTGTTTAGGGGTTCTCATAGGATTTCCTTAGTGAACAACTCAATTAGAAATAATTCCTTCCCAGTACTAAAAGCTTGGTAACAAGAGATAAATTGTAATAAATGATAGTTTTATCATCTTTAAATTTTTTAAGGTTTTGTCTTTATGGCCTAACATGTATGAAGTAGATGCTGTACTACTGAGCTGTACAGCAGATCTTTGAAATATTAGGTCTTTAAAATTTGAAGCATTTTTTGTAAGTTGTGAAGCTGTCCTTGACTCACTGTTTCCCAAGCAGGCCTTGCACTTATTTCTGCCTGAGGCTCAAGAGTAACTATGATTTCAGGAATATAGCAACACACCTGGCTATACTTTACAGCTAAATCGTTTTGCATCTTGTCCATCTTATTGTGTGGTAGAGAATATCCAGCTCAATCTTAAATAGTACCAGGTGAGACCACCAATTTTCTCCTACCTCTGGAATACAATGGAATCTCTCTCTCTAGTCTTTTCATTTTAAGTATTATGTCAGCAATAGATTTTTCAAAGATATCTTATCTGGTCCATAAATTTCCTTGTGCCCACCTTCATTTTCCATTTCCTATGAGATATTATCAGGAATGTATGATGAATTTTGCCAAGTACTTTTTCTATGCCAATTGATATAATGAATGTTATGAATTGTATTGATTTCTTTCGTTTTAAATGTGGAAGCCACTAAAAGATGCATTCAACTTGGTCATAACATATTATAATATTTTAATATATTGCTGAATTTGAGCTAAAATACTTTTTTAAATCATGCATGCATGTGGATACTGCTGTGCTTCTTGGTTTCTCATTATGTCCTTGTTTAGCTTTCCAGTCAAGGTCATGCTGTCCTCATAAGCCAAGTTAAGATGAGTTCCCGTCTCCATTTCCTGAAAGACTTCATTTAAGATTCCTACTACTTCCTCCATTAATGTTTTCCAGGATTCAACAGTGAGGCCATCTGCACCTGAAGGTGTCTTTGTGGGAAGATTGTTAATTATAACATTCAATACCCTTAGGAAATATAAAATTATTTTAACGATTTCTTCTTGTGTCAGTTGGCTAATTTGTGGTTTTCAATGAATGCATCCTTTTCAATTGAGTTGCTAGATTTGTGGCTGTCAAGCCGTTCATAATTACAGTGTCTGTGTTGATGCTTCCTCTTTCCATTGAGGTGCTATTTGCTCTCTCCTTTTTCCTCTTGGTCATGAAGTAACTGTTTTTTTTTTTTCAGAGTATGCTAATATCTCCACACAAGCAATATTTCCTTTTTTCCTCTGTTGTTTCTCAGATTCTATTTCTTTTATTTTCTTAAGTTTTATGGTTTTCTTCTAGCTAAAATAAATAAGGTCATTTTTACTCCTTTTAAAAATGCATTTGACTCCTTTCTTGACCATTTTATATATGCAGACACTGTAAACTTTTCTTTTTTCTTTCAGACACTATATCTTGATCAAGCCCACCCCAACTCCCCTTTCTCTCCATGAGCCCCTTCCATATGTCTTTCTCATCTTTATGTCTGCTAAGATGATGCACTGAATCTAATTACTGTTGTCTGCTTTATCATGTACAAACTGCCAGAAGAAGTATGATTCTCATTTCTCCAAATCAATATCTCAGCTAGGGGTAGAGATTATGATCTCCTCCATCATCCATGCTAGAGTAATTTACTGGCTTAATCATGTGTGGTAGGTCTTATGATTGTAAACACAGTTGCTTTGTGTTCATGAATGCAACAGCCATGATATGCCCAGAAGAGACTTCCTAGGATTTCTTTACACCTTCAGGTCTTTAGATTATTTCTATCCCCTCTTCTTCAATATTCCCTGAGTTTTATGGCTGTCTATATAGATATCTCATTTAGGGGTGTGCATTCAACAGACATTTATTTTCAGCACTTTGAACTCATATGAATCTCTCCATTGGTGGTAACCCATTACAGAAAGAAATTTTTCTATCCAAGGCTGAGAGTTCCAATAATCTATGATAATACACATAAATATGTAGAATGCAGTCTAATGACATATCCATTTTACAAAACACCAATAGTACACTCCTTCCACAGCCATGAGTTTTTTGATAGGTTTACAACACTAGGTACGAATTCCCTCCTGTAGACAGGCTTCAAATTCAGTCAGAAGGTCATTGGTCCTCCCCAAAGCCCCATCAGAGTCATGCCATTATTTTACCTATGAACACTTCAGTATTATAACATGAAAGATCTACCACAGAATAAGCCAATTGATGATTTTTCTCCCCAGTACCCTGCAAACATCCCTTCATTTTGAAAACTGGAAAGTAAGGAAACCGTTTTCAGGTCATCCCACCTTTATTTTTGTGTCTGCTGCAGTCAAAGTGTGTGCAACTTTACCTTCCACTTGTAGCCTGCAACCAAAAGCAGGGACAATGGATTTTAGGACCCCTAAGGCTGCCCTGACCAATATTCTTCAGGGAAGTATCCCACATCTGACAATATGGCATTTATTTAATAACCAAGGTCTTCTGAGCGAATCTTTGTCTACCAATACAGAATATTTCCATCTGAAGTCCTTCCCTTAAAATCAAACAAACAAGCAACAACAAAAACCACTTTGTAGATTTTAGTTAGCTTACAAAGTGACAGGTTTCCAAACAGCTGTTTCATACATGCTTAGCTTTACTCAGCTTACCCTGTACTTCCTCCTTTTCTACTCATTCCTTTCCTGTTCTGGCTCAAGCCTTTAGCACCCAGTGTTCCCTGATACTTCCAAATCACTTGTTCTGCCATCATTACCACCCTTTCCTGCTTCAGGCCTGTTCCTCTCTCAGCTTTTCTACAGCTTTTGATGGTAAACTTTTGGATTTTTTTTGTTGTTGTTGTTGTTGTTTTTGGTTTGTTTGTTTGTTTGTGTTTTTTTTTAAAGAAAGGATGTGACTAGGGTGGCTATTCTTGTTGTATGGTAACCTTCTTCTATTTCTAAACATTTTCTATTTTCATTTCAACTGCAAGTTATTTGGGTTCTTAGCTTTATTTAAATCTTGGTGTACTTCCTGAAATTCTGATTCTTCTTACAAATTCCTAATTCTTTATATGAATGTGCTTCTTGCTTTAAATACTTTTTGATCTCTCTCTCTCTCCCTCTCCTTCTCCCTCTCTCTCTCTCTCTCTCTCTCTCTCTCTCTCTCTCTCTCTCTCTCTCTGTGTGTGTGTGTGTGTGTGTGTGTGTGTGTGTGTGTAGGCACCACTTAGCATAGGTGCTAGGATTCGAACTCAAGTTCTCTGGAAGAATAGCATGTACTTTTAATCTCTAAGCCTTTTTTTTCAAGATTATCTCCCTTTCCTGATGGGAGATGTTATTCTGTATATATGTTTCTCATACTGGTTAATAAAGCTCTGTGGCCAATGAGATAGCAAGATAGGCGGGGCTAGGAGACAAGGAGGAAAGAGGAAGTGGGAAGGAGGAGTTGAGATGTAGCCAGGGGAAGAAGCAGCACGCCTGCCACGGCTCCCTGATAAGACGACCATGTGGAAATACTTAGATAAGTAGAAATGGGTTAATAATTAAGGCAGAGCTAGCCCATAAACAATAATGGTATCTGGCCAACAGGGTTGTATCAAATACAGAGTCTCTGAGTGTTATTTGGGGCTGGCGCGGCTGTGGGCCCAGACTGGCGGCAGGACCCGCTGCAACCAGCAGGAACAACCTGCCATAACATAATGGTGTCAGAACTGGGATTGAGAACTTTCACTTAAAACTTAACAAAACTTAAAAAATAGTTTTTAGAAACAAGGGAACAGAGACTAGCAATACTTCTTGGTAGCAGCATTTTCTCGGTTGGATTTGTTTTGTTGTAGACAGAGATTTGCGCGGCTCCTTTAAGAGAGGTTCCCAAAATTAGCATGAGCAGCAAAAAAGCCGCCTTGCTTTTAAAGAGCTCTGCTAACAATTCATTGGTGTGTACAAGAGCTGCAATGAAGGTTTACACTGTGTTTTAAAAAATACGCTGGCTTGGGAGAGAAAAATAAACAGGATACAATGGTTTAAAAAAGAAAAAAGGAAGTAGAATGAATGGGTATGGTGGTGCACACCATTAATCCCAGCACTAGGCAGACAGAAGCAAACAGATCTCTGTGATTTCAAAGTAAACCTGGTATGCACTGAATTCCAGGACAGATAAAAGTTACACAGAGAACCCCTGTCTCAAAATATATAAAAATAGAAGTAGAAGAGAAAGAATAATTAAAAAAGCCATATAAAGATGGAAAGCACAGAGAAATTTTGGATACTATACGCGATTCTGTTGTCTTTAAATTATTTGATTGCTGAGAAAATAATAACTGCTGATAAAAGAAATGCTGCTGGATTAATTCAATTTATATATTTTAAAAATGCTTTGACTCCAAAATTTAAGCCTAAGGACAAGTTACTGGGGAAAAGGATTTCTATTTCTTTTTTCACAGAAAATGAAAAGCTGAGGATTCTTTCCAGACTTACGTGGTTTGATCAAGCAAGACCCCCTGAAGCAACGTCAATGGGACATTGCAACCTTACAGACCACTGCAGCCAAGATTTCTGGGTCTTCTTTGGACCCCCATGACAGCGCCCTCTACCAGCAGGAAGTAGTTTGGAAAGAACGACGCCCAAATTCCCAAATATTGTTTATAAATGTTTGTTTTCATTTAAATGGACTTGGTTATAAATGTCTAATGACCACAAACAATCTTTTTAAAGGTAAAAAGGGAATTATGGTATAGATATGAATACATTGCTTTGAAATGGATTTTCTTTTATTGATACAATTAAGGTCAATTTTGTAATATGTATATTTCTCCTCTTGTTTAGGTATTGTGTTTATATAGCTCATTGGAAAATGTATAATTTAGTACAGATTAGAGAGTTACCTATAATAGTCAAACTTGGACTTAAGTTAGTTAGGATTTCTAGATATACAGAGATGTATTTGAGATCAATAGGCATTCTTCAAACCTTTCAAAGACCTACAGAATATGGCATTTAAAATGGTTTAGGGTTTTTCTTGACAATGAGGCACAACTGCTCCTGGTAACACCACCTGCATCAAAAAGGAAGATGGACATTGAAGAAACTCGTTATGAAGTTTGCTTCTAATATGGCAAGACTAGCCATTTGGGCAAGGTACTGCTCTTCTGGACTGTTTGACTTTATGTTGTAGAAACTGGACATGCAGGACCCACAAAAAGGTGACTGCTGATGCAAGATGGACATTGCTACAGGATTCCTGCTTCATGGAAGAGGCTGCCAGACAGCCAGACAGTCTACAGGACCCAGAGAAAAGTTTCCTGCCTTGTTGAGGAGTCTGGACACACACTATGGCCTATGGGCTGAAGATGGAACATTACAGAAGAACTTCGGGTGACTGACCAGGCAATGCATTGTCTCTGTCATTTCTAGAGTTTATATATTATCCTTCTGTGGTCTTTGAAGGAATTGAAGACAGATAGTTATGATTATAGTTTTCCTTAGTTAGGATTAAAGATAAGTTACATATAGGACTTTAGACTCGCAAAGATAGGATAGATGATATTTTCTTAAAGTCTTACAAAATGTTAATGGACTAAATATTGTTTACTATGATTCTTATTTGATAACTGTTGTATGATATATTTTGCTATGTTAAGGTTAAACCCCTTCTTTTACTTTAGACAGAAAAGAGGAGATGATGGGAGATGTTATTCTGTATATATGTTTCTCATACTGGTTAATAAAGCCCTGTGGCCAATAGGAAACAAGATAGGCGGGACTAGGAGCCCAGGAGAAGGAAAGAGGAAGTAGAAAGGAGAAGTCGAGATGTAGCCCAGGGAGGAAGACGCCTGCCGAGGCTCCCCGATAAGAGGACCACGTGGAAATACTTAGATAAGTAGAAATGGGTTAATAATTAAGACAGAGCTGGCCCATAAACAATAATGGTAACTGGCCAATAGGGTTGTATCAAATACAGAGTCTCAGAGTGTTATTTGGGGCTGGCGCGGCTGTGGGCCCAGACCGGAGGCAGAACTCGCTGCGGTCAGCAGGAACAACCTGCTGTAACACTTTCCTTTAATGATATCCTTTTCCTCTTGAAGCCAACTGTATTGGATGTCACAGGCACAGTTCCTGTTGTGTTCAGTGCTTCCCCTTAAGCTGCCTACTGGTGGATAAAAGGCACTATCAGGAAACATGAAACAACTTATCCTCTGTTTCATTTCCAGTTTATGAGTCTCTTTAGATTAGACCTTTAATGAACAGTCATGTAACACAGTGCTTACAAAGCAGTACTTATGTCTCCCTGAACATGAGGTTTTTGAGAATAATTGTTCTGTCTCCTGATTCTTCTACGTTGACTACATTTTGTTGCTGTTGTTCTCTTCTATAATTTGCATATTCATGTTTTTGTGTGTAATGTAGCATGATGGGTTTTTTTGGCCTGGCTAGGTCCTGCCACCATTCTCTGCCCCAAAGAAACACACAGACGCTATATTAGTTATAAAGCTGTTGGCCGTTGGCTATGGATTCTTATTGGCTAGCTCTCTCTTAAATATTAACTCATTTTTATCAATCTAAATATTTTCTCACTGTCTTATCAGAGAAAGGCCTGGGAACCTGGTACTCTTCTGGGGTCCTACATGGTGACTGACTCAACGTGTCCACAGAGAAGAGAAGAGTAAAGAAGAGAGTGATTTCCTGTTCCTGATTATATTCTAATTCTGCCAAGCTACACATTTTCTGGGATCACATGACAATCGTTCTCTGCTTACACTTCCCAGAAACCTCCTTGTCTCCTAGTCCCACCTATCTTGCTGTCCTATTGACCAGCAATGTTTTATTCATCAACCAATAAGATAAACATAGGCACAGAAGAACATTACCCATCAGTGTAACATATGTGCAGGGGGACTTCCCATTGAATATGAAGGCAGATATTAATTTTGGTGTCTCTCTATTTCTCACCACCATAATTTTTCAAACAGAGTCTCTCTCTGAATGCATAGTTCACCAACTCAGCTCAGCTCTTGGCTAAGTGGTCTTCAAGATCTACCTGTATTTGACTCCTGCACTGATACTGCAGGTCTATGACACTGAGCTTAGTAGTGGGTACTGGCAATATGCACTCAGGTCCTCAGCTTCTCTGAAGAACACTTTACTGACTGATCCATCTTTCTGCCCATATATTCACTTCTTAAGAATTATATTTTATTTTACTTGTAACTTTATATCTATGGATTATCTGTTCAATGTTGATATTTATAGTCCTTCTTATGCAAATTTACCACATCATTTATAATAGAAGTGTGATGACTAACATTATGTTTTAGTTTAAATTACTGTGCTTACGAAATCTATAAAACAAAAATGCCTCTAACCTGTAAGTCCAGCTTGACTAAGAACAGATAACTTCTTGGAATGCTGGGGACTGTTGTTCATGTACTAAGTTGGTTGGCCCAAATGCACAGGATGTATACTTGATTGCACATAGGCAGGAGGGAAGTAGGCAGGAAGTACATCAGGATATATGCTTGCCTCATTCAATATGATTGAAGGAAGGTGGAAAGTACACAGTCTTGCAGGTTTTACCTTTATAAGCCCCCAACTAATGTAATTTGGTGCATTACTCAATGCATAGGTCTTGGGATGGACCTGGTCAATATCCATGGTCCTGGATAATGAAGCATCATATTTGTTAAAAATATATTAATAGTCAGACTGGTGAATCTCTGAATGACCTCAGATCCATAACACTAGACTAAAATTCCAAATCTCAATTTCTTACTATCTTCAGGTGTTTCAGATATTTTTAATTCTGATTCTATACTCATTATGAACTTCAAAAACACTTATTATTTTTTCCTCTAAACAGTCAGTCATCTTTTTAAATATTGTTGTTATAAAAACAGAGTAACTTGCTACAATCACATGCCTATATTCTGGTTTCATCTGTCTGTTTTTATGTGGACTTCTCAATGGCAGAACTCACCTTCCTCTAACCTAAAGTTTTGCCTTTCATGCTTCTCTACTTCCCTTCTGCTGATGCTATAGTCTTCCTTGACTGAGAAGATCCTCCTTTGGTTTTTATTAACAATACTATTGTCTACTACAAGTCTCAAGTGTGAATACTGATTTTAAATAATTTAAGTTCTTTCTAGCATTATCCTGGCACAGTTCTGATAAATCCTTTAAACCCATCCTTATTATTAGTCCCTTGCTTGTTTTGGTTCCTCCTTAATTTTATTTACTTTTAATTAAAACACACATTTTCCCTTTCTCTTTCCTCCCTCCAACCTCTTCATGCCTACTACCCTTGCTCTTTCTCCAATTCATGGACTCTCTACTCATTTAAGTTTTAAAATTCTCTCCTTTATTTGAAATTTTGACAATATTGTATTCAGGTTTGTCTCTTTATGCTGTTGTCAATTACACTATTTGGGTTTTGCTTTGCTTGTTATATGGCAACATCCCATATATTCAGTGTTCCCTTTTCTATATATATTTTCTGACTGTCTTTTCATTTTATTCATATCTTTCTGTTACTTCACTGAGCACATTTGCACAGCTACTCAGGTTATTCACTTTAATAATTTCTACAACAGTGTGATCATTAATTCAGGGTTGTTGTTTTTATGTGAGCTATTCTACATGTCATGAGCTACAATTTTGTTGTTTATAGACAGATCTCACAATGTAGCCTAGGTTGGCCTTGAACTCTTGCTTCGTCGGCCACAGCTTTTCAAATGCTGGGATTATAGGTGTGTATAATGTGAATGCTGTGCCTTTCAGAATCTGAACTTTCTTTTAAAAAGGCCTTCATGTTTTATCCCTCAAGAATTTATCTCCAAGCTAGTCTGGAGTTTTGCTACCAATGATTTAAAGTGAGTTGTTCTTTAAGGACACATCAGCTCTATTCATAAGTCCTAGAGTTTCTGAGATTCTAATTGATTAACTTGGCAAGACATTTTCATATGATATTATCAGAACTCTCATTTTTTTTATACTCTATTGGTTCATAAATAAAGCTGGTTTGGTTAAGCCTTCATGGAATTTCATCATATATATATATATATATATATGTATATATATATATATATATATATATATATGAATTAATGTTTAGTCTGAGACCAAGAGAAATCACTATGTAGGTCTCTGCATCTCTTTCTCTGCCTACTACCCTCTGCTGGTTTAGTAACCCTGAACTCTTCATTTCCTTCTCCTGCCAAATGAGAAAATTACTTTCTGACTACCACTGCTCCATGACTGTCTAGAAAATACCTGACACAAACTCCACCCTGGGAACATATGGAGCTGCTGACATACATTTTCATTATTTTGTTTCTCATTGACTGCAAAAAGCAGCTTCATCAATTTTATCAATCAATATACAGGGTTGTGGTTGGAATAAATGTAGGTTGTCCATTACTCTGTCTTTTTCAGAACTGGAAATAAATTTTAGTCATATTTACTTCCCAGTAAATTTTATTGGAACTATGCAGCAAGCCTACAACAATAGCTTTCCTTTACCTGATCTTCTTTGTTTTCAGAAGCAGAAGAACTCGATTATTTGACCAAAATGGATAAATTTTCTTAGAAGCATCAGTGACAGCAGGTTTTGAATATTTGTGTATCATAAAAGTATAAAGAATCTTTAGATTTGGTAATAGGAAATTTCAGAATTGCTAAATGATTTGTCAGGGTTCAGAGGATGCATTTAGTGAGAAAAAGACGGGTCTAAGATGAAAACCATGAAGCTTCAAATCTCACTTTCAGAGCCTTAATCTTCTGGGCTGTATTTGGGGCTGAGGGATAATAAGAAATAGCATGGAGGGAGGTCGTTAGTGAATGGCAGTGTCACCAAAGGATTTAATTTAAATGCATCTCATTTCAGACACTGCATCTTTCTCCTCAGAAATGGTTGAAAGAATGTTACATCTTTTAACTCTTTCATCACCAAAGAAACAAGGGAAAAAGATTAGAGACATTTTCAGAGCCTACCTAATGCTCAGCAGCTTATTTCTAAGGACATGCGGCTGTTGTGCTATCCACGGCCACACCTGTCTACCCACATGTAGGTAAGCACAGTCATTTTTTTGTGTCAGTGGGTGCACTGACAAAAAAAAGTAACAGGAAACCTATGAGCATTTCATTTCATTATCTAATTTTTTTATTTTTTTTGCAAAGCATTACTAAGTATTAGGTGTTAATAAGCTAAAATAAATTATTCTAGCGTTACGTGCTTCCATTATCAAGGGCTTTATCCTTCCCTTGCAAAGTACTGATTTACATAATATTTTAACTATCACACTTTTCTAGCCTTTGGAAGGAGAATTCCCATGGTACTGTTCTGGATGTGTAATGTTAAAAGGCTTGGCATTCGTTGCTTTTGCTTTTGCTTTTTCAAGTCTCTAACTGTGAAGATATAAGAAGCGAACCGACAGCAACCACTTCAATGTTTTGCTTAGAAACGCAGTGGAGGATTGTGCGCCAGACACTTCATTCATGTTGAGAAAGACTGAACTCTTCAGGGATCCAAAGTGGCAACAGTCTGCTTTGTGCAGTTTCTCACAAGCCCTGGACCTATATTACATAAAGTCTTTGACATAGGTGCCCTTGGAAAATTCCCATGCCTATTATCAGCCCTATGCTAGCTGCCTGCTTCTAATTATCTTGTTTAACAGCTTGAGAGGAGTTTTCTTTGCCTCAAAAGAAAATATCAGACCAGAGAGGATAGCTCAGTTTGAAATGTTGTGGTTGACAGAAACTAGTTTTAGAGTCCTCCAAATGTCTGAAACCAAATTTAACACATTTGCAAAGTTGAGAGGCCCCAGGAGACTTCTAAGTGGGTGGTTGACTCTCTTGTAGCCATGATGGAATATTGTCAATCTCTTAATGAAAAAGTAACTAAACACCCATTTTACTAATCAAAATTACATGGCACAAAGTTAAAGCTACTTGTGCTTTATAATTCTACTCATAAAAGAGGTTTTAAGAAAAAGAAAAGAATACTGTACAGTTTTGAAAGGTTGAGTAAGTTTCCCTGTCTTTGCCAAGTCTCTGTCTTAGCCCTAAACTATGATGACAACCATGTTTCTTATTTCTGATTCTCACACACACTGCCTCAAATAGCTTCATTCTGTATATTGAAAAGAAAACTTTCTGGAAGGGTAAGGAATGTACTCATGCTGGAGTGAGGGAGAGGCTCAGGAAGCCCACTTCTAGTGGGGGAGCTTAGTAATAGATGGGTGTTTACAGAATTTGTAACAGTTTTCTTCATGGGGTGGGGCAGGGCAGCTAGTAGGCAGTTCCTGTTCCAGTAATTGGCTCTTAACCCCTGTGCTTAATGGCAGTACTGAGTAGACTCAATGCATTAAAAACAAGCAAGCAAACAAACAAACAAAAAAAACAAACAAAAAAAAAGGAAAATATTGGAAGGCAAAAGTGTTTGTCAGGTGTGGTGGGTGGTGGTTCCAACGAAAATGGCTCCAATGGGCCCATAGGGAATGGCACTATTAGGAAGTGTGGCTTGTTGGAGGAAGCTTCACTGAGGATGGACTTCAATGTTTCAGATGCTCAAGCCAGGCCCAGCATCATTCTCTGTTCCTGTTGCCAGCCTATCTGGATGTAGAGTTCTTAGGGGCAGCACCATGCCTGCCTGGTTACTGTCATGCTTCTTGGCATGCTCACAATGGACCAAACCTCCAAACTGAAAAAAAGTCCCAGTAAAATGCTTTTCTTTGTAAGAGTTGTCATGTCATGATTTCTCATTATGTTAGTAAAATCCTATCTTAGGGGTATATAATACAGGAAGACTTGCCAGGAGAGAGTGTGAGAAGAATTTTTAATAAAACTTATGGTATATATGTAAAATGTATTAAACAAAATTTATAAAAGAATTATAAGCAATTGTATACAACTCATAGTAGGACATAACCTAGATAAAAAAATCTAAACCATGTGATCTCAGTGTAGCCATATTTTTAAAGATTTATTTTTAATCATGTGCATGGTTTGTGTAGTGGGTATGTGTATGTGAGTACAGGTGTTTTCAAAGAATGGAGGAGAGCATCAGATACCTCTGAGCTGAAGTTACAGGCAATGGGTAGCCTGCCCTACTCTAAGGCTAGGGACTAAACTTGGTTCCTCTGCAAGACCAGTAAATGCTCTTAATCTACTTTTCACCCCATGCTTTTGAGAGAGAGTCTTATTTAGGCTAAGTCATCCTCAGACTCATTACATATCTGAGGATGAGGGTGATTCTGGACTTCTTAGCATTGTTCCTCCACCTCTCATACTGGAATTTCAGTGTGCATTATCATGCCCCATTATGTAGAGCTCAGGGCTTTGTGTATGTTAGGCAGTCTTCCATCATAGATACATCCCCAGTACGTGTGTGATACATTTTAAACTATACAATAGATATCTATTAAGATGAAGATGGCAACTGAATATTCTCCTTAGTAGTCTCTTTTTCTCCTACACATCACCACATACTGTCCTCAGCGTTTGCATATAGGTAGCTCAGGCTGTCCTCCAATGGATATGTAGCTCAGGCTGGTGTCCAGCTGATATGTAACTCAGGCTGGTCTCAAACTTGGGATCTTGCTGTTTCACCCTCTCAAGAGCAGGGGAGGCAGGCCTGGGTCATCACATTTGTTCACCATTGTCACTTTTTTCACACACAGACTTTCAATAATTTCTGTATTCAGTCAGTTCCCTCTTCATATCTACTTCTTTCTCCCAAAATACTCAGTGATTTTGTCATAATGAAAATATTTTTTAAGCAAACTCCAGTTGTGCGCTATATGGGTAATGTCTCAGGGTGAAGACAGTTTTCAGCATTACGAATGCATGCTTTACAAAGTTAAGTGCTTTCCTTGTGCCTCCAAACTACTTAATTATTTCTTGTTTTTGAAAACAGTGGTCTCAAATCACAAATGTGAGCTCGTTCGATTATACTAAAGAGCTTCGTTCAGATGTACAGTTAACTTTTGTTTTGACACACTTTCACCCTGAGAGTGAAAGAGGAGTGAAATTTTGGATCCAAATATTTTAAATGGTAGGCCACTGTTTAGTGCTATTAACAAGTTTAGCATTTCTCTGAACATTAATTAAGTATATCAGCAATGCTAGCAGTATGTGAGAACATGCAGCTTCAAAGAAGAGCGCATGAAGAAGAAAAGGGAAAGTGGGGGCAGGTTGATGGGAAGGAGTGGGGGTGGATTTGGTCAGAAATGTATTCAGGTGTATATGAAATTTTCAGTCAATAAATTATTTTTTCAATTCCTTTATGACCCGTATACCTAGTCACTCAACAGATTTGAACATACAAGTCAGAAATGCTATGAAATAATCTCTAGAAATAAAAAAAAGTTAAAAAAGAATATCAACAGCTTTTGACATCCCACCATCTCCCCTTAAGTCCCACCTAGCCCACCTCCTGACTGAGGTAACCCAAACTCAGAAAAACAAACACAAGCCCTCATCAAGTAATTGATGGAGCCATATGCAGAGATTAACAACCAAGAACCAGGCAGAGCTCCAGGTATCTAGTGGAAGAGAGGTAAGAGGGGATATATGAGCAAGGGAGGTGAAGATCATGATGATGAAATCTAAAGAGATAGCTGAACCAAGCTCATGGAAACTCATGGACTCTAGACCTACAACTGTGGAGAATCCAGGGGACTGACCTAGGCCCTCCATATGTGAGAAACAGTTGTGAAGCTAGAACTATCAGAGGGGCCCCTGACAGTAGGACCACGATACAAATCTGGTACATGAGCTAGCTTGTTGGAGCCCATTCCTTAGGGTGCTCAGCATTAATGCATGGGAGAGGGACCACTTATTCACTGAGACCTCTTTGAGTGCTTAAATCAAAAAGAAAATATATTGCATTTTCTTTAAGTAGGATGAAGGCATGTGGTGTGTCCAGGGAGTTGATGTGAAATTTTCTGTTCCTGCTTGCTCATTCTTCTTCATTTTCTGCAGGGAGACAAGGTTTGCCAGTTGAGTCAACATTCAGAATAAGAAGTTATTCTACGGGAGTATCTCAGATTAACTTGCAAATCAAAGGAGGTTATTGTCACCCATAGAAGAAACAGTTACTTATTTACACAAAGATTCTCCAGTTTATATAATAGAAATAGGCCAAATATTCTACAATGAGAGAATTGTGAGGTTCAGAAAAATCTAAGGTACCTCACCAAGTCATAGAAATAGTATTTAAAATCTTTGAAAATCCTGCTTGCTTTTCTTTCACATAAAATAAATCATTGTATTTGTATACTTAGGTATTCAGTTTGTTTAGTCAGAAAATTTGTGTTTTCCCCATATTTACACCCAGTATGTACTGGATTTATGTATTAGATTAGCATAAAAGGAATAGTCAAAATGTTATTTTAATTGCTTTACTAAGAAGCATTTCACACACCATGCTGTTTGTTGAATTTCACTGAGCAAGTTGCATGTCGAAATCAATTTTAGTAATTAGCATGAGAAATTTTTCAAATTCCTATTTTTACAGATTTATCTTCTTTTTAATTCTGAGCATACTTATCTACACCTGTGTATGGAGGTGCCTATGGTGGCTGTAGGTATTGGTTCCTGTGATCTGGACTTACAGGTGCTGGTGACCTGCATGAGGTGAGGGTTGGGGACCAAACTAAGATGTTCTGGTAGAACCACAAGTACTCTTGACCATTTAACTATCTCTCCAGTCACTTCAAATAATTTCAAGGGTGACAAGGGATAGTGTCTTTAATCTTCATTTGTTCATTTAAATAATATTTAAAATATGTATGTAGTATGTCCTCGGCACTGTGTTAAGCTTTGGGTACTCATGAGTGAATAATTAAAGTTCCTACCTTTGTAGACTTTTACTCTAGTGTAAAAGACAGATTGACCTACAAAGAGATTGATGGAAAGTGAGCATGAGTTTTTCCAAGTGTTCGCTTTTAAAGTTAAAAATGAAATATCTCAAGTGATGTGCTAGAAGAAAGATAATCACAGGATTTCTCCTTGATGAAGCATACTTAGTACAAAATTTCAAATTAAGAAGGAATCTGTCATGTCTGATTTTTTGTATCTGGAAGATGGCATTTCAGGCAGAACAGAGAGTTAGTTTAATAGCTTATAGAAAGGAAAACTTTGCTTGGATATCAGAAAAGAACCCCTTAGTTCAATCCACTGATTGAATTGAAAAATGACAAAGAATTTAGGAGTCAGAGCAAGGGATTAGAATTCGTTCTAAATATAATATAAAGGCACTAGAAGCTCACAAGTTTTATGCTGAGAATGAACTGAATTACAGTTCTTTACTGTGCATAGTATGCTGTTTTATAGGGTAGTAAAGACTGCGTCAGGAGAAAGTAATGCCAAACTCTTAGAATTGTCAGGTCTGAGATGCTTCTAATAACTAAATTTGACATATTAAGAAGACATTTGGATGTATGACTCTGGAAATTAGTGAAAGTCTTCAACCAGAGATATAAATGTAGTTGACAAGTTTATTGATAGTCTTCAAAGGTACAATTTTATTTAAAAACAAAGAAATATTGACCCAGCCAATTTGGAATTGAAATAGTTGAAGATTAACAAGTATGTAGTCTATGGCAAGAGCCTTGAAATGTAGTTGCCAGGGAAAGAGACTCTGTTATGTAGAAGGTGATAACATCATTATCTCTCAGGCAGTTAAGAATGGAATGTGTGAGACACGCTTGGATTTGACTACATGGGGATATTGATGTTCATGAATCTATGTTAAAATCACAATGAGGAAGTTGTGGGTGGTGAGATATGTATTTGTTTTCTTTATTTTGTTGAATTTTTTTATTTGTAATAGAATATATTTGCCAACATCTCAAGTAGCAAATTTACATGCATTGCCTAAATATTGATTTCTGAAAACCTTATCCAGTCAAAGGACCCAGGTCTTCTAGGTGAAGTGTCAAGCTTGGGAATTGAAACCAGAATGTGCAAGGTAGTCCTTAAGCATCTACTAGTGTATAAAGTAGGGGGCATGTTGAAACACTCATGGGAGAATTATCAAACTACAAGCATTCTACTGATAAGTGTTGGGCTGTCTTGAGAAGTGAATGAAAGCAGAGCTACATAATAACTTATGACAAAAATGTCTTAAGAGTTCATGTCAGTATAAATGAAATTTTAAGTAAAGTAATGGAAAAATGAATATGAAGAAAAACCTTTTATCTTTTAATGTTTGTTTATATTGAGTGTGTGTATGTAGTGGATATACAGTAGCATGTGCATGCTTGATTGTGAGCAAGGATGTGCAGATGTGGAGTCAGAGACGAACCTGGAGAACCCTTTCTCTTCAGGTATTGTCCATATTATTTGTTGAGTCAAGGTCACTCATTACAAATCAGGGTTCACACATTTGATTAGACTGGCTGGGCAGTGAGCCACAGTGTGCTCCCTGTCTCTGCACTCCCAGCTCTGGGATTACATGCAAAGGCCACCATACCTAGCTTTTTTGTTTTGTTTTTAATGTAGGCACTGTAAAATCAATTCTTTGTTCTCATACTTAATATAGCAAGTACTTAGCCGAATGAGCTCTTCTTATATGAACTATAATGAGCCCCTCACACACACACACACACTGCCTTTGGTTTGAATGCTTGTTCCCCTGCTGATAGAATTATTGTGGAAACTGTAGAAGTGTTGGGAGGTTTGGTCAAGCCAGTGAGGTAGGTCTCTAAGAGTAGGCCTTTGAAGTATTTACTCACCCATGAATCCTCATGTATTCCATGCTTTCTAGTCTGTTGAGATTTGGACTACATTTACCATCTATTCCTGAAACCCTGAATATGATTCCCCAACCCCCAATGGACTTAAATGCTCTAAGATGGGAGTTAAAGCATACTCTTTTAAGTTGTTTTAAGCCTTTTAAGTTATTCTTCAGGTACTTTAGTCAAAGCACTTTGGCCTAAGTACTTTATGGATGCTTGGCAAACTTAGGAAGGTAGACAGTAATTTCTGGCTCCTTCTAAGTAGTATGATAATTGTGTGGCAATAGTAGAAGGGGGTAGTTTTCAATGAGCCCACCTAACAGAAGCTATGTCATTTAGGAATTATGGTCAACGTCATCAACGATGCCACGACAAAAGAACATTCACAAAACATTTGATTGATGAGTGTGATATAATGAGTATTATAATGGTGTATTATCTTTGTGATTTTTCACTTAAAACCCATAACCACAATGTAATCATGAGAAAGTCTATGCAGAGTATATTCTATGAACTAGCTAATAAAAACACAGGGTTTTTAAAAACAAGAAAATTGGAACAACTATCAGATTGGAGAAGGAAATATGTAGATAGGTATAATGTGGAAACATAGATAAAGTAACAAAATAAAGGAAAAGGACTTTAGTCAATAATGAGGTATCAATGTTGAGTCAATGATTATTGCAAATATATGACTCTAATGTAAGGATTTAGTAATTGAGGAAATAAACGTAGAGTTCATTAGACTATTTTAGCTGTTTTCTATAAATAAATGTGTTCTAATAGCTTAGTCTATTTTAAAGTTGTTTATCAACAAATTATTGTCTAATAAACAGTGAAGGGTATTGATACAAAGTCAGAATTAATAGGTATTAACAAGAATGCTCAATCTCCTGCATCTCATTCTGCATGTTTACCTGCTACAGCAGCCAGAACAGTATGTTTTATATGAGTTGTTTTTTTAGTTTTGTTTTGTTTTGTTTTGTTTTGTTTTAATTCATGTAGAGGGAAACAAACTTAGTGGTGCTTGCAGAATCAAAGGATATATTTAAGAGTCTCCTGAGCAATATTAATCTGCAGGAACCTGAAATAATTAATGAATTCCATTCAAATAACAGGTGCATATGGGGCTGGAGAAATGGCTTTTGAAGAGGATTCAAGTTCTAGTCCCAGCACACAGCCACCTGGAGCCACCTATGTGTGTAGCTCCAGGAGATCCAACTCCCTGTAATGGAGTCTTCCAGTATTGCACTCAAATGTATACACATCCCCAGACAAAAACACATACACATAATTAAATAATAAAATCTGTGCTATTTTAAAAATGCAGTCCCTCTTTAACAGGTGTGTCTAAATAAAGTAAACAAGGAGTACAATTTTAAACATGCATTTTTTTATTTTTATTATATTACTTACATGTGAGATGACATAGAGTCCAGGGCACTGCTCCTGCTGTAGAAGAACTCATGCACACAAAAATGAAAGCTTCTTTGTTGAAGTGCTGTCAGTCATTCTGAGAGTGAGAAACCATATTACTTGCCTAAATTTTGACTTACTAGGTAGGCTAAAGACCTTGCATGAGTGATTGCTCTGATGAATAATAATAAGGAGACATTTATCCTAATAGAAACTCAAATGCAGCCTGAAATTTGGGGATATTACAGAAAGAGTAAACATAGGGAAATATTACAGGGCAATAACCAGGCAATAACTAATGGTTCCCTTATTTACTTTTCAATAGTTTATAGGTGACATGGATTTTCAAAGAATTATGTTTAAAAAAAGTTTACAGGCAACATTTTGCCTAACATTTTATTTTTAAAACTTAATTGCAAACTGTTTTTATTCTATACATCTTAAATGCATATTAGTTTCCTGATTTAAACCAGCTTTTAAAACATTGCTGATATGTCTTGGGTGAATTAGAATGAATCACCTTTAAATGTCAAGAGCTGTCACTGAATTAATAATATATTTGCATTTCTGTGATGGTGGCATATTTATTGGTTTGTTTAATATAAATTAGGGCTTTTGCATTGATCTATGATATCACTGGAATATCAACTGTTAAAATTAAGTTATTTTAAATAGTCCCTCATAGAAATACATTTGGGTTGAAATTTCTTCATATGATTCATGTTTCAGAAAACATAAAGAGTAGAAATTAGTTACAACAAGAATAAATGGCTCACAACATTGAAAAATTGACTCAATTAAATTATGTCATGGATTGTTGGGGTCTTGACAGGAGACATGTAGAATATGGAAATATTGTTTTTTATATTGCTGTCATGCAAAATAAGGCAAAAAACCATCTTGATAATTTTAGACACTAATTATTAATACAAATATTTAGATTAACAAGAATGTCCATAACAACTATAATATAAACAACTTGAGTAAACAATCTTAAGTCCTTAGAATACAGTATTTGATAAACAACAGCATCCCAGATGATCCAAAATTCAAAACAGCTGGGACAAAGCAGCCTTACAGACTACAGCCAATATTTCTGCACCTTCTTAGGATCCCCATGACAGTGCCCCCTACCAGCAGGAAGCAGTTTGGAAAGAACAACTCCCAAATTCCCAAATAATTTATAATTGTTTATTATAAACAATTGTTATTAATTGTTTATAATTGTTTGTTTTCATTTAAATGGGGTTGGTTTTAAATGGTTAATTATCACAACCAATCTCCTTTTAAAGGTAAAAAGGGGTTTGTGGTATAGATATGAATACTTTGTTTTAGAATGGATTTTCATTTATTGATACAAATTTAAGGTCAATTTTGTGATTAAGTATATTTCTCTTCTTGTTTAGGTATTGTGTTTATATAGTTCAGTTAGGAATGTAATGTATAATTTAATGGAGATTATAGATAGTTACCTATAATAGTCAAAACTTATAGTTAGGTAAGTTAGGATTTCTAGATATATAGGGATGTATTTGAGATGGATAGGCATTCTTCAAACCTTTCAAAGACCTACAGAATATGGCATTTAAAATGGTTTAGGAATTTCCTTGACAGTGAGACATAACTGCTCCTGGAAATACCACCTGCATCAGAAGATGGACATAAAAGAAACAATGTGATGAAGTTTGCTTTCAATATGTCAAGACTAGCCATTTGGGCAGGGTACTGCTTTTGTCTAGACTGTTTGACTTTATGTTGTATAAACTGGACATGCAAAACCCACAGGAAAGTGACTGCTGATGCAAGATGGACAATGCTACAGTGTTCCTGCTTCATGGAAGAGTCTGCTAGACATTCTGCAGGATACAGAGAAAAGTGACTGACAAACTGCTAATGCAGGCAGTCAGTTTAAAGGTTCCTGCTTTGCTGGGGAGTCTTCCAGACACACTATGGCCTATGGGCTGAGGATGGAACATTACAGAAAAACTTCAGGTGACTGACCAGACAGTGAATTGTCTCTGTCATTTCTAGAGTTTATATATTATTTTTCTGTGGTCTTTGAAGGAGTTGAAGACAGATAGTTATGGTTATAGTTTTCCTTAGTAAGGATTAAAGATAAGTTACATATAGGACTTCAGACTCATAAAGATAGGATAGATGATGGCATATTTTCTTCAAATCTTGCTAAATGTTAAGGACTAAACATTATTTACTGTGGTTATTAATTGATAAATGTTTTGTTATAATTTTGCTATGTTAAGGTTAAAACCCTTCTTTTTATTTTTAGACAGAAAAGAGGAGATAATGGGAGATGTCATTCTGTAAATATTTTTCTCTTATTGGTTAATGAGTACAGCACTGTTGGCCAATAGGAAAGGAAGATAGGAGGGATTAGGAGGCCAGGAGGAAAGAGAACGGAGTAAGGAGGGTCAGCATGTAGAGACCGGAGAGAACAGAGGTCTGGGCCTGCTGTCCTGTAAGATAAGACCATGTGGAAATACTTAGATTAATAGAAATGGGTTAATCATTAAGACAGAGCTAGCTGATAGAAATTAGCATTATAACAAATACAGACTCTTGGTGGGTAATTGGGGACTGGCATGGCGGTGGGACTGATCAGCAGGGAAAACATACTTGCTACACCTTGGGATGAACTATTGCTTCTGTTTTGAATTTACATAACATTATGTAGACTGATCAGGTTGTAGGATTTAGGTGTGTTTGTGGTGTGTGTATGTGTGTGTGTGCATGCGTGTGTGTGGTGGGTGCGCATGTGCATGTGTGCATGTCTGTATATGTGTGTGGGGGGTGTAAAACAACAACTAAAAAAGAGGATGAATTTCAAAGAGACTATTGAGGGTGATACGAGAGGGATGGTAGGGAGGAAAGGGAAGGAAATGAAATTATATTATAATCTAAAAGAATAAAAAATATTTTTTTAAAAAAAATAGTGCTAGATAAGGATAACAAGTACTGGATTCTTTTTTTAACTTTCTTTTTATTCATTGCACCTTTTATGCATTCATCCTAATCCCACCAATCTCTGCTGACCCCCGGACTAAAAGAACATAAAATTTAAGAGGAAAAAAAAGGGGGGAAACAGGAAGAAAGGGATATCATAGAAGCTGCAGTATGACACAGTGAGTCACACAGTAAAACCTTTTATCCATACATCTTTTACATGCAGGCATTCATCCCAAAGAAACATTAGTCTGGGTCAAGACCCCAGTGTTTGATATACCATAGATGCTCGGCCCTCACTGGGACTCACCCTTGACCTCTTGTTGGTGCCTTGTGTTATGAAGATCCTACAGCCTTAGATCCACAGGACCAATCCTACCATGGTGAATACTGGAATTTTAAGTAAACTTGGGGTTGGTGAATTTTTTCCTCATCCCCTCCCCCTTCACAGTTGTAAAGTCCAGCAGCCTACTGCACTGACGTGTTACAAAAGGTGTCTGCTGTACTCGGGCTTACAATATCTGAATGATGCTAATGAACTCCCTTTGCATATCATATCTGCCTACAAATAAAATGATATTTTGGCCCAGTAAATAATACTGTGGAGATTAATCAAGCATATCTCAGGAACAGAATTTTTCAATCTTCAGCACACATGTGATAATAAACACAGCTCTCCAAATAAACACAATATTCTTAGAAGTATCTCCCATATAAGCTTCTATCTATAAATAAATTTCAAAAAAGAGACAAGAGAAGACAAATTACCCAGTCATTTCAAAGATGAAAAAGACAGATGTCAATTTAAATCATATAGTGTAGGTAACAAATAAAGACAGCCATTACATGCAATGTAAGTCAACTTACAATATTTTCCTTTATCTCTCTAACAAATAATATGCTATCTAGAGTAGTTGGAATATCTTCTGTTAATAAAAATATCCATTTGTTCTTTGCTGGACAGGTTATAAATTGACTAGACTTAGTCCGTGTCAACTTCAAAATCATTTTATTGTGTGGTATTCTCTAATAACTCCAAAGGAGGAACAATATATGTACAAATGTCTGCTTATATTATTATACTCCCAGAAACCTAAGTTTTGCTTATGCCATCCAGCAAAATAGAAAGTGATTTTATGATATAGCCTATAAAACATTTGTTCATGCAAGACTCCTAAAATGGCATTTTTTAATCTTTTCTATTTTGGCATCAACCTAACACTAATTGTCAATTATTATATATGAAAATTTAATGCTTGATTTGGAGATTTTGTTTGTTTTGTTTTTGGTTTGGTTTTCATTTCTTAAAAATAAAGAAAAGCAAAGGAATCTTCTCTAGAAACTGTCAGTTTCTACATTTCAGTAAAATCATGAAATACTTTATCAGAAAAGCCGATTACTGACCAATAGAGAAATAATTGAGCAATATTCTTAAATTTTAAATTTGGTCCCTGCTATGTGTTATATTTCAATAAGCCACAGTTTTAATACTCTCAGAGGCATATTTATGTTCTAAAGATATTAAGCCATTTGTATTTATAACGCTAACCAAGGAAATAAAGGAAAAATAAGGTGATTTGGTAATGTTCCTGAATACATTTTCAAATAGGCAATAATCATCCAAATGAAGGAATTGAGTTCAAGCCTCAATTAAAAACAGTGTGTTCCATTGGATTTAATAAAACAATAAGAGTAATCATCCTTCAAGCATACTGAAAAGGTCACTAGTCTTGGCAAAAGACTATTGTTGGCAGCTTCTTTTTAATTGTTCTGCATTTCCTCATTAAAGCACATTATATTTAATTGGAGTTTGGGGTTAAGCCACGACTAGATTATTTTCTTACCTGCCACCTCTTAAATGTCCTCAATCAATCTTCTATTTCTTAAAAACCACTTTTTTTTTTCCACTGAAGATTCTTTTCGAGTTTGAAGTGAGAATCCTGATACAGGTTGCAGCATGAACAGTGGTAGCTCTCATGTATTGGCCACAGGTCAGAGTTCTGCTGTATCAGAAAAGGGCTACAGATTATAGGATAAAGATAAAAAAATTAAAATACTATCCTTTTCTAAACCAGAAAGTTGCCCTCCCCCTTACCATGTTTCTTCCCTTTCTTTTAGTACAGTTGAACCAAACCCTATTAATTTCCTATTGTTCTACTTGAATTCTTCCTTAACAAACACCTCTCCTCCACACAGTGTGTTTCTGATTAGGAGAGGAGACAGGACCCTCAGATGCTCTGTATTAACCTTTTTAAATTTGGAACAGTCTATTTCTGTCTCTTTTGCTGTTGCTTCTGGAGTAGGTCCATGAAGAGGTGCAGTGTTTTACTTCCTGTGTTTTTATTTATTTTGGAAACCTTAATGAATTTCTCAAGGCAGCCATTGTTTAGGAAATGACTAGAAGACTGGATAGAGTCCTTGGCTATCTGAGTTTATTTACTACAAAAAGCAAGGTTGTGATCCAAAGACACCAAGCTACAGTTCCCAGACCATAAAACTCTTTACAAGCACTTAGTTCAATCTTTGGTGAAAATGTCAGAGTAGCATTCTTTCAGTTAAAGGCGTTTCAAATGGAGAATTTGGGATAGGATCTGGATAATTATCCTTTTCTGAAGGGTCCTTGTTATGGTGGAGGTTCCACCCAAGTCCCCTCCTGCATCTCCCTCCAAACCCTGCCTCATCTCAGAAAGCTCACCAAATGAAGACTCCTCCCCAAGAGATATTCAAGGCCACTCCTACAGGGTATTTAAACTGTCCCCTAGAGAACAGACTGGTGGTTTTCCTGGTATCCCTTTCCTGTCTCTTCTCTGGGTGCTAGAAGGTCACCTGGGAGCATTGTAACCACTAAACGTGGGCTTTTTCTAGCTCAGTTTGATTTGGCAGAGAGGATTATTGGGCTATAGAAACTTTTCATCTGAAGGGTCCACCAAGGGGGCTGTTTTTTCCCCACACTGGCCCAGAGCCATGTGGTAGGAAAACACCCTTCTTCTCCACACCTGTTCTCAATCCAATCTCTTGGATTGGCTTTTGACTGGGTAAATTGTCATTTCCAAGTCATTGCATAAGAGGTCCAGGGCCTACTAGGATTTTCCTGGTGTCCTGTAAAAGACATGGCTGTGCCAGGCCTCAGACCTGTTCTTGGCACAAGGACTTGCCTTGTCCAGTGGGAACCCTTCTTCAGAAGACATTCTGTTCAAGGCATTCTCCCACAGCCCCTTTGTTTTTGACCCAAGGCCTAGCACAGTAGATGCATTGCATTCAGCTTTGGGGTCCAGCATAAACTTGTGAAATGGCCACCTGCCTTTGAAAGCCAAATCAACAAAGCTCTTTCATTTTTTTACAAAATCTTTTTAAATTGGGGCTATCTGACACCATATGTCCTGAAAGCCTAATTTCTCTCTGCACTAAGGCCTGGCCTCAATATGCGGTTGACAACAGGACAAAATGGCCAATAGAGAGAACTTTTGATTTTGCCATCCTCAGTGATCTTAAAATTTTTTTTGCCAGCATGGGACAAGTCAACAGAACCCCCATATGTCCAAGGTTTCTGGATATTTCACTCCCACACTTCCCTCAGTAGCCAGTGTCTCACAGCACTGGCCTTGTTGGCTAGGGTCATGGCACCTCCAGATTCCTGCCTATTTGAGAACTGGGAGCCTGAAATTCTGCCCTGACCTTGCTGTCCCAGACACTGGTCTCTCCCCACCTCAACCATGTTTTCCCAACCCCCTCTTACAGGGATACTTGTTCCACTCAGTGGTCCACATTCCTCCCCCTATCCACCTCTTTCCCCTTTCTTCCCCTCCAGGACAAAGGTCAAGTAATCTCCTCCTTACCCACCATCCCCTTTTCTGATTTCTCCTAATGCCCCTCCCTATCCTTCCATGACACCTCCTCGACCCTCTATACCCATGCTTGATCTAGCCTACCCAGCTGGAGCCACAGTCCTAGCCACCCATTTCATTTCTCAGTCAACACCAGATATTAACAAGCAATTTTAAAATGCTGAGGTGGGTCCCCAAACTCCCATACAGGAATTGGTTAAAAATGTTTTTTAAAGTTTCCAATGCCTAAGAAGAGGTAACCGTATCCTCCCAGTAGAGGAGGCTGCAACACAAGGCCATGCTCCAAACCCAAGTCTTTGCACCTACCCTGAGGCAACAAGGGATATAAGCTCATCCTAAGCTAACTCTGCCAAGAGCCTATTACAAATGCAGGCAGGATGGTCATTTGGCAAGATATAGCCTGGACCCTTGGCTGCCTACAGCATTGACACTGGAAATCAGAATGCCCCTTTGCAGGCTCAACCTCTATGCCAAGCCACAGAAGTCCAGCCTCACCAACACCAGCAGCCACAATGCCAGCCTTCAAACTACTCAGCCTGTTGGAGGACTGACACAGCCCAGACTTGGTGACTCCAATTGCCCTAGGGTAACACTGAAGGTAAAGGGAAGTCCATTGCTTTTCTTTTGGACACAGGAGCTACCTACTCTGTTTTGACCTCTCACTCCAGTCCTATAGTTTTCTTTTCAATTCCTGTCATGGAATGGATGGAACCTTCTCCTTCCCATTTCAGTAAAACTTAGGACTGCTTTAGCTGAAAAAGCTGTCTCACTTCTGCTCATCTACTTTACCCTCTCAGATCTATCTGATGGCACTTGATGACTAGGGTACTGATGGCTCATTAGTTCATTAGTTAAGTTTCCTGCTAAAAGAACAGACAGGTGTGCCTCTTATAGGCTTCACAGTCAGAGATTAACAGGTTTCAGATGTAACTTTGGAGATTCGGAGTTTTGCATTTCCTCTGGTTGTTTTCTAAAATTATTATGCCTTTTGCTATGACACCAAGATGTAAATCTTGTCCCAGCTGTCTTACAGATACCTGCAATTTCATGGGAAACATTCTGCTTCTATATCAAGAAATCTGGTCTGATAACAATAATCTCCAGAACCCACTTTTACCCCACCCATTTTCAAGCATATTTTGCAGGTTCAGATAATGATAACACCTGGGACTTTACCATTGATAATGTCTCTCCAGGCTTAAGTGAAAACCTACCCAACAACTGGAATCTGGTTTTCCAAAACATTCCAATTAAGAACTTGTCTGCTCACCTGTCTCATTCATTCACCCTTGCCTCTTCTCTACTACAAGGACTTTTCCATTTCCTTCATTCTGGCAGTTATCACCCTTCCCATGGATAGCCCCATTCATAGGCCAATGTTAACGATCTGTTTTCTCCTAGCAACCTGGCTTCACCTCATCAAGGACCAGAAGCCTGAAGTCTACAGGATAGCAGCTAACCAAAGGATTCTTCACTTATACCACCTGCTGAGCATGAGCCCACTGACTCATGACTCCTTCTTCCCCCACATCCCTTGTCAGCTGGAAGATGCTGGACATGAACCGGCATCCATATGCCCAAGGATTCTGGAATGTTATGGTGAAAGCTCCACCCCATTCTGTGGCATCCATAGACCCAAAGAGTATGGGATGTTCTGGTGGAAGTTCCACCCAAGTCCCCTCTCCCATCTCCCTCCAAACCCTGCCATATCTCAGAAAGTCCACCAAATGAAGGCCCCTCCTCCCGAGATGCTCAAGATCACTCCCACAGGGTATTTAAACTTTCCCCAGAAAACAGACTGATGGTTTTGCCAGTCTCCTTTTTTCTTTGGGAGCTGGAAGGCCACCTGTGATCATTGTATCCACTAAACTTGGGCTTTTTTAAATTCAGTTTGATTTAGTCTGATTTGGATTGCTGCATCAGTGCAGAAGCTTATCAGAGTGTAGAAACTTTTCAGTCCTCATTGGCTTGTCAATGGTGAAAAAGTAGTCCAATAAAACAACTGCATGAGGAGAAAACAGAAAGACTTCTTAGCAAAGCTTTTTATCTTAATTCTCTCATACATTGTATCTCAACCAAAGTTTCCCCTCTCTCAACTCCTCCCAGTCCCTTTCCTCACCTCTTCTTTCCCCCAGATCTACTCCTCCATTTCCTGTCAGAAAAGAGCAGTGGTTCAGAGCACTGGCTGCTTTTCCAGAGATCCTGAATTCGAGTCCCAGTAAACATATGGTGGCTCACAACCATCTGTATGTAATAGGATCTGATGCCCACAAATCCTCAGAGGCAAAAGAATCTTAATTCCTGTCTCTTCTTTATACTCCTTTCTTCACCCACCCAGATCATTCCTGTCTCCACCTCCCTACTGCTGTGGTTAAAGGGTTATGATTGCAGGTGCTGAGATCACCTTAGTGTGAGCTATTTCTTTTAGGACTGGATCAATTTGGTGCAGTGAGTGTGGTCTAGTACTAACAGAGATCCCTCTGTCTCTTAATCCTGAGTCCTGGGATTAAAGGTGTGTGTCTGACTTCTATGGATAACTAGTATGGCTCCTTTTCTATTTTGCTCTCTAGTGGCTTTAATAAATATATTAGTATGTCACCATAGGTTTCAAAATTCAGGTACCTAGGTTGTAAAAAAATAAAGGGAAAACAAAAAACAAAACAGCTGTGGGTTTCCTGGGTGTAATAACCAGTACTGATAGCAATAATGAAAATTAAAGGGCAGTTATAAGACTAAATTTGGCTTCTGCTAAAGAAATTTTTTAAATCATGACAGTAGCTTTTTGTTTTCTTCCTGCACACCCACCACTAGTCTGGCACGCCAGCCCCAAATAACACTCAGAGACTCATTATTTGATACAATTCTGTTGGCCAGTTACCATTATAATTTATGGGCTAGCTCTGTCTTAATTATTAACCCATTCCTATTTATCTAAGTATTTCCACGTGGTCATCTTATCGGGGAGCCGTGGCCAGCATCTTCCTTCCTCTCCGGTCTACATGCTGACTCCTCCTTACTATTTTCTCTCTCCTCCTTGTCTCCTAGCCCTGCCTATCTTGCTTTCCCATTGGCCACAGTGCTTTATTAATTAACCAGTATGAGAAATATATTTACAGAATAACATCTCCCATCACATGACCATCTAGGACATGGTGCCATGAAATGTTTATTCTTTCCACTTCTCAAAGGATTTGCTTGCTTGGTTATTTTTGTTTTCTTGCTTTCTTTTCTCCTCCTTCTTCTTCTTCTTCTTCTCCTCCTCCTCCTCCTCCTCCTCCTCCTCCTCCTCCTCCTCCTCCTTCTTCTTCTTCTTCTTCTTCTTCTTCTTCTTCTTCTTCTTCTTCTTCTTCTTCTTCTTCTTCTTCTTCTTCTTCTTCTTCTTCTTCTTCTTCTTCTTCTTCTTCTGCTTCTTCTTCTTCTTCTTCTTCTTTTCTTCATTAGCCAATAATTTGGAAATAAATGCCCACAGAACAATTAAAATTACTTGTAGAAATTTTTGTTCTCTGATGTGAAGCAACAGTCACTTCATTCACAAATATTTCAAAAGTCTTTTGGTTCAGCTTACATGCAGATAACATATTAAATATAAAATGCTATAATGTGGATTGTTTACATTAACTTCTATGGTGACAAAATATCAGAGAAAATCAATTGGAAAGGGAAATCAGGAAACCTACTTTCAGAGGTTTTAGTTCATGGCCTGTTTGCCTGTTGGCTTTTAGAATATAAGGTCAACAGATCACAGATTACAGTAGGTATTCACAATGGAGCTACACCTCTTACCTCAGGAAAGAGAGAGTGGGAAAAAGAGAGAGAAAGGTGGTCTGAGGCTTGATATCGTGCCAGTGTGATTTAACTCATCTTCCCAACACAGCCATAATCTGGGTACCAAACCATTATAATGCATGGATTTTGGGAGATATTTCAGATCTAGACTATTGCATAAATTTATAGAAGAACTCATTTAACCTCAATTTTACTGGCAGACATTTGTGAAGTTTTTTATATTTAAATAGTAAAATATTAGAATAATTAAGTATTGCTTATCCATGTATAGATATTTTACCCAATACATGCAGTTATAAAATATTACTTTTTCATATAGTTCTCCAAAATAATTTCCTACCTTTGTTAAATTAGAAGATTCCTCCCTCCAGATTCATTTATGCTTTTTAAAAAAGAACAATATGTTCTGATCTGTACAAATAGAATTTAAAGGAGTGGTTCTCACCCTGTGGGTTGCAACCCTCTAGGGGGTTGAAGGACCCTTTCACATGGGTCACCTGAGACCATCAGAAAATAGATATATAGGTTATGATTCATGGCAGCAGCAAAATTATGAGTTCACAAGTTGCTACTTAGGAAGTAGCAATGGTCACCACAACATGAACTGTATTAACATGCCTCAGCATTAGGAAAGTTGAGAACACTGATTGAAAGTATATAAACTATCTTAGACTGACTAGAAAGCAGAAGGCAGTTGTAGACTAGAAGGTGCAGCAGTCAGTCCATTTCTCACTCATTATACATTGAAAGTTTCCTTCTATTTAGCTCTTTAGGGCATCATCACATTCAATCTTTCAGTCATTTCAATCTCTTTGTAAAAAGGTAAAATGCTGCCTTAAAAAATAGAGCAGCAATATTCCTTACACTAAAATATAGTAATAATAATAATAATAATAATAATAATAATAATAATATAACCTATGAATGCTGAGATATGGAGACCACACCAGTTGTTTGTCCAAGGACAGTAATCAGCTCTGAAAAAAAATGCATACAAGTAATATACAGACTGAGCTGACTCTATGAAGAATATATATGTATATACAACATTTATATGTACATGTAGCAACAGTTAAGGAAAGATGATGCCATGAATATAGAAGAGAGCAGGGAAAGGTATGTACGAGAGTTTGGAGAGAAAAAAGGAAGGGGGAACTTATTTAATTATAATCTCAAAATTAAAAGAAATAAATTTAAAAATGTAAGGATGTAATAGGTAAAGGTTCTAGGAAACTCAAAAACCAAGACCACACCCACTAAAACCCAAACTGAACTTGTTCTTCAAGGAAATCAAAATTACTTTGTTAAAAAGTGATGCATGCTTCTAAAACTCTTTCTGGGAAGAGGAGAGGGCTTTAAACAAGCACACAAAATAGACCAAGGTTCAAGAGAGAAGAGTAACTTCCTTGAAGCTGACAGAGGGACTTCACTGATAGGAGAAATGAAGCATAGGCAGAGCAAAGGATTGATCCTTCCTATCTGGTAAGGACTTCCAGGGTCATCTGCTGGAGGAAAATAAATGTTCCCTATTTTTGTTTTAATCTGGATTCAATACAGTGTCAAACGGAATGAATGTCTCTGTGGTATTTAGGGACACAGTGCTCTTTTTATTCTGGGGGTAGAATCCCAACATCATCTGTGTTAAAAGCAGAGACCTCTTGTTACCACCCAAGCCATTGACACCTGGAACCTTGATGTGTGTTATTGATAATAATCATTTGTTTAGAATGCCATTGCTTTAAATATGGAACTTTCTCTCTAGGATGGCAGATTCCCATCCAAAGGTCAAAATGAACAAAGATGTTCTTATTAGGATTGTCTTTGAAAGGCTTTCTGTCACCCAATGTGTCAACTCTAAGAGGAGATCCAGTTCCCACCCCTCACCTCTCCCACCCCCACCCCCTGCTAAATAAGGATTAAGAGTCTCAGATAGAAGGCAATTTACAGTCCTATGGAAATGACTTGTTCTTCTGATGCCCAGTCTTGTCGAAAGCAGTGCTGGGATTAAGAAAAATAGAGAGTTTACTTATAGTAATTCTATCATGAAATGAAAAGATTGTTTCCTTTGTGTTGAATCACATGGTTACCCAGGCCTCATCACACATCTCTGAGAAGAGGCTGCCTAGATGACTCTACTTGGCTCTCTTTTCCTCTCACCTTTCCACTCAGCTTGAGTCCAGAAGTGACATTAGCACTCTTTATATTGAAGATCAAATTAACTACTTAGTCAGATCAGTAAAGTGGAAGAAGGCATATCGCTCAGAAGCAAGCATTTCATTTACCGAAATGCACGTTATCTAATGCAATAAATGATGATAGTGTGTCTTTAGGCCCTGGCTGTCCCATCGTTTCGGGAAATAATAAAGACTTTTCATTTTCTCCCTTAGATCATAAGTGCTGTGTTATTAGTGCCGTCTCAGCGTTAAACCAGGTTGCAAGCTGCTTATTCTTCAAAATGAAGCTTTATTTTTTCAGTTTAATTGCTTTCTCAGGAGCATTATTAACTTCCAGAAGGGGATAAAAAAATGAAAGCAGCTGATTCTGTGGCTCAGTATATCTAAAGCTAAGAACCAGCATTTCAAAACCCATGCAACAATACTGCAGCAATTATCAAGAATATCACTTAGGATATCCATTGCCTGGTAATTATAAAAGAATGATCTTTTAAATACCAGGTGTGAGAACCATCTGCATTTTTCTTTCAATGTGTCAAGTAAAGAATTATCCTGTTGTCCCAGGAGACTGAATAATGCCCAAGCTCCCTGGACTTTCAAAAAATAAATCTTTAATCCATTTTACATGTGAATCAATCATTCAATTCTAGCTTCATCCTTATTAACGGTTCTCAATCTTCTCCACTTATTTTCACATACCTCGGCTTGGTGTCAGAACAGGGACATCTGGTACACTGTCTTCTCCTCCCAAATGGTTTCCCATCTGCCAAATTGAGAAAAAGACAGTTCTCCAGAACAGATGTGTGTGTGTGTGTGTGTGTGTGTCTGTGTGTGTCTGTGTGTGTGTCTGTGTGTGTGTCTCTGTGTGTGTGTCTCTGTGTGTGTGTGTGTGTGTGTGTGTGTGTGTGTGTGTGTGTGTGTGTGTATTGGATTTACTAGATGGACTTACAGCCTATAGGAACTGAGTAATCCAACAGCAGTCCTTTGACACTGCGGGTACTGAGAACCCAGAAGTTTCTCTGTCTGCAAAGCTAGATGCCTCAGAAGTCCCAGTGTGGTTTCAAAAGTCCACTAGATTCCAGGAGAGTTGTCCTTCTGTTCATGTTGGAACATGGAGAAGCAAGAGTCTAATGAAAGGCAGTCAAGCAAGCAGCACTGACTTTCTCTCTTACCTCTTTATGCCTGTGCCAACACCAGAAGGTTATATATACTCTAGGGAAGTGCCTTACCTTTCAGCTACTCCTGCTTGAAAATTGCCTCTGGAACCCACTTAGAGGGATATGTCTTGCTGATTCTAGCCCCAAGTTAAGTGGACAATCAGGACTAATGACAACATAGAATAACCTTTCATTAAGTTGGTTATATGTTATTCCTCAGGAAATGTTTCAATCTATATAGACTCATGTCATCAATCAAGTTGAAATAAAAGCAATAGTGTTCAGAATTTCTTGTACTGGTATGATTGGCTATTTCTGCCTGTAATGTTCCTAAGTGACTGACTATACCCTGATGTGTCCCTTTTTTTTCCATTTTGTCCAACAAAGTTCTAGATGTCACAAGTCTCTTAGCCAACATGACCAAGCAATCAAGATCAGTGTAGGAGACCAGGTGCTCTACAATCCCTCCATATGTATGTACATGGGACAAGAAAGAGAAGCATGTGGGGACTCAGTGCTACCATGATTGGGAAAGATCTGAAAAGGCAATCCAATGTAATCACCTTTCCACCAGTGACTTGCTGTTTCTACTGAAAAGACAGAATTGCTGTCAGGAGCAATCATAGTGGGGTTTCATGTGGAAAAGTTGAATACTCAAAAGCAGCAGGACCTAAAGTAAACTTTATGACATAGAAATGCTTATTTAAAAACTATCTGAAGACTCACTGACCAAAAGTTGCTTCTTTGCTACTCTAACTATAATGTTAAGAGGCCCACTGCACAAGAAATACAGTGGTAAATAAAAGAAGTTGCCTGCTTCATTTTTTAAATTTCATTCTCTCTCTCTCTCTCTCTCTCTCTCTCTCTCTCTCTCTCTCTCTCTCTCTCTCTCTCTCTCTCTCTCTGTCTCTCTCTCTCTGACTCTCTTATACTCTTGTAGGCATCAATATCTAGTTTGCACTTCTAACATTTTGTTCAACTTCTTTATGCTAATTCATATGGTTTTTCCAATAGCATCCATAGCTACATATTACATTTCATATGAAGGAACTTACTTTATGGAAAAGAAGGAGAAGCCTTGTGTACGTTGTATTTTTGTTGCTGCTACTGTTTTTAGTATTGTTGTTGTTGGGGTGTTTCAGTTTGTGTGGGGTGGGTATGGTCTCCTATAGCTTAGATGCCACTGAACTTACTATGTAGCTGAAGATCACCTTGAACTTCTCCTCCAACCTCTACCTTGTAAGTTCTGGATCACAGCTGTGTGTCATCATGTTCACTGCTATGTTAGTACTCTACAAACTAAGCTACATCTTCTGTTGTAGTGAGATTCAATATAACTAGTGCATAAAAAAAAAACCAGAAGTCAAGTCACTGCCTTGAAAATAGTGTTGTTAGTGTTCAAATATGTATCTGAATTACCAACATGGTAAAAACATTCATAGACAGTATTGCATCTTTTAATATATACTTTTCCTTAAATTAATGGAGTTCACTCAATGGGTATAAAGATGAGTAAGGGAAATGAATTTGACAGTGGGTGAGACCACTTTCACATAACTTACTTCTGCTTCCTAGGGAAATTATACCTAACAAAACATATGTCTGAGTGGGTGTGCTTTTCTGGTGCATCTGGTGGCTGGTAGCTGAGTGACACTATATAGCACTAGCTCCATACTTTAGATAAATGGAGACGATGGGGGCATTTATTGCTTCAAATTGGCAGTGAAAGTAGGGTGATGAGATTCCACTGGACCCCCACACACCTCTTTAGCTTCTCTGGCTTTCCCCTGTTTGCTTCTTCTTAGGAGTTTTTCTTAAGGGTACTCTTTCAGTTATGGTTTCGTTTCCACAAGAATTCTCCCTTAACTGCTACAACTAAGAAATTAAAGATTATCTCTTTTTTATATATTTTGTTTGTTTAAAACACATTCTAACTTTGCATTGTGTGTAATGAACATTTTTCATCTTCAAATATTAAGTTATTCCTGGAAGAGATTGTGACTAAGATCCTCAGTCTACAGAGTATAAGCATTAGAGTCCAGAGGAATGAGATGACCAGGTTACCCCAAAAGAGTTTTCTATGGCAATTGTCACAATGATTTACTTTAATGAAGATGTTCCAGATAATATAAATTTATAAAGGATTTAATAAAGGTGTAATGACCAGGGCTTGAGAGAAAGCTCAGTCAGTAAAGTGGTTGCCCTATAATCATGAGGACTTGAGTTTAGTTCCAAGAATCTACATTAAAATGCCTGACTATAGTGCCATGTCTTGGCAATCCCAAAACTGGACAGGAAGAAACAGGAAGACTTCCAAGAATCACTAGCAAGTTAAGCTCCAGGCCAATGAGAAACTCTGTTCCAAAAGCTAATGTAAATGAGGTCTGAAGATGCCACTGGAGTGCATTCATACAACACATGCACACACACACACACACACACACACACACACACACAAACAAACACATGTGCGTGCAAGCACTCGCATGCACACATAGGATTAGAACACAATGATTAGACAGTGGCCAGTGGAATGGATATTGCCATTAACAGCGTGGTCCTCAAGTACCCATCTGCTTCTGAGATTTGTCAATCTGTATTCAAAATTTCCTTAGGAAGTGAAATAATTGTTACTGCCCTGAATGTCGTGTTATTTTCTGATAAATGAAAAAGTGTTATTTTCATTTTTCTCTAAGAACCTGCATAAGTTCAAGTTGTTGTCTCTGTTTCTTTTTGAAATTATGCTTACTTGCTCTAAAACTGGGTGGAAAACAGAAATAGCTTTAAAAAAATTGAACATCCATATGGAATAAAAAAGAAAGACACACACTTTTCATCCATTGAGTTAACTAAAAGTGGACCACTGACCTACATGTGAACTGAATAAAATTATTAAACTCCTAAATGGTAGCAGAGGGGATATAAAAGATCTTGTTTGAGATTATGACATTTTAGATATGGCACCAAAGACATATTTTACTGAAAAAAAAGTGAAATAATTAAAGTTTGAAAGTCCATTCTCTGTGCAAGAATACTGTCAAGGGAAGAAGAACATACAGCTAAGCTCAGCATTTGAAAAACAATTTTCTTATGATAAGAGTGTGTTATACCTACTCTAAAAAGAACACTTACAAATCAACAAAAGAAAAGCAAAGAAACCAACTGGGAATTAAGCCCTTATGTCATGGTAAAGAGGTAGAAAGAATAATTAGCTCCTTTAATAGAGTAATAGACATATTCTACCCTGAATTTCTGCCCTTTAGTACCATCCCTATAAGCCACCATAAGGTATTATTGGCTCAGCCCACCTTTCCTGACTCAGAAATAAAATTTTTTGTTTCTTGATGCTGGCCAGAACCCAAGTATACTTTTTTTGGTACTCTAGGCTCTTTGTTACTTAACAGAGGCAATTTCTCCAGTGAGGTTCCTTCTTCCCAGATGACATTAGATTGTGTCAAGTTGACAAACAAACAAACAAACACAAGAATGGTCATAAATGCTATTATACCTTTGTTAAAATTTATAGAACATACAAGCTCAGGAGGTAGCTGCGAAGTAAACCATAAACTTTGGTTGAAAAGAATCTACCAGTTAGTGTAGGTTCACTTATTTCAAAACATACTGTTCCAATGTAGAATGCTTTCAGCAGGAGAGAATGGGAAAGAAGTAATTATGTAGGCTATCTGAAGCTTCCTCTCCGTTTTATCACTTTTAAAAAGGTTAGCTGTAGAGAGCTGGACGTCCAGCTGCAGGTTGTAACTTCCCAAATGTTGTTCTGTGGATGGACAATTAGAAATGGCTGCTCTCGAGAAAAGCAAGGACATTCTTGTTCCAAAGAATGCTCATGGCTACACTGTGAAAAAAGGAGGTGAGCATATGACTACACCAAACCTCCATGGTTTTTTTTTTTTGTCTGTTCCAGTGAATGACAGGTCAATCTGCTGGATTCTCTTACACAGATGCCAACAAAAGCAAAGGCATCACCTGGGAAGAGAATATGCTGAGATTATTTGCCATATCCCAAAAAAAGACATCCCTGGGGCTAAAATGATTTTTACTAAGATGAAGAAGGAAGAGCAGACCTGATAGCTGATCTCCATAAGGGTACAGAATATATTGTAATTATACTACTACTACTGCTGCTGCTAATAATAATAATAATAATATAATATGTAACAGCCACTGCTTTACCTATTATGAAACAAATGTCTCATGGCTTTTTAAAAAAATATGTTATGTTTTTAATTGAAATAGAAATATAACACCTTCCTGCCAGAGTCCAACTCCAGATGAAGGCATGTTCTGATGAAGACTGTATGTAAAAGCTGCTAGGGGAGAAATCAGACATGGGACAGATGTTGTTCTTTAGTTACAGTTATAAGAATAAAAGGTGGAGAAGGGGTGAGGGTGAGTGGTCCCGAGTGAGTGTCCCAAGTGAGTGGGGTCCCAAGGTAAGGGGCCATGTGGGAGAGCATAGCAGTTTGCACAGCCAGTGAGGGTGACCAAGGCGGGTGGGAATGACAATAACATGCCAGGCAGATGGAGTTTGCTTGCATGAGGAGTTTATTTAGAAAGGGGAGTGAGGGAGAAGGGAAGAGACATAGAGGTACCGGGAACAGAAGAGGAGAGAGGAGGAGAGAGAGAGAGAGAGAGAGAGAGAGAGAGAGAGAGAGAGAGAGAGGGAGGGAGGGAGGGAGGGAGGGAGGGAGGGAGGGAGGGAGGGAGGGAGGGAGGGAGGGAGGGAGAGAGAGAGAGAGAGAGAGAGAGAGAGAGAGAGAGAGCTAACTAGAAAGCAAAAGAGAGGAAGAGAGGGAAAGCAAAAGAGAGAAGGGGGCGCGCTTGCTTTAAAAGGGAAACTGAGTTCCCTACTCAGCCCCGAAATGAGTGACACAGTGATGACATGGTCATGCATGTCCTGCCCTTAGTCAGGGGGCGGGGTCAGCAGACTGCTGGTTTCCAACAACAGACACATCTTCATTTCATTTTAGGAGGGGAAGACAGAGTACAAGCTTATTCCCTGTAGAGATAGATACAGGTCCCATGAGGGGATGTAAGGAATAGGTGAGGGAAGGAATTGAGCCAGGCCATAGTGACAGGGAGAATCTTGCAGATTGCTTGACCAGCAGCCACAGTGCTTTTTTATGTATACAAAATTTAGTAAGTGGGGTTACATTCAAGTTGTTCCAAAATATAGATCATACCATTATTTTGGGGATATTTATTTTACATTTTCTCTTATTTATATTTTAACTTGTCATTAATAAGCTAATAGTTTATCATTAATAAACTATGTAAAAGAGTTATCGTTTTCAATCATTTTCCCTCAAGTTGTGACACCACTGATAGTATCTTTCATAACCATCTCTACTCATCAACCCCATAACTCAAGTTTTAATAATCTAGAGGAATATGACAGCATGTTCAAAGGCTGCTAGCTTTTGTGGGTCTAAGAACACTAAACCAAAACAATCTTCAAGCCATCCCGGGCATACTGCCATGTCCCAAGCAGTATATTATTTACTCTTTTTAAATTTTTTTTAAGTTTTATTATTTTTTCTTATTTTACATATTGATCCCAGTTCCCTCTTTCTCCTTCCCATGTCCCTGACTTTCCCTCCTGTCCCATTCAACCCCCCACCCCACTCCACAGGAAGGGTAATGCCTTCCAGGAGGGATCATCAAAATCTGTCAAGTCATTTGGAATAGGGTCTATGCCCTCCTCTCTGCCTCTAGGCTAAGGGAGTATTCCTTCACTAGGAATATGTTCCCAAAGACCTTTTGTGCACCAGAGATACATTCTGGTTCCACTGTCAGAGCTTCCTTAGTCTGCCCAGGCCTTCTAACTGAGACACCTGTTCAGGAGGTCTGAGTCAGAATAATGCTGGTTTCCCAGCTATCAGTCTGGGGGTCCATGAGCTCCCCCTTGTTCAGGTCAGCTGTCTCTGTGGGTTTCTGTAGTTTGGTCTTGACCCCTTTTCTTATCACTTCTCCCTCTCTGAAACTGGATTCCAGGAATTCGACTCAGTGTTTAGCTGTGGGTGTCTCCTTTTGTTTCTATCAGCTACTAGATAATCTCTATGATGTCATATAAGTTAGTTATCAATCTCATTATCAGAGAAGGGCATATAAGGTAGCCTTTCCTCTGTTGCTCAAATTGTTAGTTGGGGTTGGTCTTGCAGGTCTCTGAACATTTCTCTAGAGTCAGTTTTCTCTTCAAACTTATAATGGCTCCCTCTGTTGTTGTATCTCTTTTTTCTCTCTCATCTATTTGTCCCCAAACTCAAACTTCCTGGTCCCACATGTTCTCCTCTCCTCCCCTACTCTTTCTAATAACTTCTTCTCCACTCACTGCCCTCCCCATTTGCAATATGCTCAGGAGCTCTTTTTGTTCCTTTCCCCTTCTGTGAGGGACCTTGTCTGAATCTCTTAGGTTCCTCCTTGTATCCTAGTTTCTCTGGTGATGTGTATTATAAACTGGTGATCCTTTGCGCTATGTCTAATATCCATATATGAGTACATACCATGTTATTCTTTCTGTGACTGGGTTACCCCATTCAGGATGGTTTCTTCAAGTTCCACCCATTAGTTTTTTTTTTTTTTTTTGCAGAGTAGTATTCCATTGTGTAAATGTGCCACGTCTTCTTTATTCATTCTTCAGTTGAGGGGCATCTAGGTTGCTTCCAGGTACTTGCTATTACAAATAATGTTGCTATGAATGTAGTTGAACAGATGTCTTTGTTGCACCGATGTGGATCATTTGGGCAATAAAACTAGCCACAATGAACCTCTTAGAATAGAAAGTGAAAGGTACCCTTGAACGAATTGTTACAGGAGACCACTTCCTGAATGTAACACCAGTAGCACAGACACTGAGAATGACAATTAATGGGACCTCCTCAAACTGAGAAGCTTCTGTAGGGCAAAGGTCATAGTCGGCAGGATCAAATGGCAGCCCACAGACTGGGAAAAGATCTTCACCAACCCCACATCTGACAGATCTCCAAAATATACAAAGAACTCAAGAAACTAGTCACCAAAACACCTAATAACTCTATTAAAAAGTGGGGTACAGAACTGAATAGAGAATGCTCAACAGAAGAGTCCAAAATGGCTGAAAGACACTTAAGAAAGTGCTCAATATCCTTAGTCATCAGAGAAATGCAAATCAAAACAACTCTGAGATTCCATCTTACTCCTGTCAGAATGGCCAAAATTAGAAAACCAGCTTATGCTGGAGATGACATAGAGAAAGGGTAACACTCCTTCACTGCTGGTGGGCATGCAAAATTGTGCAGCCATCTTGGAGATCAGTATGGTGGTTCCTCAGGAAAATGGAAATCAGTCTACCACAGGATGTGGCAATTCTGCTCTTAGGTATTAACTCTTAAATCATCAAAGTGCCAAAGAAAAGTCCTCAGGCCAAAGCTGCTGCAGTTTTTATTGAAATTTTGGCATAATACAATGTTCATATTTTGTATCTTTATAGAGTATTTTTATCATCTTCCTGTGTCATTCTTTGCCAGTCAGTGTAAGTCTCTGCATAGGATAGAAGCAACTTCAGCTAATGTAACTTTGTTGCTGTATATGCTATGTAATGACCTGAGTGTGGGGGGGGGGAGGCTTACAATCTGAACTATGACCAACTCCTCTAGACCACTGAATCTTACTGACCTTTTCAAGTTTACTTTGTTTTGAATATCTTGTTCCTGTATAAGAATAGGGACAGATGTTTCATAGCCTCATAAAGAAACCTCTGACTTCTTTATGTGTGTCACAACCTCCAAAGCTAAAGAAGACTTTCAAGTAGATAAGGGTAAGTGTGTCGTGTGTTCAGGAATTTCCTGGGGAAGTTTGGAAGTAGTACTCCTGGGAGAAGGCATACATGATTCATAAGAAAACTTCCATCAATCCAATATCTCTAAATTGTACAAATATTAAAATTCTCCTAAGTAAGCAACATGAGGAGATGAAAACCAAAGGTGGCACACACTGTAGCCATCATGTGGCTCAGCTTTGCTGGATCTTTGCTGTGCTGGCCTTATGACAAGGCTGTATGCCACTTCTCCTGTTCTCTTCCCAGCCTCTTACTCCCAGCTACCCTTCCTTGAATGTATCCTGATTCCCCCAATTCTCAAGTTAATAGCCATGTTCCCCTTAGACTATATTTGTGTGTGTGTGTGTGTGTTACAAACATATGTAACTGTATATTTATACTGAGTTCATTTTTATTTTTTTTTTATGTGTACATGGCCTCAGGCTGAGCACTCTGCATTGGACAACCAATAAAGGGGCTCATTTCTAAGGGAGAATAGTTCTTTTCCCATTAGTTTCTGCCTCCTGGAGTTCTTTGTCTGGGAGTGATTATTGGTACCATGATTATTGATACTGTTTGTGCAATATTTCTAGGAGAAGCTGCTTCACTGAAGGCTTCCTGGTATATTGGTTCTTAAAATCTGTCTGTCCCCTCATAGGTAAAGTTCCCTTATCCATAGATGTAGAAGCTGTGATGTATACTTATCTTTTGGAGCTGGATTCCTCACAATCTGGTGATCTTTGCATTGTCTCCAGATTTGGTTTCCCATGAGGAGCTCAATTTTCTATAAAGAAAGGCCTCTTTGATGAGGGATTGTGGCTACATGTATCCAAGATGGTTCATGGGCTACGGGTCTGGAAGTAGGCTTTTAAGTTTTTTGAGATCATGAACGATTAATGGAGTATTTTGGGTAATCCTGATTTAAGTAAAATTTGTTTGTAGTAAAAAATATAAAACTGAAGTATAGTAAGAAAAATCAGATGAAATAAACTTTGAAGGTGATGATAAAAAAGGCACTTATTCTGTGATTGTTTATTGCCCTCTTCTCTTTAAGAAGCAAATCAAGAAGCAGAATTCAGTAACAATCAGGATGTAAATCAGCAGAAAAGTTTTTCTTTTGTGTTATTTTTGTTATAATCCCTTGTAATATTCATATAACATCTCATGCATATTATGTATTGATAAAATGTCTCAGTTTTAGCCTACACTTTATTGTTAAAGGTGTCTTGCAATATGCTACATTTTAAAAATACCTTTTCTGCAAAGGAGTTGTGGTTGCCTATAGTCACTTATTCTCCTATGATAAAGATGAGATTTGAACCCATGAAAAACTATATAAAATTCAATCCACATCCAGATGATGCATATATATATATATATATATATATATATATATATATGAAAGTTTTGTGAAGAATTCTATATCAGTGCTGCTCATTCCCAAGTCACTGGTGGCAGTAGATGAAGCTGATCTGAATACCTAAGTTTACTGAGTACATGCATATGCTTTTTCAAAAGTTTAACATTTTCAAATTCTGTAAGTGTTAACATTAATTAAACATATACTCTGAAGGAAAAGGACTTCTCTTAGAGCACATATGCTGTAGTTCAGCTATTTTTGAGTATTGTACAGAAGTTTTATAATGACTAGTTTCTGGAATGTCATATTGTTTCCCAAATTGCTGGTCTGATGCCAACTGGTGTGACTTGCTGCTGTTTGTTTCCTACGCCTAGGGAAAATGTCAGGTTCTTTCTAAATTAAGCAATTCAATTATGCAACTGCCTGCTTCACCCCCATATCAGTATGCCATGCCACTATATTGAATGTCATAAGAAAACAAGAGGAGTCACTTAGTTTTAAAGTCACTGCTAATCTTTTCACTGTTATATACCAAGTCACTTGATCTTTCAAAGAATTATGCATATATGTATTCATACACATATACACCTACACACTGTTCCACTAACATATTGTGTAGCAGAATTTGAGAAAACAATTCTCCATATCCACAATCAATGTATAAAATGGAGAAATTAAATCATGACTATTTATTAAATTCCTACCAGGTGCCACCCACAAGTAAATCAGAGTGTCCAAATCAGGTACTTGTGAGAAGTGCAGTTTTCTTTCAGAAGGAACAATTCAAAATTCTGTGAGTGATACAGGAAAGTCCAATAGAGGTGGCAGAACACATGATTGTCAATTTTTATGTCACAATCCTTGGGACAGAAAGAAAATGAAAGAAATAGGAAATCAGAAGAGAACAATCATATAAGGTTGTGCTAGTCAAAATACATTTACAGAATGATAATATAATAATGACTTTACCTGGAAGCCAGAAGCAACAGAAAAGAATTCTGGGTCCAAGTCCAGACTTGCAGAATTAAAATTGCATTGTCATGAGCTTTCCAGGTAATTAAGTACATTGGATATTTGACCAAGATTGAAATCAGTCCGTCAGCCTCAGATGATCTCAAAGGGAGGAAGATGAAAATCAATACACCTGACCTCACTGCCCTGTGGGATGTCCCTAAATACCTGAGTCAAACTTGATAGAAAGCCAAGAGCATGGATCTCTTGACTTTTTATCATTTTTTTTCAGCCCCTGAGCCTCTGCTGAGGGCAGAGAATTCAGGAAACTAAATAGCTAATAGAACTGGTCTACAAATAAGAGAGCTGGGACAGTCATGGTGGGGACCACAGGAGCAAACTGAGTGATATCATCCTCAGCCTCAATTCCCCAAACCCATAGTCTATATAATATATTCCTCAGCATTGGAATTGAGAGTAACAATAATAGCAGGACACATATCAAACTGCGTGTTTATCTTCGAGAGAGCATATTATTGGGAGTTAAATGAAAGTATAAAATGTTATTTCTCTGCCAGAGGAACTAGGATACAAGGTAGATTCTAAGAGATTCATATAAGGCTCCTCACAGAAGGGGGAAGGGACAAGTTCTACAGAGCACATGCAAGTGGGGGGGCAGTGAGGGAGAGGGAACTAGGAGGAAGAGAAGGGGAGGAGAGGAAAGCATATGCGACTAGGAAGATTGAGTCAGGGTAGGAATAGAAGAAAGGAGAGAGAGAGACAGAAGAGAGAGAGAGAGAGAGAGAGAGAGAGAGAGAGAGAGAGAGAGAGAGAGAGAGAGAGAGAGAAAACAAGAACATAAAAGAGGGAGCCATTATAAGTTTGAAAAGAAAAAGAGAAAACTGAACCTAATGAAATGTCTAGAGACCTACAAGGCCAACTCCAACTAACAATTCAAGCAACAGTGGAAAGGCTACCATAAATGTTCTTCCCTGATAATGAGATCAACAACTAACTTATCCACCATCATGGAGCCCTCATCTAGTACCTGTTAGAAACAAGCAAACACCCACAACTAAACACTGAGTCGAACTAGAATCCAGATACAGAAAGAGAGGACAAGACCAGGTTGCAGAAACAGAGACAGGTGACCTGAACAAGGAGGAGCTAACGGGCCCCCAGATTGATAGCTAGAAATCCAGCATGGGACTGACTCAGACCCCTTGAACATGGGTCTCAGCTAGAATGCCTGAGCAGTCTAAGGAACTTCAGACAGTCCTAACCCTAACCCAACCCTAACCTATTCCTGGTGCACAAAAGGACCTTGCGGGCACATCCCCCCTACTTCAAATGACTTGACAGATTTAGATGACCCCTCCTGGATGGCATCACCCTACATGAGAAGTGGGGGAGGATGGGAGGGGAGGGTGGTTGGGGTGCATGTGAGGGGGGAGAGAGGGAAAAAGGGAGGGAGGGAGGGAGAGGGAACTGGAATCAACATGTAAAATAAAAATAAAGAAAGTTATTTCTGTTGGAACTATATGGCATGATTGAGATTCTCACACAGATTCCTCAATTCAATTCAATTGTTAAATCATTTTTTAATTTTTATCTTGTTTATTTTGTATTTTTAATTATGTCTTTTATTTTTGAGATTATAATATAGTTACATCCTCTCTCTCTCTTCTTTTCTACCCTCCAAACCTGCCAGTATTACCACCTTTGTTCTTTCAAATCCTCTTTTTTGTTAATTATTTCATGCATACATGTATATGTATATACACATATATTCTTAAATATAACCTGCTTAGTCTGTATAATGGTGTTTTTATGTATGTTGTCAGGGATGACCATATAGTACTGGATAACCAATTGGTTTTCTTTTTACTGGGGAATATGATTTCTTTCATTCTCAGCATACCTAGTTGCCAGGAGTTCTTTGTGCAGGATTGAGGCCTCTCTTATTTTTTAAGTGAGTCCTTTATTACCATATGCTTTCAGATATCTGGAACCTCCTATTAATGCTGAGACCTATCAAATTAGATTCGAATTCCATATGCCCCCATGTTGCAGTCAATAGGCATCTTTGCTCTTCAAACTGTTTCTTTGCAATGCAATAGCTTCGTAGTTTTTTGGAAACACTTTTTCTATTTTTGCTTTCTTCTGTATTAAAAAAGTAAAGAAATACTTAGAGAAATTTTGAACAACATGTTTTATTTTTTTCTGGCAATTTCACAGTTCCAGGCATTGCATGTGTATCCATCTTTGTTCAATAATGATTTTATTTTGTAGCTACTAAAAATGGCCATCTAGGATTTTTCTTTTATATTTGTACATCAACATTTCAAAGCCCACTTTCTGAAGAGAATCTTCATTCTCTAACACATGCCCTTGGTGGCTTTTTGGGCAATATATGTGTGTGTGTGTGTGTGTGTGTGTGTGTGTTAATTTCAGGCTTATCTATCATACTTGTGCTTGTGGGTGTGTGTATAACCAAATGCATTGCTATTTCATTACTGCAGTTTTGTCGAATTTTTAAAATTAAAATATTATATATATATATATATACATATATATATATATATATATCACTTCCCTATTCGTGCCCAGGATTGTTTTGATTACTCAGAGTCATTTATGGCCCCATATGAATTTATTTTTCTGTCTTTGTGAAAAATATCATTAGCATTTTGATAGTGGTTGCACTGAATCCATGAGTGACTTTTAGACGTATGTGAGCCTTTTTATTATTAGTTCTAGCTAATATCTTTTCAGAAAGTTTTATTTTAAAGATCTTTTCTGGCTAAGGTTTTATTCCTACATATAACTGTTATGATAGTGAATGACACTGTTCCTTATTTATCTGTTCATCAAACATTTTGGTGATGCTTGCAAATACTTTGTATCCATCCACTAAATATATTCCTGAACTGTAATTGCTCTCTGTTGGATATTTTAGTATTTTGTATATATAAAAGTAACATCATCTGAAAACAGGAAGAATTTGACTTCTTTCTGTTTTAAGATCCTTGTGTTTTTTTCTGTTGCATGAATGCTTTAGCTAATGGTACAATGTGTTGAGTAAAAGAACTGAATTGAGTGCCCTTGTCTTGTTCTGGGTCTTAGAGGAAAGTTGTTTGTTGTTTGTTTGTTTTGTTTTGTTTTTTCCTTTCAATGTGATAACTGGCAGTATGGGTCTGAATATATATCATTTTTTTGAGTTAAAACAAGTTCCTTTATACCCAAGTTGGTGAGAGTTTCTATCACAAAGGGAGGTACAACTTTATCAAATATTTTCTAAGCATTTATTTTAATGATCTTTTGGGGATTGTTGTTCATCAAGATAATGTGATGTTATATTTAGTAAGGTATGTATATATATGGTGAATCTTATGTTTTCATCTACAAGATCTGTAAAGTACTGGTTTGACTGGGATTAAAACTCAAAATCTATAAGGAATTCAATAGCAACATATTAACAATAATTTGATTATAAATTAATAAATAATCTGAATATCTATTCCTTAAAAGAAGACTTATAATGGATTATGGGTATGCTAAAATGCACAGTTTACTACTTATATCAAGGAAATGAGAATTCAGATGCAGTTTGAATCAATTTTGTTAAAAAGACAAAAAGATAACAAAATTGCTAGGAATGTGGTGAAAGGGGAATCGTGATAAGTGGTGGCAATGAGAATAATGTAGATACTGCAGGAAAATGGTGAGCACTTCCTCCAGAGCTGAAAGTAGAAGCACCTTGTCAATTAGCTGTCACATGGCAAAGAATAGATGAAAGGAGCTGGAGTGATGATATCTAAGATGTCTGCATTCCCACATTTATTGCATCATGGCATTGTTCTCAGTGGGAGAACAAAGATGATTGAATATTATTTGGCCATAGAAGATGAAATCCTGTCTTTGCTACAACACAGATGGGACTAGGGGATATTAAGTGAAATAAACCAGCTCATAGAAGGATAAATACCATATATTCTAGCTCATTTGTGGAAACAAATGCTTGTTGTTGTCAAAGAGGAAAAGAGTAGAATCTTGGGCTGTAAAGAAGAGAAGCCAGGGACTGAGCCCGAGTATGGTGTAGAGCCCACCGAGAACTCCTTCAAGAAGACAACGAGTCTTGTTGCCTGGTCTCCTGGTGCTCAGTAGCAAGTTGCGTCCAGGGAGACTGTTCACTCCCAGATCCAAGCCGTTTTGTTCCAGCAGCGCTACTACCTCTAGGCTTCTGAATGCTCAAAGATTGGCAGAGAAGCTCCGAGCCCAGAAAAGCAGAGCAAAAGAAGAAAATGCCAGTCCCTACAAACCGTGTTCCGTGGAGGGTGCAAGAACTAGTGTGATTCACACAGCAACTACAGAGAGTTCACCCCAATATGCTTGCTAAGGAACTGAGCCGAGGGATTCTCCAACAGGACAAGGACCTTGTGATCATTAATAAACCGTAAGGTCTCCCTGTCACGGTCGCCCTGGAGTCCAATTCTGCATCAGCGATGCGCTGCCCACCCTGGCAAAGATGCTTCCTGGGCACAAGGCAGAGCCTTTGCATCTGTGTCACCGTCTGCACAAAGAAACTACAGGTGTTATGGTGTTGGTTTGGGAGAAAGATGAGGCACATCAAGTCCAGGAGCTGTTTAGAACTCGCCAGGTGGAAAAGAAGTACTGGGCCGTCACTGTGCTCTCTGCAGGAGTGTTTGATATCCCCATCGTGGAGAAGGAAGTGCAAGGCCAACAGGAACACCATAAGGTGACACTGTCCCCGAGTTATGATATGGACGAAGGGAAAAATGGTAAAAGTGCGGGCTAGCCTAAATGCCCATGTTGCTGTAACTCGGTACCAGGTGCTTAGCAGCTTTCTTTCTTGTGTCCCCGTGGAACTGCAGCCTGTTACTGGAATAAAACATCAACCACTCCTGCAGAGGGCACAGTGATGGCCCAGTACTTCTTTTCAACCTGGCGAGTTCTAAACAGCTCCTGGACTTGATGTGCCATATCTTTCTCCCAAGCCAACACTATTACACCTGTAGTTTCTTTGTGCAGACGGTGACACAGTTCACCTGCCTTTTGGGTTGGATCCCCCAAACCTTGGTGATCACAAGTACTCACATTGGAATAGGTTGGCCCCTCAGAAACTCTCTGCTGGCACACTGAAGAAGCTGGGACTTCAGCAGGCAAAGGACACATCCCCCTTCACCTGCATTTTAGGACACTCATCGTGCCTGCTCTGGGCTCCAGAACAGAGAACTCCTCCTGGCCTGCAAGCTTCCTCACCTCCTTGTACATTGTCGTGCCATCTGGGTTTAGAGATGCCTGATGTTCAAAGCAAAGGCAATGAGGCCAGGTATGTAGACGCACAGTAAAGACTATTGTGCAAGTTGGCTCTAGAGCTCTGCTATATTCTCACTTGGACGACACCGCAGAAGAGACAGGTGGGATAAGTTGATGACGCTTGACCACTTCAGGACTTTTTATTTTAAAGATTTATTTTGTATACAGTGTTTTGTGTACAGGCCAGAAGAGAGCATTAGATCTCATTACAGATGATTGTGAGCCACCATGTGGTTGCTGGGAATTGAACTCAGGATCTTTAACCACTGAGCCGTCTCTCCAGCTCCCACTTCAGGACTGTTCATGTAAGATGAAGTCATATTTACTGTCAGTCTGGCTGTAATTTGGAAAGGCCTGCTGGAAGTCTCTCCTTGAGAGGTCTCTGCCAAGATGGAAGAGGGCCTAGGACCAGACAGATTGGACCAGTAAATGAGAACCAAAGGATGGAATCTGTGGCCCGGAGCTGTCTTCATCCACTGGGAAGAAAAGCTTCTCCATTGGGAAGAGTGTGTTTGACAAACATGCATCACAGACCCAGGGATTTTTGTCAACTAGAAGATGGGTGCCTTAGCGGCGAACCTGTGAAAGAATTGTTTAGGTGAGGTAAATGATGGGCAGATGACCTAAGTAAATGAAGCTGGTGGGTGGAAGACAGTGGCTGGGACAACAGACTAAGCACACAAATTATCTTCACAGTTATTAGCTTCAGCTGATTGTTGCCCCATAGGCAAATTTTCTGTTTTCTCTTAGAGAACCAGGAAATCTAGATATTTCTGTGAAATCTCCCAACCTGTCTCCAACTAAATAAAACCATTCTAAAAAACAAAATAGACCATGAGTCCTCAAAAACCCAGCAAACTGGAACAGTTATCTGAACACACTATACTTTACAACTTTAGTATTGTGACTAGATAAAAATATTGCTGGTATGTTAATTATAGAATATGACACAAATATCAAGAATTAATATAAAATGATATGTATAGATTATAATTCATAGTACTAAAAATAATTATGTACTATGCAAACTTGTGCAAAATGACACCAGAAGGCTAACAATAGTATCTACAAGAGACCACTGTTTCACAGAGAAAGCCACTTGATTCTCCCATCAGTATTATTTCAGCCAGGAACAACTTCTTGGATATGCTCACTCATGAGTGTATGTGTATACATGCTTATACACGTACCAATGCATACATAGTCATCACTCAGTAGGGCATTTGATCCTCTGTAGTTTTGTAAAGCTACAGATACTCTACTACCTTACATTTGGTGTTGGGGTATTCTTATGTTATGTACAAGTTCTCCTGTAGGGTCTTTAGGTTACTTACAACGTGCAATGAAACTTATATCATTAGTTTTTGCCCTGCATTAGTTAGAAAAATAGGAAAAAATATTTGTTTTTACTTATGCAGCACATATGTTCTTTTTTTCCTCCAAATTCACTATTTTTAATCAGTAGTTAGCTGAAGCCATAGATGCCAAATATATAAATTCTAAAGTCTGACTGTGTGCACAAAAGGTAATGATTTCTCACAAAACACATATTTTTTGTTTTGACATGTGATATTGTTGAATTTTTAATACATTTGCTTTTAGCTCTTTGTATAGTCTCTTGCTTTCTTTTCAGTTTTCCAACAAAGAAAGCTGTAGTTGGAGAAACACTACAGCCATCATGCACTGTCTTAATTTTGTCATTGTTGTCACTATGTAATAACTCAGCACCAGAATCAGAATAAATAATAAAGTAAGGGGGTTTGTTTTGGCTCATGTTTCTGGTCCAAAGACAAAAGCCATATGTGCTGATAGGCCTCTTAGTGCTAGAATCCCATGGTAGCCTGGTAAATCCTCATGGTAAGAGACATGAGGGACTTCTGTATATTTTCTTATCCTTCTCACTTTTCTTGAGAACTCACCAGTATTCAATCTAGAATCTCTACTCCAAAGATTCAATATAATTCTAGTCACAGCTCCAAAGAATTTACCTTAAACACATTCTGTCTCCCAATGCAAAAGAATTCTAGTATACGCTTTGAAGGGGAAAATTCTACTAAAACCCAATGGTCCTTCTGTCACTATGGAAGTCTCCCATTCCACAGTAATTTTTCCAGTAAGATAAAAACTATGAGTTTTTTGGTTGTTGCTTCTTACACCATTTATGTTCAAAAAGATCAATAAGAGAATTCAAAATGTAACAACATTCGTACAATGAGGGGGAGCTACAGATACCTTCTCTGTCATTGGTAACTTCTGGCTGGAAGTACATCACCATTAAGTTCCTTTTGGGGAGACATGCAAAGTTAAGGAAACACAAACAATAGTACATTTTATAGATTAATGAGTCATAAAGATATTAAAGTGAGCCAAGTTTCTACATTTGGTAAATGTTAAACTTAGGTCCTACTCTTGTATTGAATTTTTTTTCACAAACACCATTATTTTTTGCATTTGGCTTATCAGCATTAACTATGATTGTGGAATTATACTGATTATTTCTTCATTTTTCCACATACTTATTCTGATGCATTTCCAGCAGGTGGAGGGGTGGTACGATATAAATTAGAATGTTTATTGAGTTAGACAATGTGAATCATTATGATTGGATTTTAGAGAGTTCCTCAAAAGACAATACCCATTACCACTGCTTCTTTGATTTCTAATCAATTTTCATTATGAGAAAACTGAAAATACAAAGTAAATTGCATTATATTCACTGCATAAGGGTGGAATATGGAGTCAATGAATTCTGTATCCTAGGAATATAATGATTTCTTCTGAATGTGGAATGACAAGAACAGAGATCTAGACAGGGGAAGGAATAGCCAGCCCCCTTTTCCATTAAAAACTGGCAGCCCCTGAAAAGTGGTGAGCAGATGGCGTTCATGATATCTGATCTGCATTTTTCCTACCAGTGTAACCTTGAACAATCAACAGAAACTTTTAACACTTCCATCTGAGTGTCTCAAAATAACATATGTTCACTAAAGTGTTATTGGGTTTCTTTGTACAGAAATCAATATTTTCAGTGTGTTGCATACAAAGCCATAGGAATGAAACCCTCCATTTGGTGAGATTTTCCACACATAAATGGAGAGAGATATTCCATTAAGTTATGAAACTACATTTCAGACAGTGATAAACATTGTTATTTGTTCTAGTCTGGAGACACTAGTCCTTCAGTGCAAAGGTGTCTGTCAGAATGCCTTCCTCACAGCAGCAATGGAGTCTCAATGGACCTGAAGAAGAATGAAGTTTGCTCATGTTCTGGATAAGTATGCTGAGTCTTCATTTTATGCTTTCTGACCTTTTTTTAAAAAAATCAAACCTAATTATCTTCCTTGGTGTCCCACCATATAGAAAGGACTGTATCTCTTCACTGTAGGAGACAAGGACCTTCAGAAGCATGAGATCAGTCCCTATAAAAACACTCTCTATCCTGTTTTAAGTTGGCTGTTGTGAGTTAAAAATAGAAACAGGGGAAAACATTGGGAAATAGAGGTGGGAAGGGATCTTAAATCTATTTTGCAAGCAAGCACAGTAATATATGAGTGCAGTTTGGCTTTATAGTATGACATTTTTTCGTGGGGAAATATAAACAGCCCATTACATTGTTGATCTTTTATCACTAACAATTGCATGGCCATATTTTTTTTTACTTCCTTAGCTTTTCTGGATCTTTTATGTTCAGTGTAGGGGCTTTGTCCTCAAGATATATGATGCTGCCCTCCTTTTTTTATTTTTTAAATTTTTTATTAATAATATAATTTAAAAATTTTACATGTCGAGCCCAGTTTCCTCTCCCCCCTCCATCTCTCCCTCCCACACGCTTATCTTCTTTCCCCCCACATATGCACCCTGACCACCCTCCCCTTCCATCCTCCCACCCCCATTCCACATGTAGGGCTATGCTATCCAGGTGGGGTCATGTAAATTTATCAAGTCATTTGAAGTAGGGACTAGGACTTTTCACCTGTCTCTAGGTCAAGAGAGTATCCCTCCATGGGGGATGTGTCCTCAAGGTCCTTTTGTCCTCCAATCTGTTTCTACTGTCTGAGGTCCCTTAGAGTGCTCAGTCCTTCTAGCTGAGACCAATATTCAGGGGGTCTGAGTCAGTCCCATACTGGATTCCCAGCTATCAGTCTGGGGGAGGGCATTAGCTACTCCTTGTTCAGGTCAGCTGTCTTTGTGTGGTTTGCAACCTGGTCTTGTCCTCTCTCTCTGCATCTGGATTCTAGTTCAACTCAGTGTTTAGTTATGGGTGTTTGCTTCTGTTTCCAACAGGTACTAGATAAGGGCTCCATGATGGTAGATAATTTAGTTGATGATGTCACTATCAGGAAAGGACATTTATGTTAGCCTTTCCACGGTTGCTCAAATTGTTATTTGGAGTCAGTATTGTAGGTCTCTAGACCTTTCTTTAGGTTCAGTTTTCTCTTCAAACCAATAAGGGCTCCCTCTTTTATGTTCTTTCTCTCTCCCTTTTCTGTGAAGAATGGATAAAGAAGATGTGGCACATCTAAACAATGGAATACTACTCTGCAGAAAAAAATAATGGAATCTTTAAATTTGCAGGGAAGTGGATGGAACTTGAAGAAACCATCCTGAATGAGGTAACACGGTCACAAAAAGAAGAACATTGTATGTACTCGCTCATATATGGATTTTAGACATGGAACGGAGGATCACCAGCCTGTAATTCACACTTCCAGAGGAACTAAGATACAATGTGTATTCTAAGAGGTTCATATATGGTCCCTTACAAAAGGGATAAGGGACAAGTTCCCCAGAGCACATGGGAAGTGGGAGGGGGCAGTGAACACAGAGAGAACTAGGAAGATTCTGCCCTTCTTGCCTTAGGTTCTTTGCTGTTGCTTCAGTGTGTGTATTACTTTCTCTAAGGCAACGTTGTAATATCTAAATACTTACATTCAAAATTTATCAATCACTAAAATTTTAGTATACAATTTAAATTTGAGAAAAGATTTTATATAAGTAGTAAAATTATAAGAGATTCAACTCCAGAAAATTTGCACTTTATTTAAATAAAGCATTTCTGGGACATTATAAATTGTGTATTATATCTTCACATTAAAAAAAATCTACTTTTAGGGAGTGGGGGCACATCCTTTTAATCCCAGCACTCAGGAGGCAGAGGTAGGTAGATCTCTTTGAGTTCAAGGCCAGCCTGGTCTACACAGTGAGCTCCTGGACAGCTAAAGCTACACAAAGACACCATATCTCAAAAAACAAACAAACAAAAAAGAAAGAAAGAAAAGAAAAATCTAAATTTAAGAGCTAAAAGCTCTTAAATTTATGTCACAGATCTTCGAGTCTGGTACACAGGACACTGAAACAGGAGAATCATAATTATAAACTGCCTGGGCTAAAGAGTGATTTCAAGAAAAGTCTCAGTTTCCCAGAATGAGCCTGTATTAAAATAAAAAGTAAAAGAAGGTCTGGGGCTATAGATTGAGAGGAGAATGATAGTTCAGTGTGTGCTAGGCCCTGAGTTGAATCCTCAAAACCATCACAAGAAAGAAAGAGAAAAAGCAGAATGTGTATCAGATATTTAACTACATCAATGGATCTTCAGATTGGAAACAACCTTGAACACATTGATTAGCTTCATGAAAAATATCTGAGAAATGGATTTCCAACAAAAACCAGGAATGAACTATCTACTCCATAAAAGAAAAGTAGGAAAGCATTTGGGTGAAGAGTGGAATGTCAACAGGCCAATGGATCCTAATCTGAAACTCAATAATTCTCCACAAATTTCTCTTTGAAGGGGCTGGGATTAAAGGGGAAGACTGAAAGGGAAAAACACACATCCTTACTCTGATAGGATGAGGCATAGAAGCTCAAACTGTTTTATAGAGGGTTGGGGATATTTTTAAAGACAACAGTTGATTTATCTATCCATGGCTGACATGGGGGGGTTAAAGAAGAAACTATGCTTTGCCTTTTTAAAGAATCATATGTGAGACAGACAGAGACAGAGAGACAAAGAGACAGAGATGAATCAAAGCATGTCTATGAGGTACTAGCAAAAAAAAATTGTCAAAAAAAATCCCTTCATATGTTAGCTAAAATGGGTATGATTTGAATTTATACTCGACACTTCCTGCAGATAATAGTAGCTGGAATTTTAGCATTGATGTTGTGGGGGGGCAGAATTCTGGTTTTTTTTTTTTCATTTAAAATATTCATCAGTTCTGTGTGTCTGGAAAACATATGCTTGCTTGAAGCCATCTACCACCTATGGCTCTAACAATCTTGCTGTGTCTTCTTCCCTATATATACACCCGAGGCTTGAGGAGGGGTGGATTTGATGAAAATATCCCACACACAATCCCACTCCTAACCAAGAAGCTATATGAAATTTATACTTGCTAGGTAAGGAAAAATCAGCAAGACTCATGTCCAGTAGTAATTACCCATCAAAAACTTGTCCCCACTGTTCTTGTGTGTACTTTTTGTATGTGTTTTGGTATTTTTTATCTAATTTTTTATTTGTTTATTTTTTGTTTTTTGTTTGTTTTGAGGGGTTTTTTTTTAGATAAGAGAAATAATATGAAGTTGGGTGGGTATGGAGGTAGGGAAGAAAAATAATATGATCAGAATATCACAAGTAAATTTTTTTAAATAAAAAATAAAATGTATTTTCTAAAAGCAAATGACAGGAAAAGATATTGCTTTATTTTGCAAACATTTAGGTATAAAATATTATATCTCTTCTAATTGAAAACTGTACTTGTACTGTGTGTGAAGTAGTTAATCAATATTCATAATAATGTTTTCAAGTTTTAGGGTGTTTCATATGTACGGGTGTTTTGTCTGCATGTATGTCTGAGTGGCATATGCATGCCTTGTGTGTGTGTGGAGGCCTAACTGGATACCAGACACCCTGAGACTGGTTGTGAGGTAGCATAAAGGTCATTGGATCCCCTGAAACAAGAATTACAGATGGCTGTGAGCCACTTGTGGATGCTGCCAATCAAACATAGATCCTCTAAAAGATCAGCTAGTGTTTTTATCTGCTCAGACCTCTCCCAAGTCCCCAGTATTTATCTTAACAGTAATATGTAAGTCAGAGCTAGCCTTTTACATTCTACTTAAGAGCACACATAACTGTATTATATGAGAAAGTCTTCAGTGCATTTGTATAATTAATGAATGGCAGAGCTTGAATTTAAGAGCAGGCTTGTCTGACTTGGAAATGGCTGTGATTTCTGTAAAGCTGCACTACCCTTGGACAGTGTTGTGAGGACTTTGTCAGAGCTGTCCATATTATTTATCTTTCTAACCAAGAAGGTTTGTCTTAACTAGGACAATAGATGCAAAGCACAACTGTGCTGGATAAACTGGGACAAACATGATCTTAAAAGCATGCAACGGATGAGTTATCACGTGATATCATGTACTATAGCTACCTGTAGGATTCTTCGCAGGAATCTGAACTATTACCTAATCTGCATTTATAAAATGTAGTCTCACATCCAATTTGCAGGAATTATTCATCGCAAATGGTTGATTTCCTGCCTTTCCTCGGATTTGTGTAAGTGACTCAATTATAATCAAGAAACAGCAGAGCACGCAATGTAACTATGCAATCACCAATATGGATCTCAAGCTTTGATGGGATGGTTCTCTGATATTAAACGCAAACTGAAAAGAGGATCGAGAGTAAATGAAGTATTTGCACTTACCATTACAGAAAAACTAATAGTAGTACATTTTCTTCATTTCACAAGATCTGTTCCCTAAATTTGCTATCCTGACGTATCTAGGTATTGTGGAAATATATCAGTGTGAGAACAACAGATCCACACTAGTAATGACACAATTGCAAATGCTTCAACGCATGTGAGAAATTAGGCTCATAGGCTCTGCAAGTGGTTCTTTGTCTATTCTTTTAATAGCATCTTACAGAAGTGCTCAGAGAGCTGCTGCTTCAAATCAAGCCTCGTATTTATGTCTTCGCAGTTTGTAATGGGGACTTGGGAATGCCACGTTTTCCGCTCTGGGCCTTTATAAAAATGAGGCATTCATTTCCATAGGGAAATAATGTCCAGTTTAGAAAGCACCCTGGACTACTCTGACCCTGGGCTCATGTTTGCAGGGTCATAATAAAACAAGAATTTCACAATCCATAAATTCTACCAGATCTCACACCTACCACCTGAAACAGAGACAGCAGTGTGAGCACAAACACTGGACTCATTTAACAAAGACTGGCACAAAACTAGCCTAGATGCCCCAAGAATTGGCAAACACATTCACTGGCTCTCATTTATAAATTATGCACTCTCAACAATCATTCTTTTTAAATAGAGCAGAAAGGAAAAAGCCTTTCTTCCTAAAGGTATCCTGCCTTGAGGTATCCCAAACCACTAGTATTGTAAGGATGAAAAAAATTTATCCTAACTCTCCACTGACCCCATGAAGCTAGAAGTTTAAATTCCAGACCCGGTCCCCTGGCAGTAAGTAGGCAAAAGTTCACATTCTTTGCTGTTTACGACAGGGCTGTTTAAGACAGGGCTGTTTAAGACAGCACCTGTGAGTGAGTGAACACAGGAGATAAGCTTTGTCACACCACCCAGGAGCCTGCACAAATGTAGATCTCTAGGGCTAAGTGCAGGTTTGGATGGTTTAAATTGATTGGTCCGCACCACAGGGGCTCTGGATGCTATGAGATGATTGGTTTAAGATGCACAGGTTCTGTTGTAACCCTATAAAAGCTGTCTCAAATCTGTACCCATGGTCCTCAGCCCTCTACCCCTATGTGGCGTATGGCTGCGGACCCCAGTGCATTTGGAATATAAAAGATCTCATGCTTTTGCATCCAGACTGCTTCTCGTGAGTCATTTGGGAGCGGAGGGTGCCTTTCCTGAGTCGGGGCATGAGGGTCCATGCTCTCTGGGTCTTTCAGCATCAGTCCCTAAATGGGGCTTGTAGCAATATCCCATTGCAGGAGCTGTGCCATATCTATTAAGTAGGTGGTCTCAGGACAGCATAAGGCTACTTTTAACATAACTGAGGCCAATTTATATTATGTGTTAAAAATCAATCTATAATCTCAATTTCCATAAACTCATGTATTCCAGGTATTAAACATACTTTTGTCCTATATGGTGGCATGCACACACCTGTATGCACTCCAGCACTCCAGGAGAATGAGGCAGAAGGATTCTAGAAAGTACAGGGTCAGTCCTCACTATGTAGTGAGCTTTAAGCTAGCTTCTGCTACAGAGTAAGACTTTGTCTCAAAAGTAGGACAATAGGGCCTGGAGATACAGCCTATTTCTTAAAAGTACTTGCTGTTCTTGCAGAAGACTCAAGTTTGCTTCCTAGCACCCACATGGCAGCTCAAAACTGTCTACAATTCCTGTCCCAGAAGATCTAATGCCCTCTTCTTGATGATGTGGTCGCTACACAGAAATGCTACACATGCATACGTGCTGGTGACATTCATAAACATATGAATTTGAAAAAGGAGATCTTGTTTTTAATTATATTATTTCCCTTATTTTTGATATTTTCTTACATGTGTAGAAGCTGTAATAAATTAAAAAATGAATTTTTATACCTACATAATCTTCGTTTGAAATTTAAAGGCAAGATCTCACTATGTACTTCAAACTGGATTCAAACTCGTGGCTCCCTTACCACCTTCCTCTGAATACTGGAACTACAGGTATGTGCCACCAAGCTCACCTCCAAATTTTTTTTATCACATTTCAAACACTCTAGGATGCACTTGACATAGTAATTTATATCTCATTTATTGATGTTTACCTAGATGGAGAAGATCAACTCAGGGCACTTCCAATCAGATGCTTAAAACCCAGAAAGCTTTCAATGTTGGAACCAATAATACATGTTACATCTCAAACTGGGAAAAAATATTTGAAGAAAGGAAGATTCTAAGATGTTTTTGTGTATTTCCCAGAAGTGACCACATAAATAATTGAATATTTAACCTAATTTTCAAGATTCAGAATATTTTTCTTTACAGAGACATCCTTATGCCTAGACAAACCTACAAAATATAGTAACTATTCCATTAATAGTTTTGGCAACTTTTCACATTTGTTGTGTCTGCTAAAAAAAGAATGCAAATGCTCCCCATAAAAAAGAGTGCATTGAGGTAGGACACTGACACATAGCATGGCCCAAGTCCAGCCTTTCTAACCCATTTTTCTCAAACCTATGTGCTTTTGCTGAGTCCATATTTATTTACACTTTGTGGCATATAAAGAATGCAAAAATTAAAAAAAAATGTAGCCTCTGTGATATGTTTAAAGTTTACACAAAATAATCTAGATTGACTACATGATTTTCCCTATATTTACAATTTCTATACACTAAGAACTCTCATTTCTTCTTTCTAGTATTGTCATTAATTTTTATGCAATATATTTTGACCATATTCTTCCCTTCTCCAAACTTCACTCAGATCTTCTCTACCTCCCTACCCATTCAGTTTACTTCATGTCTATCTATCATCTATATCTACCTATCTACCTACCTACCTACCTACCCACCTACCTACCTATCTATCTATCTACCCATCTACCTATCTGCATCTCTTTCTCTCACTCAGTTCTTTTTTTTTCCCACTTTCCATCTTTGTAATTCTCTCCATCTCATAAGAAAAAAGAAGTACAAACAAATCAACACAATTATATAAGTTTAACAAATAGCAAAACAAAGAGCACACACAAACAAAACAACCTCCATGTTTTCCGGGAAACATCTTTCCGGGAATCCATCTTAAACATGGAAGCAACTTTCAAACTCTCAGTTTTATATTTGTGAGCTGTTAAAGGTCACTTTGTTGGTAACGCGTTTGCAGCTATTTTTAAAAGCAGCTGAAAGATAAACAAAAAGGCCAGAACATAGAGCATGTAACTCAACCATTATATCAGAAAAAGACAATACCCTTCACCTACTGAAAGTCTCTGACTTGGGAGTTAAAATAAATGTTAAAAATAATCATCAGAAGAAGTAAGTTTTTAATTAAAATATATTCATCTAAGAAATGTGTTCTGGTAGTGAATTGGGAAGAGAACCAAAAAGTAACATTTTATGCTGTTTCTAAAGCCTTCCTTCTGTTTCAATTTTTTTAAATTCATGACTCTATTTAATTTAGAAATATTTTATGTATCGATCTCACTTCCCCTTTTCTCCCATCCTCCCATGCCCCACCTCCCACCTATCCCTATCCCATTTCTCTTCTGCTCCATAGAAAGAATGAGGCCTTCTGTGGGGAATTATCAAAGTCTGTCACATCATTTGTGGCAGGGCCTAGGCCCTCCCCCTGTGTGTCTAGGCTGAGAGAGTGTCCCTCTATGGGGAAAGGGCTTCCAATGTTCATTCATACACTAGGGATAAATATTGATCCACTACCAGAGGCCCCAGAGACTACCCATGCCTCCTTACTGACATTCATGTACAGGGAACCTGGCTGTGTCCTATGCTGCTTTTTGAGCTGTCAGTCTGGGGTCCATAAGTTTCCTATTGTTCAGGTCAGCTGTTTCTGTGAGTTTCCCTAGCCTGGTCTTGACTGCTTTGCTCATTACTCCTTCCTGTCTGCAACTGGATTCCAGTAATTCGGCTCAGTGCTTAGTTGTGGATATCTGCTTCTGACAGCTACTGGATGACATTTAAAAGATAGTCATCAATCTCATTATAGTGGAATGGCATTTAAGGTAGCCACTATTGCTTACATTCTTAGCTGGGGTCCTTCTTGCAGATTTCTGGACATTTCCCTAGTGTCAGATTTCTCTTTAAACCTATATTGACTCCCTCTATTAAGGTATCTCTTTTCTTGCTCTCCTCTAGTCTTCTCCTGCCTCAATCTTCCTGATGCTTCATGTCTGCCTCCCTCCTCCTCCTCTTACCTTCTCTTTCTCCTCCCTTTCCCCTCCCCCATGCTCCCAATTTGTTCAGGAGATCTTGTCCCTTTCCTCTTCTCTGGGGGACTATGTATGTCTTCCTTAACGTCCTCCTTGTTTCTCAGCTTCTCTGGAGGTGTGGATTGTAGTCTGGCAATCCTTTGTTCTATGTCTAATATCTATATATGAGTGAGCACATACCATGGTTGTCTTTTTGTGACTGAATTACCTCACTCAGGAAGGTTTCTTCTACTTCCATCCATTTGCTTGCAAATTTCAAGATTCTGTTGTTTTTTCCCCCCACTGAGTAATACTCCATTGTGTACATGTACCATATTTTCTGTTTCAATTTTGTATTTGAGTATGCATAAGGTAATGATTACTTATTTTATTCTTTGAGAGTTTCAAACTCTATTTTTATCATATTCTTTCCTGTCCCCCAACTCATCCTAGATCCTATCCCATCCGTACCCACGTAGCTTCATGTTCCTTTTCCTCCTTAAAATAAAACAACCAAAATAAAAGAAAAAGAAATTACTAATCATTCCATCTATGTGGGCTATTTTTGATAATGGGTCTCCTTTGCCCTAGTATGTAGTTGATACATGCCTAGTGTTAATCCATTGAAGAAAACTGATTTTTCCTGTTCCTGGCAGTTATCATTTGTGATAGATATTCAGTAAATTATTCCCATTGTCACTGTAGATTATTCCAACAAAGTACATTTTGGGTACATCTAAAATTTTATGTGAAAGTGTGTAGAACAAACCACTTCTCAATAGTGACCACGGAAATATTTTTTTTTAATGTAGTTTGTGCTCAGACTTTTGTGGAAGCTGAAGGCTATTTCAAAGTCTCTTTGAGGGGAGATGGGTTTTTTCCCAGAGCATGTCAATGTCAAATAGGGACTTTTAAGTCTCATATTTTTCCAACTCACTTCCTGGATTTGTCATAATATCAAATACTATAAATATGGAAAACAAAGCGTTTGGCACCAGAAAAATCTAAATGCCAAGTATGTCTCTATCTAATTAACTTGTCTCAACCTCAGAATTTCTGAGGATCCTAATATCTCAGTTGTAGCTTTACTACAATCTCAAATCAATATAAAATTTAAAGAAATACATATTACAATGTGTAGGGGCTCATAGTCCTCAACATGGTTGATATTTTCAGTATAAGAAATGTTGGTCAAACAGGCATATTTTATGACTCTAATTTTGCCTGATCTCTTTTTTAAGACCTCTTTTCCAAAATACTGCTTGGATAAAATATTGAAGATTAATAAATACTTATTGATCTATAATTGCAAGCAGAGAAATGATAAATTAAGAATCACCATTGAAATCTTTACTAAGAAGCCCATAATAGGTATTTTAGGCTGAGGCAAAATGTAAGAAAGCCTTCTCCTAGATCTATTTGTCATAACAGTGAGATCTAATGGTTCACTTTATGTCTCTAATTATAAATGAAAGCCACACATTAAAAAAAGAGATCAAGGAGTTCACACTTCCTTAATTAGGGGTTCACAGGGATGCTAGGTTTGGCCATGCTAGCTTCATTTTCATTACTGCGTGCTGACATTCTCCTGTAACCTCACCATAGGTAAGTTTTCTCCCTAGTCATGTACTTTGTGACAGGTTAGCAACAATTCTAACTTCATGCTCCATTTTCTCTGCCTCCTGAGGCAATTTCCTATCCATGCACTCTGTTATTTCCTCAGCTTTGTCGCTCCGACCTGTAAGATACTGCATGATGGGAGCTGCACTTTGAATATCAACACTTCAATTGCTCCCCTGGCTGAAAACTATCTATGTCAGTTGCAGGGGAGGATTTTAATATATAGGTCATCTTCTTACATTAAATAGCTGGTCAAGACTATGAACTGAGATGTTTCAAAAATAAATCCTCATCACACTTCTAGGCTTTTGCCATCATGAAACTAACAGTCCTCTGATCATATTTCTGATCATCTCCCAAGTCTCTTCCTTCACCACTGTCTAGTTAGGTGTGATGGGAAATGCTGAACTGTGTGATATGCCCTAAATTGATTATGGCATTTATACTGCTACATCCTTCTTCAGAAGCCATTTTTTCTACTTCTACGATTCTATCCTGTCCTGTGCTCTGAAGTTCTTAAACAAATGCTTACTTCCTTAATTCTGTTTGAGTATCACTTTTGTTGAGTGGTCTTTGTGATTAATTATATTTAACCACCAGACTCCTAGCTGTCTTAGAATTCTTTACATATCCTTACAAGCTACATGGTTATGTCTCTGATGCACAGTGCAGCTCACTAGCTCAATGTTTTGTTGTTTTGTTTTATCTTAAAGCATTTTGCAATTTGACCATGAACTCTTATGTCCATGTCTAAGCTCCATGAATCTTCAACACATCTGTGCTTGGAGCCCAGTCAAGATATTAAGTGCTTATTTCAGTGATTGACATATTTAGAAGGAAGCAAAGAAAATACTGTCATTATCATAAATTTCACCTTTCCCAAGTATTTTTTTAGCATAGGTTGAGCATAAACAATTACTATTGATTCTTCCCCTTAGATCTATAAAATCTAGAGGTAATAAGATATGAAAAAAATCATGGACATTACCTTCAAGAAAAGTTTTAATATATATTTAAGCATGAGCATTAACAGAAGTCAAAGGCCTGGGAATGCATCATGGTTAGTAAGGTGCCACAACACCCCCGTGGTTTGATACCAAGAATCACTTAAACCAAATGCAGTGGTGTTAGGTCTGTAGGTCAATCTCTTGGGAGTAGAGGCAAGAGGATCAGAAGTTCAAGGCTACCTTCAGCTGTATAGCAAGTTCCATGCTAGCCAGGGATACATAATAGAAGTAGAGAGAGAGAGAGAGGAGAATGAGAAAGAAACAGAGGAAGATACCAAACAGCCAAATAAGCCAGCCAGTATCTTTTTTTTCTTGTCATGCTGTAGATGCAACATAGAGCCTTGCACTTACTATACAAGTACTGCACCAAAGTTTTGCACTTTCTAGACAAGTATTGTGTTACTCAGCAAATTCTAGCACTCATAGTGTCATAAATGCCATTAATGCATGCTGTCACAAAGGAGCTGATGAACACATAAAAATAATGTTTTTGCAAAGCAGTGAAGGTACAAAGAGCTAAACAATCTCTGAGCTGAAATCTTCATTAGAGGTTGAGTGTCCCTAATCTGAAATCCAAAACCCAAGTGTTTTGGAATCTGAAATTTTGGAATGGTGATGAGACACTGAAATAGTTTCAGATTTTGAAGCATTTGAGATTTCAAATTTTGCGATCATTAATTCACAAACAGTAAAACTGTGCAAAGATTACAAACCTGAAACTTCCATAACTGCAAACTCTTCTAGCTCATTACAGGTACAGAACATGTACCTTTAGTAATAATTATAGCTAAGTGAATTCCAGTAATTGTTATTCTTATTACATGCTAAGGTTTGTTTCTACACTGTCCATCTCTTTTTTTCACACTGAGGTCAGGAATGAGTGATGTTTTAATTATTCTTTGAAGGAGATATGACAGTATCAAATTGTCCTTAAAACACACATGTGATAATAAGTTCGAGATAGAACACAGGCCTTTTTTCCAAACAATGTTTCTATTAATTCCTTGAGAATTTCATACACTATATTTTAAACGTGTTGAGTCCACTTCCCCCAGCTCCTCCCATGTCCAACCTTTTAACCCCCCTTACCCACCCCCACATCCAGCTTATACTGTTTAACTAGTTTTGGGCGCTGGGCTTGTTTTAGCATATGGTTGACTTACCAGGCATTCTCGCCATTAAAGAAAAATGATTCTCTCTCTCCTACCAGTTATCAAATGCCAATAGCACCTCAGCTAGTGTTGGGATCATATGTGCACTGTTCCCTCTCTACTGACTTGAGCTTTCCCATGCCTCATATGTGCTGTCACAACCACTTTGAGTTCATATGTGAACTATCCTGATGAGTCTGGAAATCATTATTTCTTTCTTGTTATCTGCCACCTCTGGCTCTTACAATCTTTATGCCCTCTCTTCCTTGAAGATTGCAGGGCCTTGAAAATATTGAGTATGTCCTCTCTGGGATTGAGAACTCCATAGTCTATCCTTCTCTGCATGTTGACATAGTTATTTTCTTTGTTAATCGCCATCTACTAAGATAGGAAACATCGCTGAGGACTGTAATTTGCCTTTTTAGCATTAAGATAACATACCAAATTATCATGACATAAACATAACCCTTTTGTAATCTTACTAAAACTGACCAAGAAGAGAAACATAATCTAGAGTGAGGGAAAGTTATGGAGGTGAAGGGCTTGCTGTATTTCCAGAAAAGACAAGAAGTGCACTGCTGCTGAGGAGTCCAGAAACAATCAGAAGTGAAAAGAGAAAAAGAAATGTTTGTATAATATGAATTCCAACCCTATGCAATCTTTAGCCATAGAAGAGACAGCCTTTGCCCTCTCAAAGGTAGCAGAATATAATGGGTAACCCTGAAGAGAACAACTACTGGTTTTCCTGTTTAGAAAGTTCTATAATGCTCACAAGTATTGGGAGAATGACAAAGTACCTAGACCCTTCATCTTCCTCTTTTGCTGAGGCTAAAAGGAAAGAATAAATATCAGCTGGGAGAAAAGATCAATGAAGGCTTGGCCTGCAATAACAGATGGACAGTACCAGGCCAAGGGAAACTATAAATGCTACAGAACCTCATTTGTCATCCTTTGAACTGAAGGTCTCCTCTGACCAGAGCATTAAAGATCAACTGCAGCTCTTCCCTTGAGCACAGGTGTTTGCTTTACTTATTACCCTGCCCAGCAAACTAGCAGGGCACTGAAAGCTTGTCTGCAAACACAGTGCAGGCTTTCCCTGAGGGCTAATCCATGAACTTCATAAAAGTTGCATTTGTCTGTCTAGACCCCTGAAGTTCACATTATCCACAGTAGGGCATTTACTTCTCTTTCTTCCATTAGCAATAACATCAAGCATAGTGAGCTGGCCGGGACCAAGGTGCTCAGAGCACACATCCTGTTGTTTTCCTGCCTCTCACAAGTGATGGATGGAAGTGACTGAGCTTTTCATCCAGAGCTATTGCACTCCTTTAGATTGTGCTATAAGATGACAGGCCTTCAGCCTGTGCCATTTCTTGAGCATGATGGAGTGAGGTCATTTCCAGCTGAGTGCTAGATCCCTTTGGAGTCTGTCCTGGGGAGACAGCTTTATAGATAATGACAATGAGCATGGGACGTTTCAATTGTATGCTTATAATTCTGCATGTGGTTTTCTAAAATAGGAAAGATCTCTTCCATAAAAGAGCAAGCTACCTGATTCTTCCACTCATACAATCTTTCTGTCCCCTCTTCAGCATCATTCCCTGAGCTTTAGTTACAGAAGTGTTTTGTGGATGTATCCATCATGCCACGGACTCCACAATGCTGCATTTTGATTGGTTTTGCATCGGGTGGCTTTTGCTAACAGTCTCCATTTTTTTGCAAAGAAAAGTTTCCTTGATATATCTGTGGGTATAAGGACAAACATTTAGAACATAATTAGGAATTATGCTGATTAAGTAAAGTTGGGTCTTCTCCAATATCCATGACTTTGTTAGGCCTGCCTGGATATTGGGCTAAGTTTCCATTAATAGGCATTTTCTCCTATTTGATGAGTGGTTTTTAAGCCCAATTAGAAATCTGTTGGTTATCAGCAAGGCTTGTGCACCACTACTGCACTTAGTTATCATACCATGGTGGACACTGACTTAATTCATAGGTATCATAGCTGGGTAGGACTATTGTTTGTCTCCCTTCTTTGGTAGTTTACATGATACCTTCTGATATCATGAAAGCTAGTCCTTAGGAGGAATTCAGGTCACATCTAACTCAGAGTGAGACAATTTTCATTTCAGGCCTCACAGAATATGTCATAGCAGCCAAATACAGGGCTTTATGTGGAAATTATTTTTTCATTTATATGATTATTATTTTATTATATGTGCATTGTTGTTTTGTCTGCATATCGTTGTACCCAGTGACAGAATCCTTGAAGAGGTCAGAGAAGGGTGCCAGATCCTCTGGAACTGGAGTTACAGGAAGTCATCAATGGCCATGTGGATACTGAGACTTGAACAATGGCTGACTAAAAAAGCAGCTTCTTGCCTTAACTTCTGAGCCATCTCTTCGCATCCTATATATGTTTTCTTTTGTTTTTCAAGATGGGGTTTCTCTGTGTAACAGCTCTGGCTATCCTGGAACTCACTTGTAGACCAGGGTGGCCTCAACCTCACAGATATTTCCCTGCCTTTGCTTCCAAAGTGCTGGAATTAAAGGTGTGAGCCACCACCATCTGACATTGTATATGATTTTTAAAGGTTGTATTTACAGAGGCAATCATCAGGAACTATAAAAATTAGGACTGGGAAAGAGAGAGCTAAGTAGGAATGTAATTTTGGACAAAGTTCTGAGAAGAGCAGTTTTACCCTAAAGACATGATTAAACCTCAGTGTTGTTGATATTTAAGTAAAATGGTGAGATTTAGCATTTCATTATCATCTTCAGTTAAGGACACACATTTACCCTGTACATTTTTACTTTGTCAAAATTATACAATGGAAAAAAGAATGCATCTTCAACAAATGGTACTGGCATAACTGTATTCTGAGGTGTAAAAGATTGCAGATAGAGCCATAACTATTGCATTGCAAAAAACTTAAGTCTGAATGGATCAAAGACCTCAACAGAAATCCAGCCACACTCAACCTCCTAGAGAGAAAGTAGGAGGTACCCTTGAATAAATTGGTACGGGAGACCACTTCCTGAATCTAATGCCATTAGCACAGTCACTGAGATCAACAATAAATAAATGGGATCTCCTGAAACTTAGAAGCTTCTGTAAGGCAAAAGATGCAGTCAATAAGACAAAACAGCAGTCCACAAAATGGGAAAAGATCTTCACCAACCCCACATCTGACAGAGGGCAGACTTCCAAATTACACAAATAATTCAAGAAGCTAGTCACCAAAACACCAAATAATCCAGTGAAAAGATGGGGAACAGAATTATATAGAGAATTCTTAATAGAGGACTCTAAAATGGCTGAAAGACACTTAAGAAAGTGCTCAACATCCTTGGCCATCAGGGATATGCAAATCAAAACAACTATGAGATACCATTTCACACCTGTTAGAATGGATAAAATCAAAACACCAAGGACACTTTATGCTGGAGAGGATTTGAGAAATGGGGACACTCCTTCATTACTGGTGGGAGTGCAAACTTGTACAGCCACTAGGAAATCAGTATAGCAGTTTCTCAGGATAACGGAAATTTGTTTACCTCAAGATCCAGCAATTCAACTCTTTGGCACATTCCATTTCAACAATGGAATCTTGAAATTTGCAGGCAAAAGGATGGAACTAGAAGAAACCATCCTGAGTGAGGTAGACCAGTCACAAAAAAAGATATGTACTCACTGTCTATGGATATTAGGCACAGAGCAAAGGATCATCAGCCTATAATCTACACTTCCAGAGAAGTTAAAAAAGAAGGAGAACCCTAAGAGAGACATACATAGCCTCCCCTCCTCAGAAGGGGAATCCACTAGAGCTCCTGAACAAGTTGAAAGCATAAGGAAGTAGGGAATAGGCAGGGAGTTAGGAGGCAAAGGAGTGGAGAATAGGAGGGGAGAGGAGAACATGAGGGTTCAAAAAGATTGAATCAGGGGATGCATAGAGGGATGCAAGAAAAGAGATACCTTAATAGAGAAAGCCATTATAGGTTTAAAGAGAAATCAGACACTAGGGAAATGTTCAGATATCCACAAGGAGGACCCCAAATAAGGATCTAAGCAATAGTGGAGGGGCTACATTAAATACCCTTCACCTATAATGAGATTGATGACTACCTTAAATGCCATCCTAGAGCGTTCAACCAGTAGCTGAAGCAGAAGCAGAGATCCACAGCTAAACATTGAGCTGAATCCCTGGAATCTAGTTCTAGAGATGGAGGAATAATGAGTAAAGTAGTCAAGATCATGCTGGGGAAACCCACAGAAACAGCTGATTTGAGGAAGTGGAAGTTCATGAACTTCAGCCAGACAACTGGGGAACCAGCCTAGGACTAAACTAGGTCTCCTGAACTTAGGATGCCTGGGCAGTCTATGAGGCCTCTTGCAGTGGAACCAGTATTTATTGCTAGTGTACAAATTGACTTTGGGGGCCCATTCCTTTATGGAGGTATACTCTATGGAGGTATGAGGGAAGACCTAGGCCCTGCCCCAAATGATGTGACAGACTTTGATGATTCCTCACTCTCCCTGGGGAGTCGATGGGGAGTGGGATGGGCGTAGAGTGAGGGACATGGGAAGATGGACGGAGAGGTAACTAGGATTATATGTATGAAAAATGAGATTGTCTTCCAAATTGTTGAACTTGGGGGAAAAAAAAGATTTTACATTTGATTTGCTGAGCTACCACCAGGAAATACACACACACACACACACACACACACACACACACACACACACACACACACACTCCACTACCCTCACCACCTATGAAGAATTATGTGTGCTCTTCCTTGTCATAAAGGTTGTGGTGATGAAGATTCTCATAAAACAGGATCCACTGCTAAAAACATCATTCTGGTTTTGTTTTGTGCTCTCAATCATCTGTGCAAACCTGAGTCATGGATTATACATATGTCCAATAAGAACCATTGTATCTCCCTCTTTGATTCCGAATGTGTCTCATTTGTCTCATTCCCTAAGCCTTGGGTGTGAGTCAGCTCTTATCCCTTCTTTTACCTGAGGAAGGTTATTCCTCAGTGTATTTGAGGGATTAAGAAAAGCTGACAGGGATTTCTTGTGGACCCAGATAAACAATGGCAGAAAGAAAAGTATAAAGATTGCTCTAAGGAGAAAAGTCCAAGTCACCAGTCACTAGCTACCTCATCAGAAGTTTATCAAGTAGCATCTGTATCAAAACTTCATGACATGTATTGATATTACATCTATTTTATAAGCAATCACTCAGGAAAATAAAATCAGGATGCAAATTCATGCTGTGTACTTGGGTCCACACAGCCACTAACCTCCATGAATGCAGCAGAGTTATGGCAAGCTGGTGTTTATATCCTAGCACTTGAAAAGAAGCATTGCTATTATTTTTCTGGTGATCCCATACATTCATCAATTGTCAGATGGAGAAAAATGAAGTTAAGGTTTCTTACTGTAAATTCAGCATTTCTTTCCCCCTCACCTTTCCCCTTTCTTTTCTGTCTTTCTTATTTGCCCTTCTGTCTCCATTCCCTTCTTCCATATTTTCTTTCTTTTTTTCTTTTATCATTGCTTTTTTCCCCCTTTGCACACAAACACTGGTTTCTCAAATCTACAAAGTCTGTGACAAAAACAGACTTCCAAAAAACAACTTACATTTCACCCAGGGCACAAGCAATGTGAGACTACTATGTACAAATCCAGGACTTTACAATACATACGACCTAGATGTCAGACTAATCTAGGTCTGAATCTTGTTACTCTTCTGTCATACTCATGACTGTCACTGAATTATTTGAACCTGAACTTAACAATAGTGCCTGTGCACGAGATTGTTAAACACAGGAAGACGCATAATCCATGCAAAATGCTAATAGCTATGAAGTAAGAAATTAGGAATAATGGATATCACAAAGTATTCAGTGACATGACAGTGGTAGAGAATCATTACCATTCTGTCCTTTAGAGAAGTTTTAGAAAGCACTGGGGAAACTCAGCCTGAATAATAAAACTAAGGAGTAAAACTGGAGCAGCAAAGCAGTGGGTTCATTACAATAACAGCATGGTGTTCCTGAAACTCTAGGCAGGGAACCCTAGATTGTACTCAGTGCTAACTGTGCATATTACGGGAATTACATTACAATTAGGTTGCCACTGTAGCTAATGTTGGCAGTCACTGTTTTAGGTACCTAGTCAGTTCAGCTTTTGACTGATTTCTATGGTAGCCTGCACAAGCTCAATGCAATAAGAAAAACATACCTTAGAGAATTAAAGTGTGTGTTACTCCAGAAATTAAAACGTGTGTTTCTTTAAGAAAAAAAGAAGAAGAAAGAAGGAAAGGAAGAAAGAAAGAAAGAAAGAAAGAAAGAAAGAAAGAAAGAAAGAGAAAAAGAAGAAAAAGTCTTTAACTGGGTCGTTATCCATTGTTGCCTTTTAAGGAAATATTGGCATATACAGGAGAGAAAGAGCCCTACTTACATTATCATTTATAAAACTGGACATGGTGGTACACACTTTTAATCCCAACCCTTGGGAGGCAGGGCAGGTCTATGAGGCCAGCTTGGTCTACAGAGTGAATTCCAGAGCAGCCAGGCTTATGTAGAGAGACCCTGTTTAAAAAACCCAAAGCAAGCAAATAAAACAAGTCACAACTGTCATTAATAAATAAATTTAACATTAAGTAAATAACATTTACCCTGTTGTATAAGAGAAGAGTGTGTCATATCTGTGCCTAAAGGGAGTATTTAAAGAAGAATTAAATTCTGAAGTACTTAAATCAAGTATAGAATAGTTGAGGTCATTCCTCCCTCTACCCAAGAATCTACTACAAGACCAGTAATTTAACACTGTGTTCTAAACTGACATCTTTAAATTGTACTGATTAGTCATTTAAAAAAAAATACGTCAAACGTTTGAGGCAAATAATTTCTTTATTGAATTCTAACCAAACTTGAAAAGCTTCCTTCTTAGTACACATTATAAGGTTCTACCAAACTTACCAACTTGCTCGAGTGTTCAGGATTTCATCTTTTTGCATCTTTGACCTTTATTTTTTCTTTCCTGTGCTGCATCTGGCATGTGACATCAGACTCTGCCACCACTTTCATTGTGGGAGTTGTACTGGTGGCAAAAATGTTACATGCCTTCAACCTACTTCCTATCTGACCTTTTAATGATAGAGCTCCTCAAGGCTCAATTAGAACTCTCAATCCCTATCCCCCTTGCCTAGACAATTTCATCCCTCCTCTAAGGTGAATTGTCATTTATTTGATGACTCAAAATTTATGAGTGCAGTCCAGTCATCTCTTTTAACTGCATGGTTCTACATGTGGCTGTTGGTTTGGTAATACTATTTAAATATCTGCAGAACATAAAAGTCAGTGTGTGACCACTGGAAATCCCAGAGCATCCCATACATAAAACCACATGATTACCCGTGGTCTTTAAAGTTCTAAAAGACACACTTCCACCATTTATTGTCCTAAAAATGTGAGGGTTATTTTGATTAGTCTTTTTGTATCTAACTCTTCACAGGTTAAACTCTAGCATAACTAACAACTTCAGTTTCATTTCTCTATTAACACAACTCAAAATACAGTTAACCACTATATTTTGTTTTAAACATTTACTGTTTTAATCTTATTGCTTCCAGCTTTTTAGTATTGATTTATTTTGCACACAGTGGACAATCTTTGTAAATGCTGTTTTGATCTTGTGGCATTGAGATAAAAAAAAAATAATTGAACAGCTTTTTGTTGCCTTTAAGAATACAATATACCAAATTGGCTTTACAAACTGCATCATCAAACTAGGTCAACTTCTTCTTGACAATCTTCCACTTGAGTATGACACCTTCTCTAGCTTCTAATTCTCTCTAAAGGCCTTGATCTCTTTTCCCTATGCATTTTATATTATTACTCTTTTGGGGTAATTTTAAGTGATGCTTCCTCAGAGAAACCAGATTTGGATCAACTAAGAACACCTTATTAATTTCAAGGGCATTTTGTATTCTGTCTTTATAAAGCATAATTTTATAAAGTATTATTCAAAAATATTTATTTAAAATTTCATCTTGATCATTAGCTATAGAGTTTATGAAAGGAGAACTTTGCATAAACCTATCTTCCATTCTTAGATGTCAAGATAAAATATCTTTAATCTATCTTTTATGGGTCTAGTTCTGTCTCACCCATATATTTATTCAGATTTTAATCTCTAGCATTCAAGGGTATTAGCTTATTTGCAAATGACATCACTATAAATTTAATTAGTTAAGATGATGAGCTCATACATGACTAAGGTGGTTCATGATATAACATGATTCATATCCTTAAAAAAGACAAGAGAAACTAAGAGGGAAGTTTACTGTAGCTTGTTGTTTTCCGCCAGCCTACCAGCCTCTGGTATGGCACGCCGGCCCCAAATAACACTCAGAGACTCTGTATTTGATACAATCCTGTTGGCCAGTTACCATTATTGTTTATGGGCTAGCTCTGCCTTAATTATTAACCCATTTCTACTTATCTAACTATTTCCATGTGGTCATCTTATCGGGGAGCCGCGGCTGGCGTCTTGCTTCCTCTCTGGTCTCCATGCTGACTCCTCCTCCCTACTTCCTCTCTCCTCCTTGTCTCCTAGCCCCACCTATCTTGCTTTCTCATTGGCCCAGTAGTGCTTTATTCATTAACCACTGAGTGAAACATATTTACAGAATAACATCTCCCATCAGTTTACATGAAGGGAGAGATACACAGAAGTGATCTAGCTAAGATCTGAGAAGCATAAACATAGAAGGGCACTTCCAGAAAAAGGAGGAAGATGTTTAGCATTAGTTTCAGAGGGAGTAGGTACTGTTAACCTTTGAGTTTTTATTCTCCATTTTTCAGAACTGTGGAAATAACTGTCTTTTACTTAAGTGTTGTAGATTGCAAAACTGCTTTGTTACAGCATTCAAGGAAACAAAACAGCTTCTAGTTACATCTTCATGCCTTCTTCTAATATGCAGTGTATTCTTCTACCCTGTGTACTCAGTAACTAGGATTGTTTGGAATATAGTATATGCTTTGATAATAAATATTCATGACAACATTATTATTATATGTACTATATAGCCATAGACTCTCTCAATCTTAATGCAAAGAAGCAAAGAGTTAACATCAAAAAGTTACCAGATCACAAAATCTTCTTTTTTTATCAACTGGAGCAAGTTGGTAAGTTTAGTAGAACCTTGTAATGTGAGAGTTAATGTACTAAGAAGGAAGCCTTTCAAGTTTGGTTAGAATTCAATAAAGGAAATATTTGTCTCAAAAGTTTGATGTATTTTTTTTTATGACTAATCAGTACAATTTAAAGAAGTCACTTTAGAACACAGCGTTAAATTACTGGTCCTGTAGTAGATTCTTGAGTAGAGGGAGGAATGACCTGAACTATTCTATACTTGATTTCAGTACTTCAGAATTTAATCCTTCTTTAAATACTCCCTTTAGGCACAGATATGACATATTCTTCTCTTATACAAAGGGGTGAATGTTATTTACTCAGTGGTAAAGTTTTTAAGAAAACTTTAAATACAAATAGCAGTGAAATATATCATAGCCCCAAACCAGAGTCAACAAAAATGTCTACATATGAATTAGAAAACTATAGGCTCCACAATCAAGGGTATACTACTGAATAATAAACAATTAATACACAAATAATATCTATTCTCAAATGTATTTATAAGTGACAAAAGCTAGACTCAAAAAAGTTGATACCACTCATGAACCCCTGGCCATGATGTTATAGAAAAGACAAAGCTGGAAAAATAAAGAACAGAGAAATGTCACCATAGTTTGTAATGAAAATAGCATTGTAATATGAAGGTTCAACATAATAAAATTCCTTGGACTTTTTTGGGTTTTTGGCTCTTTTGTTTGTTTGTTTTGATTTGTTTTGTTTTTTATTTTTGGTAATCTGCTTGTGGATATGGTTATGGGAAGCAATTGCTTGATCTATAGAACTTAAAAAAGAAAAAAGAACATACATTTACTTTCAATAGAAAAAAAGAACATAGCACCAAATTAAATGTGTGAAGGAAATAATATTTTTCTGCATTTTTATCCTTTTTTTAAATTTAAATTTAAAACAAGGTCGTTTTACATGTCAATCCCAGATCCCTCACCCTCCCACCCTCTATCAACACCACCAAACTCCAGCCCATAACCTTTCTGCTTCCCAGGGAGGGTGAGGCCCTCCTTGGGGAGTCTTCAAAGTCTGGCTTAGGCCCTTCCCCATGTGTCTAGGCTGAGAAAGTATAAGATTTAAAACTAAAGAATCTGTGTGTTTTATGTTGTTCCTCTTTATCATGAGAAAATGACTCAAGTTTTTAACCAGCTCTCTATAATTTTTAAAGATGTCAATCAGAAATATATCTATCTTAAAATGAAAGTCTGCTATGTGGACATGGTTTATACCCTCATCTATCACTATGTACTTAACAAAGACAAACATTTTGTTTGGATTTGTTTAAGTGTTCAAGGCCTATTTTATTCCTCACAACTAATCTCAAGCTAGCCCTGAGCAACAGCAGCTGTCAGTCATGGCTTTATAACAGTGAGTTTGCATTCTGCACTCTCAATGAAGTAAATGGATGGTTCCAGCCTAGTGTCTGATGAACAAGTGTCCACATGTCAAGAATTGTGCTCATTCTCATCCTGCTGTCACATTTAGTGGGTCCCTAAGAGAGAATAAGCCCCAGAGGCTGAAAGCTCCCATAGGGTGATGTTGGATTTAGCCATTTAACTGCATGATACTCTGGTTTCAATAGCTGTCCAAAGGTCATGGTGAATGCTTGGTCTTAGTTGGTGGGATGGCTAGTAGTGCCACCCTTATTTCTAATCTGTTTCTTTCCTGCCAGTAAATGAAATTTAGGACTATCAAGTCAGCACCTGTCCTACAGAAAACACAAAGAAAGAAGTTTGGGAGCAATATTTCTTGTTTAATATCCATAAAAATTACAAATTCTGGCTCTAATTTTTCTACCAGACAATAAGGTGGCATATACTTTTTCCTGTAATGGATTGAAGCTAACAAATATTCTTAATTATTCTAGAGTGAACTAATATCCCCCTATGCAATAACTAGGCTTTACTTCTTCTAAATCATCTTTCCTTTTAATACAGTTTGATAGATGCAATTAATGATTTGCCACTATCACTAAGGAAAACAGACTGTATTTCAAGAATTCTAGGGTGACATTATCTTACTTTGGTCACCATGACCTAATATTTAGTCATTAGCTTGGCAAGAAGACTAACTCAATCTTCACTGTCTGTACATTTATAAATTTTAGGAAGCTAATTCTTATTAAGAAAATAAAAATAATATAAGGTCACAGTAAAATAAAACAATTTGTAAATGTTCAGTAGAAATTATCCTGCTGTTTCCCTGTTTCCAATGGTATTTGTTGCACTAACCCTTCCATGTGGTAAAGAGGGGTAGTCGACTCTTCTATGGTATAAATATAGCTCAATGAAAAGTGTAAGCAAAAATAACACCAGTAACATGTATCTTCAGTGTGTGTGTGTGTGTGTGTGTGTGTGTGTGTGTGTGTGTGTGTGTGTGTGTATTGCATTGCTTGTTTCCAGTTTTAAAGACAGTTCCATGCTGTGGTATGTGCATTGTATTTTGCTTGATTTAATGCATAGTCTTAGATAAGTACCTCTTTCTAAACCACTAGAAAAGAGTAAACCCTTGGAAGTAAATATTAAAAATCTCCTGAAAAGCATATATATTCCCATAGGCAATTCCCTAAGGAAAGGTAACTAACAAAACACAAGAAAGGAATTGCACATTTGAAATGGACTCCTTAAGAAAGTGGACAAGGACACACTCAGTATTCCTTGCTTGAATCCTGGAAGCTCATCTTCAGCTAGATGACAATAAAAACATGTAGAATTCTGTAAGAAGTACACAATAAAATGTATTCATAGTTTGTAATTTCTTGCCTGGAACACGGACACACAAAAGAAAGGAAAGGCTAAGGCTGGTCAGCATGTCTGAACAGAGGAGGAAACAACACAGCCCCTGTGATGATCATGGCAGAATAATGGTGAGGATATCTCCAACTGGAAAGTGAATTCCCTGGACTGCTATGACATTGGAAATGTAAACATCTGGGATGATGATTAGAAGTTTGATGATGAAGTGCCTTCCAAACCCTGATATGTCTGTCCGTGAAATTCTGCACTACAGACTTCTCTTGGGAATGCTCTGCCACTTGGTTCTCTCTACTTGTTTCTTTGAGACAACTGCCTCTTTTTCCTATGATGTCTTTCTCTAGCACTGTGCAATGCAATCTTTAACGATGACTTTCTAGTTTCACTTACACTTTAGTTCTGCCTTCCTGGGATTTCACATGTACTGTAATAAAGATTACTCGTTGCTTGGCATGTTGTAGATCTGCTTGTATGAATGGTTTCTCTCATTCATCAATTTTCTCTTGTAAATAGCTAATTAATTCTCAAAAACAATCCCTGTTTTGATTAAAAAACTGATGACTTTAGTCTATCCTTCACAATGTACTCTCTCTAGGTGTTGTGTGTATGTATTCATTAAGTTTATAGGGACTTCATGCAAATTATAATCCTTTGTAATATAAAAATTATTGTGAAGATATACCTATTTTGCTTTCCTTTTTACTCTGAAAGGCTAGATATTTTTAGAATATATGTTATATTTAAATAAATTTTTGTATTTAAATAAATTTAAAGAATAATAGTTTAAAACCAATTGATTTCAGGAAAATTTTAAAATTGAGCCAGTCAATAACCACTATGGAAAAAGATAAATCTCTCTACTTCTATTTGTTTTTTATATGTTTACATGTAATATTGATTTTAATTTAAATTTATGTTTTCTTAAACTTAAACAAATAGCAAAACTAATATTATTTGTTTGAATATAGTTGTTATAAACAAAATCCATTTTAAAATGAAATTTTGGCACATGGGAGACAACTTGATCTAAAGCGTATTTACCACACAGCCATGAGAGCCCAAGTTTGGTCCTCAGTATCCACATAAATGTGCTGGAAACTGTGGTATGTGCCTATAGTACACTGAATAGGCAGAGACTTGATAATAGGATGTAGGATTCCTTTGGAGCTAACCTAACTGAACCAACAAGTTCCAGGTTTAGTTAGAAAGACTATCTCAGAAAATAAGTTAGAGAAATTGAAAGACACTTAATATCAACTTATGTTCTCCATGAGTACAGGGTACACCTGTTCTCTCTCTCTCTCTCTCTCTCTCTCTCTCTCTCTCTCTCTCTCTCTCTCTCTCTTTTCTCTCTCTGTCTCTCTCACATACACACACACACACACACATACACACACACACACACACACACACACACACACACACAGAGAGAGAGAGAGAGAGAGAGAGAGAGAGAGAGAGAGAGAGAGAGAGAGAGAGTATCCTTAGTACAACAACAGTAACAGGTTCTGCAAAAGGCTTTTGTATCCCCATTAAATATTAACACAGCCTCTGAGCACCTGTGTGTAAATTTTCCAATGAAAAATAAAGCTCAAATAAATGATAATACTAACAAGCTATTCAGAGAGAATGTGGAGAATGTGGTGTTTGAAACTATAGAAGAAAATGGCAGAAAAATCCAGCAATTAACATTATCAAAGGGTTCAGAATTTCAATTCAGACATCATTCAAGAAATAAACAGCAGGATGAAAAGTTTTTAACATATCATTTTAAAAGCTCTTGGAAATTAAAAATTATATGAATAATTGTAATGGGTTGAAATATATAATTGCAGTAATATCTCAAGAAGGACAGGTGATAGGTAGATAATAAATGAGAAAAACACATGTAACTTAAAATTATTAAAGACATTACCTGTCTAACTGATAAAATATCAAAGTCCATACTCTTCTTTTTTCTCTTTTCACAATTACTATAAATTAATTGGATGTGTGAGGATGTCACTAGAGTTAGGACACATTGTTTTTAGATTTAAAAGGTTCACCATGACACACATACTGAATGATAAAATAACCCCACAATGAGTTATAGCACCACCACTTAAGGTACATAAATTTAAGGTACAGAACTTTAAAATCTTAGAAGATGATTCAGTAGAAGATTGGATTGAAAAACAACAACAACAAAAAAAATCAAACAAACAAAAAACCCTGAATACTAGATTATCATGAAGCAATGGTTTCATTTAAAAATTCTGGAGGTAGGATTTTGGTTTTCAAATTAAACTTCAGTGCTTAGACAAACTGTTAATTCATGGAAGGAAGAAGTGTGCAGTCTTTGACATGTGCAAAGCCTTCAAATACAATAGTATTGCATCAATATTTCCCACAAAAATGGGTTCAAATAAAATGAGGAGGGAATTTAGCAATCAGCAGGGGAAAGATCTGAGAAAAGCAAAGCAAATGGTTAAGAGGAGATGTATAAGGAGGGAGACATATGCAGGACAAGAGATAAGTTTTGTGACTAGGGATGATGCTCAATTTGTGGAATACTGTTTCAGAATATTTGATCACACAGTGTGAAAATGTGTTGCTGTTTTACCTTGCCTTCCTAGGTACCTTCTGGACAATTTAATAAAGAGCCAAGTGGTCAATATCTAGGCAGGAGAGGTTAGGTAGGGTTTCTGAGGTGAAAAAGGACCTCTAGGAAGAAGAGAGGTGGAATTCACGAGCAAGCCATGGAGAAGTACAATGTACAGAATGGAGGAGAAGCAATGAGCTATATGGTAGAACATAGATTATTGTAAACAGACTTATTTAAGTTATAAGAGCTAGTGGGGAGCAAGCTCAAACTAAGGACAGACTTTCATAATGAAAAAGAAGTCTCTGTGTCATTCTTTGGTAGCTGGAAGTACAAAGAGAGATTGGCTACAGAGTGCTTGCTTACTGTGCAGGAAGCTCTATGTTTTATCCTCTCTACCACATAAAACTAGCATGGGGGTGGATGCCTATAATCAAAGCACTTGGAGTATGGAGGCAGAAGTGCCAAAAGCTCAATGTTATCCTTTGGGTAGAGTTCAACTTGTGTTTTATGAGCTCCTGTCTCAAAAGCATGCTAAATAAATAAATAGAACAAATAAAAGAGAAAAGAATCTCTAGAGTAGAGGCAACAGACAGAGGCAGATGGGTAGTTTGGGATGGAGAGGAGATGTGACCAGAGACTGGACATTCCTTAAGTTACCTGGATATTCTTTCATGCCTGTTCTAGAACATGTAGCAGTTCAGAATGAATTGCCTACAAGTACAAATCAAATTAGAAATTTTAGAAAGAAGTGACTATTCAATGTGCATATGAGTACATTAGAATGCTTTTATGACCACTATATGAATATTGCTCTGTAAAGAGGACCAGGAACTGACTGTTATTTAATTCATAATAAAATTTTAGTGGGAGCTCATGTAAGAACACAAATATTTTGCCATTCTTATTAAGAAGTTGGTATTATCGAAAATTGATGGAATGGAAAACAGCAACATAAATACACCTTATGGAGACATCTACCAGAACAGAGACTTAACAAAGGTTCTATTAGTTGTGTGAGGAGTAGAATGGATGCTTTGTGTAGGAAGCCACATGTAGTTAAAAGCACATCAGACCTATCAGGATTTCCACTACAAATTAAGGGGATCCCCAGAAGATCATCTCTTGGCATCCTACATTATACCTCAATTCTAATGCTATCTACCTTGATGTAGCATTAGATTCTGCAAGCTAAGGTATTAACCCCTAAAGGTTTGTCCCTCGTTTCACATAATAATCACAAACACAAACACATATTATGACTTATGCTGCTTAACAACATGACCCTTTCTAAGGTTCAATTAATTTGCCAGGATGGCTTGTGTAATTCAGGGACACACACTTACATTGAGTATGAAGGATATTGTGAATGGAGCTGATAAAACAGTCAGATGGAAGAAATCTATTCCTTGGTAAAGAATGAGAGTGGTTTAGGGCTTCTGTCCCTCTGGGCAAGGTCATCCTTCAGGTATGTGGACATTCTCAGAATCCACAAGTTCTTCAGATGTGTTATTTTGAACATTTTTGTGGAGGCTTCCTTACTTCAGCCTTGTTCTGTGTAGCTTCTTCTGAGAATAAAAAAAAAAAAAAAATCCATCGTAGAGGGAAGTTTGTCAGCACACATATGTTCTAAAGGGAGGTGAAACATTCCATCCTCAATAGATTAGTAAATTCCTGAAACTGACCAGATTCACTAGTTTCCTTCTCCACGTATATACAAACAGTAAGGACTGCTGATAGATATTCTTAAACAAGTTTTGATGCCTGGCACAGTCATGGTCAGACAGTTGAGGTGCCTGAAAGGGGCATGCCAACCTATTGAGCTGCCTCACTCAGGAACTCCAGTCTTCTAGTTTTGTAAGCCCTCACCTATAGGGGGTAGGCCTTTGGATGATATAGCTGCCTTTGAGTTACTTCTACTCCAGTAAGTAACCCCTCACCTACACTTCCATACACTTCTTTAAGTAATACAATAAAACTCCTTAGTTTACCAGGTTGTCCCTTGGTGGCATCAGTGCTTTGTTCTGTCATTGGTTCCTTGTCTAGAATGAATAAATGCTGTCCTTATTTCCAAGGAATAGTGTCACACAACAACCTTGGTCATGAGTAATCAGCTTCCCTGATTACTCCTACTTCCCTGGAGGTGGGAGGATAGGTTGTATGTTCCATTCTCTTAGACTTTGGTTTGTCTAGTTGAGTGTTCCTACCTGGACTAGCCAGGGACCTACCCCCACCAGACATTTTACTGACATCCACAAAAACATGCATCACTTTGGACAGCTCAAAGATTTTTGGAGCCATAATTCAGGTACCAGGGACAAAGATGACATATTTATTTTCTATTATATCACAGTGCCATAATTTATATGGATTGTTTACACATAAGAGCATGTTCCATAATTAATAACATGAAAAATAATTTTCATAATTTTAGATCATCATACATTGGCATACTTATGTAATATTATATATTTAGTCAATATATATTATCAGGTTAGTTCTGAAAATGGCCAATTTCTCAATATATACTTCAAATATATGATTGATATGAGAGTTCCACATCTGGATTCAGTGACCTTTAATTCGGGCACATGTCCCTAAATACACAACAACTCTAACTTGCATTGCTTTTCTTTCATTCATTTAATTTGTCAAAAATTTATGCCTTGCTTTTGAATTAATGGATGTTTGCAATTTCTTGCATCAATTTCCTGAAAATGAGCCAATCACGTAAGGTCATAAAAGCAAGTTTGTCATAAAATGCCTCTGATGAACAAGAACAATTCTGTAGTGCAAAAAGTCTTTCAAAGCAAGAGTCACCCAAAAACATGGCATACAGAGCTTGAGTTTTATGGTCCATATCAATATTTTACTGTGGTTACAAATCTAACGCAGATGCCAAGATAGTTTATGTTGCCAAATGGTTCTTTTATTTTTCAGCACATGGTGTGCGTTCTATTTAGCAGTGAACACATCTGCTAGAACATTTTTTTTCTTTTCTCCTTGCATTTTTTTTCTTGTGTTTGTTTACAATTCTAGTTCCTCCAAAGATACAAACTCATACATCAGCCCTATGCATGTTTTATGACTTATAAACATTGTTAAACGATGCTGTTCTGAACATTTGTGGGATAGGAAATTACTGCTTTGGGAAAGGTATTTTTAGTGGCAGAAGTACTTTTCATTAATCTCAATTCTCCAGGTTTAGTTCCGAAGCAGAGCAGGACGTCTCTGAAGGCAGCTGGGTTTTAGACTCCTTTGGGAGTATGCAAAACTAGAGGGCAGGAAGAACCAGGTGTTTCGTGCAATGCCATTCACTGGCTTCCTACTTACCCTTCTTGGATGCATGTTGGGATCTTTTGCCAGCTTGGTAGATGAGTGTGTCAGAGGCAGAGGTGGAGAGCTGGAAGAAGGAGCTGGAGGCGTAGCTCTTCTTGCCTATGAAAACTAAGAGGTGTGTTGTTTTCAGGAGCCTCTGCCAGTCCTCCACCTCCAGCTTCACCTAGCCTGTCTTCCCCACTGAGTTGAATCAACATTTTCAGAAGCAGTGATCAATGAGGGGTGTTGCTTGGAGAAGAACTGAATGATTAAGCACAGTGGGGAGATGGCAGATCGACTTCTGACAGCGGGAGGGAGGGGACAGACTGACAGTGGCTTTTCTAGTCCCTGAATCCACAGGAAGAAAAGTGCATAACTGGAGAGAGGGATAGACTGCACAAAGAAAAGTGTGGTGCCTAGGGCACAGATAATCCTGCCTCTATCAGCTCTGATATTATGTGCATTTTTGTTTTTGGTAGATTAGCATAAAGTAACTACAGTTAAGTTGAATGGAAGAACACCTTCCCCCATGATGACTGAAAAAAAAATCTTTGGATAGGCTATTTCTCCTCCCACCTCCTTCTATTAATCTGGATATAAATTCCTGGTTTCTTCTAACCCTCTGTAATCCATCTCACCTTCAGGAATCTAGCAGCCTCTACTATTTTAACTGGCACAATGGTAATATATTATCCTCTTAATTTTGTTCTCTCATTCATAATAGAGAATAAAATAGGAATAAGGCTTTAGCCCAATATAAAGGCTGAGTATTTCCTTTTAAATGGAGCTCCCACCTGCTTGGGGAAGTAAGAAAAGATACAAACCTGTATGATGTTTAAAACTGTCAGTTGTCCTAGCTCAGGAACAGGTAAATGGGGACATTGCAGACCATTTTAATGTTGTGGTTATTGCAGTGGGCAAGGTGTCTAGTTGCTGCAGTAGAAGGAAAGGGTTTGGCAGACAGAGAATGAATGTACTCTTTAGACCAAAGAAGGAAAAAATGCCTTACTGTAGACAATAAGCTGACTAGCCCATAGAATACCACTGTGTGTGTGTGTGTGTGTGTGTGTGTGTGTATTTGAGAGAAGGACTTTTATTGTTAGTTTGTTAGGATGAGTTTCTTTGTGATCAGGTTACACCTTGAGAAGGACTATAGTCTATATTGGATAGTATATGTTTCTGGGAAGGTAATGTGAGCTACTATGCATTTATTAATATCCAGTTGTGTAATTTCTCTCATGCAAAAAAAAATGAAAGCTTCTATGGAATTCAAGGTAATGCAAATAATGGCATTCCTAGTGATGGAGCATCTGGTGTGTGGTCACAGCATACTTGAATTTGAACTTGACTGCACTTGTGAAAAGTTCTTACAGGGACCGGCTCTATTTCTGATCTTTAGTCTATGACCTTTTCTCCACATTCCCCACTGACACAGTAACAAACCTAATCTTAGGAAACTATTTTGAGGTCTGTTAGTTTTGTGACTGTTTCCAGGTGAGCAAATGCAAAGCATTGGCCTTTCATTCATGGCTCTGGTTTGAGTTCCATGGGGTGTCTCTAAAAGAGGTCCACAGTTTAGAGTCTTTTGGTAGAACCTCATGGCCTGGTCCAAGAAACCTAAGGGAAATGGAGCTTTCACTGGCAGGGTTGAAAACTTTGTTGAAGCATTGTCTAGAGACAGTACACTTGAACCCAGAAAGCACAAACTTGACAAAACAGGTAAAAAACTTTAGGAAACCAAGTGCAAGAAGAAAACAGGAGTGGTCCCAGTAAGGGAAGCAAACAGCATAACTATGACATTCTTACCATCCCTGAGTCATGATGGGGTGTGTTTTTCTGTGAAGGAGGAAAAATTCAGCCACCTTGCAAGTTCAGTCATCTTGGAAATTTACAATCTATTACTTTGTCATTGCCATTCTTCAGATCTGTCTGCCTACTGTAAGAATGGAAACATTTAGCCTAATTCTCCACCGACCTCAGGGAGTCTAATTTCCAGGCTAAAGTTCACATTCTCGAATGTTTACAAAGAGCTGTTCATAACAGCACCTGTGAGTGAGTGAACACAGGAAATAGCCTTGTCACCCCACCCAGAAGCCCATGCAAAAGCACACTTCCTGGGCTAAGAGTGGGCTTGGATAATTTAAATTAATTAGTCTGCACTGGATGCTATGAGTTACTGGTTTATGATGTGCAGGCTTTGTTGTAACCCTATAAAAGCTGTCTCAAGTCTGTACCCAGGTTCCCAGTCCTCTACCCCCACATGGAGTATGGCTGCGGATCCCAGTGCACTTGAAATATAAAAGACCTTATGCTATTTCATCAAGACTGCTTCTCGTGAGTGATGGGGGGGGCACCTTTCCTGAGTCAGGGCATGAGGATCCACCCTCTGAGGGTCTTTCACTAGTAGGGGACTTGTCTAATTCCTAGTTCCTTGACATGGCAATGTCATGATCTTGGAGAATTAGTCTTTAACTATCATACCTCAAATTTTACAAATAGAAGGTACTGAAGTAGCAGCACCCCTTCCCCACTGCCTTGCGAGGCAGTGCAAGATGGCTTATTCTGAGGCAAATGTGTATAACTAGATTCAGTTAGCTGCAAATGACATTCTCACAGTCCCACATCAATGTGTTAATCAAATACTTTGTTGGAATATTAGGTAGCTGGGTTCCAGCATATCTCAAGGTGGTGGGAGAATAGGATTACTCTGTTGGACGTTTCAGATATTAATGAAATTCTTTGCTCTGGGACTGGGGGAAGTTGTTGCTTTGATAAGTTAATGTATTCAAAAGTTTTAGCCTAATAGTCAAAAAGATGTTGGTTCAAAAGGAGAAGTGGGTGATAAATGGTTGTTAAGAGGACTAAAGAGAGGCAAGGGTTTAGTTCTGGACCTGTAGCATTCCAAACCCTTCCAAATAGGGAATGCTAATGAGCCAGCCAGTATGGCTTTGATTGTTTGAGTGAACAGTGGGTATTTCTCTTTCTTTTCTTCACTTTTTAAAAATCTGTCCTTACACAGATTCTATCTTAATATCCAGAACCATTCATTTTTATCCTTTACAGAATAATGCAAACAAACTGCTCCATTTCAAATCTGGGTTACTCTGAGGGTTTTTTTTATGAAATTATTTTTAATTTCCAGCATCTAGCTTTTGATGTTAAAATATGTATGATTATGGAGCCTCAAGTAAGAATTAACTTTAAAGCCATGATAAGCAATTAATTCATTTGGGTTACCAGCCTTCAGTAACACTCCTAACTATAAGATTTCATTCCTCAAAAGGGCCCATTTACAGTAAATGCTACTTCCTGTGGCAAAAACAAATGTGAGGCTGAAGATAACTTGTTTTGTCTAGTCAAATTTAAAAAGTGAAGTACATTGAGGTCTTCCTTGCAAATTTTGCTCAGGCAGCAGCTTGTGTTTCTAATTCTGAGGTCCACAGTACAATATCATAATCTGCTGCCCTAGATTAAGTTTGTAAAACAACCCTGATTCTGTGTACAAGGTAATCATCTGCATAGTAAATACACCATAGCATAAAATATCTGCAAAACCTGAGGGTGATGATTAATAATCAGAAATGACAGCCTAATCCATGCTATCAGAACAGAAGTTTGGCTTCATGAATATTAGAGTGACTTCAGTAGAGTTTGGCTTCATGTTGTGTGAGAACATTTAAAAGAAATGTGTTAAAATCAATAACAGTAAATGTGCAGGTTTCATAGCACATTCTTGTTCTTCCTTTAGAAAGGTGAACTCTACCATCTAAAGTGGTCATATGGATGGATATGGTGGATGCGGTAGTTTAAATAAGAATAGTTCTGTTGCCCAGTACCTCCCATTGGTGGAAAGGATTAAGAGGTGTGGCTTCTTGGAGGAGGTATGTCACTGGGAGCAGGCTTTGTGGTTTCAATAGTCCTTGGCTTTCTTAGTCAGCTCTCTCTGTCTTGTGTTTGTAGACTAAGATGTAAGCTCTCAGTTACTGCTGTAGCACTGTGCTTGCCTGCTTACTCCCATGCTTCCCACCTCAGTTATCATGGACTCTACCCCTCTGGAGACTGATTCCCATCTTAAACACTTTATTAACGTCTTGATCACAGTATCCTAACACAGTGATAGAAAATAAACTAAGATGGTAGGCATGTCTGAAATCCTAGATCTGGAAGCTGAGGCAGGAGGATTATGAATTGGAAGTCAGTCTACATGACACAGTAAGGCTCTATATAAAACATTATTAATGAAAGGCATCCATAATCATTGTCAGATTTTGTTGTCTACTTGTTCGAATGGATAATCCCCCCCTGGAGAAGGAGAGAAACAAATCACTTCCATCTGTACAGCTGTGAGGATGGGGAGAAATCTATTCTGGCTTGCTGACTTGTAATTTTGAGTGGAAATTAAATTAGTTTTCACCACTGATATCAGTGTGCTAAGGATGAGGGCAGTAATCTTGGAGTTAGTAATGGCTTTATATCAACCTGGAAGATGTTCTTTCGAGGTTATTATAACTTGTTGCTATGGCACTAGGAAGTTGGGTTTGTTTGGCTTTGTTTTGCTTTGTTTGTTTTGGCAGCTGTAAGCCAAAGAGCCACCTGCTGGCTTCTAAAAAGAAACACACCTCTGACATTGGAGATTATGAGGGAAAAAAATCAAAGGAACAATACAACCATTAAAACAAACCATTTGAAAAATAAATTTATTATTTGAGGCAGACAAGATGGCTCAACTGGTAAAGTCTGCAACCTCAGTTGAGTTCCTTGAAGCCACATAAAGGTACAAAAATCTAACCAACAACTACTAAGTTGTCTTCTAACCAAAAAGGTGCCATGGTGCAGGTACACACACACACACACACACACACACACACACACACACACACACAGATACACACACACACACCGTATTCTTAATGAAGGGTGATCATTAGAAATAAGAACATATTCCTCTCACTGTTGATATTTATAATTTACATGGATTTCAGGTCACCTAAAATGGGTTGAATTAAAAAGTGATTTTAATCTAGTGATAACAACAATAAGCTATGATGTTGTGATGTTGTTTTATATTCACTATAGCTTAAAATTATTATTCATATTTTATACTTGGTGAAGGTTGGCTGGAAACTTAGGGTGGCTAAATTTCAAGGAATCAGGGACCTAAGCCACACCTACAACAAGCCTACAGCTCTGAACTAGGGAGAAGCTGCCCTTTTCATCTTGCCTGGCTGTCCTGTACTTCATTTTTCTTTATGCACTGCTTCTAAATTGTGATTCACAATGCATTTACAAAGCACATTGACTTTCAGTGTTTGTCACTTATTTCAATGCTCAGTTCAGGTTATCTTACTAAGTTCAGAAACATGAACTAAAGCATCTGGTATTAGTTTCAGTGTTATGTGTGAGGGAGTGCCTTCATAGAACAGCCCTGCTCTGTCTTCCCTGTGGAAGAACATTGAATTTCCAGTTGAGATTGCCTTGCTAATTTTAGAACATGCTTAATTTTTGTTTTGGTAAAGTACATGTGAACGGGATTAACTCACCTTAGTCCCATGAAAGTTTTTTGCCTTCTGTGTTTACACCCAACAAAATATTAAATAATTGACTTTTGTGGTTTTCTTACCCACCACATCCAGTAACTTAATGCTTAATACACAATTAGTCTGTTCATTCTACTACCTAAATTGTTTCCAATTTAAATAAATGAACAAAGGCCCTGTGCAGTCAGATTTAAGTTACATGTGTGAAGCAGTGATCTGACTCATTGACCAGCCTGATGTCACTAGAGAAGAACACAGAACCACATCCTCTTTGTTCACAAACATCAGTCAGTGACAACTGTCAACACATTTACCAAGTGACTGTTTAGGAACATTCTATTCCACATTTTTAAAAAAGTGATTGCACATTTAAAAACAGTTTGTCTTTTTAAAAGATGCTTAATTTCTAAACTCTTTATTAAATACTTTCTCACCCTACTCAGTTTTGGGGAGTTATGGAATTATTCAATTTAATATTTTTTCCCTTTAAGCCTTTGCTGTAGATACTGATAATTCATAGATCTACAATATCTGGGATTTTATATTAATTAGGCTGTTCTAGATCATATGACAGTTGACAATGAGCTGTCATAGTTGATGAACATAACCAATATAATTCTGCTGTTCTGTTACTTCCAAGGAAGAACTACCATGGAATCCTGATTCTGCATCCAGAACCCTCACATCTTACATACCCTCATTAGCAGCACAAGCATTTCCTTGTGTACAACTGCCCCAGTTTTGTATCTGGCCTCTTAAGCTGTTAATGACTTGGCTTGCTCCTCTCATGTTTGTCTGCCCATATGTGCCCTCCAGCTCTTTGTTTCAGTGTGTCAGCTCCATGATGCTCATTCCCTAGGAGAGTCTGCCATTCAAACCCAGTGTCCCCTCTTCTGTCTGTGTGTCTGTCTTTCTCTTTGTGTGTGTGTGTGTGTGTGTGTGTGTGTGAGAGAGAGAGAGAGAGAGAGAGAGAGAGAGAGAGAGAGAGAGAGAGAGAGACAGACATACAGACAGACAGAGACAGAGAGAGAGAGACAGAGAGAGAGACAGAGTGTACATGTGTTTGTGTGTCAACCTCTTTGCACTTGGATCCTCTTTGGTGTTTAGTAGATATTTATATGTTGAATGAATTAGCTTTTCAATGAAAGATTTTTCTTCATTGTACAGAAATGGAGCTGGTACAAATTAAGTAGCATATATTAAAGACCTAGACACTAACCCAACCCTAGTGGAATCAAAGCCCACCAGATGACACGCCTATTGCTCTTTCACACTTCATATATACCTACAAAGTCTCAAGAAGCGTTCCCATGAAGCTGGATTCAGCAGTGAAAGCCCATAGCCTCAGAAACTCAGCCGGTTAAACCAGAAGCCTTGCAAACTCAAGGCCAGGCTGGGCTACAGAGTAAGTTCAAAGTTGGCCTAGTCAATCCACACAGGGAAACCCTGTCTCACCATTTTAAATGAAAACAACAACAAATGGGGGGTTGGAGTGTCTAGTGATCTATGTCTCAATGGTGCTACCCTAACTTTAATTAAGCCTTAGGGTCGATGTGCAGTACAAGAATAAAATAAATAAACAAATTAATAAATAAGCAACTAAAATTGAAACACTGAATTCTGGACTGGATATAGCACGAAGTAAATAGAGGTGAGAGGGTTATTTTGCAAAGGACAGCTTTATTGGTTGGTGGAAAACCTCCTGGCCCAATTGTTCTCAGAAAGTCAGCCTGCAGGCAGGAGTCCCTAAATAGGATGGACTAGTCTGCCTCACCCCTCTGGAGAGTGGGGAGGATGGTAATTAGCACTTGAAAGCTGAGGTTGGTGCTAAAGTTGATAGCTTCGCGGCAGGGAGTCTTTAATATAAAGTGCTGCCTTCATTAGCGATTCAGAGAATAAGCTTCCCTGATCTTGCTTAAGATTGAAAAGGGAAAATATGCTTTGCAAATCTACCTTTTTCTCAGTGACAGGGAGAAAGAATCCCTTGGACATCTGTCAGTGTAATTGCACGTCACGGACCTGGACTGCATAAAAGAAAGGTTGTGCTTAAAAGATCTTCATAAAAAAAACACAGATTTCCAGTCTATGTGGCAGATATATTAAAGGTGACTGCCTTAGGATAGGCCTAGTAACCTGCATTTCAATGTGTGGTCTCATTTATTTCCTGATCATTTTTTAAAACTGTATCTGCAGTCCTCTGTAGAGAACAGAGTGTATTCAGAAGCCAGTTTCTTCATCAAATACAGAATGCCCACCAACCAGTTTGTTTCTCAGATAATACAAATGAATCAGAATCACTGCAGTCATTAAAAGGTAGAAAAATGATCCCCACTGGCTGGCCCTCTTCCCTCGAAAGATTCTGTTCCTAGACTTTCAATGCTTTCCCTAGAACCTATCTAAATTAGAATTAGGAAATGTCCATCAGGCAAAGGTTCATGTGACTATTTGAAGCCCCCCCCCCATCTCCCATCCTCAATGTGTTAGCCTACTTTATGTCATTGACACAAGATAGCCAACTTTGAGGAAGAAAGATTTACTCTGGCTTTTGATTTCAGACTTGTTCATTTATTTCCATTGGTATGGGTATGTGGCATGAGGCAGAATGCTATGAAAAGGGCGGGCATGGCGGAGCTGATTATAAGGTCACCACCTCACCTCCTAAAAGTCCTGCCTTTCTCAATAGCACCATCCATTGGTGGCCAAGCCTTGGACTTGGCCGTTCAGGTATCTCCGATCTTAACCATAACACTGGTCTCCAGAACTATTGCAGTAGATTACTAGGTTAGGTTCTTATTTAACCTCCAAGAAACATGTTGGGGAATCTAAATGTCCACTTAAGCTGTCAAATGGTATACACAGCATGTATCCAAGCCATCTGAAGACCTAAGTGTGTTTCTTTCACGTTACCAAATCCCCTGGAATTTGAGGATTGCTCATCAAAAAGAAAAAGAAATATCATAAAACTTAGTCAAGAGTTATGTCAAACAAACAAACAAAACAAAACAAAACAACAAATGAACAAATAAAAAAAAAAACAAGAGAGTGGTGATAGACAAAACTCAAAGCTGTTCCAGATAAGCACACTTCTCCTAGGAGCTGTGTGTGACTCCAATGGTAATGATTCTGATAGGATGCATGGGGGAAACATGCTTACCTCAAAGTTTGTTTGAAGTTTCTTGCCTGCTTAGAGTCAAAAATTTCATCAAAAACATTGGCTGGGCAAGTTGCCTGCAAAGAGACAGTAATTCTAATATATAAAGAATATATAATATAAAAAAGAGAATAAGACAGCAATCAACAATGTTTAAGATCTAAGCATGTATGGCTTCTTTCCTCTCCCAGCTGTAAAACTGAAGTTTTCTAGTTATCTCACAAGAAACACTTTGTTGTTTAATAGTAAAATGCATGTCTTCACCCCTTTTGCAGACCTTGTAAACTATGGTTTTACCTGAGCATATTTCAATGCTGCCCAAGGCACCTCCACAGTTACCCTATTATCTTCTTCATCAGAAAAGAAGGAAAAAGTTTCTAAACTATCCTGTTATGGGCAACCCTGCCTAGACACCCATTGAAGTAGGGGATGAGAAGGCTTGGAGTCATCAACTGAGACTCCAGGAGTCAGGTGAGTATCAGAGTGCTGCAGACTCCTTTATTGTGGAGATTGGGTTTCCCTTTGCAACCTCCTCCAAACACCTCATTGGTCCTCTGATGGGAGATGTTATTCTGTATATATGTTTCTCATACCGGTTAATAAAGCTCTGTGGCCAATAGGAAACAAGATAGGTGGGGCTAGGAGACCAGGAGGAGGAAATAGGAAGTAGTAGTTGGAGTCGAGATGGAGCCCAGGGAAGGAGCAGGACGCCAGCCGCGGCTCCCTGATAAGACGACCACTTGGAAATACTTAGATAAGTAGAAATGGGTTAATAATTAAGGCAGAGCTAGCCCATAAACAATAATGATAACTGGCCAACAGGATTGTATCAAATATAGAGTCTCTGAGTGTTATTTGGGGCTGGCGCGGCTGTGGGCCCATGTGGCGGCAGGACTGGGAGGCCGGCTGGGAGGAACCTGCTGCAACAGTCCTCTGGGCCCCAAGAGGTGTGTTACCCTTTCTCCACTGATTCTCAGATCATATGCCTCCATGTTAGCAGCATCTAGCCATGAGCAGACTCCAGGTTGGACCAAGGTGGAAGTTACTAATGCCTATGCTCAATCGAGCTTGAATGGCTCTGGCTCAGTCAGTCGAGCATATTGGCCATCCTTCTCCTATGCTATCCTTTGAGATTAACATAGGGCAAGGAAAATCCTGTACATGTATTATAGTTGCTACTAAGACACTTGAGTGACTCCTTTGAAAAGCCCATACCCAGACCTAAGTATACCTCATTCTTTCAACAAACACCTTTCTATTAACTCCTATTGTTCAAATTTCTCCTTAATGAGTTCTTCTTCATACTGGCTCTGGCTGAAATTCTTTTCTGCAATGAAGTCTAGAACCTGGCCACACCACAGTGGATGCCACTGAAAAAACTGCTCAGATTTTTTGCTGGCATCAGCATTATGCTGTGTGTCTGGCCTCATACTCTGCTGCCAATGGCAGTGAAACCCACATTGTGCCTACTTGGGAATTCCTGGTGAGTAGGGGCTTCTTAAGAAATCAACAGATGAATGATGAGTAAGTGGAGAAAAACATGAGGCAGAATAGGATAATACTTCAGTTAGTGGGGTGGAATTGGGGTAAAAACAACATTCAAAAAAACGTCTTCCTGGTAAAGACGAACTATGAAGGATTCTAAGCAATGGTGTTTGTTCATGAATGGAAGGCAGGGTGCATGACTTTTTAAAGACTTACACATTCTCCTTCTGTAACCGTTCTTGTAGCTATAATACTACTATGACACCAATGCTCAAAAATTCATCTGTAAATATAATCCTGTTCCACACTGGACAATTGAACCAAACATTTTTCCCAGGTAGAAGTGGTCAGTTGCATTTATAATTGGCATCCACAAAGACACATCATTTGGTTTAAGATTGCATATCCTCAGGTTAGATAGAGACATATCTGACCAGTGTAAACTGTACTCTCTCTGGTTTGGGTCTAGATGTGAAGTTTTGAAAATGAAAGTTCCTTTCTTGCATATAATCCCCAAATAAACACTAAGAGGCTTAATATTAAGTATATCTTAAATTAAAATATAATACTTCTCCCCTTTTTTTCTTCCAAGTTCTCTCATGTCTCCTCCATCTAGCTCTGCTTTTGTACCTTCCCCTTTACTCACTCTCAAATTGATTCTCCTTTTTCCTTTATTATTATTGTTACAGATATATGAGATGTACATATATGTAAGTATAGCATGCCTTGTCTATTTGTAAAAAGTTGTTTGAAAATCATGAGAGGACAACTTTAGTTAAAAAAAATTGTATCTGGATATGCCCAGGTCAATTACAAAAATTGATAACTGCATTCCCAAAGAGAAAACTGGAAGTTGGGCCCAGGAATAGGATCCATAATCAGGAGTGATGTTTTGTTTGTTTGATTAATTGAGGAGATTAACTGAATTTGACAATTAGACACACACACACACACACACACACACATACAGAGCTGGAGAGAGAGAGAGAGAGAGAGAGAGAGAGAGAGAGAGAGAGAGAGAGAGAGAGAGAGAGAGAGACAATGATTGTCATATGTTTCTTTATTAGGAATCCTACTTCTGCTGATTTCTATTTCAAACAATGACATACAGATTTATTATATTACATTAAGTTGATCTGTGATGAGAGAGAGGCTGCTTTGTTTCACAAGTCATTAACTATTGCATTTTTATATGTACTATTATCTTGTTATATTCCATTATCCTCATGTCTCTCCATGTTCCTATTCAAATGCATGGGGAGTAACAAAAATCACCATAAAGCAGAAAGAAAGCTAAGGAAGGTACAGGGTACCTACAAAGTGCCCACCATACATACTAAGTTGTCATGAAGATAAAATAAATCGAATGTTATAAAACAAAGATAAGTTTGCATTCAAACCTCAAACCATGCATTAAAGCCCTTTATAGTAGCCAAAGCCAGGTTGCCAATATTTGACTTGGCTCTGAAATTCCCAAGAACCAACAAAAAGGAACAGGGCCAGTTAAAAATTTAAATCCCCTACCATACAAAAGATAAACAAGTCACTGAGGAAATTCTCCAATGAAATCATTAAGGGGCTCTAATTCCCATATATCCAGCCTCTTCCAGAAAGAAAAGCTAAAACTGTGTATTTTTAAAGGTGCATATTGATAAACAGATAAACCTTGGTCTCACACAGAAGGGATGATTCTTAGGTTTTTGTTATGAGCCTGAATAAACCAGATTTCCCCATACCTTCTAAGTTTACCAGTGTGATATCCTTTAAGGGTCTGGATCAGGTTAGTTTTCGCTGTCAGTTACAGAATTAAAAGGCAGGAAAAAACTCAAGCAAGACAGGTAGCAGTGGAGAAATCTCTAACATGGCAGATAGCAGCAGACAGAGTCAATAGGGGAAGAAAGGCATTTGCTGGGGTTAGCAAACACACACCTGCCACAGACACACAGAGAAAGAGGAAATACACACCTGCCACAGACACACAGAGATAGAGGACACACATACCTGACACAGACATACAGATGAAGAGGACACACACATACACACACATGCCTCAGACACATAGAAACTGAGACTCTCTGTAAAGCAGAGGAAGGACTCAGAAGACAAAACTTCCAATGTCTTCTCAAGGGCTGTGGTCTTTAAAGACTGAAGAGGATCTGTTTCTAGTTAAGACCGCTTGTTACCTGTTTTATGACAAGTCTTCATCCAGCCTTGAACCTGTTGACCCAGTCTATCAACAGAGGGCCTGCTGGCAGGAAAACAAAACAAAACAAAACAACAATAATAAAACCCTATAAGGCCTTTGTTTTAATCTGCCAAACTTAGACCTAGAGAATGGCTTCGTGGTTAAGAGCAAAAGACACAATTCATGGCACAACTGCTCACAACTGTCTATAGTTCCATTTCTAGGGACCAGACAACCTTATACAAACATACATGCAAGGAAACCAACAGAAATACATTTAAAATTTTGGGCTGGAGAGATGGCTCAGCAGTTGGGAGCACTGGCTGCTCATCCAGGGGACCTGAATTTAGTTCCCCAAACCCACATGGCAGCTCACAACTGTCTGTTAACTCTAGTTTCAAGATATCTGACACCCTCACATAGACAGAGACACAGGCAAAACACTAATGCATACAAAATAAAAATACATAACTCATTAAGAATTCTAGAGAGAAAAACAAAACCAAAAACAACAAAACAAGCCACCAGATTTTTGTTTCAGGTGAGGAAGAAGATGAGGAAGAAACTGCCATCTTGTAAGTTCATCCTTTTTATTACCTAGTCATGGCCCTTCTTCCTATCCGTCTGTTTGCCAGGAACTCTAACTCCAATGAAGCATGCCTTAACAATAGTTAAAGTTAATTTATAGAGAGAACATTCGGACATGGTCATACTTCCTTAGGCTCAGTACGGCAAGGACTAACTTTGCCTAAGAAGGACACTTGTAGCATTCAATGAAAACCCAGGAGTTAGCAAAGCCCATTCAGTTAAGGTGATTCTATCAGAGGAGTTTTGTGATTGTACAGCCAGATTCAGAGAGAAAATTTACCATATCTGGAGAAATGAATGGATTTCTTATCCTTCAGGCAAGTTAAATCCCTTCTAGTTGATAAAGCCTTGAGTAATCAGGAAATGAAGGAGACTAATAGATTCACCCTTGATGAAAATTGGCACCCACATGCAAGTCTGGAAGTGAATTTCCCAGACAAAACTTGCTTGGGTAATGTAAATCGGGCCTAGAAGGTGCCATTTGTATGCAAACAGACTTAAGGACTTAGTGCAATTGCTTTCTGTCATCTGGATCACAAACAAGATGAACAGATTTAAAGTGAAAAAAGGCTTATCTATAAACCTGGTAGAAAATAGACCTAGATCTCAGGCACAAAGAGAAGTGAAGGACTTACAGGGAAAACACAGAGGCCCACCCCACAGCTCTGAAAGAACTCATGGTTTCTCAGCACCTTCGCTCAGCTTCTTCCTATCATTTTTAGTATAATATCATTTGAATTTAACTCCTCTTATACAAACAAGTAATTTAAACAATCTTTACAGTTGTTTTCTCAGTTATGTTCACAATGTAGGGGGCATGGTGATACTTTCTGTGTGGTTTACAGATTTGTTAAAATTGATAAGAAAAATAACACAATGGCCAATTATACATTTTATGGGTATTTTTTTTTTCTGTAGTACATTTTACTTGTAAGATTCCCTGACATTCATTATCATACTCAGAACTGAAAGAATGAAGATATTCTATCATTTTTTAGTACAACATTTGCCTCAAGTTCAAATTTATCCTATTCAGTCAGGGCACATGAAAATGTTACTAGGAATTTTGGAATGTTCTGGTGGAATTGTTACATGTTATGGGGGAAATGAGTGTCCCCCTCTTGGAATTCTTAGTCTCATTAATGAAAGAAACTAAGAACAAACTCAAAAGGAAGCTCAAGAGCAACTATATTAGCACTTAAAAGAAAAACTCAAGGTAGGGGAACTGGAAATCTTTGCACCTTCCTAGAGGAGAAAGGCAAAGAAAAGCAAGAAGACATCATGCCTTTTAAGTTAGTTAAGCCTCAGAGAAGTCAGCCACATGGTGGAAACAAAGTCACATAGTGGGTAGGGAACTGTAGAAGGGAGTAAAGAATTCCAAAGTCTCAGACAAAACATGCTCTGGCCAAGACCTAGAAGATGGAAATAGAAGAGAAGGGGTAATTTATGCCACTCTAAGTCAAAACTTATCTCACTGGAAGGATAATTATTCCTCCTATCTCCTAGCCACGTATTTGGACTATCTCTTAAATGAAGGGACAACTCTATGTCTTTATCTAGAGGTAGGTTCTACTCTTTGCTGTAACAGAAATTAGTTTAATGTGTGAGAGCATTTGGATGAAAATTCCAAAAAAAAAAAAAAAAAAAAAAAAGGTAGCAGTTTCTACGATGAAGTAACAGACTGAAAAGGGAATCAATGATAGGAAATGTGTCTTTATCCTCATATGTTAAAGAAGGAATTTTGTTTGTCTGTCTGCCTGGCTGTTGACATGTGAGATAAAACCCATCCAATATGGATTAAACCACATGGAAATCTAATGACTGTAGTAACTGGAAAAAAGAAATTAGGGAGATTTCAGCATGGCTATAATGGTCAACATTAGCATTTTTCCTTCCCCCTCTTTTTAAGGTAAAAATTTGCCTTTGTTCATTTAGGCCCCAGCTACCATGTAAAGCAAAGACAGTAAATCTACTCAGAGCCTTTCTAAAGTTTGTACCTAGAGGAAAAGAGAAGACCATGTCAAATCTCAAGGTTAACTTTGACTTCTCTTGTTTGTAACTTGTATTCATGTCCAAAACAATATTTACAGCAAAAGGACTGAATGCACTTGATGGGAGCTACTTTAGTTATAGATTTCATTCCTAGATGAAAAGAAAAAAAATTTACAGTCAGCGTGGAGCATCAGAGAAACATCATGAACTGAAAGTGATAAAAATGTGAACCAAGGACTTGGAATGCATTCAAGTTCCAATACACAGCAAGTCAGGGCAACTAGCATTGCCTGAACTTTACTACATATTACCATTACAATCAGTGTTGTACATCTGAAAATCAGCTAGTCTTCACATAAACAGGACAAGGCAGTGGAGAGAAGAAGAGAAAAATACAGTGAGATGCTTTTAGGAGAGGGGCCTCAGTAGTGAGTAGTCTTACCATTTCTTGCTAAAAGTCAGAACTCTATAGGCAGATGTGTACTGGCTGGAGGAGAGAGATGCCACACGTGTCTAAGGGCACTCATTTGTGCTCTGGTTTCTCATTATCTTTTGTCTCCTCTGCATGCCAACTTATATGAACACAGCTGTCTGGATGCTATGAGTGAAGGTGTAGACTAAATTCCAATCTAATCTAGACATGTGGGTTAACAGATCAGCTCATCTACATGCCTTAAGCCAGTGAAGCATTATTTATTCCTGGATTGAGCCCTTGGGATAAGCTATCTTTGCAAACAGATCCTGCCACACTGAATCTCTGCTTGTTTGCTTTCTCTTAAGGTGTTAGGTATAATCAATTGTAAATCCTTTTTAAAAGTCATCAATCCATTGTCCATGAAAGCCATCCTTTGAGTAGAGAGAGCAAAGGATCTAGAAGCCAATGACCAAAAATAGCTTTGGTAGCTTTTGATTTGGTTGTCCTGGACCCTAGTCCTTCAAGTTATTGCTCATCTGAAGTAAGAAATCCTTTATTGCCATCAAGGGACTTCCATCTTCTCCAGCTCCAGCTTCTCCGTGTATCAATAAATCTGTTTGTTTCTTCTTCTTCTTCTTCTTCTTCTTCTTCTTCTTCTTCTTCTTCTTCTTCTTCTTCTTCTTCTTCTCCTTCACCTTCTCCTCCTCCTCCTCCTTTTCCCTCTCTCTTTCTCTCTCTCCCTCCACCTCCCCTTCTACTCCTCTTTCTTTTGTTACAAAATGTAAAATTCACTTAAACAGAGAATGAGTAACTTATCAATTTCATTTTACCACAAATACTAAAGGCAAAAAGGTCCAGGTTCTTTGTCTAAAGCATGATATTCTATCATGTTTTGCAGTCAGTCAATAATACCTCATGACTGTGCATTAGACAAGAGTACTTCATCCCATTGTTGGGAGGAGGGAGGCTTGTACATCTTTTTATTTATGGAATTCTTATCTGGTAACTGCTAAGTGTATTAAATGGTTGCTATTAGAAACAAGCTTTGGGGTTCTGCAATATAAAGATTCATTTGGCATAACTGTTCATAGTAAGTTTTAGTATAAGATAAAAAGATTTGCATAAGTCTAGAAACTTGTCCAAGGTCATGGAATCTATAAAAAGTAACTCCTGTCATAGCAATTATTGGTGTGCCTAATGGAGTGTGTTGGGGGGATTCATGCTGAAAATTTACAGGTTTTATTCACAAGAAAACATTGTATTTTCTGATAATGTTTATTTGAAAAACATGATTTGTGCATTGTATTAAGTGCAAAATAAATCATTCTCATGGTGTGGTGGATATCAATAGTCTAATGCACGAACAGAAGCTAGCTGTCTTGCGTTTTTAAATTTTGTGTGTGTGTGTGTGTGTGTGTGTGTGTGTGTGTGTGTGTGTGTGTGTGTGTGTGGTATATACATGTATGTGTGTGGAGATGTCATTCTATTTGTGTGGGAGCCAGAAGTCAATATCAACTGTCCCTCTTTAGAGTTTTTCATCTTACTTTTGAGATACAGTCAGTTTCTCCATAAACCTGGAACTTGACATTTTGGCTAGACTGGTTGATCAGTGAGCCTCAAAATCTTCTTAATTTCATTCCTCTAGCACTGGAATTAAGGCCATTAGCTTCTCTGTTTAGCTTTCTACAAGGGTGCTAGGAATCTGAACAGTTTATCTGCTGAGCCACTGTGCCACCACTGCAAATGCTTCTTCTTAAAGTTATTATTTCCTTTATAATTGTGCTTCTGTGATGGGAAATGTCATTCTGTAAATATGTTTCTCTTATTGGTTAATGTATAAAGCACTGTTGGCTTATAGGAAAACAAGACAGGTAGAACTATGAGACAAGAAGGATTCTGGGAGATGTAGTAGACAGAAGTCAAGATGTGGGCCATGGGAGAAGAGGTCAGAAACTATTCTCCAGTAAGATATGTCCATGTGGAAATACTTAGATTGATAAAAATTAGTTAATATTTAAGATAGAGCTAACCAATAAGAAACACTGGTAACAGGCTAACAGCTATATAACTAATACAGTGTCTCTGTGTGTTATTTGGGGGCTGACAAGGCTGTGGGACCAGGCTGGTGGGAAAACTACTAGTAACACTTCAGAGTTGTAATTCAATCATTAATTTCACATCTTCAAGTGTTTAAAATTTTCTTAGCAGGGCCTAGTGGTATAGACCCATTATCTTAGCATTGTGGGAAGCATGAAGATGTAGAAAGTCAAGAACAGCTGGCACTGCACAGCATACTCAGTAATAGCTTGACCTACATATTGAGACTCTCTCAAAACAACAAAGTAGAATCTTGGTGAATTCTTCAAATGTATTTATATGAAGCTGTATCTGTGTAAGAGTAGGGATATCTCTATACATTTAAAAAGAAAGTCTTTATAAACAAACAAAAAAATTGGATGGACCATTTTAATAATGTGTACACATTTGACAATTCTACATGTAAAGTTAATTCAGAATATCCGTAATCCTGTTATAGTTTGTGCCTCTGTACATGATACTATAACAAATGTACCACTGCTGGAGTGGCTAATGCAGGAAAACTCTTTCTTCCTCAGAGTGTTGGAGTCTGGGAAACCCACGATCAAGATGCCAGCTTATCCATCCAGGGTTTGATAAAGATCCTGTTTCTCAGTTGGAACCCCTCCCCTTCCTTTTCCCATTCCTCCCCTTCCCCATCTCTGTCATATCATCACCTATTTGTGAGCACACACAGAGACAGAGGAAACAAGCTTTATCATATTCTTATAAAGACACTAATATACCATGAAGAGTCCACCTTTATCTCCTAATTACTTCCCAAAGTTCCCAACACCAATGCAATCCCATTTGAAAACTTTAAGAGATCATAAACTTTTGGTGAGCAGGAATATGTTCAAGAATAGCTTTTACAGAAGTCATAAATGGAGATAAACCTGGTACTCATTCAGGTATGGTATATCCTTAAATATACTTTTCTTATGTACTTGAAACTTTACCTATATTCATTTGATTACATTTTGCATTTAATGAGTGGTACTTTCTGTTTGATTTGGTATTATGTCGTTTATAGATTTTATAGTCATAACTTGTTATGATTTGATTTCTTTCCATGTGCCTCTGTTTAGTAGGTTTAAGTGCTTCGAGTCCGTTCTATTGGCCGAACAGTTTTATTCTTGGCCTTGGTTATTACCTTTTCTAGGCATACCTACAATATTGAGATGAGTCTGTGATATGAGACAATTACTTTCTTCTAATTGAGGATGATTTGCTCAATATAGTAGTAAACCTATATTTTCTAAGGAGTATTAGATTTCACAAATTCGCAGTTTACATATAGGCATGATGCTCTATTCTACAATGCCGGTTTCAGTGACATACCTTTATCTTATACCTTTTGTTCCATGGGAACTAATCTGCTGTATAGTGACTTCCTTTTAAAGGTATTCCCGGACCTACCCTGGAATTGCATATAAGAACAAATAGCACATGCCTTTAACCCCAGCAGCCAGGAAGCAGAAGCAGGGAAATCTCTATGAGTTTGAGACCAGCCTGGTCTACAGAGAGAGAGAGTTTCAGGACAGTTTTCAAAGCTACACAGAGAAGCCCTGTCTTGGAAAGAAAAAAAAAAAAAAGAAGATTAGTGTAGCCTTCTGTTGTTAAGGGGCATTCATAGTACTGGACCACTCTGCAGACTTGATTTTTTTTTTGACAGGGTTTCTCTGTGTAACAGCTCTAGGTATCCTGGAGTCCTGGAACTTGCTTTGTAAACCAGGTTGGTTTCAAACTCACAAAGATCCTCCTGCCTCTGCCTCCTGAGTGCTGGTATCAAAGGTGTGCACCACTACTGCCAGGCACAAGACTGGAATTTTAATGATGCTAGTCTTTAAAAACCAAATTGCTTTTCTAGTTCTACTCCACATCCTCATCCCCAGCCAATGGTTTCCAAATCAACTGTAATTTAACCCAGTGTATTTATTTACTTACAGCTGGAAAAAGTATTGTTATCAAATAGATTTCCTATATTTCTCCATCTAAAGAGTATTTTACTGTTTCACAGTCAATTTTGACTTACTGTAAATGTGGATTTTTATCTTCAATCTACAGTGGAAGAAGTGGCAAACTCTTTGGAGGCATATAAAATCAGTTTCAAAGTTAGTGTGAACTTAATAGTAAATGATACCAGGAGAAGAAGAAAGGGTGTCAGCAAACCACTGGCTCTTAATTTATAGTGAAGATGTAAATTTTCATCATTATCCCACGTTTCCTCCATTGTGGAGGTATTCCCTGCACACTTATTAAATTTGTACCTTAAAAAACAATTTTTGACTTTTAGTCTCTTAGACAAAAATGCTTGCCATTTTCCTTGCAGCAATGTGTATTTTATTAATTCACATAAATTTCCCTCTCGAAATTTGTTAGTGAAATTAAATTGTAGAAATACCTTCACATTTAGTTGAGTTTAGAAGAGGAAGTGTATTAAATGGTATTACTTGAATTATTTAATAAGACTATACTAAATGAATTCAGTCACAAAATAGTAACCTCATCTAAAAACATATTCCCCTGGCTTTCAACTCTATTTGACACCTACAGTCACAAATGAATATTGCTGTTGCTTGAATCCCTCTCCACCCCCACAACCATCCCTGTGCTCTAGTTTAGTGATTATACATTAGGAAATGAAGAGTCCAGTTCAATTACTATTCTTGTTTTGCAAACTCTCATCCTGAACTTGAGGGTACAAAGAAACATCTCCAGGTGACCCTGCATCAAGCAAATGTCAGTTGTCACTTGTTGGGGCCATTAAGTAGACAGGACCAAAATAAAGCTCAGAACAGAGAGGACATGTCACACATTCTATAAATTGTGTGTTCTGAGAATCTATTAAAGCTGACAGAGAAGGGGGCCAGCGGTTGGAGTGTCCCTGATTGCACCGTGTACTTTATTCCCTGTTGGCTTTGGTTGTGCCACACCTTTCCATTTCCCAGAGAAATAAATTAAAAGTCAGAAGTAATTTGCCTGACGGAGGGTGCAGGTGGAATTTCACTCTAAAGACAGTTTGCACACTGCGAAATCCAATTTAACCCCTTGATGGGGGGATAGCGTATTTTCTTTTGTTGACAGCTTTGTGGCAGCTAAAATAGGGGCTTGATTAAATAGAGACAGTGAGAGATTGAGGTCTTGTTCTAACAGCAGGGGGATCAAGGCCTCTAATCTTATCTCCCACACACTGAGATGAACTGAGGACTGAAGCAGGAGAGAATAGCCTGGCTGTTTTGTCCAACAGAAGAGAAAATCCTGAGAACACATGCACAACCATTACAGAAAGCTACAAAGGAGACATGAATAGTTGGAATTGTATGATAAAATGGGAAAGGGAAAACAAAACTTCCCTAAATTGAACAGATGAACTTTGAGAAAATTCTTCCACTGAAACCTGTTTTTAAACTTTGGATACTTTGTGATATGAAAACAATGAATTTGAGATGAAGTGAAGATATTATAGTTTTACTTGTTCTAATTTTATGATTGCACATATCTAGTAAAACAGTTTCTAACATATTTGATACAATTAATGAAACCTAGCCAAAGCACACCTGTCTTATAAACTCAAAAATAATGTTTTGTGTATTCCTCAAGGTTTATAGGCTGTACTAGCTTAGCCTGAATATTAATGTTTCATCTTTTTACCTGCAGTCATAAGAAGAGTAAAGAAACTACCTTTATGACCTATGACTAACATGAATTCTGCAATTTCATTGGTTTTCAATATAAGTACTTGAGCTGAGGTCTTGAGTCTAAAGCAGATCACCTTTTGTGTAATATTTTGATTGCATGCTGAGAATAAAATTTATTTTTTATCAGAGAGCAAAGCTAGTCATTAGCAGAACAAAATTAGCCATAGAGGTTTTGGAGTACTGAAGAGATATTAAGGTAGGGCTTAGAGAGGGTTTCTGCTCTTTTGGATGGAGGAATGGAAGAAGAAGAAGAAGGAGGTCACTGGTGGCTGCTCCTTGGCTTTTCTAATCAACCAGGTTCTTACCCCTATATCTGACTCCCAATATTTTATTGACAAAGAATTATTAGGAGATTGCATTAATAACCTAGAAATTATTTTTTCTTTCATGAAACACTGACAGTCATATTATTGCAGTCAGATATCCAGGTGCTTGAATTCTGGCTTCTCAGGTGCTAAGGTGTGTGTCTGCACATGCACCCTGCAGCATTTTTCATTCAAGGCATTTCTACCTACTGTGGGCAGTTTCTTCTAATAATTCTGGTCTGGAGTCTGGAAGAAAGAATTAATGCTTTTATACAAAAGGGTCTTTATAAGACCCATAGAAAAAGAACAAATGTTATGTAGTTAAAGTACTGACTGAAACAAATGAGATATATACATGTATATTTACAGATAGTAGCCTGGTCTGTATAATCAAGGAAAATTTTGTTAAATATATTTGAGCACTTTTATTTTATTGTTTTCCTTATATAGTGATTTAGTTGGTTAATTAGTCAGTTCAGTGATGTAATAGTATCAGGTACCTGGAACACACTTGCCAAGTTCTTTTCTACTGAGACCGCTCACAGTCTTGCATTCTGCATTTCCACTTTCAAGAGTTTATGAAGTCCTGCCAGGAAACGAGCTGGACTGAAGAAGTATTTCTTTGGCTAATTTTACAGCAAAGTCTTCTTTCAACACTCATTGTTCAGCTTCAGTGGTAGATGAACAAACTTCTTTGTATGTGATATCCTTTCTATCTTGATGATGTTTGGTCCTACAGTGACCTACAAGCAGACCTTAGGATAGAATCATCTACCTGTGTATATCAAGGGATGCACGGATACATGCCCATTAATGTTGCATGGGTAAGGTCTTTCCTACACATTTTCACATGTTTAGCTTTGATATTCTTTCTACTTTCTGAGTCCCTGGAGCAATCTCATTTTCTCAGGTGAGCTTTCAAGTTATTCTACTTCAGCTCCTGTCATTTCCAGGTTTGCTTTTCAACTGTTAATATTTCCAGAATAAACAAAATGATTTCATGGGAAATTTACCTTTCTGAATATTCTCTTATGGGAATTTGAGAGTACATGTACATTTTGATATTCATTTATTTTGTTTAGTGAATTTTTTCAAAAAGCACAGCATTTCTAATATACATCTCTGCCACATGCTATTGATTACTGAGCCTAGCAAGAGTAAAGTATCTCCTAGAGTCATACACCAGGTTTTTATACTTTCTTTGACATAGGTGAGAGAAGGCCCCTGAATACCAGGGCATCTGAGGAGCCATGGAATAGAGTAAGTAGGAATTTGAGAATTCAGCCTCATTTTGAACTTTGACATGACATTTTTCTAAGTCTCAGTTGCTCCCCACTCCCATGGTGGTAGTGATTGCCATTTCATATGCTTGTTACACAAACTGGATTAGATAATTCATGTTAATGGGGCATATTGAAATGAGAGGAGAGTGAGGTGAGGTCCATGAGTGTGAACTAATGTGTGTGAACTTATCTAGGCAGGTAGGGGTGGGGATGACTTAGACACAGAAATCCTACTGAGGCTGGGTTCTTGCATCAGAAGCATGAATTTCATGGTTGATGACTTCATAAACCTTAAAGGAGTGTGAATTTTTAGAAATGGTTAACATAGGCTCCTGGCTGGGATCTGAAGAGAAAGCAAGCAACGCTCATATAGAACAGATGTGGGTCCTGCACCTGGGGTATCTGTGAAGCTCATAATCTAGGGACTTTTCTAAAACCTGTGGCAGGAACTATATTGTGGTATAAGTGGGTCCACCTATGCTGTCCATGTGTTTTTCTATCCTGATGGCTGCATATGGTTCTGGCATATATAACTCTGGCAAGAATATATCTGGCATGTCTATTTGGCCTCTGTCCAGGACAAAACTGAAGCCATAACAGGAATCAGCATCTCTGTCCGAAACACTGCTATTATTTCTGGCCAGAGAATCAGAATGGTGTTGTTTTAGAGATCCCTGTACCTGTCTGCATGATTAGATTCCAACTTCTCTTCTCAGTGTTTCTATACTCACTCTTCCTCTTTTATCCCATTTTACTTGCTAGCCTAGACTAAACCTCCTTTGATAGGAAAAGATGTCTCTGATGAGAAATTAACCTATAATGCACTTAGTATTTGTGGATCATACTCCTGGATGCCATTACAAAGAAAGCTGTCTATTCAAACACACTTTGGGTTTCTTCATTCACAGTGAGGTGGCCACTGAAAAGAAAGTCACTTAAACCACTCTGTCTTCTATATGTGCATGTAGAAAATTCAGATGACCAAACAGGGGTAACTATTTGTTGGATTAGGTCCTGCCAAGCCATTCTTCCCAACTTAAATTTGAGTATGGACCATGTGAAGATGCAATATGGGATATAAGCTATCCATTCTCTCTGTTACATATGGTGATCCAGGATATGGTATGTTTGGGAAGGCCATAGTCATGTCAGCAATTCAGCAGGTAACTTTCTGATTATAAAGCTGCCTGACTTTTTCAAGGCAAAAACTCCTTTTGCTCAATCATTCCCATTGTTGCTTTGGGAGCCATACTGGAAACTCAACTAGGAATTCTTGTCTTCACACTGCTAAGCAATTTTCAAGCCAGATTTTCCCCCCTTGATGTGATAAATCCCTTTAATAGAGTATATCCTATTCACTGTTATGTGAATGACACAGGACGTACTTAGAATACCATAAATCACATAAAAGTAGTTATTTAAATATTCAGCGAAGGTAAAATAGCAAAACACTTCTAGAAAAAGTTGTAAGACAATTCTGCCATGAAAATCTTGAATAAAATGTGGGGGTGACATTATACCCATTTTCTTATCTCAGAGCCCTCAGTCTATCTCCATGTGTAAGGGCTCTCTTTTCTAAGGACATCTATGAATTCTATGAATTAAGATCTTTGGGAAGGGGTTATTTTTCCATTTCTAAAAATGGTAATTAAATGTGAATTTACAGTTGTATAGAAATTTCTTCAGAGTTTGACTAAGAATTGATTTGGAAAATTCTAGTGGGTCCTTTGCCTGAGCTTCGGGCCCCAGCCAGAGATCCACCTAACCCCGAGGGATCATTCTGAGTCCCTGCCTGCCAGGACTTTGACCCCCGTTGCCTGGCTACTGCTGGAGCCTGATCTTTGACCCTCATCGCTAGGCCTCTGCTTGAGGAGAAACCTCCTAGAGAGCTTGGGCCACCAGCGCTACAGACATTGAACTTCTGACACACCTAAGCCCACTGGAGGAGTAGGAGAGAGAGAGAGAGAGAGAGAGAGAGAGAGAGAGAGAGAGAGAGAGAGAGAGACTCCACCTGCACACACTGGAAGAAGCATTAGGAAGATGGAAATAAAAGAAAACACCTAAAAATAGAAAGACAAGCATGACACCACCAGAATCTAAGGAGTCTACAGCAACTAGACCTGAACACCCCAAAGCAGATGAAGCAGAAAAGGACCACTTAAAAATATCTTCATAAAAAATATAGAGGTCTTCAAAGAAGATGTGAGAAAATCTCTTAAAAAAATGGAAGAAAAATCAAACAAAAAATTGGAAGAAATGAACAAATCTCTTAAAGAAAGTAAGGAAAGCCAAGAAAAAACAATTAAACAGGTGAAGGAAACAGTTCAAGACTTGAAAACTGAAATACAGAAAATAAAGAAAATACAAACTGAAGGAATGCTGGAAATAAAAAAAAAACTGGACAAACATAGGGCAAGCATAACAGACACAAGAATAACAAACAGAATACAAAAGAAGGAAGAGAGAAACTCAGGTGCTGAAGATAAACTAGAGGAAATAGATTTATCAACCAAAGAAAATTATAAATCCAACAAATCCTTAACACAAAACATCCAGGAAATGTGGGACACAGTGAAAAGACCAAACCTAATAATAATAGGCATAGAGGAAGGCGAAGAAGCCCAGCTCAAAGGTGCAGAAAACATATTCAACAAAATAAATGAAGTAAACTTTCCCAACCTGAAGAAGGACATGCCCATGAAAGTACAAGAAGCATACCAAATACCAAATAGACTGGACCAAAGAAAAAAGAACCCTTGACACATAATAATCAAAACACCTAACATATAGAATAAAGAAAGAATATTAAGAGCAGCGAAGGAAAAGGACAGGTAAAATATAAAGGCAGAACTATCAAAATAACACCTGACTTCTTCATGGAAACCCTCAAGACCAGAAGGTCCTTGATAGATGTTTTACAAGTACTAAGAGTCCATGGATGTCAGCCCAGGCTACTATACCCAGCAAAACTCTCAATCACTATAGATGGAGAAAACAAGATATTTAATGATGAAGCCAGATTTTCACAATATGTATCTACAAGTACAGCCCCACAGAAAGACCTAGAAGAAAAATTCCAACCCAGGGAAGTTAACTATGCTCACAAAGACATAGGCAATAGATAATGCCTCTTCACCGGAACCCAAAGGTAAAGCAGAGCAAATAAATTTACAATACCACCACCACCACCAAATCTAAAAAACAAACATTAACAATCAATGGACCTTACTTTCCCTCAACATTAGTGGTCTTAACTCACCTATAAAAAGGCACAGGCTAACAGAATGGATACAAGGACAGAATCCATCCTTCTGCTTCATACAAGAAACACAACTAAGTTTCAAAGACAGGTATTACCCCTGGGTAAACGGCTGGGAAAAGATCTTCCAATCAAATGGACCCAAGAAGAAAGCAGGTGTGGCTATCCTAATATTTAACAAGTTAGACTTCAAACCAAAAACAATCAAAAGAGATGAGATGGTCAATTTGTATTCATTGCAGGAGAAATCCATTACCACAAAGTCTCAATTCTGAACATCTATGCCCCAAATACAAAGGCACCCACATTAGTAAAAGTAATGTTACTAAAAATATAAGCTCACAAAAACCCTCACACACTCATAGGGGGAGACCAACACTTGACAGGACCACCAGTCAGAAATTTAACAAAGAAACAAAAGAACTAACAGAAGATATGTCTCAATTCAGTTTAATAGACTGAATAGAACATTCCATCTAAACACAAAAGAATATACCAGCTCTTCAGCTCCACATGGAACCTTATCTAAACTAGGTGACATAAACTAGGTGACATAACAAAGCTCAACAGATACAAAAATTATTGGAATAGACCCCTGGGTCTTATCAGACCACCATGTTGTAAAGTTGGAATTCAACATCAACATAAATTGTAAAAAACCTACAAACTCATGGAAACTGAACAATGCGCAATTGCACCATACCTGTGTCAAAGAAAGAAATTAAGGACTTCTTAAAATTCAACGAGAAGGAGGACACAACATACTCAAACTTAAGGGACACCTTGAAAGCAGTGCTACAAGGCAAGTCCATTGCACTAAGTGCCCATATGAAGAAAATGGAGGATAGTCACATTAGAGAATTAAAAATACAATTGAAAGTCTTAAATCAAAAAGGAGCACACTCACTCTTGAGGATTAGATGCCAGGAAATAATCAATTTGAAGGCTGAAATCAATAAAGTGGAAATGAGGAAAATAATACAAAATAATCAATGCAACAAAGAGTTGGTTTTTAAAGAAAATCAACAAGACAAACAAACCTTTATCTAAACTAACCAAAAAGCAGAGGGAGAACATGCAAATTAATGAAATCAGAAATGAAAAGGGGTCATAATAATGGGCACAGAGGAAATCCAGACAATTTTCAGGTCATATTTTGAAAACCTGTACTCCACAAAATTTGAAAATTCAAAGGAAATGGACAAATTTTTGGATAACTATCACTAAAATTTAATGAAGAACAGATAAACAAGTTAAATAGACTTATAACCCCTAATGAAATAAAAGAAGTCATCCAAAGCTTCCCAACCAAGTAGAGCCCAGGGCCAGATGGCTTCAGTGTAGAATTCTACCAGAAATTCAAGGAAGAGCTAATACCAATACTCCTCAAATTGTTCCACATAATAGAAACAGAGGGTTCATTACCAAACTCTTTTTACGAGGCCACAATCACCTTGGTACCCAAGCCACACAATGATACAACTAAGAAAGAAAACTACAGACCAATATCCCTGATGAACATTGATGAAAAAATACTCAATAAAATACTGGCAAACCGAATCAAAGAGCACATCAGAGAAATCATCCACCATGACCATGTAGGCTTCATCCCTGGGTTACAGGGATGATTTAATATATGAAAATCTATCAATGTGATCCACCATATAAACAAATTGAAAAAGAAAAACCACATGATCATCTCATTTGATCCTGTAAAAGCATTCAACAAAATTCAACACCCTTTCATGATAAAGGTCTTGGAGAGATCAAAGAAAACAGGAACATACCTAAACATAATAAAAGCTATATACAGTAAACCAACAGCCAACATCAAACTGAATGGAGAGAAGCTTAAGGTGATTCCTCTAAAATCAGGAACAAGACAAGGCTGCCCTGTCTCTCCATATCTCTTCAATGTTGTGCTTGAAGTTCTAGCTAAAGCAACAAGACATCAAAAGGAGATCAAGGGGATCCAAATTGGAAAGGAAGAAGGCAAACTTTCACTATTTTCAGATGATATGATAGTTTACATAAGTGACCCAAAAAACTCTACCAGGACACTACTACAGCTGATAAATCCTTCAGCAAACTATCAGGATACAAGATAAACTCGAAAGAATCTGTAACGCTACTACATATAGATGTCAAAGGGGCTGAGAAAAAAGTCAGGGAAATATCACCCTTTACAACAGCCATAAAAAACATAAAGTGTATTTGGGTAACACTTACCAAACAAGTGACAGACCTAATTAGCAAGAACTTTGTGTCTTTAAAGAAAGAAAGAAGATACAAGAAAATGGAAAGATCTCCCATGCTCTTGGATAGGAATGATATAAGCTATAAGTATACAATGAGAGGAGGAACACATCTTCAACAAACGGTGGTGGCACAATTGGGTGATGGTGTGTAGAAGATTGCAGATAGACCCATGTCTATCACCATGCACAAAACTCAAGTCCAAATGGATCAAAGGCCTCAACATAAATCCATCCACACTGACCCTCTCAGAACAGAAAGTGGGAGGTACCCTTGAACAAACTGGTACAGGAAGGAGACTGTTTCCTGAATGTAACTCTGGTAGCACAGACACTGAGATTGACAGTTAAGAAATGGCACCTCCTCAAACTGAGAAGCTCTGTAAGGCAAAGGAAACAGTTGACAAGACCAAACTGCAGCCCACAGACTGGGAAAAGTTCTTCAGCAATCCTATATCTGACAGAGGGTTGATCTCCAAAATATATAAAGAACTCAAGAAACTAGTCAACAAAACAACAAAAAACCCTATTAAAAATGGGCGGTACAGAACTGAATAGAGAACTCTCTATAGAGGAAATCAAAAAGGCTGAAAGACACTTAAGAAAGTGCTCAACATCCTTAGCTATCAGGGAAATGCAAATCAAAACAACTCTGAGATACCATCTTACTCCTGCTAGAATGGCTAAAATTAGAAACACCAATGACAACTTCTGCTGGAGAGGATGTAGATAAAGCGGAACACTCCTCCATTGCTGGTGAAAATGCAAACTTGTATAGCCATTTTGGAGATCAGTATGGTGGTTCCTCAGTAAAATTGGAATCAGTCTACTACAGGACCTGGCAATCTCACTTAGGCATATAACCAAATGATCCACATCCATGCAACAAAGACAAGTGTTCAACTATGTTCGTAGCAGCATATTTGTAATAGCAATAACCTGGAAGCAACCTAGATGCCCCTCAGCTGAATAATGGATAAAGAAGATGTGGCACATTTACACAATGGAATACTACTCTATGGGGGGGAAAACAACAACAATAATGGAGAGGAATGCATGTGGGACTAGGAAGATTGAGTTAGGGGAGAAATAGAGGAAAGAAGAGAGAAAGAGAGAGAGGGCATAAAAGGGGATGTTGTTATAGATTTGAAGAGAAAACTGAATCCAGAGAAATGTTCAGAGACCTACAAGACTGACCCCAGATAACAATTAGAGCAACAGTGGAAACCAACAGACAGCTGACCTGAACAAGGAGGAGCCAATGGGCCACCAGAGTGATAGCTGGGAATCCAGCATTGGACTGACTTAGACCTCCTGAACATGGGTCTCAGCTAGAAGCCCTGGGCAGTCTAAGGGACCTTGGACAGTGGAACCAGAATGTATCCCTGGTGCACAAAAAGACTTTGGAGCACCTTCCCCATAGAGGGATACTCCCTTACCCTAGACACAGGAGAGAAGGCCTTGACCCTACTCCAAATGACTTGACAGATTTAGATGACCCCTCCTGGAAGGCATCACCCTACATGTGGATTGGGGGTGTGGTGGGAGTGGAGGTTGGTCAGGGGGCATGGGAGGGTAGGAGCAAGAGGGAACTGGGATCCATGTGTAAAATAAAAAGAATAAAGAAAAAAAAGAAAATTCCAGAAAAAATAGTGAGAATCATATCTTAGTGCCCAGTGCTTCAAAAATCCGCTCCTGTTCTCTTTCTCTCTCTGTCTGTCTCTCTCTCTCTCTCAAATAATTTGTTTATACAAGGCACAAAAACCTGTTGAGGCTGCAAATTTATCTGATTGCTTTACTTTTGACCACCAGCAAATAGTGAAATGTAGTTTTCTCATTCTGAAGCCCGAGCATAGTTTTCTGTAATAATACTATACTGTTATAGGATGAACCTAGACCGTTTTAACTTGAATATACTGAGATATATTCTCTCACACAAGCTCTCTCTCTCTCTCTCTCTCTCTCTCTCTCTCTCTCTCTCTCTCTCTCTCTCTCTCTCTCTCTCTCTTTCTCCCTTTCTTTCTCTCATCAAGTGCCCCAGGCAGGTTTCAAAATGCATCATGTTCTGGTCATAGTCTTTCAATGGCTGGAATTATAGATGTATGCCATCTACCCATTTACAATACACATTTAATGGAATATACAATCTCCTCTATGGAAAAAACATCTCAGATTTCAAAATAAATGTCTATCATTGTTAATCATTTAAAGAGATAATAAAAATAATTTAGAGTGTAACTCAGATTTCATATTATAAACTTCACTTTGAACAATACAGTCTTTTTTCAGTAGTAACCTTTTCACTTTGCTATTGTTTTCTACTCAAAACAGAATTGCTTATGTTGGTTCTCTGGCTCTTTTCAGAAATATCTATGCTTGGTAGCCAATTTTCTTGAGGAGAATAACTATTTCTGTAGACACAGAGTTTTTAGAATAGAGGATTATATGCTTTGTCATTGTGATGACCTAATCTTATACCTGAACCTGAGTATACACTGATGTGTGCAGGAAGTTCAACACTCATGTTCAACAGAGCATGTCTCCAAATGACTATGTACATACGTGTGTGTGTGTGTGTGTGTGTGTATGTATATATATGTATATATATATATATATATATATATATATATATATATATGATTTTAAAATTTTAATTTGGAAACAACCTTTTATTTTACATATCAATCCCAGTTTCTCTACCCTCCTACTCTCACCTGTCCCCCCCACACAACCACCATCCCTGCTCCCCAAAGAGGGTGAGGCTTTCCATGGGAAGTATTCAAAATCTGTCATATCATTTGGAGCAGAGCCCAGGACCTCCCCCATGAGTCTAGGCCGAAGGAATATCCCTCTATGTGAATGAGCTCCCAAAGTCCATTTATATACTAGGGATAAGTACTGATCTACTACCAGAGGCCCCATAGACTACCCAGTCCTCCCAACTAACACCACATTAAGGGAATCTGGGTTGGTCCTTTGCTGGTTTCTCAGCTATCAGACTGGAGTCCATGAGCTCCCTCTTGTTCAGGTCAGCAGTTTCTATGGGTTTCTCCAGCCTGGTCTTGACCCTTTGCTCATTACTCCATGTCAGCAACTGGATTCCAAGAGTTTGGCACAGTGTTTATCTATGCGTGTTTGCTTCTGCTTCTATCAGCTATTAGATGAAGGTTCTAGAATGGCATATAAGGTAATCATCAATGTCATTATCAGGGAAGGGCATTTGAGGCAGCCTCTACCCTATTGCTTAGTTGGGGCCATCTTTGTAGATCTCTGGATAGTTCCCTAGTGCCAGATTTCTCTTAAAACCTATAATGGCTCCCTCTATTATGGTGTCTCTTTTCTTGCTCTCCTCTATTCTTTCCCTGATTCATGCTCTGATTCTGCTCTGTCATGCCCACCTCTGCCTTTCTCTTCTCTCTAACTCCACTCCTCTGCCCCCCATGCTCCCAATTTGCTTGGGAGATCTTGTCCCTTTCCCTATCCCCAGGGAACCATGTATGCCTCTCTTGGGGCACTCCTTGTTTCCTAGCTTTTCTGGAGGTATGGATTTGAGGCTGGAAGTCCTATGCTCTATGTCTAAAACCATATATGAGTGAGTACATAATATGTTTTTCTTTTTGTGACTGGGTTACCTCACTCAAGATGGTTTCTTCTAGTTTCATCCATTTGCTTGTGAATTTCAAGATTCCATTTTTTTGTTTGTTTTTGTTTTGTTTTGGTTTTGGTTTTCCCCTGAGTGGTACTCCATTGTGTAAATGTACCATACATTCTTCAGTTGAGCGACATTTAAGTTGCTTCCAGGTTCTGGCTATTACAAATAATGCTGCTATGAACATAGTTAAACAGATGCCCTTGTTGTGTGTACATCTTCTGGGTGGAATTACTGGATCTTGAGGTAGACTGATTCCCATTTTACTGAGGAACTGCAATACAGTTTTAACCTTTCTCCTTCTACTTTGAGAGAGCAAATAAAAAGAGGAATGATGATATAAGGCAGGAAACAGCATTCTGGAGGAGAAAAGACTCCTGCTACATGTTTCAAAATAGCATCCACTCATCTGTCAATAGTGCTGTGCAGTCTCTGCACATGAGTGTCAGTAAGGTTTCCACAGTTTAGGCATTCAAAGAATTGCTTTTTTTTTTTCCAGGCATCCTTCTAAAGAAGCTCTTGAAGATCAGCCTTCAACCACTTTGCTCCTAGCCAATCTGAGTACTAGATCACACTAAATGTGGATGGTGTAGAACATTCTAGCCTCAGACAGAAACATGTGTGTGTCTCCATGGAGAGGACTGGTGACACAGGGTTATTAAAGGGGGCTCAACTTAGACTTCACAGTATATTTCTCCTCTATGGGAAGCTCAGTCAATAAAACTAATATTAAGGTATACTTTCTCTCTCTCTTCCTCTCTCTCTGGATTAAACTCAAGACACGCCTCATGTGTACTAGGGTGGCTTTATCATGATCTCTGACATACATTTTATGGACTCAGCAGCCACAGATCCTGGATATGGCAGGGTTATGGATCCAGACATGGCCCTTGACTATGGCTGATGCCACGACCCCAGTTGACTGCACCGGCCACCCAAATTCACCTGGCACTGATAGCAGCACAGCCCTTGGACACCATCATGGTCATAGGTTGTGGCCCAGACGCTGGGCATCCAATTGGGTCCTGGAGCCAATATGGGCCAGGGACATAAGCATAGACCCCAGCAGTAGCAGGACTACGAACCCAGGCATGATCCTAGGCAGCAGCCATGTTTGTAAACATGGCCCCTGGTGGCCATGAGGACCACACATATTGGTATGATCCTGAGGCATCACTGCCTTTGGATACCAATTTAGCTCCACTACAGGCCCCTGTACAGATTCAAGTGATAACAGGAGCCACAGACATCAATAAAAACTTCCTAGGCTGTTCTAGGGCCCCTGATCAAGACCTGTGTGGGCTTGAAAGTCATGATTTTCAGTCCTGCTACTGACCACACCAGCTCATCATGATCAAGTAGATGATTCATCCTCTTTGCTTCTAATATGCAGTCTATATAAAAATAGTTATACAAAATGTGCGTTGGTGACACATGCCTTTAATCCCAGCACTTGGGAGGCAGAGGCAGGCAGATCTCTCTGAGTTCAAGGTCCTCCTGATCTACAGAGAAAGTGTGAGTACAGGCTCCAAAACAATACAGAGAAACCCTGTTTCAAAAAACCAAAATAAATAAATAAATAAGAAAAAAGATAAAAAGAAAAAAGTTGTATAGCATATTAATTATATAAAATGCCTAAAAACACTTTCTGAATGTTTTATATCTGAGTTCTAAGCCCTGTTCGGACTGAAGCCCAGGTCAGGAGTTGTTCTTTGCTACAAAAATGCTGTTAAAATTAATTTGTGTAACAATGTAGTTTTTCTCTGAATACTTTTTACTTTTGACATATTTTATAAAATAAAGTCATTGGATCTCTAGAGTCGATTCTATATTATGAGACTTTAAAAAAGTACTACAACTTATTTGGTATAACTTTTGGCTTATAGCAATGATTTATTGATGATAATAATGATGAGCAATGTTTTACCTCTCCAGTTTTGTGCTGGTGGTGGTACTCACAAGGTAAGGTAATGATGATAATAATAATAATGTTGGTACTTAGAGGTATATAAGAGCTAAAAGTTAGCTGTTTTCAATAGCTATTTATCCTTCATTCATACCCTCTCTAGACACCTCTCTTCTGCATTTTATTTTTCATGAAGTCAAGCAGTTTTAAAGTTTTTAATATATAACTGGAAGCATTCCAGCATCTGGTGGTAAAAGATTAGTTAGAAAGTATTCTTGTTTTCAGTAAAAATGTTCAAGGAATGGAGATGAGTAGAAAAGCAAATGTGCAGAACAAATGATTTAAAAAAAAATTCTCTATTCCAAGATAAATTCAATATGCATGGACAAAAGTCAGCATCAAAGAAAATACACATATGCCATGGATAATTTCTTCTTTCATAAATTAATAGCAGAATCCATTGGATTCCTATTTATCAGTATAGGGACATACCTGCATGGCTCAATAACTTTCTCCAAAAAGTTATACTGGTCATTTTCTATTGTTTTCTGAACTCCTCCAAAGAATAAAACATGGTTATGTAAAAATGGCATTGGTCATATTTCTCACTCAACCTGACATTCCCTAAAGTATGTGTTATGCCACTCCTGAAGACAGATTAAATATGGCAATAATAGACATTCCTAATCCTCACTCCTCTCATTTAACCACTTATGCATACATGTACATGTATTTTTACACACAAAGTAGAACTGCAAAATTAATCAAGAGAATTCAGACTAGAGGAGACTATGGTTCTAGGACACAAAACATTAATCAATGCTTGGACTATGGGAATTATGAAAACCTATTCATATTATTCCTGATACAGGAAAGATGCTGGAATTATTTGGAAAATTAGGAAGTACTAGCACTTACTTGATGCACATTTAGTGACTAAGTGACTGAATCTCCACAGTTGACTTCAGTGGGTTTCTTGTTTAGAATGGATCCAGACTGTATCAAATGTTTGTGAAGATACATGTCTTAGTTTAGCTGAGCATGGGACTAAATTATCTAAAACATCTCTGTACATGTGTGAGCATGTGAGCATGTGTATGCACCCCTCTGTGTGTTCTGAGCATGATTCCTGGGGATAATAATATATTCAGTTTGGAACTATTGTACATAGTTAACTATTTTACCACTTTTCAAAATAGAGAAATTAGAGATCAGAAGATAATGTGTCATGGATAAAAACTCCAGAGTCCAAAACTTCATTTAACACTGTAGTATATCAGTTGCCCTTTATCACAACTGATTCCTAAAGATCGATGGATTGAGCTAATGCTTCTAAACTTCCTGTTGAGAAAGCAGGGTAAGGAAATTAGTAATGCAATATTATGTATTCAGTGTTTATAAGACTCTTGATTTGCTTTCTGGCCTTATCTTTTGGTTCATTTCCTTCCACCCACCCTATTCTACTTATCACCTGCCCTTGTGCATATTCATCTCAAATTGACTCATAGCTTCCCCTGTTGCTTTATAATTCTGCCTATGCCCCTCTGCTGAGTTCGACTGAGCTAAACCCCAAGCTCTCCTCTGCTTTGAGAGACTGCTCCACCCCATTGCTTCTACAAAGAAGCTTACAAATCTCCTAAGAAGAGTCCCTGCATTGTATCTGATGTGTAAATGCCAGTCTTTCTGAACAGCCCTCAGTTGGCTATGCTTCTCTGAGCTCCAATGCCTCCTCCTCAGCTGTGAATTTAGAAAACATAATATATATTTTATTGCTCCAAGGAAACCCCACGCCCATTAAGCAACCCCTTTTATCAGTTTCCTCCCTTTTTGTCTCTTCTGACTTCTCTATTTTGGATACTTCACACAAAAGAAATTGTAAACTGTGAGATTTTGTGTAAGTCCTCTTATGCTTATGACAATCCAGTAGCCTCTGGAAAGAGCTCTTTCTGATCATTAAGATGAATGGTTTTGCTCCATGTTCCCTCATGGAGGAAGGCATGTATTGTGGTGGTGACTTCCTTGTTATTGAACAACATTGGGTCATATTCCACTCAGTATGCAATCCTTTTCTACACTATTGCGTTCAATGATCTAATCCTTTAAAAATGTGTTACTCATTTTTAGTGTGTGTATATATGTGTTGTGTGTACAGGTCATGTATACACATGTATTGCTTGCTTTCTTTGTACTTTGATTGACTTTTGTTTTGTACAGTGTACCACTTTTATTCTCTCCCTCTCTCCTGGATTTCTTTATCTTGTGTGTGGGTATGTATAGAGGTCAGAGATTGACATTGCATGTCCTCCTCTATCACTTTCCATCTTAATTTTTGAAACAAATTCTCTCTCTGAATCTGGTGCTCACCAACTCTCTAGGCTGGCCAATGAATCCCATCCAGAGAGCCATCTTTCTCCCCAACATCTGCCAGCTCTGTAGTGACAGGTGTAGGCTGGTAGGCACATTTTTTTCCTTTTTTGTTTTATTTTATTATCATATGAGTGTTTCTGGGGATCTACATGAGGTCCTCATACTAGAATTGTAACCAATTTAACAAGTGTGTCATCTTCCCAGCCTCTTCTGTGTGTATTCTTTTCTCATGTTTTTCCAGTTATGTTATTATAGCATTATTATGGGGATATAACTGTACTAATTTTATAATCATCTACTTTGAATTAAACAAACTTAACTTCTATAACACAGTAAAGCTCTACTCATACACAGCTGAATTTTCTTTTAATATTATCATAGTTTCAGAATACATTTATACATATTGTATATTATTTATAAATTTATAATTATGTTATGATTTTTAAGTATTGGAAACAAAGAAGAGTTACAAGCTAAAATAATATTTTTCTATATTGTCTTAAGTAATCAGCGATTTCTCTTTGTTTTACCTTTTCTTATTAAAATAATTTTGAAATTCCCATACATTCATAAATGCATATTTATCATATCCACCCACCATACATACCCCAACTTCATGTAGTACCTCTCATTATTTCTCCCTCTCACCTTTGTGTCTTCTTTTTCATAGTTCCTGTTATTAACTAGCCTCCTGAATCCAATTAATGATACCCAAATATGCATGAGCATGTGGGCATTCTGGAAGCATGATCAACCAACCTATCAATGACAGCAATATGCTCAGGGACAGACTCTTTATTTTTTATATGGCTTCTACTTCCATTTAGCACTTTTCAATTCTAAGTTAGGGAAGTCCTTTTAGTGTTTCCAGAAGGTTACTTCTATTAGCACAGGATGGCCCCAGGTTCTGCTTATCTGGAAATTTTTTTTATTTCTTCTTCACTTTTGAAAGTTTTTCCTGACCAGTTACAGAATTCTTGATGAATTTTCTTCTTTCTTTTATCACCTTATATCTTACATATGTCTTCCTATGCGCACCCAACCTCGACCAGCAAAAAAGACTCGACTCCGGGAAGATGTTCTTCATGTAGTTTTAATCAGGATCCATGAACATGCCTCTTTTGACCCGCTGGACCCAGGGGGACCCCTGCACAGGCTTTATTCCCCTTGCGCTAACCAACCCCAGTGAGCTACATGGACCCTGCAGATAGGCTACTCTAACGCGGAAGTAGACAGGCTGAACAGACTTAACCACATAAGGGCTTGTTTACGCCAGAGAGCACTCACCCTCAGGGCGGTGGAAGGCAGAAGCCAGCACCAATTAAAGGCGAGGCACTTCGCAGCTCTCTTCCTCTTCCTATTTTATTCTTGATTCCAAGAAATTTTATGAGAAACTGGATGTTGACTTTCAAAGATCTGCTTATGCTTTGTATGTTGCTTTTTAAGATTTTTCTTATTGCTTTTAGCTATCCATGATAATTCCATATTGTATACATTTTTTAGTTTAACTTACTTGGAATTCATTACTTGGAATTAATCTGGATGTGTTTTTTTTCTTTACCTTTCTATTTATTTCTTCTTTTGAGTGCATATATTGGTATACTTGTTAATGCCTCACTTATTCCTTGAGTCATATTTCTTTATTTTTTTTAAGTTCTTGTTTTTTTATATTAGACAATTTCATAGGCTTACATTTAAGTTTGTTGCTTCTTTTTGCATTTGACCAAACTTATTCAGATAGACCTTTCATCTCTACAGTCTATGTCTAGTTACTTTGTAAGCTTTTACTTTATTGATAGTCTTCATTACATCCCATATTGCCTTCCTGTTTCCTTTATTTTTTCATAGTCTGTATTAGCTCTTTGAACACAGTTAAAAAATCTTAGATTTAAATTATTTATCAAGTAAACCTAATGTGTGGATTCTCAGAAATAGTGTGTGATGATTTCTTTTCCTTCGGTAAACAAGCCATAATTCCCTCTGTATGCCTCCTGACTTGAGTTCAAAACTAGGGTCTTGTTTCTTGACCAAAGAATGGAAATGTTGCCATTGTCCTGGCATGAGATCCTGAGTACTAATTTAGAAAGACTGAGCATGAGTTATGACTATAGAGTGGAAAGCATCATATATCCTTAAAACAATATCAGACAATTTTTGCTTTGTTAATAATGATTGTGTGAAGACATACACATTACATGTCTCACCCTGATTTCAATGACACTTAAATATGAAATAAGTTTGTATTTCAGATTGATAAAATACAGTAGATTCATGTCTTCCAGTCAAGATTATTTATAATTTCCCTCCTGGTTTCAATGTCTAAGACTCATTGTTTAAAACTACAAGAATGAAGAAAGGGAGAGGGGAACAGAACATGAGGGATCAGGGAGGTTCAGTTGGGGGAAGAACAGAGAAGGAGAGCAAGGAAAGAGATACCTTGATAGAGCGAGCCTTTATGGGCTTAAAGAGAAACCTGGCACTAGGAAAATACTCAGGAATCCACAAGGATGACCCCAACTAATAGTCTAAGTAATAGTGGAGAGGCTACTTTAAATGCCCTTACCCTTTAGATTGTTGACTACCTTAAATGCCATCCTAGAGCCTTAATCCAGTAGCTAATGGAAGTAGAAGCAGAGATTCACAACTAAGCACTGAGCCAAACTACTAGAATTCAGTAGCATAGAAGGAGTGATGAGCAAAGTGGTTAAGACCATCCATGTGGGAGAAACCCACAAAACTGTTGACTTGAGCAAGTGGAAGCTCATGGGCTCTGAAGAGCCAGCATAGATAAAACAAGGCCCCCTAAATGTGGATGTCAGTGGGCAGCTTTGGCAGTCTATGTGGCCTCGGGCAGTGCAATCAGTATTTATTCCTAGTGCATGAATTGACTTTGGGAGCCCATTCCCTATGAAGGGATACCCTCTCAGCCTAGATACAGGGGGCAGGGCCTCTGACTTGCCCCAAATGATGTGACAGATGTTTTTGATGATCTCACACAGGAGGATTCACCATCCCTGGGGAGTAGATAGGGAGTGAGATGACGAGATGGGGGGGCGGATAAGAGGATGAGAGGAATATGGAACTGGGATTTGTATGTAAAATTAGATTGTTTTTAATTTAAATAAAAATTAACTAAAAATTAAATTAAAACTACAAGGAAGGATTATTGGTTTCCCTTTTTTTCTTGAAGAACCAACACTGCTAAGAAATTCTGGCTTTACCACTTTTATTATTATACAGGAATTTAGTGGATTCTTAAAATTCCACACATAGCAAAACATTTTGTGTTGCAGTTCTAAACAAACACACTGATAGGAATGAAACATTTACCCTTTGTTTACATATTGTATTAGGGTTTTTTTTCTTTTTTACACTGTATTTTATTTTTATTTTTCTTATTTTACATATTGATCCCAGTACCCTCTCTGTCCCTCTCTTCCACCATTCCATGCCCCCTGACCACCCTCCCATTCCACTCCACACCCCACTCCACATGTAGGGTGATGCCTTCCAGGAGGGGTCATCTAAATCTGTCAAGTCATTTGGAGTAGGGACAAGGCCTTCTCTCCTGTGTCTAGGGTAAGGGAGTATCCCCCCATGGGGAATGTGCTCCAAAGTCTTTTTGTGCACCAGGGATACATTCTGGTTCCACATTCAGAGGTCCCTTAGACTGCCCAGGCCTTCTAACTGACACCCATGTACAGGGGGTCTGAGTTAGTCCAAAGCTGAATTCCCAGCTATCAGTCTGGGCGCCCATTAGCTCCTCCTTGTTCAGGTCAGCTGTCTCTATGTGTTTCTGTAGCCTGATCTTGTCCTCCCTCTCTGCATCTGGATTCCAGTTCGGCTCAGTGTTTAGTTGTGGGTATCTACTTCTGTTTCCATCAGCTACTAGATTAGGGTTCTATGAAGGTGGATAACTTAGTCACCAATCTCATTATCAGGGAAGGGCATTTATGGTAGCCCTTCCACTGTTGCTCTATTGTTACCTGGAGTCAATCTTGTAGGTCTCTGGATATTTCTCTAGAGTGTGTTTTCTCTTCAAAGCTATGTGGTATTCTCTCCCCCCACCTTTCGTCTATTCCTTCCCTGACTCAATCTTCCTAGGCCCACGTGCTTTCCTCTCCTCCCCTTCTCTTTCCCATAGCCCTGTCTCCACTCACTGCCACCCACCACTCCCAATATACTCAGGAGATCTTGTTCCTTTCCTTTTCTGTGAGGGACCTTATATGAATCTCTTAGAATCCTCTCTGTATCCTAGTTTGGCAGTCGGAATTATAGGCTATTGATCCTTTGCTCTATGTCTAAATTCCATATATGAGTGAGTATATACCATTTTCCTCTTTTTGTCACTGGGTTACCTCATTTAGGATGGTTTCTTCAAGTTCCATCCATTTGCCTGCAAATTTTAAGATTCCATTGCTTTTTGTTGTTTTTTGTTTGTTTGTTTGTTTTGTTTTGTTTTTTGTTTTTGCTTTTCCACCTAGTAGTATTCCATTGTGTAAATGTGTAAATGTGCCACATCTTCTTTATCCATTTTTCAGTTGAGGGGCATGTAGGTTGCTTCCAGGTTCTTGTTATTACAAATAATGCTGCTACGAACATAGTTGAACACATGCCTTTTTTTGCATGGACGTAGATCATTTGGGTATATGCCTGAGAGTGGGATTGCTGGTTTTTTTGGTAGACTGATTCCCATTTTTCTGAGGAACCACCATACTTTAAATGTAATGAACTGGTCTTTGAAGAGAAGCTTCTTAGTCCCCACTACTGTTATTGCTTTGAGTTCATTATGATGAAATGTATAGGCCTGGAATTGTCAAGATCAACAAAGATCACCCTATTTAAAACACCGAGTTCTACATAATATGTCCAATTCTAACTAATACATAAAGTGACTCAAAGCCAAGATTTCCCTTCTGTAATAAGTAATTAAACACCAGAGTGTCTGTACTTTTATGCCTATAGTACACTGGGTTTTTCATAGTTAACACTCTTCAATGTTATTGTAAATAAATGTTTAAATTTGAGGGTTTCATGAAGACAAAAACCATGTCTGTGCAATATAAGACAAATGAGTACATCACCAATAATGGATACTTAATAAGGATTTGTAAATAATGGATAAATACTAAATTTCTATTCCTTGGAGTCTGGAGTGAATTTATGTGAATGTATGTAATGGCAAACACTTTGTAAACAAGCCTCAGACCACTCCCTGCCACAATTCCCACATACTTCATTGCCTTTAGTGAAAGGAAGAACAGAGCAATACACACCCAATGAGGTTTTGGGAACCTAGCAATCTAGTATTAAAATCAAAGTCTACTTCTGTCCTATTCTGTTCTAGAGCCAACTTCATTCCTTAGATTGCAGTTTTACAACATTGCTGACCTAATGTAAATTTATTGGTTACAGAAATACTGACTGCCAACTAATCTTGTATTTATAGATTCTGAGTTGAGATTCATTCTGGGTGGAAAATCCCTTTTATCTGTAAACTCCCTGAACATTCATGAAAGTAAAATTGTAAATGTTTTACAATCGTCTAGGTAGGCAAATTTGGCCTATAAATGTTAGATTAGTTGTGTGAAATTGCTAATAGACATTGACTCAATTTCCAACCTCCAATCTTATTTTAAAGTAATTATTATAGTAAACATGACAAAGAAACACCAAATCATGTGCTATGATTTAGTATTAAGTTAGATGGACTTACTCATATTTATTACGAAGAGGTAGGCAAAGTCTATGTTGGAGTACATGGAAAACAACAGTAATAAATAGCTATCAAGATACCACCATGAAGAATATTCAGTATTGATGTCTCAAAATGATTATTAATTTTATATGTAATTTTCATATCTATATGGAATGATTTTTATGTCCATATCAAAATTAGTAAAGACTCAATGTATATATATTTATGACACACTTTCTAGACTCATATATATATATATATATAACATATATATATAATATTTAAATTATGGGTTTCAATTTTCTCTATATAAGGTTGTAAGGCATATAATTTTCATATTCAGAAAAAGATACATTTTTTTTAGTCTGTGTACAAATCTCCACAATCCAGGTTTTCACTTAATAAAGTAGCTTAGAACAATCTTTGTGATACATTTGAATTACTTGACCAGTGAGTGATTTGGGTGTCAGTTATCTAAAGAGGCTTTGAAAGAAATGGCACTGTCTCTAAAAGAGTATGAGTCAAGTCCAAAGGAAAAGTTGTATTTCCCAAGCTTCCTAAGAACCTGCCCATTTATTTCACTTTTGTGTGCAATAAAAGTTCTCTGACACATGCAATAGTAGAATATCAGGGGAAAGTGTCCATGCATAAGAAAATGAATTCAAAGCTAGGACCTCTCCTCACAATGCACTCCTTTCTACAGGTATGTACAGACTTTAATAAAGACACCATGGCTGATCTCACTTTATTTTTAAAATCTCAGATGTGGAAATGAAAACATACTTCTGTTCCATCAACAGTGTGCCATTGGTACTTTGACTCAAGATGTATGTATTACTTGGTCCTCACTAATCAATTGCCTGCCAGCATCCCATGACATCTCTCTGAATTAGCAGTAAGTGCCTCTTAGCTCCAGTGGTAGCCAGAGCCTTTGGTTCCTGTCCCTGACTGAGGCAGACATTCCATAGTGTGGCAGAGCAATGTCATCTGCCCCTTTTCAAGTCCCTGGTTCTGGTATTTCTGAGGATGGAGGAAAAGCAATTTAAAGTGTTTGTGTGGTCTATTCCTCCTAGGCCCATATACCAGCCAGTTCTCATTAGCCTGGAACCCACCAGGCTCATTTCATTTGTTGGAATTTTAAAAACACAACTGTGTGAGGTGTACTGGAGCCATTTAGGAACTAGAGAACTTGATCTGTCTGTCATCATTAGAGAATTCCCCAAATCACTGGATTGAGTAAAAGCTACAACTTTCCAGTCATTAAACAGATATTATGCATCGTCCTGCTGTGCAGGTTGGGGAAGACAGCAGAGAACAAAGGAGACGGTGCTGCCTGCCTTTGTGGAGTGTATGCTGTGAGAAAGAAAGAAAAGTAAATCAAACGATTGCAATGTAAATGATTGTTAAGAAGGGATGAGCAATTATGTATTGCCACGTAGACACTGAGAATGGGAATAACATAGTAGAACATACAATGTAATTTATAGGGTTGACATGGAAGCGTATAATGGAAAATGAGGATTTTAGCTGAAATCTTAATGTTGAGAAAATCCTTTAATGGAAATAACTCTGAAGAGAGAAATGTGTCCCCGTGAATGTACAGTAAGCTTAGTGAGAGTGGAAAGGAATAGAAGATGGCACCTGGAGGGGCAGGGTGTTGCCACAGTACTCAGTGGGTAGCCTGGCATCAGGTTGGGGACAAGCAAGTCAGATCTGTTGAACTATGGGCCTTGGTAGGAGTGTAGACCTTGAATTTTTCCTCCACACTGGTACTGTGGGAAGAAGACAGCATTTACTCACTATTATTTGTTATATCTAACAAAAATGTGCATAGAAGAAGTAAGGATGATTGACTCTTCTCTGAGACTCCACACCACAGATTCCAACACAGATTTTGAGTGCTTTGAATTTTTTTTTCTCTGTTTTAAAAATATTTTTTAATTTTTCTTTGCACTCCAAGCACAGCTTTCCTTCCTGCATCTCCTCCTGCCCCCACTATCTTCTGTCCCTCTTCCCCTCTCCCTCCCTGCACATTCCCAGTCCACTCCTCCTGAGAGGGCTTCTATGAGGAGTCAACATAGTCTGGTACAATAGGTTGGGGCAGGGCCAAGCCCCTCTCCCATGCATTAAGACTAAGTATAGCTTTATACCATAGGGAATGAGCTCTGACAAATTAGCTCATGTACCGTGTTTGTATCATGGCCCTACTGCCAGCGACACCTCAGCTAGTCCAAGCTTCAAAACTGTCTTCCACATATTGAGGGCCTAGGTTCAGCCCCTGGAGTCTCCACAGTTGTAGGTCTAGAGTTCATGAGTTTCCACAAACTTGGTTCAGCTGTACCTGTAGATTTCTCTATCATGGGTTTGACCTGACTTACTCATGTATGCCCTCCTGCCTCTCTTCGACTGGATTTCCCAGAGCTTGTGGATGTCTGTATCTGGTTCTGTCAATTGATGGTAAAGGTTCCATGATGATAGTTGGGGTATTCATTAGTCTGATTATAGGTGAAAGCCAGTTTGGGCACCCTGTCCACTATTACTAGGAGTCATAGCTGGGGCCATCTTTGTGGAGTCTCAGGAATTACCCTGGCACAAGTTTCTCCCTAACCCCATAGTGGCTATTTCTATTAAGATACCTCTTTGATTGCTCTTCCACTGCATCCCTCCCTCCATCAACCATTTTGTTCTCTCATGTTCTCTACATTTTACCCTTGTCACTTACCACTTCTCTCCCTGTCCCCAGTTTATCTAGCAGATCTCATCTAATTTCTATTCCCAGGTGATCCATGCATCCCTCTTAGGGTCCTCCTTATTATCTAGCATCTCTGGAGCTTTGGACTATAAACTGGTTATCTTTTGATTTACATCTTATATCCACTTATGAGGAAATAAATAACGTATTTGTCTTTCTGGATTTGGATCTAGGTTCCATCTATTTGCCTGAAAATTTCATGAGGTCATCATTATTATTATTAATTTTTTTTAGCAGGTGAGTAGTATACCATTGTGTAAATTTTCCTTACCCATTCATCATTTGAGGGACATCTGGGATCTAGGTTGTTTTCAGGTTCTGGCTATTATTAATAATGCTGCTATGACCATTGTCCTTGTGGTATGATTGAGTGTCCTTTGGGAACATGCCCAAGAGTGGTACATACTGGGTCTGGAGGGAGAGCTGTTTCCAATTTTGTTAGAAATTGTAATACTGGTTTCCAGAGTGGTTATACAAGTTTGCATTCCCACCAACAGTGGAAGAGTGTTTGTTTCCCTGACGCCAGTATCCTCTCTAACATAAGCTGTCCTTAGTATTTTTGATCTTAGCGATTTGACAGGTGTAAGATGATCTCTCAGGGTCATTTTGATTTGCATTTCCTCATGATTAAGGATGTTGAACACTTACTTAAATATCTTTTGGCCAATTGAGATACTTCTGGTAAGAATTCTGTTTAGCTCTAAACCCCATTTTTATGCACAAATTGACTTTACACAAGTAGATTTTGAATAATGAAACTTTCATATTTATAAACTTTTACTTTTAAACCAGAGAAAATTTCAGTTTGTTTCGAGAAACTAATGTTTAGGTATGATGGGGTCTGAGGAAATAGAAGAGGAATAAAAGCTCATGCCAATATTAGAAAAGTGTCATTTTATACTAAACTTCAGTTATACTTCATCATATGCATTACCTTAGCTAAATTATTGCACTTTTGATGTGTTTTGTAATCTGTAATGATGTAAGAACAATGTAAAGCAGCCTGTAGGCAAAAATTCTTTGAAAATTTTTTGAAATTTTATGTGTCAATTACCCCAAGCTCATTTCCAGGAACCCTGGGAAGGCACATACAAAAACTATCTAGGAACATGGATTGTGGTGAATGTTTGACCACGTACTCTGTTGCTCTGGCTTTGTGGAACTGAACAAGCCATTTGTTCTTTCTTCTAGTCACTTCTATTATCTGTGTGATATAAAGTTTAATCTCTTTCTTCTAATTAATGTTAATGCTAACTAGATGGACCATTCTCCTTGGAAATTGTAAGTGTCCAATTGTCCAATAGTGTTTGTTTGTTTGTTGTGCATTATTTTTGTTTAATTTTCTGAACAAGGTGACAGAGTTTTACTGTGTAGTCCTGGCTGTCCTGGAACTTTTTATGTAGACTAGGGTGGTGTTGAACTCACAGAGATCCACCTGCCCACCTGCCTCTGTTTTCCAAGTGCTGTGATTAAAGAAATGTATCTCCACTGTCAGCTTTGTGTGTGTGTGTGTGTGTGTGTGTGTGTGTGTGTGTATGTATGTGTGTTCTGACTTTGATAGTAGTCCATCATCTTATTTAGGAAACTGGTGAGAATTTGAGTTTCCATAGTCTTGGTGCCTCAAAAGCTTTCACTAAATAAAACAAAGCAAAGAGAGTATAATGAACCAAACCTACTTGACCCCTAATTCTTAAATGGATATGATGTTGATCTTTCACTACAACTTAAATATGAATAATTTTAGAGTTCCTTGGATGAGAACTAATGGATCCAAATGTTAGCATTGATAAATTCCTTGTCATTAGGCCAAGCTGCTTCAGACCCCACTAAATATGAGTCAAATTATAGGCTAAGTACATTTTTAATATGTTTTATGGTTGATGAGCTCCAAACTGTAGCCAAAATTTTGTAGCCATGGGTCATTCAGATTTATCAAAGTGTAGCTTGGTAAATTGGAAGGCCTTCATCCTTAGTAATTTCTAGTAGAAGCTAATATTTGCATAATACTCTCTGGCACAACAGATGTGTCCCTGTTCTTGAGAGTTTGTTACTTGTATTCTTTCCTTCCTCTTCCTCTTTCCTTTGGCAACCTAGTTCCTCAGGGGATTAAGTACAAGTATATCATTCCATAGCTAGAATATTTGATGCATCATGTAACTGCTAGCCAGAACTGGAGGTCACAGGATCTATTAGAAAAACAGCTGGGAAATAATTTAAGACTAACATTTAATGTTAGAATGAAGACTTGCTTATTTATTTATTTATGATCAAATTTTATAAAGGAGATGTTTTTCTGTTTGCTTAACTTACTGGGAAAATTTAACTTGACTTCCACAGTGGCCTAGTCAGCATTCAACTTTCAACTTGACACAGACCAGAGTTAGATAAACAAGGAATTTTAATCAAGTAATTTTGTTTATCATGTTGGTCTGTGGTGATGACTGTGAGGGATTGATTGTCTTGGTTATTTATTGATGCAGGAAGACCCTTCCCACTGTGTGTGACATTATGTGTTCTGGGCTGTATAAGAGAGCTAACTAAGTACTAGGCTATGAATGAGACAGTCATCAAGCAGTGTTTCTCCATAGTTCCTGATTCTCTTTAATCTTCCCTCAATGTTGGATCGTGGTATGGAACACTTCCTTGAAAATTGCCTTTGGTCAGTGTTTTTTGAGTCTCACCCTGTAGCCCTGGATGATCTAGAATTCACTATATAAGTCATGATGGCCTTGAACCCAGAGATCTACCTACATCTGCCCACAGAGTACAGGGATTAAAGCATGAGCCACTATACCCACTGGCAGAATATTTTGTTACAGCAACAGAAGCATGTATTAAGGCAGGGGGTTTATTCAATCAATATATCTATTTATCGAGTGGTAGAAATATCTTCATGAATATGTACATATGTATGTTGATGCTTGTTTTTTTACATATGAGACATATTTTATGCATAAATACATGCCTTTTGTATTTATGTCTTATTAATGTATATATGTGGTTATTTTAATTAATATAATATTTAAGAAAGAATGGAGAGCTGAAGAAATATGGAAAATATTATGCAGCAAATACTTTTGCTAAACTAAAATCCCCTGAGGTTTCCTTTATGATACTATGCAAACTATAGATTAGAGTTGATGCAGAACACACTTTGACTATTTTTGTTAAGACTAGGCAAGTTCTGTGATTATTCATCCCATGAAAGAAGTGAAACTTAAATCTGTATTCCCAGGGCATTGGATGGCCTTTTGAAAATGTTTTCCATAGAGGAGAGATCTGAATGATAACTAAGATCTAGTATTGCAGATGAAAGGGTAATTACCCTCAAAGGAATTCAGCATGTATCAGTCATGAGAAGGGGAAGGCCCCTTGATAATTATGTTCTGGATCTTTTCATCTGGATGGAACGTGGCATAATCTGTAGATGGAAGGCTTGTGACACCAAGCTAAAATTCACTTCTTTCCCATCGTTGCTTCTTTTAGAGACTCAATGTCAATCAATCTCGAGGACCCTCAGCCTCTTCATCTGAAAAGTAGTAGAGGGAATTCCTTGCCATTCATCATCATTTTAAGAATCAAATCATATAATTAACTGAAAGTGCTTTGTAAGCAATAAAACACAGCACCAATTAGTCTACCATTAGTGCTTTGATTAGCTAATCTATGTTGCTAATTATGATGCACCAAGTGAACTTTGCTATAAAGGTTTAAATACTTACCACCTACATGACTCAGTAATTCTGAATAATAGATCCAAATTGAGGAATCTCTTATGAGTTAAGAAGGCAGTGGTACTAGAAATGAAATAAGTCATTCCAAGGACCATATATGAAAGTCTCTTTAACTTGTTGGTCATATGTTTCTTATATTATGAACATGAATAGTGTCCCTCCAAAGTTTATGTGTTAAAGGAGGGCTCTCAAAGTTGGGATGTGGTAGGATCTTTATGGAGATAGGACCTTATGGAGTGCCCTTATGTCATTTCCTGGCTCACAAAGTAAAAGATGGCTCTCTCACATACTCAACATATGATATGTTATCTTCACCTGGGGCTCCAAAGGATTGAATCACTTAACTATGGGATGAAAACTTGAGAACCATGGTCTAATACATACTTGTCCCTTCATGATGAATCTTATCTTAAGTTTCCTTATGGTGATGAGGAGTTGTCTAATACGGTATCTTTGAGAGACTTTTTGAATGTCTTCTATTGCCTTATGGACAAAAAGAAATCTTCATTTGTCACTGCAAATAACCTGATACTTAATTAGTCTGACTAACTCCCATCAGTAGCAAGAATGCACAAAAATTTTATCAACAGTCTCTCCATTCTTTTATTCAGCCTCAATTCATTCTAAGTGTGATCTGAATATTCAAAAAAAAAAAAAAAAGCATTTTGAGAGAATCTCAAATGGCTCCTGGATGAAATGTTAGGTTTAGGCATAAAAGAGATAAAAATAGCTACTGACTAAAAGAATGTAAAATTTTGCCCTGGATATGTCCATAATATATGTTGATAAAATAATCATAAATGTAATATATTCATTTTGACATGTATTTTATATAATAGATGATATATACCATTACATTATATGATATATTGATACTATAATTAATAATTATGATTTACCAGTTTAGAGGCAGTGAAACCTGGAAGAATGGAGCCAATAAATGAGTCAGACTAAAGTCTCATGCAATAGCCAATTTTATTTAGAGCATCAGACAATGTATACTCTGAGGGTTAAGAGGAGTCAAATAGGTAACATGTACAATCAGAGGGGCTAGTCTCCCATGGCAAGAAAGCTGCATGTGGTGGCAAATGGATGTTTTTCCATAGAGCCATATAATAAAGTAATAATAACCAGTTGTAATGAATCATCTGAAGTAACATGACTCCTATCTGCCATACCTGGGAGGTACATAAGAAAACAATTGAAGAACAATTCTGTTTTTGAAGAAACTGAGGTCACAATTCACCTGTATTGATTTCTTGGCTATTTTTCAAAAGTACTTAGAAATTTGATGATTCCATTCTTAAACAATGTTCCAACAAACTGTGATATATATATATATATATATATATATATATATATATACATATATATGTATATATATATGTGTATATATATATATATATGATATAACATGATAATTGTAATATAGTAAAGCCTAGGTGGCATGAGAGATCCATGTACCTTTATTTCTAAAAATGTGTAGGAATTTGGTGCCCTGGCTAAGATCCTCTACATCTGGATCCTTCATGTCTTTCATTAGCCCACCACAACTGACTACTTTCTTTCCTTGTCCCTACTTATGACTTATAGGAGGACATCAATAATTGTTGCTCAGGAAAAAGACTCTGTTCCTACAAGTCATTGAGTCTGTTCTCTGATTTTTCAGGTGTGCTGTTTTTGATGGTAATGACAGCAATGATAATGAAATAACACCACACCAGGGGCAATCTTCTGTTTAGCTAATGCGATCTTTTCTGCACTATGATAAGTGGCTAAGCAGAATTTCTTTGTTAAATATCCAAATCTATGGCCAAACATAATAGCACACACTGGTGTTTTGAACACTTGTGAAGTGGAGGATGAAGGAGCAAAAATCCAAGTATCCTTAACGGTGGAGCAACTCTGGAGATCATATCTCAAAAAATAACAAACAATTCCTTATATAAGCTAAAGATGAAACTGGAAGATGGGATTATCCATGTCTTTAAAGCTAAGGATTATTGCGATACCCAGCACTCGGGAGACAGAGACAAGCAGATCTCTGTGATTTCAAAGTAAACCTGTTATGCAGTGAATTCCAGGACAGATAAAAGTTACACAGAGAAACCCTGTCTCAAAATATGTAAAAATAAAAGTAGAAGAAATAGAGTAATAAAAAAGCCACGTAAAGATGGAAAGCACAGAGAAATTTTGGATACTATATGCGATTCTGTTGTCTTTAAATTATTTGATTGCTGAGAAAATAACTACTCATAAAAGAAATACTGCTGGATTAATCCAATTTATATATTTTAAAAATGCTTTGACTCCAAAATTTAAGCCTAAGGACAAGTTACTGGGGAAAAGGATTTTTATTTTTGTTTCCACAGAAAATGAAAAGCTGTGGATTTCTTCCAAATTAATGTGGTTTGATCAAGCCAGACACCCTGAAACAGTGCCCCAGATGATCCAACATTCAAAGCAGTTGAGACAAAGCCTTGCAGAATACAGCCAAGATTTCTGCGTCTTTTTTTGACCCCCATGACAGCGCCCCCTACCAGCAGGAAGTAGTTTGGAAAGAACGACGCCCAAATTCCCAAATATTGTTTATAAATGTTTGTTTTCATTTAAATGGGCTTGGTTAAAAATGGCTATAACCACAAGCAATCTTTTTAAAGGTGAAAAGGGAATTATGGTATAGATATGAATACTTTGCTTTGGAATGGATTTTCATTTATTGATACAATTTAAAGTCAATTTTATGATATGTATATTTCTCCTTTTGTTTAGGTTGTGCTTACATAGCTCATTAGAAAATGTAATGTACAATTTAGTACAGATTATAGAGAGTTACCTATGATAGTTAAAACTTGGAGTTAAGTCAGTTAGGATTTCTAGATATGCAGAGATGTACTTGAGATGAATAAGCATTCTTCAAACCTTTCAAAGACCTACAGAATATGGCATTTAAAATGGTTTAGGGTTTTTCTTGAAATGAGGCACAACTGCTCCTGGTAACACCACCTGCGTCAGAAAGGAAGATGGATATCGAAGAAAAGTGTTATGGAGTTTGCTTCTAATATGGCAAGACTAGCCATTTGGGCAAGGACTGTTTGGCTTTATGTTGTAGAAACTGGACATGCAGGACCCACAAAAAGGTGACTGCTGATGCAAGATGGACATTGCTACAGGGTTCCTGCTTCATGGAAGAGGCTGCCTGCCAGACAGTCTATAGGACACAAAGAAAAATGACTGACAAACTGCCAATACAGGTGGACAGTTTAAAGTTTCCTGCTTTGTTGAGAAGTCTGGAGACACACTATGGCCTATGGGCTGAAGATGGAACATTACAGAAGAACTTCGGTGACTGACTAGACAATGAGTTGGCTCTGTCATTTCTAGAGTTTATATATTATCCTTCTGTGGTCTTTGAAGGAGTTGAAGACAGATGGTTATGGTTATAGTTTTCCTTATTTAGGATTGAAGATAAGTTGCATATAGGACTTTAGACTCACAAAGATAGGATAGATGATATTTTCTTTAAGTCTTACAAAATGTTAATGGACTAAATATTGTTTACTGTGATTCCTATCTGATAACTGTTGTATGATATATTTTGCTATGTTAAGGTTAAACCCTTCTTTTTATTTTAGACAGAAAAGAGGAGATGATGGGAGATGTTATTCTGTAAATATGTTTTTCATACTGGCTAATTAATAAAGCCCTATTGGCCAATAGAAAAGGAAGATAAGAGGGACTAAGAAACTAGGAGGAAGGAGGAAGTAGTAGGGAGGGGTCAAGATGTAGACCAGGAGGAAGGAAGACGCTGGCCGCAGCTCCCCATTAGATGACCATGTGGAAATACTTAGATAAGTAGAAATGGGTTAATAATTAAGACAAAGCTGGCCCATAAACAATAATGGTAATTGGCCAACAGGATTGTATTAAATACAGAGTCTCTGTGTGTTATTTGGGCCTCACGTGGCGATGGGACCATGGCAGCCAGCAGGAAAAACCTGATGTAACAAAGGATATAGACTCTCAACAGTTGTAAAGGTGGAGAATGGACTACCAGTTGCAGCACCTTACTAAGTGGTTTTTAGTTTTATTTGTGTCTAATGAGATCTCCACTTTGTGGTAGTGCTGGCTGGACAAAGTGGATTTCCATTTATAATGAGCGTTCTGAGTCTATGTGTACTGGGAGGTGTGAATTCTCCTGCCTCTGTGAGATCTGATTTTTGCTCATATAGGAAGAATGCTCATAATCATCTTAATGTTGGTGAAAATAATAATATCCTGGCTCTGAAACTTAATTCACCATATTTAAGAAAAACTTTTTATAGATTTTTTGTGAATTTCACATCATTTCACATCCCAACCCCACACATCTCCCCTGTCCACCAAATCCACCCTCTACCCCTGCAACCTTCTCCACAAAGAAAACAAACAAAAAATCTCACCATGGAAGCTGTTGTGTGTCATTTTATACTTGTGTCCAAAGGGCTTTGCTTGCAAATGTTAATTGCAATGAGCTATTGAACTGGTTTAAGGCCTTAATACTGGGTCCTCACCGGAACTCTTTTGGGATATCCTATTATTCCTCTGTGTCTTGGAGATGCTGAAGCTTTGGTTCTGAGGGTCAGTTCTTTCATGAACTCCAGTAGTTCATTGATGATGTAGATGTTGGGGTGGTTCAACTCAAACACTGGATCCAGACCTAAATATTAGCTGAGTTGGTCAGCCTTCTGAATCCACACCACCAAGGCCATCTGTCCTGCTTTGCCCAGGCAAGGGGTGTGACCAGCTCTCTTGTCTGTGGTATGTCAAAAGGGAAGGAACCAGCTGTCCTATGCTCACACCATTTGGAATTGCTCTCCATCCATCCCACCAAAGACACCTCTCTAGTACTTTTCTGATGAGGGGAGGGACTGGTTTACAGAAGTGCATCAGCCAGCAAGGAGCAGGGCCAACTCTACTGTGCCAGTACCACCACACAATCATCAAGGTATGGGGCCCACTCTCCTTTGTGCTGCAGCTCACTCCCATATCTTTGTGGGCCTGCTGTGCCACACTGTCCAGGTGAGAGCTGGGTCTAGCTCTCCAGCTCTGACACCCTCAGTCTAACTCACCCATGTGCATAGCACCAAGGTCAGCTCTACTCTGATACCCAGGTGAGGTACAGGGCCTGATTTACAAAATGCTGCACCTGGCAAGGGGAAGGGCCAGCTCTGCCACTCCTAGGGCCGCATCTACCACTTTCATAGCTGGCAAGGGCTTGGGGCATCTCTCCCTCCATGGCATAGCCTACAAGAGGGGGTCAGCTCTCTCAAGTGTCAAAGCAGGTGAGAGGCAGGGCCTGATCTTTCATACTCATGCCATAAGGAGTGGGTTCAGCTTTTCTGAGGATGGCTAAGCACAGTGCTGAGATATCTATATGATTTCAGGTGGCAGCCCAGATCATGAACATGCACTTGGCTTTTGGTAGTAACACAGGCTGCAAACATCAACACAAGCTCTAGCTGCAGCAGAATCATGGATACAAACATGGCCCTTGGTGGCAGCATAGGCCTGGACATCACCATGAGCTCAGGTAGTAGCATAAGCCACTCATATAAGCATGGCTCACACAGGGAGCATGGCCCTCAGATATCAATATGGCTTCAGGTGGTAGAGCAGATCAAAAACCACTGCATGGTCTTTGGTGGTATCTTAGGCCATGGACATTAACACAGATATTGTGACAGAACCAAAGACTAAGACATGGCCCTCAGCAACAGTTTTGGCCTAGACATCTCATGTCCTCAGGTGGCAGCATAGGACTCTCAGATCAATATGGTTTCCAGTGGGAACTCAATCCCAGGACATCATGATGACCTCAGGTGGCAGCTCAGGCTCCTCATATTGGTTTATTCCTCAGGACCGTTTCACCTCCAGTACTACCTCTCTTCCACAGCACATGAACTGCTCCATTCCCCTTTCTCTCCTATCTCTCCTTCATATACTCTGTCTTTCACATTTCCACATTACATATTTGTTCATTGTAATGGCACCTGCTGCCCTGGACCAAAGAGACTGGGGGAGGTGCTTGTGTGTTATGACTCACCCCAAAATCATAACTAACAAGGGCACATCTTCACCTCAAGAACACAGTTGCAGTTACATTGTGTTACCTTCTCTGCTGTGCTTTTTTTTTTTTTTTTGGTTTTTATTATATTGGTGAATGATTCATTGTAACTAAATATCCTCATAGATTTTCCATATGTGACATTGTTAGGAAGAAATGTATACAAGAATTTAAAAACTCTACTTTAATATATCATAAAATATAATATAGTGTTTCCAAATAATAAATAATTCTTGAATAAATGTATATTATTTTACTTAATAGCCATTCATTTAAATGAGATTATTTTGAAGAAATTATAGAATGAGAGCTCTTTGCCAAAATCATAAGATCTATGTTGAAATTAGATGTCAAATATTAATTGATGATCAGGCAGAGTCCTCTTTTGAAATCTTCAATGAGGCTTTAAAAAAATTTAAGATCCAAATTCTTTATGAGTCAGAAAGTATATGAAGATAATAAGCCTACATCTACTAAACAATGTGCTAAAACAAAACAAAAATCAAATCTTCCTATTGTTTCTAATACCAGTTGTGGTTTAGCATTAATATATTTGAAAATTAAACAAATACTCCTCGTTGTTACTCTATGATCACATTCAGATACTTAAAATCGTATGCATCTCCTTTGAATTCCATCTGTGGGTGTCTATGACACAGTCTCATGACACACAACACGAGGTCAGACTGCACTTTCAAAGGGCTTCTCCATCACTAGTTCTTCCCTTATATCCACAAGACATTTTTTCAAGGAAGCTATAATTTATGTGACTAGATCCTTGATCAAAAGATTCTGTCAGACAAGGTGACTATTGTATGGTGCAAAAATAGCTAAAGTGAAAATAAACAGTCAATCCACTTTTGCTATTTAAACTTTCATAAACTCAGAAATGTGAGGGTGTGGAAGTGTGCAATAGACCAGGAAAACATGAGCATCCTGGGTGGCATGAAGAAATTTAGAAAGTTTGTCAAAAACCACCTAGTGCAAGTCTGATGTGGTGGATGTTGAAGGAAGAGGGTTACTTAAGAACTTTGCAAGTGAGAAAAGAGATACCATAATATCAGGAGCCATTATAGGCTCAAATAGAAATCTGGCACTAGGGAAATGTTCAGAGATCCTCAAGGATGACCCCAACTAAGAATCTAAGCAATAGTGGAGAGGCTATTAAATGCCCTTCCCTGATAATGTGAGTGATGACTACCTTATATGCCATCCTAGAGCCTTCATGTAGTAGCTGATGGGAACAAAAGCAGACACCCACAGCTGAACACTGAGCCAAACTTCTGGAATCCAGTTGCAGAGAGGGATGAGTGATGAGCAAAGGGGTCAAGACCAGGCTGGAGAAACTCACAGAAACTGCTGACCTGAACAAGGGGGAAACTCATGGACCTCAGACTGATAGCTGGGAAACCAGTATAGGACTGATTCAGATCCCTTGAATGTGGATCTCAGTTAGGAGGCATGGGCAGTCTATGGGACCTCTAGTAATGGATCAGTATTTATCCCTGGTATACCAATGGACTTTGGGAGACCATTCCACATAGAGGGATAGTGCTCCAAATGATATGACAGGCTTTGAAAAACTCCCCATGGAAGGCCTCACCCTCCCTGGGGAGCAGAACAGGGATGGGATGGGGGTTGGAGGAAGGGTGACAGGGGAGGATGGGAGGGTGAGGGAACTGGGATTGACATGTAAAACAAGCTTGTTTCAAATTTAAATTAAAAAAATTTTATCAAAACAGGAAAAAAGAACTTTGCAAGTGCAGGAGCATGGTCCTCCCCCCCCATTTTTTTGTTTTGATTTTTACACCAGCAGCATATTTTTTATTTTTTATTTAAATAATATCCATATGAGATATATTCTTTTTAACGGTTTTTCTTATTTTATATATTGATCCAAGTTCCCTCTCCTTCCTATCCTCACATTCCAAGATTCTTCCCATCCCACTATCAGAGGCACCATATACATCCCAGGTCTCCAAACTGAGAAACATTCAGGGCATCTGTGTCTGTCTCATGCTAGTTTCCCAGCTATCAGTCTGGGATTCAAGAGCTTCCCTTTGTTCAGGTCAGCTGTTTCTGTGGGTTTCTCCAGCCCGGTCTTGACCCCTTTGCTCATTACTTCTTCCTCTCTGCAACTGGATTCCAGGAGTTAGGTCCAGTGTTTATCTGTGGGTGTCTACTTCTGCTTCCAGCAGCTACTGGTGAGGACTATAGGACAACATATGAAGTAGTCATCAATCTCATTATTGGGGAAGGACATTTAAGGTAGCCTCTCCACTGTTGCTTAGATTGTTAATTGGGGTCATCCTTGTAGGTCTCTAGACATTTCCCTAATGTGAAATTTCTCTTCTCTTTAAACCTATAATAGCTCCCTCTATTATCTTTTTTCTTGTTCTTTTCTATTTTTTTCCCGACTCAATTTTCTAGCTCCTTCATGTTCCCCTCTCTCTTCCTCTTCTTTCCTTTTCTTTTTCCTAACTTATTCTCTACCTCTGTCTTTGGCCTGCACCCTATTTTCTCAGGAGGTCTTGTCCCTTTCCCCTTCTGTGAGGGATCATGTATCTCACACTTAGGGTCCTCCTTGTTTACTAGCTTTTCTGGTGGTATGGATTGTAGGCTGGTGATCCTTTGTGCTATGTGTAAAACCCATATCTGAGTGAGTACACACCATCCATGTTTGTCTTTTTTGTGACTGGGTTACCTCAGGATGGTTTCTTCTAGTTCCATTTGCCTGTGAATTTTAAGATTCCGTTATTTTTTTTCTGATGAGTAGTAATACACTGTGTAAATGTGCCACATGTTCTTTATCTACTCTTCAGTCTAGGGACATCTAGGTTGCTTCCAGGTTCTTGCTATTAAAAATAATGCTGCAATGAACATAGTTGAACAGATGTCTTTGTGTGAATGTACATCTTTTGGATATATGCCTAAGAGTGGAGTTGCTGGATCCTGTGGTAGACTGATTCCCATTTTCCTGAGGAACCACCTTACTGATTTCCAAAGTGGCTCTATTAGTTTGCACTCCCACCAGCAGTGGAGTAGCATTTCCCTTTCTCTACATTCTCTCCAGCAAAAACTGTCAGTGACAATTTTGATTTTATCCGTTCTGACAGGAGGAGATGGTATTTCAGAGTTGTTTTGATTTGCATTTCTCTGATGGCTAAGGAAGTTGAACACTTTCTGAAATGTCTTTCAGACATTTTAAATTTCTCTATTGAGAATTCTCTATTACCCTGCTTTTTAATTCTTTTGAGGTCTTTATATATTTTGGAAATCATCTCTCTGTCAGATGTGGGGTGGGTATATTTTCCCATTTGTGGGCTGCCATTTTTGTCTTGTTGACTGTCCTTTGCCTTACAGAAACTTCTCAGTTTCAGGATGTCCTATTTATTAATTGTTGATCTCAGTGTCTGTATTATGTTCAGGAAGTGGTCTCCTGTACCAATTTGCCAAAGGGTACCACCTACTTTCTCTTCTAAGAGACTCAATGTGGTTAGATTTATGTTGAGGTCCTTATCCATTTGGACTTAAGTGTTGTGCAAGGCATCAGATATGGTTATATCTGCAGTCTTCTATATACCAGCATCCAGTTGTGCTAGCACCATTTGTTGAAGATGCTTCATTTTTTCCATTATATAATTTTAGCTGTTTTGTCAAAAATCAGGTGTTTGTAGGTGTATGGGTTAATATCAGGATTTTCAATTGGATTTCATTGGTCTGCCTATCTATTTTTGTGCCAATAACAAGTTGTTTTCAGTACTATAGGTCTGTAGTAGAGCTTGAGGTCACTGATATTGATGCCTTCTGAAGTTCCTTTATTGTACAAGGTTGTATTGCCTATCCTGGGTCTTTTGTTTTTCCGTATAAAGTTGAATATTTTTCTTTCAAGGTCAGTGAAGAATTGCACTGGGATTTTGATGGGGATTGTATTGAATCTGTAGATTGCTTTTAGCAACATTACCATTTTTTCTATGTTGATCCTGCCTATTCATGAGCATGAAAGATCTTTCCATTTTCTGGTATCTTCTTTAATTTCTTTTTTTAAAGACACAAAATTCTTGCTATTCAGATCTTCCACTTGTTTGGTTAGCATTGCCCCAAGATGCATGTTGTTTATGGCTATTGTAAAGGGTGATGTTTCTCTGATTCTTTCTCAGTCACTTTATCATCTGTATATAGTAGGGCTACTGATTATTTTTGAGTTAATCTTGTATCCTGCCACTTTTCTGGAGGTGTTTGTCAGCTGTATGAGTTCCCTGGTAGAATTTAATGTGTCATTTATGTAAACTATCATATCATCTGCAAATAGTGAAAGATTGACTTCTTCCTTTCCAATTTGTTTCCCCTTGATCTTCTTTTGTTGTGTTAATTGCTCAGGCTAAGACTTCAAGTACAATATTGAAGAGGTGGAGAGAATGGACAACCTTGTCTTGTTTCTGATTTTGGAGGATTGCATTGAGTTTCATTCCATTTAGTTTGATGTTGGCTGTTGGCTTACTGTATACTACTTTAATTATGTTTAGGTATGTTCCTGTTATCTGTGATCTTTCCAAGGCCTTTATCATGAAGGAGTGTTGGATTTTGTCAAAGACTTTTTCAGCATCTAGTAAGATGATCATGAGGTTTTACTTTTCAGTTTTTTTTTTTTAATGTGGTGGTTTACATTAAAAGATTTTCATGTGTTGAACCATCCTTGCATCCCTGAGATGATTTCTCTATGTTCTTAAATTTGTCCTGCCAGTATTTTATTGAGTATTTTTGCATCAATGTTCATGAGGGATATTTGTCTCTAGATCTACTTCTTAGTTGTGGCTTTGTGTGACTTGGGTACTAAGGTAATTATAGCCATGTAAAAAGAGCTTGGCAATGAACCTTCTGCTTTTACTGTTTGGAACAATTTGAGGACTATTGGTATTAGCTCTTCTTTGAATTTCTGGTAGAATTCTGCACTGAAGCCATCTTGTCTTTGGATTTTTTGGTTGGTAGATTTTTTTCATGAATGCTTCTTTCATTAGGGGTTACATGTTTATTTAAATTGCTCATCTGTTCTTGATTTAATTTTGGTAAGTAATTTGTATTTAGATATTTGTCCATTTCCTTTGAATTTTTAAATTTTGTGGTGTACAGGTTTTCAAAGTATGATCTGAAGAGTCTCTAGATTTCCATTGTTATGTCTCCCTTTTCATTTCTGATTTTGATAATTACATATTCTCTGTGCTTTTTGGTTAGTTGGGATAAAGATTTGTCTATATTGTTGATTTTCTTGAAGAATCAACTCTGTGTTACATTGATTCTTTGTATTTTTTTTATTCCTACTTTATTGATTTCAGCCTTCAATTTGATTATTTCCTGGGATCTACTCCTCTGGGGTGGGTTTGCTTGTTTTTGTTCTAGAGCTTTAAGTTGTCCTGTTAATTCTCTAATGTGACTATCCTTCACTTTCTTCATAAAGTGAAGAATGGACTTTAGTGCATTGAACTTTTCTCTTAGTATTGCTGTCAAAGTATCTTTTAAGTTTGGGAATGCTGTGTCTTCATTCTCATTGAATTCTAGGAAGTCTTTAATTTCTTTCTGTATTCCTTGACCCAGGAGTGGTGCAATTCTGCATTGCTCAGTTTCCATGGAGTTTTAGGGTTTCTACAATTTGTGTTGTTCTTGAATTCTAACTTTAAAGCCTGGTGCCTGGCATTCTGATAATATACAGGGGGTTATACCATTTTTTTTTTATGTTGAGGTTTGCTATGTTGCCAAGTATGTCCTGGTCGATTTTGGAGAAGGTTCCATGTGGGGCTGAGAAGAAGGATATTCTTTTGTGTTTGGATGGACTGTTCTATAAATGTCTATTAAACCCAATTGGATCATAATTTCTGTTAGTTATTTTGTTTCTTTGTTAAGTTTCTATTTGGTGATTGTGTCTAGTGTTGAGAGTGGAGTGTTGAAGTCTCCCACTATGAGTGTGTGAGGTTTTATGTGAGATTTGAGTTTTAGTAATGTTTCTTTTATGAATGTGGGTGCCTTTATATTTTTAGCATAGATGTTCAGAGTTGAGACTTTGTACTGATGGTTTTTTCCTGTGGGTAATATGAAATGACCTTTTCATCTCTTTTGATTGATTTTGGTTTGAAATCTAATTTGTTAGATATTTTGATAGCTACACCTGCTTGTTTCTTGGGTTTATTTGATTGGAAAATCTTTTCCCAAATCTTTACTCTGAGGTAGTGTCTGTCTTTGAAGCTGAGGTGTGTTTCTTATATGCAGCAGAAGGATGGGCTCTGTCTTTGTGTGTATTCTGTTAGCCAGTGTCTTTTGTAGATGAGTTAAGATCATTAATATTGTGGGAAATTAAGGATCATTGATTGTTAACTCTTGTTTGTTTTGAATTTGTTGCTGGTGGTGTTACTTTTTATTTTCCCCTGTTATTGAAGATAGATTCTGTTTTCCTAACATATATTCTGATTATATTTTTTACTCTTACTCTTCCCAGTTTCATTCTACCTACACTCCAGTATTCACTTCCCTTGTATTCCACTAGAAGTAATTTTTATCACTGCTTTTTTTGTTGTTGTTTACTTTTTAAAGACCAGTACTATTTAGCTTTACCCTAGTTCTCTGTACTATCCAGATTCTGGCTCATGGTCACTCAGTCAGTGTAGGTCATATTATGTTTATCTTGAAGTAGATCTTTAGTCAAATCAATCATTGATTGGTTAGTGCCAGTAGCTTTATGCTCCTACTGTCCTAGCATATTTTCTTGTCAGGAAAACATTGTATTCTTGTTTCTCTTTTTGTAGCCTGTATACTGCCTTCCCCAACCAATGACACTAAAACAGAGTTGATGGTTCTATGTAAGCTCAACCTCTCTATGTTCAGTAAATTGTGTGGATGTCTTCTTCAACAATGGAGTGTTGCTGTCAGTTTGTGTAGAACAACCTATTGCTTTGGCAATATTTTGAGTTGTTTGAGGATTTACAGGAGACCCTTTGGCCAACAACTCAATTGGATATAACTGAGTCTTTTTATTACAAGTTTTTTTTTGATGACAAGAGATGGCCATTTGGGACTATGCCTCCCCATTATTTGTAAAGTTCATTAGGATTGCCTTCATATAATTTAGGGAGTGCCACTGCACTAGACTTCCATACTACCTCTCAAATGTCTCTCAATACTGTCTCTCCATGCATTCCTTCACTCTCTCCAAGTGGTCCTCCAATTTCACACCCCCACTGCCAGTCCACCCATAAAATCTATTCTATTTCACTCCTCCCAGAATGATCCATGTATTTTCTAAGCCTTACCTCTATACCTAACCTCTTCGTGTCTACAGCTTTTTGGCTAGCTATTATTACTTAGTGACTAATATCCACTTATAAATAAATATATACTATTTATCTTTGTATGTCTGGGTTGCCTCACTCAAGTGATTTTTTTCTTGTTCCATTCATTTGTCTGCAATTTTCATGACAGATTTTCAAACACCTGAGTAATACACCATTTACTGAACCAGATTTTCTTTATTCATTCTTCTCCTGAGGAACATCTAGGTTGTTTACAAATTCTGGCTGTTGTTAATGGAACAGCAGTGAGCATGGTTGAGAAAGTGTCCTTGTGGTAGGGTGAAACATCCTTGGGTATATGTTAAACATTGGTATAGCCAGATCTTGAGGTAGAATGATTCCAAAATTTCTAAGAAATGGCCACCATGTAGTGGTTATAAAGTTTGTACTCCCACCAACAATCAAGGAATGATCCCCCTTATTCCACATCATCATCAGCCTGAGCTGGGAGTCATTTGTGTTGTTGATCTTAGGTAGCCTAGTAGTGTTCTGTTTAGAAAGTCTTTTCCTGTGGCAATGAGTTTAAGATTATTCCCCACTTTCTTTTCAGTGCAGTATATCTGGTTTTATGTTGAGGTCTTTAATCCATTTGGGGTTGAGTTTTGTGCAGGATAAAACATAGGATCTGTTTGCATTTCTCTACAGGAAGCCATCTCTTCTGACCAGAACCATTTGATGAAGATGTTGTTTTTTTCCCCAGTGTTTATTTCTGACTTCTTTATCAAAAATGAGCTGCTCTTAGGTGTGTGGATATATGTCCTGGGATTTTAATTTGATTCCATTGATCCAACATGTCTGTTTTTACGCCAATGCCATGTTGCTATTTTATAACCATATCTTTGTAGTTTTGTAGTACAACTCTCTCTCTCTCTCTCTCTCTCTCTCTCTCTCTCTCTCTCTCTCTCTCTCTGTGTGTTTCCATATGAAGCTGAGAATTGTCATTTCAAGAGCCATAAAGAATTGTGTTGGAATTTTGATGAGGAAATAATTTCTTGGGTTCCACTCAGATATTGGGAAAAATAAAAATCTTCATTATCTGTTTTAAAGCTTATAATTAATTGCTGTCAACCCCAGTTAACCTGCTATACCATAGAATATTAAAAGTTATTTCTCTTACCTGTCTACACTTGTCTACTCTGTTAACTATCCTCTTCCATCTCTTTTCCCCAGGTTCTGGATAAGTTTACTTAAACATGCTACTGTGTGTTAGCACCACAACTGACATGTTCTTGTGTTTTTATTTTGTAACTTACCCCATTTTATGGACATTTTTTGCATATCTGAAGTTCATGGCTTATTGGCAAACAAAAGAATGTTTATGTGTAGGTTGTTTTGTGATACACTTTCAAGGCATTTTTAAAAGAGAAATTTAAGTTTGTATTGCCTATCAAAAAAACTGAAAAAACTTTCATTGATGGGTTTGAGAAAGAAAGTAAACATCAAGTAGCCTATTTATCTTTTCTTCCTCCAATCTTGAGGTAATAAGTATTTAGCATAGAAAGATTGGAAAATAAAAACTACACAGAATAAAATATATGTGCTTTGTAATTTTATTACAGATTTAGTGTATTGCTATCCAGTAGTTTTTCACAAGTATTAATAACTTTTTTCTTTTATAATGTCCTGTATTTTTCAATAGCTATTACATATCAATATTTAATGTATATATTTATATTTCTAAATCAAACTTTCTCTTTTTATTCATTGTTTAATTTCTTTGAACTTAAATGGCCTCAACTTAATATCACTAGTTCTTTTACAAGCGGTCCTATCTTTTTTTCTCCCCAGCTTCATGACCTTCAGCTCTGAGAATTATCTAAGGCTGCCCTTTAAACACCATTCTTCCATGAACAAAGCATGGAATGAACTTAAAAAAAATATCACTGGGTCTTATTTAGCACAATGTAATACTCTGAATGATTATGGAAATGAGAACTTATATTTAATGCATCAATCAGTCAGATGTGTGTATACATTATAATGACACCAAAATAGAGGTCTTAAATGAGTTCAGGAACCCTAGTCAGAATTTATGACTTCCCAGGGCACTGAAATAAGGAGAAAATTATATTGCTAAACCACTGATCTTTGAAGCATAATAGGGAGTGGGAGAGAGATAGGGAGAATGAAGACAGAAAATGATATCCTGGTTTTCAGAAAGATGAGGAAGTTATTTTCTTCAGACAAAGCACTGTGATGGTGATATTGGTGTCCAGATATATATATATGACATATTACAAATATATCATACATACACATATAACACTATACACACACACACACCACAAATCAATCAGCAGGAAGAAAAACATGCTAATAAATCAGCTTCCAATTACATATCACAATATCTGGGAGTTAACCAGTCTTCAGCCTTGGTCAGAGGTAGATCCTATGAAGATGGCTTCTGGTGGAACTCAATTAACTAACACATATTCTCTTCTGCATACTCAAAAAGTCTTTACCACTTCATACTTCTGAGTACATAGTGAAAAGAGACATTTATCTCCCTCAGTGACTCCAATGAGTTCTAAACTTATTCTTCAAATATGTCACATGATCACATGTTATCAAAGCACTAGAACCAGTGAATGAAGTCAGATATTTAAGTTACTCAAAACTACCCACAGGAACATAGGAAGCAGTAAATACACTATGATCAGGCCAGACTCTGACCTGATTATGGCCACTAACCCTTGACCTAGGACCTAAAAAGCAGACAACTTGCAAAGAGAATCACTAATTTCTTTGGGAAGGAGGAATTTAAATTAACCAGACTATATATATATATATATATATATATATATATATATATATATATGTGTGTGTGTGTGTGTGTGTGTGTGTGTGTGTGTGTGTGTATCTGTGACAGTATATTCTGATATAAGAGGTTGGGTCTTTTCTCCTACCATGTGAGTTCCAGGGAATGAACTCATTGTCTGGCAACTGGCATATGTCCTTACCTAGTGAGGTATCTACCAGGCCTCTCTCTAATTCTTACAAATCGAAACAAAAATAAATAAAAACATGAATTCTTTCTTAACCATCATTAACTATCCTGTATGCGACTGACTCTCAAATCCAAAGTTTAAGCTTATAAGAGAGATCACTTTCTAAGAACTACTTGGCATCTCTGTGAGAATACTGGACAATATTTTATCTTCCTTTAATGTTGAGTCTGCATCTCACAATCTCAATTTTAAGGGACGAAATTGCTATCCATTCACTTCTCCAAATACTGCTTCTGACAACCTTTATACATCACTATTACAGTCTTCAATCTGATCTGGCACCACTGGAAACTATTTAATCTCAAACTCACTATGCATTAGACCTACCTAGGCATCAGTTCCCTTCCCTGCAGGAATTAGATTCACTTTTTATTTTATTGGATTCAAACACCATTATGTATATTTTAATCAAGTTTTTCTGGTGATATATATATAATATATATATTATAGATATCTCCTGTGATAATATTTATTTATATATCATATGTATACAGAGCAGACACACACACACACACACACACACACACACACACACATATATATATATATATATATATAAAATCAGAGGAAATATATATATATATATATATTTATGAAGAACAGGAACATTGAGATAGGAATATCACTGGTGACAGACCTCAATATATTACATTTGTATCCCAAATAATTAGAACAACATTAGGCAAAGGTTTGGTACACAGTGAATGATTGAAGAATTGTACAACATGAATTTACTTTCATTCAAGAAACTTGCAATGTCCTTAATTTAAGTTTTTCTAACATTTCTAACTAATTAATTTACTGATAAATAACATGTGATAGTAAGTTTAAGAGACTTTCTAAGTAGGGTCAACATTGCTTTATTATTGAATATTATCTTTTATTGTTTTTGAGACAAAAAGAGCAGTAGAGTGTGAGAAATCAACTTTACTTCAGTCTCAAAGTCAAATTCTGTAGCAAGAGGATGGGCTTTATTAAACTATTAAACACAACCAAGTCTCATAAGAACTATGTCTGCAAAACACAAATCTGCATATATATATACATACACACACATATATATATATATATATATATATATATATATATATATATAGCTCCACATTTCCTATAGCATATTAATCTTAAATGCTTATCTCTACTATAAACATATTTATTTTTGCACGATATATCTGTTGAATGTCTTTTTCTTCTTTATTATTTTATTTTTCTAAGAGATTTATTTTACTTTATGTGTATGAGTGCTTTGCTCACATGTTTATCTGTGTACTATGTGCATGCCTGGTGCCCACAGAGTTTAGAGGGCAATGGATCCCCTGGAACTGGACCTACAAACATTTATAAACCCCTACTCCTTGTGAGTCAGAGAAGTCCCAGAGCAAACTGGCTAGCCAGGAGAGTTTGGATGTAAAAGGTGGAGAGCAGTAAGAAAGACAGCAACTGTCAACTAGGAGCCTCTGTGTGTGTGTGTGTGTGTGTGTGTATATATATATATATATATATATATATATATATATATATATATGTGTGTGTGTGTGTGTGTGTGTGTGTGTGTGTGTGTGTGTGTGTGTGTGTGTGTGTATATGTACATATGTACATATGCACCTGCAAATACATGTTCACACACATGAACACACACACACACACAGACAAACACACACCTTTCTGACATACATTTTCATGATAAAAAGCAAGCAGAGAACCTAATAAGATGATAGATGACTATCTGTGAAGATACAGCATCCTTTCATCAAGATCCAGTAAAGTGGCTGTTCAGCAGTGAACTCCTCCTAGGCAAGGCAATTTGCTTAAACTCTGCACAACTTCAAGTGTTTTTACATATGTCTTTCCTATCATTGACACATTACATCCCATTGTTTGTATTTGTGTACCCTCTTCTTGTAAATCAGGCAGCTATAATTTTCACAGTTACTAAATATCTTGATGTAACCAAAAATTTTAAATCAAGTCCGTGAATCAAATTGTGAAGATTCCTACAGCTAGTTCCAGATGCATCATTATTTTAACTAACTTGGTCCTTGTGCACAGACAGTGACACACAAAAGTGGACAAGAGAGCAAAGAGACAGACTCAGAACTGCAGTAAATGCAATTTTAGGGACTTAAAAGAGAAGCATGTCTTGGGTGGCATGAATACATGTGGATTCACAAACTCCAAAGCAGAAGGAGGTGTTTATGTGTTATGCTTGAGAAAGGCAGGCATAGACAATCACAGTACTGTGAAGCCTCTTTAAAAACCTGCCACATGTCAGGTGAGAAAAAGCCTCATGATCCTATACTATCTAGACAAACTACTTCAATCACTTTGTGTGCAATAAGCCTGGGATATGTGCTAGGGAAACTTGGTGAACAAAGTAGCTATTGCTTTGAAAATGACTGTACTTATGTTAAGCTTTGACCTCAAAAAATGTGTCTAAAATTCTTACAGTTTATGATCTGTTCTGTTACCATATTCCATAGAAATGATGAGGAAATGTTTCCTGAAAGAAACTTGCAAGGTGCTAGATGCTGTCATATGAATATATAATATAATGCTTGTTCAGGAAAAACTGGGACTAAAGAATTACAAGTTAGAGTCAGCAAAGCCAGAGAGAGACAGAGAGAGAGAGAGAGACAGAGAGAGAGAGACAGAGAGAGAGACAGAGACAGAGAGAGAGAAAATGAGAGAGAGAGGGAAAATGAGAGACAGAGAGACACACAGAGAGAGACAGAGAGAGAGCTTGAGGGTGGAAAGGAGATAGAAAGAGATAGGATGAGAGACAGAAACATACCAGGCAAGGAGAAAGAGACAGAGAGACCATGACAGAGATGGGGGCAGGGAGAGAGAGAGAGAGAGAGAGAGAGAGAGAGAGAGAGAGAGAGAGAGAGAGAGAGAGAGAGAGAGAGAGAGAGCGAGAGAGAGAGAGAAGTCGGGTGAGTGTGGATTATGCTCCTAGAATGACACACCCACTGCATGGTGTTTTTCAGGGTAAATATCAAGCCTTTCATTTAAATGTTGCTGAATTTTAAATTTCTCACAGTAGCCTATATCTCCACGATCATCTCTGTCCTTGATTCTGTTATCTAACCACAATTAATTGTTGTTTACTAGTATCTAAATAAATGTCATGTCTTATTCCATTCTGCTAATGTACCTTCTTTATATTGCTTAGAAACATCCTTTCTTTGAAGAATTTGTTTTGATTTGGTTTCCACAAATAGACCATGGTGAATGGTTTCCTTTCTTGGTCTATTGAGGAGCCCAGTATTTGTGCTTTCAACTAATCTCTTAGGTAAGATTGTCCATTGCTTTTCACAATAACTTTTATTTCTTTAGTGAATGACATTGAAGTTAATTAAGAGAGATAAAACAAATACAAGTTGCCTGTACTTTATAACTGTCACAGGCTTTTGTAACTTAATGAATAATTAGACAATTGAGAAACTGATAACTAGTCACAGTATATAATTGAAACTGAATATGCTTATATGGAAACTAAATAATCATGTCCTTCTCAGCAAGAACAGCACTAGCTTTGCTAAGAACTGCTTTTCTTTTTGTATTTGAATATAAATAACTCACTTTATCCCAAGGTCTTTTTAAATTAAAAAAAAACTCAAAATTCAAAAATTTGAGAAAACTCAACACCACACACACACACACACACACACACACACACACACACACACACACAGAGCTGACCTGATAACCCAAAAATTACTGTGTGTTAATTCATTCTACTATACATTAGAGCATTCTTGAGCATTGCTATCCTTTGTTATATTTTGTCCACTAAAGGTTATAGCTGTTTTATTTAATTTTTACTCATTTAAAGTGTAATTTTTAGGTATATGTACAATATGGTCACTACTTTTGCAAAACAATCACTCAGGTTTTAATTTGTCAGTAAACTACTTTGGGGGGAAGAAGCAGGACTTTTAAATCATTGTGGGCATAGATAAAAGGAATTGCAATTTAGGACATGGGCAGGGAGCCCTGTGTTCTAGTGGCCTTAGAACTACAAAACAACATCAATCCTCATACATTTACTGAGCAGATGCTTGCAATTTAACACTAATTCCCATGTCTGGACTCTCTGACTTCACTTCTAAGTTAAATTTAGGCATAAGGAAAAGAGAGAAATGGATGGGTGTCTGTCTCCAAGAGCCTTACCAAGTATAGAAATGTTCTGTAACATTAGCAGGAGACAGACCTAAGTCATTCTGATATTTCTTTCTCTATTTTGCTTTTTACTCTGTGTCTTTATGTCCATCTATCTGCATGTCTATTTCTCTTTTTGTCTATCTATGGCAGTTTACATATCACTTTTAGAAATACTAAAATAAAAATCTCAGGTGGTATGAAATAATAATTGTGATCTCTTTTTTGCTTTAATTAAAGAAGTAGTTGGCAGCTGGCAAGGAGAGTCAATGGGTAAAGATATTTCTGCATGAACTGGCAATCTGAGATTGTTCCAGAAAGTCATTATAAGTAAAAGGGAATTAAAAACTCTGGATAGTTTTCCTGTGATCCAGACAGGAGTAATGTCATGCAAAACTATACCTAAGTTATTGTATGACACTCTTCATGGAGAGACATGACCAAATGTCAACCCACCTCAGATAGAGAGGCTAGGGAACTAGTGACAGAAAGCATTGTTACAACTAAAAGTTCACCTTGGAGTTCCAATAAGATTTATTGTGGTTCCTTACGGGAATATGAGTGAGGGCTTAAATATGTGACCAGGAATGACTCATAGACATCTGTCTTCTAAAAAGCCCCTTAGAGCACAGCTGACAGTTCTTGAAAGTTAGAAAGAAACCCAGGGAATATTGAATGGCTTTTAGACAGAACAACTACTTGGAGATGGTCTCTTTCAGGCAGCTCAAGTGGTATGTGACATTTTCAGCTACTGTATATAGCTGATCTTTCCATTTTCCAGCTGGCTTGGATGATCTGAATCTCCTCTAGGCATCTCGGCTTGTCTGAGAGCATCTCTCATCAGTTTCATATTACAGGTTATATATACTTGGGAATGAAGAAGTCTAGTGAATCTTGTCAGTTTCAGGGACTTCCTGATACTGCTTATGTTGTTTACTTCTTGAACTTAATGAATTTTCCTGAAGGTCCTGTGTTTCAATAAGCTTTCTACCACTATGAAAGGTGTTAATCTCATAGGAGAACAGGTGATGGTATGAGAAATATAAGAAAGAGTGTATATTGAGGTGGGGAGATATCAAATCTTTGCAGTTAGATCATGATTCACTGTGCTTTTTACTGTAGCATCTAAAGGGTCAATCTTCACATTTGTATGTTTTAACAAAGTTTAAATAAAGTGTCAAATCAAGTTCTTCACTCCCACCTGCTACATCAGGAAACTCACAAGACATATGGAACTAGTGACCACTATTTTCTACAGATTGTAAATCAAAACATGCTTTTCTTCTTCCCACTTTAAGTAAATGAAGTTTAACCATTGCTCCCTTTTCCTCACACTGTTTACATTTCTGCCTTTATTTTCATGGAATTTGGTGCTTCTTTCTCAAGTTCTTTCTAGAATCTGTAAATATATATTAATTATCAGCAACCAGATATTAGTGCCTGTAAGCTTCTTTAGAAGATTAATTAGACATATGTTGTGGAGTGAACAGGGGTGATAGGTGAGAAACGTGGGAGGAAATCATTGATATATCAGAAGGGGCATGCCATTTGTGGAAGTACTTAAATAAGGTCACAGCGTTACAATGTGATCTCTAAGTTAAACTCTCCACCAATTGACATGATTGCCCATTTTCCCAGCCCCATAATGAACCATGGTGGCAGTGGTATCATGCTTGATTACTGTCTTTTTGGAATTATTTTGGGTGGCTATTTCCCTTTTTTTTTCCTATGTAGATGTAGTTTACTTTAAAAGCATTTTAAAATTGATGTGTAATCTTGATATCAATTCATACTGAGATTAGAGAAGATACTTCACAGGAAATATGTCACGATGCTTATCTAATATACCCTGAAGATAATCTTGCAGAATCCCATTGAGAATTCAAACTTCATTTATCATATTCCTTAGTACAGCCATATTTTCTCTTTGTCCTATCTATAGAATATTTTCTAGTTGCAACTCTCAGATACTAAGTGATTACTTGACTCAGGAAGTTACAAAGTCCTAATTCCTTGCAATGTCTGCTCTACATAGGAGAGGAAAAGAAGGGGGAAATGCAGGAGAAGGAAAGGGAGGAGACCCCTATCTATGTTGAATGCACACTTTCTGGTTCTCTAGCAATATAGCTGCCTTTTTATTTTTTAATTGATGAGATACAATCAAAGAAAATGTATTCTATCCACTGACTAGTAGAAAAAAACAAGGGTGAAAACTTTATTTGTTTGGAGCTTAATGTGAACATATTATTCTCAAAAATGAGAGCCAGTGAATGCTTGTCATTCTTTTTTTAAAAAATAAATTTTATCTAAATTAAAGCAGTCTTATTTTACATGCCATTCCCTGTTTCCTCTCCCTTTCATCCTCCCATTCCTCCTATTATCCCCCCATGCCACCCCACACCCACTGTTACGGCAGGTTTTTCCTGCCGGCCACCAGCATCTTGACTCCCCTTACCATTTCCTCTTTCCTCCTCCTGGTCTCCTATCCCCACCTATCTTATTTCTTATTGGCCACAGTGCTTTATTAATTAACCACTATGAGAAACATATACACAGAGTAACATTTCCCATCAACCTACTCATCAGGAAGGGTGTAGATTCTCATGGGAGATTGTCAAGTGGGAGGACAGAGGCCCTCCCACTTGTATCTAGGCTGAGAAAGCATCCTTCCATAGAGATGGACTCCCAAAGCCCATTTGCGCACTAGGGATAAATACTGGTTCCACTGCCAGAGGCCCCATAGATTGCCCAAGCTCCCCATACTGACACCCTGATTTAGTTTTAAGCTGGTTTCCCAGCTGTCACTCTGGGGTCACTGAGCTCCCACTTGACATCATTTTATAAATTAAAAATTAATCAAATCTTCATTCTTTAGCAATTACAGTAAGCATATATCTTGGATCTTTTATATATTATGGATTCCAACTCATAAAAACTGCCATTTGGCCATCTTCTCAAGTCTTCTGTTTGTCTCTGAACTCTTGTGTTTCTTAGTTTCCCTAATGCCAAATAAATAATATGAGGTTTAAAACCAATAGACTTATTCATGTCTGAGAGGTAAGTTTAAAGCAACCTGTCAGACACATGGTATTTTACTAAGGACGTCTAACACTTTTTTTTTTTTTTTTTTTTTTGGAATTCACCATATAGAGTGAGAATAAGAGAATAAATGCTGCTAATATTTTTTTCTAGTCAGATACTAAAGGAAGAAAAGGTTAACAATTTTCTTACTGCTGGCTATAAAACTATCACAATTTTTTTCTCTCCCTTCTTGTCATCTCTTTTATTATATCACAGGATAAAACACTTGAATGGGAACTGGTTACAAATTAGACATATATTGGACCCTGATCCGTGGTAAGTACTTATGACAACTGTGATGTCTTAAGGAAAACTCTACATAATGAGACAGTATTTCTTTGTTCTGTGAAGTAGGAGATAAATTGCAATTTTGATGATTCTCTGAAAATAATGGCTATTGTAAGCAAATTTTTTGTTTCTTGCAGCAAAATCATGACCTTATGTCTAAACCTGCATCCTCTCACTCAAAACAGGGCTTACTTATGAAATTATTTTCTTTTAATGCATGAGATCACATGTTAGAAATGAGTTTTAAGTTACTTTTATAGAAATAAGCATCTGGAATGTTCTGTAATCTCAGGGAAACAAAGGCATTGTAAATTGGAAAAAAATACACAGTAGGACTTCTGGACTGAGTAAGAATGGAGTTTTGGATAGAATATAACTGCATTGTAAGTATTTGCCCTAATGGTTCAGATATTCATATCTATCTATCTATCTATCTATCTATCTATCTATCTATCTATCTATCTATATCTACATCTACATCTACATCTACATCTACATCTACATCTAGATGTAGATGTAGATGTAGATATAGATATATAGTGTGGACACCTGAAGAGGTAGAAGAGAGTGTTGGGTCTATGGACAGTTGATAACTGTCAGATATCAGTGCTTGGAGCAAAACTTATGTTCTCTGGAGGACCTGGAAGTGTTCTTAACCACTGAGTGATTTTCAGGGACATGCAAATGTCTTATGGCCTCTCTAGGCTTTTGTGTGCTTCCCCCACATTTAAAAAAGAATTGCTTTTCATGTTTCTCAAGACTAGATAAAAATTGCTAAGTGAAATTATGGTAAGTGAAGCTTATAGTCAAAGTGTGAACCACTTTAATCAGAGTAACTGGCATTAAAAGGGAAAACAATGTGCTGCTTTCATTTATATATATGTTATGACAGTGAGGGTCCCTCTTCCCCTTGGCACACATTGTAAGCAATCGCATTAAAAGAAAACAAAAAACTGTGTCTGTGTGCAGTGATGGAGATATGCACCTGAGTGCAGGTGCCTCTGGAGGCCAGAAGAAGATTTTCAAATCCCCTTGAGCTGGAGTTAGATGTTGAAGTTATCATGAGTTTTTGGACATAGGTGCTGGGTATCAAACTCAGGTCTCCTGCAAGAGCCATCTCTCCAGCTCATGTTTTATTTCATAAATACATAAAATGAGTATATATATATATATATATGCATACATAGCTTAGTGACCAGTCAAATAACAATGTTGCATTTATTCAAAATAATATGCTGGGTTTTATGTTTAAAAAAAAAACTGAAAAATAATGGAAAAGAAAGCCTACTATATTGCATTTTGATGCTGTTTATTGTAAAGAAGAAATTGGCTGCTGTCTAAAAGATGCATCAGCTTTTATAAGCAGTAAGCCTGTGGTTATGTGACGAAGACATAGTAACAAAGTTGTTCGTCTGTAAGCAAGCACTATAGCTCTAATGTACCTATAAAGACATTGCAATTAATTCAGTGGACAGCTGTCTTATCACTATTGAAATTTAAGCCAACTTTGGCCAAGAACTCCAAACAGAATTTCACTGACAAACCACTGAGGACCGGTGGGTGAAAAGTACTTTCTAAGTATTCATTTTTAAATATTCAACTTATTGAACCAATCCCAGTAAGGGCATAAATGACAACATAATATTCAGCTGTAACAGTTGGTGGAGGCAATTTTAAGTAGCAGTTTAACAAACAGAGATGAATTTTAATTTGCAATGCCAGTTGAGCTGTAATAAAAACTAGTTTTCCAGCTGTGAAAAAAAAATACCACACAGCTTGGTTTAGAATTATTTACAGTTTTTTTTTCACTTTACAGTACAACGAATCCATCTTGTTTCTGTCCACACCAGAAGTTTGTTAAATCCAAAAATATGACTTAGCAAATTGGTAAGGCATGATTCCTCAGGGAAATAAATATATTGTTGTTTATTATATTACAGTGTTCAGTTTAGTAGAAGTTAAGTCAGGAAGCTAAATGTGTTACAGTCTTTGTACTGTTTCAGAAATTGTAAAACTTATTTTAGGGCACATGGTAAATCTGAACTGTTGCTTTACAAATTAATAGAAGGCAGATATTTTCAAGCAGTTTAGTTCACACAAATTCATTTTTACAGTCAATGCTAGATCCCTGGGTTAATATAGTGTTAAAGAAAATATCAACTTGTCATTTATCCACAATGTATCTTCAACAATGAACACTAATAATTCTAACACCAAGATATCCGTCTGTAGTTCTCTTTCTTAGTTGTGTATTAGTGTGGCTTGGATTCCAAGAAAATTGTAGCTTCATAAAAAGAGTTTGTCGATGACCCTTCTGGTTCTATTATATGGAACTATTTGTGGAGTGATGGGAGATATCATTCTGTAAATCTGTTTCTCTTATTGGTTAATGAAAAATCCCTGTTGGCCAATAAGAAAGCAAGATAGGCAGGGCTAGGAGACAAGGAGTATTCTGGGAGATGTAGTAGAGAGGAGTCAAGATGTAGGTCATTAGAGGAATAAGAGATCCAAACTCTCTCTCTCTCTCTCTCTCTCTCTCTCTCTCTGTCTGTCTGTCTGTCTCTCTTTCTCTCTCTCTTTCTCTCTCCAGTAAGAACACATGGGAACATGTAGATTGATATAACTCTTTTTCTCTCCAGTAAGACCACATGGAAACACTTAGATTGATAGGAATGAGTTAATAGCTAAGACAGAGCTAGCCAATAAGAAGCTCTAACCACTGGCCAACAGCCAAAATAGCCACCACTTTAATTTTAGCAATGTTGTTGTTTAGCAGATAAAAGACTTTTCAGGACCAGAAAAAGATAAAGATTTACAGTAAAGACAGATTAAAAGAAAGAAAAACCTCTAAAGGTTTACACTATGTTTTAAAATATTCATAGGCTTGGGAAAGAAAAGAATCAAGATAAAGTGATTGAAACAAATATAAAGAGAGTAGCTGGGTATGGTGGCATGTGCCTTTAATCCCAGCACTCAGGAGGCAGAGACAAGCAAATCTCTATGATTTTAAGGGCAGCCTGGTGTACAGAGTGAATTCCACTGCAACCAGAGTTATACAGTAAAAATCAGTCTCAAAAAATGGATAAAAAATAGAAGTAAAAGAAACAGAGCAATAAAAAAGCCACCTAAAGATGGAAAATACACAGAGAATCTGCATACTTATACTATTATGTGTCTTTGATTTGTTCAATTGCTAAGGAAGGAACAACTGCTAAAATAACTTGATTATCAATGCTGATATGTTTTAAAATTGATATGTTTTAAAAATGCTTTGATTTCAAAACTTAAGTCTAAGGACAGGTTACTTGGTAAAAGAATTTCTACTTTTGTTTCCAAAGAAAATGAAAAACTGTAGATTGATAGTAGATGTCATTCTGTAAATATGTTTCTCATATTGGTTAATGAATAAAACACTTTGGCCAATAGGAAAGCAAGATAGGCGGAACTAGGGGACTAGGAGGAAAGAGTAAGTAGTAAAGAAGAGTCAGCATGGAGGCATGGAGAGCCTAAAGAGAACAACACACTGGCCAGCAGCCCGGTAAGATGAGCCACGTTGAAATACTTAGAAGAGTAGAAATGGGTTAATAGTTAAGGCAGAGCTAGTTGGTAAGAAAGTAGTACCCGACCAACAACATTATATAATACAGAGTCTCTGCATGCTATTGGGGGCTGGTATGGCAGTGGGACCAGACTGGTGGTGGGAAAAACAAAAAACAAACAAAAAGCTGTAAGAAATAGAGGAAGAGACAAACCAAAACTGCAAGAAATTAACAAATCTCTTAAGGAAAGCCAAAAAGAAAAAAGAAAAGAAAAAAAGCCAAACAGATGAAGAAAACAATTCAAACAGTTCAAGACCTGAAAATAAAGACTGAAATAAAGACAATAAAGAAAACACAAACTGAGGGAATGCTGGATATAGAAAAGCTGGGTAAATGATCAGGAACTACAGATGCAAGCATAACTAACAAAATACAAGAAATGAAAGAGAGGATCTCAGGTGTTAAAGATAACGTAGAGGAAATAGCTTTATCTACCAAAGAAAAGCTTTAATCAAACAAATTCTTAACACAAAATATCCATGAAAAGTAGAACTCCATGAAAAGAACAAACCAAAGAATAATAGGTATAGAAGAAGGCAAAGTTGCCCAACTCAAAGGTGCAGAAAACATATTCAACAAAATGATAGAAGAAAACTTTCCCAACCAGAAGAAAGACATGCTATGAAAGTAAAAGAAGCTTAAGGAACACCAAACAAACTGGACCAATGACAACAAAAAAATACCCTCTACACATAATAACAAATAACAAAACAGCAATCATACAGAATAGAGAAAGATATTAAGAGAAGTGAAGGAAAAAGGCCAGACAAGAGCAGTATCTTGTCCAAATGGCTAGTCTTGCCATATTGAAAGCAAGCTGCATAACACAGGTGGTGTTGCCAGTAGCAATTGTGCCATACTGTCAAGAAAAACCTTAAACCATTTTAAATGTCATATTCTGTAGGTTTTTGAAAGGTTTGAAGAATGCCTATTCATCTTAAATACATCTCTGTATATCTAGAATTCCTAACTAACTTAAATATAAGTTCTGACTATCATAGGTAACTATCTGTAATCTGTATTGAATTGTACATTATGTTTCTAAACAATACCTAAACAAGAGGAGAAATATACATATCACAAAGCTGACATTAAATTTGTATCAATAAATGAAAATCCATTCTAAAACAAAATATTCATATTTATAGCATAATCAATTTATATATTTTAAAAACACTTTGACTTTAAAATTTAAGCCTAAAGACAAATTGGGGACAAGGATTTCTAATTTTGTTTCCACAAAAAATGAAAAGATGTGGATTCCTTCCAGACTAATATGGTTTTATCAAGCCAGACCCCCTGAAACAACAGCATAGGTGAGTCAACATTCAAAACAGTTAGGACAGACTACAGCCTTGCAGACTACAGCCAAGATTTCTATGTCTTCTTAGGATCCCCATGACAGTGCCCCCTACCAGCAGGAAGCAGTTTGAAAAGAATGACACCCAAATTCCTAAATATTGTTTATAAAGGTTTGTTTTCATTTAAATAGGGTTGGTATAAATGGTTAATGACCACAAACAATCTTTTTAAACGTAAAAAGGAGATTATGGTATAGAAATGTATACTTTGTTTTGGAATGGATTTTCAATTATTAGTACAATTTAAGGTCAATTTTGTGATTTGTATATTTCTCCTCTTGTTTAGGTATTGTATTTATATAGCTCATTTAGAAATATAATGTATAATTTAGTACAGATTATAGATAGTTACTTATGATAGTCAAAACTTAAAGTTACGTTAGTTAGCTTTTCAAGATGTATTTGAGATGGACAGGCATTCTTCAAACCTTTCAAAGGCCTACAGAATATGGCATTTAAAATGGATTAGGGTTTTTCTTGACAATTAGACATAACTGCTCCTGGCAACACCACCTTCATCAGAAAGAAAGATGGGCCTTGAAGAAACACGTTATGGAGTTTGCTTCCAATATGGCAAGACTAAGTATTTGGACAATAATGCTCTTATCTGGACTGTTCAAATTTTTTGTTTATTTATTTTTTAATGAAAACAAACTGCGTGTTACTCCTTCTGTCTTTACAAGGCATTTTCCTGGTGGCTCCTCTATGCCTTCCTCTCTCCAGCCATCTCCTGGTCTAGTAGCACTGCCTATACTTCCTGCCTAGCTACTGGCCAATCAGTGTTTTCTCAATCAACCAATAAGAGAAATGACATCCTCCATCAGGTTTCTCTGTAACAGCTCTGAATGTCTTGGAACTCACTTGTTAGACCAGGATGTCCTTGAACTCACAGGGCTTTGCCTGCCTCCCAGTGCTGGAATTAAAGTTTGCTCCCACTGCCTGTCTGTGTTAGGAATTTTTTAGAATAAACATTTTCCTTGACTAATGAATCTGTATTTCCTCTGTTGCGTCTTCAACACCTGAGATTCTCTCTTCCATCTGTTGTATTCTGTTGGTGATGCTTGTCTCTGTAGATTCTCTTCAGATTTTCCATTTCCAGGATTCTCCCAATTTGTGTTTTCTTTTCTTTATTGCTTCTGTTTCCACTTCAGATCTTGAACAGTTTCCTTTATCTGGTTGCATTTTCTTGGCTTTCTCTTAGAGACTTAATGATTTTTCCTAATGTATTGTTTGTGTTTTCATCAATTTCTTTAAGAGATTTGTTCGTATCAACTTTAAGGATCTCTATTGTCTTCATAAAGTAAATTTTAAGGTCATTTTTATGTGCTTCAACTGTGTTGATTGTTCAGATCTTACTATTGTGGGATATCTGGTAACATCATTTTTCCTTTTATGTTATCGACTATGTTCTTACAGTGGCATTTACACATCAGGATTTGGGATTATTTTAGTTCTAGATATTGCTTCCTGAGTTTGTCACTGTTGGATGGATGTTTTGGTTTTCAGTTTCTCTTTCCTGTATGGTCTTTGGTCCTATATGGCCAAGGGTTCTGGTGACACCTTCAGGTTCAGTAGGGTATTCCCTCTGGGATTTTGGGGGCTATGGGTCCCTAGACCTGGTCTGATCTTTGCTAAGGCTAAAGTTCTCTTTAGAAGTTGTAGACCAGGATATGGATACCTGGGCATGAGATACAACAGGCATTCATAGATTCTGGTCTGGCCTCTGGTCCCTTGGACCAAGCTGGCCTCCAGTACATCTCTAGGTACTGGTGTCTCTAGATTCAGCCTGAACTCCAGTATGGCTAATTTTTTTTGAAATTTATCTAAATCTTTTCTATATTCAGCCTGTCCTCTAGGGTTCCTACGAGCATCCTAGCATCCCATAATGCTGTCAGTGCTCTGGGCTCTAGTATGGAGCCCAGGGTTGGGGGTGCAGTCTGGTATTGCTGGGCAGGTTTTATGGAGAGTTAGCTGGCAATTGACAGTGTCTTACATGGGGTACCTTGATCCTGCCTGGCCTCTAGTAAAGGCAAAGGATTCTTCCAAAGTAGTAGGCCAGGATATAAGGTGCAGTCTGGGGTTGTTGGACAGGCTTAAAGGGGTTCAGTGGGCAGTGAGCAGTGTCTTGCCTAAGACCAGCTCTGCCTCCTATAAAGCTGCCCTGAGTCTGAGGGCCCTAGTGTGGAGCCCAGGGGACAGGGTGCATACTGGGGTTGCTGGTTGGACTTTTGGGAGTATTACAGGGCAATGAGTAGTGTCTTATTTGTAGTCCCTAGATCCAGCTTGACCTCTGGTAAATTGGAAGTCGTCTGAAGCTGTAGACCAGGATACAGAACCAGGGGTGGGAGATTGGGGTGTAGTGGAACTGTATGTGGAGTCTGGGATGTTGAGGCAGGCTTAAAGAGGTTTAGTGGTCAGTGGGTAATATTTTGCCTGGGGTTCTAGGGCCAACCTGGCATTCAGTACAGCTGCTGGGGGCTGGGGACCACTTAATTTTTCAAAATTGGTTTTAGTACAAAGTCTTCATGGAGAGTGTGGCCTTGCTGTGAACAATGTTACGTCCTGTAATGAAACCTCATAAAATAATCTCTGGACTAGATTAGGTGGAGGTCTGATGCGAGGCCTACCAAAGGAGGATATCTAAGACTAGGCTTTGGAGTTGAAATTGCACATAGCAAAAGAACAGGATGGCCCCTGAACAAGAATGGAATGCAGAATAGCAAACACCATCTGTGCTGTCTTTATCTGTAGATCCTCCTAGAGACAGGCTGTGAAAGCTGATGCCTTTCAAAGAGATGTTAAAGCACTGTGACACACCTACTTCCTTCTTTCCACATCAAGCTGTGTGGTCCTACAGGTGTGACAATACTTGTGGGACAATGTCCCTATTTGAAACAGAAACTATCACACAGTATAAGGTTACCTTATGATTTCCAGAAATCAAATTATAACCTAAGCAATTAATCAGAATAGAAATGGGAGCAGGATATAGACAGTGAGAAATCCAAGTAAAGAGGTAAAATTGAGAGAGGTTATGGAATATTCAAGGTTAAAAATCTCAGAGGTGCACAATGACCTTCATTCCAGTTTTTTTTTTTTTTTTTTTTTTTTTGGAGTCCTGGCATCTCCTAAATTATCAGGAAATAAAATCAGAGAAAATATTAATTACACAAATTTGCAATGCAAAGCATGAATCCAAGCCAACTAAATATGTCTATCAAATACTGAAGACAATCATCCCTAATATGAAAATAACAGGAGAGCAGCAACCATTAGAATATTGGCCAGTGAATGGATGACCCATGCCAAAGAATTGTAAGAATTTCCCAGATGATTTTATCATTTAATCTGAATTTATGAAGAGACTTGAGAATTTTCTAGGTGTTGAGGATACCTAAGGTGTGCAGATTTTACTGTATCTCAATGCGTGCACACCTCATTTCTGTACACCAAAGCTGAAATGAGAGAAACATCCTTGGTCTCCATTCACTATTAAACTGCTTTTACCTAAATTTCTCATCTGAGACATAAATGTAGAAAGCTGTAGTAAGAAGTGCCAGGCACAAGTACCTTTTATAGTTTCTGGCTTATTAATAATTATTAGACCTTTTGTAAAACTAAATATTAATTGTGTTTATTAATAAAGTGACATCTATGCTCGTAGTAAATATTTTAACAAAGATTTGCAAAACAGAACATTTTCATATAAAGGCAACTTAAAGAAATAAAACGTATACTTTTTGCCTTCATTTTTATTTCCTATATATGGATGTTTTGCCTGCATGCGTGTCTGTGCACTGTGTGTGTACTGTTTGTTTCATGCAGAAAGACTATACTATCCCTGTGGACTACAAAATCATTTCTGTCCTTATAAGGAACCACATCCCATTTTCTTCTGTAGGCATTTTGACCATCCACAAGTGTGTGACCATCTTTGTCCTCTTACCTTGCATAAAGGCGGTCCTGTCTAAGGTTAGAGCAAGTCCTTCTTCCTTTCTGCCTTTAATAATCTAACATAGTGGAAAGGCACCCAGAGCTCTCATCCCTAGTAGGCACCTTCAAATTTTTACTCTAGGACTCTAGAGCCAGGAAGGGTTACTCATTTCTCTCAGGAAGCATATATATATATACATATATATACATATATATGTATATATATATATATATATACATATATATATATACATATATATGTATATATATGTATATATATATATAATTTTTTTCTTATTTTACATATTGATCCTAGTTCCCTCTCCCTCCCTCCTTCCCTCCCTCCCATCCCATTCTCCCCACCCACTCCACAGGGAGTGTGATGCCTTTCAGGAAGCTTTTCTTTTCACTCTCTGTCTAGGCTTTCTCTCTCTTGCTTTGATAGAGTCTGATCTCAGTGGGCGGCCACACTGCATTCAATCAGAACATCAGTACAACATATTAATACATCAGATCAAGGTATTCTGTTGGAACTAACTCAGAGACACCCAAGCTAGGACTGGGAACTCACTGGAAATTTGTGAAGTAAGACACAACTCAATTGAAGGCACTGGACACTTTTCATTGGCCTGGAGAATCACTTAATCAGCAGAGGTTCTGATCAATTTCCACTGGACCTGTGGTATCTTCACCCTGAAATTATAGTAGTAGGGGATGCTCGTTTACTTTCCAAGTGTGTTGGGTCATTTCAGGAATTACAGGACATGCTCAGGAAATAGAAATCAACCTCAAATTTTGCCTTTGTCTTTCTTCATTTCAAATTTTCTGTAGAGACTTGCTTAGTACAAGACTCCAAGAGCTTTCCACTGGCTAATATTGCCAAGAATTCCTGGAATTCTTCATTAGCATAGCCAAAAACTCTGATCCTTGCACTGACTCTGTAATTTTTAGGTCTGGGCTTCAATGAAGTTTCATAACTGAAATGGCCACTGCTGACACAAAATTAGAGCTTTTATTTTTAATATCTAAACTAGTTTAAATAACTCCATAAGTCAAAATGAGATCCTATTCCCCATAACACTCCAAGCTCACTTAAATCTTTCTCAAGGCTCTGTCTTATAACCATATCCAGAGCCAAAATGCTTCCAAACACATAATTTTAAAATTGCAATTATTCCTAGCTGAGATAATACAGAATACCTTGGCCTTGCTTATTGCTTGTGTAAAAAACTAAATGGGTTTAGTCTTGTGTAGATTTAAGTTTCTTTTGCATATGGGTAATACTTACATTATTGTATTCTATTGAGAAGCCTGACTATAGAGCTGGAGTTTGGTCAATCTGCTCCAGACCCAAGCATGTTTGTTTTAGTTTCTTCCAAAGGTCTCCCCATTTGGTCAGGCTTGCCACTTGTCTCTGTGACAGGGAGAAAAAGAGAGAGAGAAAAAAAAAAAGAAACAAACAAAAAACAGAAGATTCAAAGGAATACTGGGAACAACTAAGAAGTAAATGATTACCATTTTGGTGAAAGAAACCACATGGCATAAATCACTGAAAGCAGTATCCATAAAACAACAAGATCCACTAAGCACTCTGAGTGTCCTTGTATCTCCCTTTTATTAGACTAGGGAGACAATAGCAGGCTTCTAAGATGGCTTGTTTTGAGAATGAGCTATATGAAAACCTGTCATTTTGTAAAATCATGTTATAAAACAATCAGGAAAACGTGGCTCTCTGTCCCTCTGTACATTATATTTATGATTCAAAGTTTATTTTGATATTAAAGAATCCTTAATTAAATAATTATAAGTTTAAGGTAGATGCTTAACAAGAATAAAATTATAAAATCCTAATCTTATGAAAAGGTTACATTTCAAATTGTCAATGATAATTAATAGTCAGTCGTGTTCAGTACAAATGTGGTTCATTTACAGGAACAAGCATGGAGGGAGAGGCCCATTTTTTTTTCTCTCAATGTTTATTGATTCTTTGTGCATTCCACATTATGCATCATGATCCTACTTATCTCCCAGTCCCTTTTGTTATGCCATCTTCCGAGCAACCTCCCCGTCCCCACCAAACAAAACAAAACAAAAACAAAATAAAGAAACAACAAAACTAAAATTAAAAGAAAAGCCAAAGAACAAACAACAACAACACAAAAAGAAGAATTGTATTATGGAAGCTGTAGTGTGGCCATTGAGTCACACAGTTGATTCATCTTTACTTGTAAGTTCTCATTGCTGAAGACTCTGGTTTCTGCTATACCATCAATAATGGGCTCTCTGTGTCTCCTTTTGGATATCCTGCTATTGTCCTATCATTGGAAATCACTGGATCTGTAGGTTCACCCCCTTACATGCTCCAACAATTCATAGATGAGGTGGACATTGGGGTGGACTAAATTATGGCCCTAGTTCTGGCCTGGGTAGTGGCTGTGTTTGTAAGCCTACCAGCTTTCCTTCATTGCCACTACCCAGGTGAACTCTCCAGCACTGCTTTGAGTAGGTAGTCCAATGCAGCATGCAGCAAAAGACAGGACCAATTTTCCTGTTCCTGGGTTCCCAGATCCATTTCACAAGCAGTGTCACCACCTGAGCTAGCTCTACTGTTTTGCCCAGGTGTGGTACAGTGTTTCAGGACTTTCTCTCTTGATTGCTGCAGGGAGCATAAAGTGTGTGTGTGTGGGTGGGGGGGGGGGAAGGGGTGGCTGTCAGCTCTTCTGTTTTCAAATCCTCAACAGGGTCAGCTTAATGTACTGTCCCAGAAGGAAGCAGAACCCATTCTTCTGTGTGCTGTAGCTAATGAGGGACAGTACTGCCCCTCTCACTCTTGTGATTCTCACTGGTGCCAAACAAGGAGTAGAGGGGGAAAAGCATCTTGCCCTTACTCATGCTACCCTATGACAGACAAGGGTGGGGGTAGGGTCAGATTTGTTGCCTTAAACCTCCAGAGCCACATCACCTGTGCCCCTGACACAGTCTTAGTGTGCTATCCAGAGAGGGTACAGAGTTTGGAGAGACCCATTTTTATATCCCATCTTGTAGTATTTTGTATATGTGGTCAAAATTAAGCCTAAAACAAGTAAAGCAAAACAAGTTTAAAGTAAATAATATTCAAAATCAGGTGTGTAAAATTGGTTATTAAAAAACAAATGCTTGAGTAAGAAAAGGGTTAAATTTACACTACACTTGCATGGCAGAAAACCCAAGGCTTAAGACTTCTCTTAGATGGAGCACGATTTTGTTTGGTTGGAGTATCATCTCATCAGAGGAAATTGCATGCTCACCTCCTTATAGGACAAGGACACATGAAAATGAGACCTGTCAGAAGTCAGCTGCTTTGCTTCTTCTACCTCTGCCCGTGTAGTCTTGATGACACCCACCTGATGGGAGATGTTATTCTGTATATATGTTTCTCATACTGGTTAATAAAGCTCTGTGGCCAATGAGATAGCAAGATAGGCGGGGCTAGGAGACAAGGAGGAAAGAGGAAGTAGAGGGAAGGAGTCGAGATGTAGCCCGGGGAAGAAGCAGGACGCCTGCCGCGGCTCCCCGATAAGACGACCACGTGGAAATACTTAGATAAGTAGAAATGGGTTAATAATTAAGGCAGAGCTAGCCCATAAACAATAATGGTAACTGGCCAACAGGATTGATCAAATACAGAGTCTCTGAGTGTTATTTGGGGCACACGTGGTTGTGGGACCTTAGCGGCAGAACCAGCGGCAGCTGGCAGGGAAACCTGCTGTAACACCCACCCCCTCTCCGAAGGAAAAAATGAAAACCCTCTTTGTCTAAAGATGAATTATTCTTTGTGTTTCAAATGACAAGGAGATACAGATTCTTTTGCCCAGTAGAGGATCTCAAAGTCTACACTCACAACCTTAATGTCTCAAAACAGCATAGCGGCAAATAGCAATCACTCTCCTTCAGTGTCTCCTGAAGAGGCATGTGAGGGTACTGTGAGCAGAGAAACTTTGTACACAAGCCAACCAGTGACTGGGACACAACATGCCTGCTAATTTAACTGGTCATACCTTTACCCTGGTGTTCAATTCTTCCTCTTAGCAAAAGCTAATTTCAGGACTTGCACCCTAAACATCCAAGTTCCTTGATTAAATGAAGATACCAGATATTGTCATCAATCTCACAGTTTACTCAAAATATCCAAGCAGTATCCTTGCCAGTTGGTTTTCCAGCTGTAGTGTCAGCACACTTCACCTTATGTCCAAAGAAAACAATCCACACAAGCTCTTCCAGTAGCTTTCGTCCTGCAACAGCTCTATTTGTCCCTTTAGAAAGATCTTTTAGATATTGTGGACAAACTGGCTAAAAGGGACATTCATATAGCTTACCTGAGCCAGATATAATTCTTTACATTAGTCCTGTTTTCTCCTGTCCCCTTACCTTGATGCTCATTTCACTTCCTTTTTTCCCTTTGTATTTTATCTTGTTTATCTTTTTTACTTATTCAATTTCTCTCATATATTATATCCTAGTTCAGTTTCTCCTCCCTCAACTTCTCCCAGCCCCCTCCCCCACACCTCCCCTCTCCCCCAGATCCACTTCTCCTTTCCCCTTTCCCTTCCGAAAAGAGCAAGCCTCTCAGGGATATCAACCAAACTCGGCATATAAAGTTTTACTAGGACTAGGCCCATCCCCTCTTCTTAAGGCTACATGAGGCAACATGAGTAGGAGGACATGGGTCCTGAGAGCAGGCAAAAGAGTCACAGTCCCAGAGAGCCTCCTTTTCCACTCTTAGGAGTCCCACAAGAACACTGAGCTACATATCCATAATATACATGCAGAGTGACTAGATCAGACCCATACAGTCTCTCTGAGCTACTGTGAGCCCTGGCGAGTTGATTCTGTGGGCTTTTTTTTTTTTTTTTTTTTTTTTTGCAGCATCCTTGCCCCATGTGACTCCTACAATCCTTCCTTGTCCTCTGCCACAGGATTCCTAGTGCTCTTTGGCTGCGAGTCTCTGCATCTGTTTCCACCAGGTGCTGGAAAATCTCTCTCTGATGATTCTTCTTCTTTTGCTAGCTGACTTTGGTGAGGCAGTCCTGACAATGGGACTAGTCACTATCAGCCTGAATCAATTTTTTGCCCACACTTCCTTTCACCAGCCCACTTTGTTTCTCCCGCCTCTGTTCCTCCCAATGCCTCAACTTTCCCAGAAAGTCTCCAATGTAATTCATAACCAAACCATCTGCTTACAGCCCTCTAAAAATTATTTTCCAAATCTCTTCAGGAATATATGATGGCAACTGCATGATCAGAACAGTCTAACAAATTAGGACTGTCTGCCTGCTCTGCCACATGACTAAAGGATGAACTCCACCCCCCTCTTTAGTGGACCTAGAACCACCATCTCTGATAAAGACTTCCTTAGCTGCCAAGCTATACAGCTCCTGCCCTGCATGTTTTATGCCATTTCAGTATTAGGAACAACAGTTTCCGGCTGTAAAATGGTATTTCCTACCTTCCCTTGTGGACTACAAAAGTGATTTCTGCCTTAATAAGAGGCTGCATCCCATCTTCCTTTGTAGGCATTTTGGCCATCCACACTTGTGGGTGACAAAATGTGAGAAAATGAGGTCATGCCTAAGATGAGACCAAGCCTGTCTTTCCACCTTAAGTTCATTCAGCTGCCTTTGAATAATCTTACAGGTGTAGTACCTGAGGAGAGGATAAGAAAGCATGGGATTTCCTGGGAAATTGGAGTTACAGAGTTTGAGACCCACCATATAGATGCTGGGAATTGAAACCCCATGTTCTAGAAGAGTTATTAGTGCTTCTCATTGTTGTACCATCTCTCCAAATCCTAAAATGTATACATTCATGCTTTAAAAAAAGGTGTGTGTGTGTGTATGTGTGTGTGTGTGTGTGTGTGTGTGTGTGTGTGTGTGTGTGTGTGTGTGTGTATGCACTTGTGCACCTGTTTGTGCTTGTACACACTATGGGGTTAAATACAGACTCTCATATATGCTAAGCACATATTCTACCACTGAGCAACACTTCTGTTTCATCTGTAGTGAATTTTGAACAGCTAAAGAAACATCAATTAGGGTCACATGATATTGCAGTGCTGGAAGGTGCACATGTCAAAATCATGCAGCTTCTTTTTGAATCTCAGCTCTACATCCCTCTCCACATAATGGGACAGCAGCTGTTTCAACTCCTAAAGTGGAGATTATGCTTTTGGTGCTTAGGGATGTCCCCAGCACATATGGGTTTCCAATGCCAGTTGCCATCATTTTCTGTGGACATTCTCATATCCTAAGTGGGTTCTTGTATAGTACCCTCCTCAGGGAAGTTTTAGCTTACTTGAGCCTAAGTTAGAATTGGTTGTGAATGTTTTCTTGATAGTTGTGCTTATCGTCCTCTGGTTTTTTTTCCATTATTCAACAGTTTAAAATTTTTTTAAAAATGTAACTGTGTAACCATTAATTTAGCAATTGGCTTCCTTAGAATCCAAGCAGCTCCCTGAGGGCATGTCTCAGGTATTGGGCCACCACAAATATTTCCTTAGTGTCTAATGCAGCCTCTAGCTCAGTAGGCATTCAAATATGTGTTGAATAACAATGAAATAATGGAAAGTGAAAGGTATGTGGCTTTCTCCAAAGACTATTTTTATATGTGATTTTGCTTTAATTTTTCCCCCTACATCTTTCTAACTCAAAATATGTGTATAAAACAGCAAGGGAGGCAATGCAGACTATTTCATTAGCAGGCTGAGGAGGAAAAAAGGAGGCCATTTACATGTAAATGTATGCTTAACTCAGTCCCTGATGGAGAATACCCAAAGGGTTCTGCCAACTTCCTTAGATAGTAATTGGCAGCCTAATTCAGATAGGTTAATTGTGGGGTAGTGGCCATGCATGCGGGTCTGCGCAAACAGTGAGTGGAGGAAGGGTCTCTGCTGGCTGCAGGATAAAATACTGCAGTAGTTCCTCTACTTTTAGTGCCACACTAATCAGGGGTAACTTTGGAGAAATGGAGATACTTTTCTAGATATAAGAATAAACATTCCTCTGACCCACTAAGTGAAGGATAACTTAAACTGTGTCACTAATGCAAACAAAATCTTTGAATCTGCATTAGCTCTGTGGTCAGATTGGGTCTGCCTTTTCTCCCTAGCCTATACTTGACAGGAAGCGGGCTTCACAGGCTCTCTCTCCCTGACTTAGGGTGATTTTGAGAATACTTTCTAACCTCTAGGTTTACACTTCTGAAAATCAGAGATAGAGACACCACCTAGCTCACAGAATTAAAGATGCGATAAGATATCAATGTGAAAAATTTAGTGTCTGTCACTTAATAAATCACTCAGAAAGCATGGACTTTCTTGTTTTTTACTCTGCTTGGAAGTTCCTTAAAAATTTAAATATATATGCCTGCACTGCTCTTCTACTCCTAGGTTTTGACTCCAAAGAGGTAAAAATTGTATACACACACACACACACACACACACACACACACACACACAGAGAGAGAGAGAGAGAGAGAGAGAGAGAGAGAGAGAGAGAGAGAGAGAGAGGCACAGAAGAACAAAATGCTAGTAGGGGGCAGCAGCAGCCATAGCTTCCTGTCAGTTAATAAGTATCTAAGCAAACTGCCTTTTCATCGCCCATACTGTGACTCAGAATTGAAAAGAGAATAAGGTACTAACACAGGAAGCAATATCGATGAAACTCAAAAAGGTTATATTTTAGAAGCCACACACAAGATATTATATATGTGCTATTTCTTTGTCTACACATCGACACACCAAGTAAACCTAACTTATGATAATTCATGTCAAAATAATTGATTGTTCATGAGAGTTGGGACTGAGTGTAAGCACACCACCATAATTGGAAGGATAAAGAAACATGTTCATAGTGGATAGATGTATCATGGTTACACAGATAAAAAACAAGGACTCGCAGTTTTGATCAACCGTAATTTCTGGCATAAAAATTATGTCAAAATGTAATTGGGGACTAGAAATCAAGAACCTACAGGAGGTACCATGGTGGGGATAAAAATAATCAACCCCAAGAGATCTGACTTCTTCTTCCAAAATAAAGACAAACAGCCCTAGTAACTGGGGCACACAGGTATAGCTCCACATGGATATTTTCTAGTTTCCCTTCATCTTTTCTTTAAGTTGCTATGGGCAAAACAGAGACAGATTGAGAATATGTCTTTCCAAAACTCTGAGTTCTTTTTCAATGATATATTTTTCTCTCAACAAAGGTGAACATTAAGACATAGAATCAAATCCTATGGCCAGGGGCTCTGCTGCAAGAGGTTGTTTTTGCCAGTGTGAAGGATTGCTAGATCATAAAGGACAGAGTGACTAAACCAGAAGTTCCTGAAGACCTATGGTAAGTAATCCAGGAAAAAGAACAGCATCAAGACATGAAGTCCTGCAAGACTTCAAAGGTCTGGACTAACAAGTTCCTGTGGAACCTTAACTAGAGAAGGCAATAGTCAAAGCAAATCAAAATATTGGTGTTTGGAGATAAAATTTGCTTGTTATTCATGGAAAGGTTTGGTAGGGGATCTATCTTTTCAGCATGTGTGTGTGTGTATGTGTGTGTGTGTGTGTGTGTGTGTGTGTGTGTGTGTGTGTGTGTAGAGAGAGAGAGAGAGAGAGAGAGAGAGAGAGAGAGAGAGAGAGAGAGAGAGAGAGAGAGAGAGAGAGAAAGACTACTAAGAGATGCTTCTGAGATTCAAAAATCTATAGTTAGGGCTCTGAGACCTCTAGGCTTAGTAAACTTATAAGTAGCTTTATAAGAAAAGAGAAAGAAAGAACACAGAGAGGTTGAGAAGTTTGTTCTTTAGTTATATAATGCTGAACAGTATTGTGTAGAGAGATGGCCCACTTGGTTCAGAAATGTGTCTGTTATCATGAAAATTTCCTAGGAAGTTTTCAAATATATTCTTCTTGACCTAGCTAACATCGCTCATGTATATTGTAGATAGGTTAGAAAATTTCATCCATCATGAGAGACTGGGAATATTCTGTTTGTGTTTCTCATAGGCAGTATCACTAGTCTCAATTCATAAAGCTTGCAGTAGATTTCTCTCTGCTACTTCACAAATATTTTAACTTTTGAACAAATATCAGTAATATCTTTCCTTTCTTCTTTGTGACCACACAGTAATGGTTTGTCAGACAGCCACCTAGGGAATCTGTGTTCTCATTTATTTATCTAGAAGGAAAACAGAAAGTACTCAATACTAAGAATGATATCTGAGACCATTGGGAGTAAAGAAAGAATGGCTTTAAATTTTACAAAAAATTTTATTGTATTGAATATTTTGAAATACTTAATATTGTACACAATAAACTTACAACAGCTACAATTTCAATATTGAAACATGAGATATTTAATAATACTAGTACCACCTCTTTCCCTAACCTTCCCATCACTAGTCTTATTAAGAATATCAGCAGTATACTCTGAATGACCACATAGCTTAGGTAACTGGTAAGGGACTAGGGTTGAGGAAAGGACCTCAAGAGGATCAGCAAATAGAATATATTATTGGCTCTGGCCAGGGGAGTGGGCAGGCTAACTTCCAAGATTCAACTTTCTCTCTGCTCCTCTGAACACAATGCCTCAATCTTATTCCCAACTCTGTAGTAAACCACTTGCTGCACCCTCCTTTCCCTATCTGCTCTTATCTTCAGTGGATCACACAGACCTTACATTCCAATTTTCCTTTCCATTAATTATTGATTTATTCCCATCCCCAATTCTAGCAGGCATTCCTTTGGAACTTGATGGGCAATCTTTCCAGAGAAGCATGTAAGCTAACTGCCGATTTTCTCTTTATCTTCTCCTCCAAATCCATTCACCCAGTCTCACTCTATCTCTTTAGCAGACCACTTTATTTGGCCTTTCAGTTGTCTCTATCTCCATATCCAGTGAACCAAGCTTATCTTCTCCAACTATCCTTCTTACTCATCCTGTTATGCCAACTCAAATTCCATCAGACATTTATTGAGACTCCATCAGTCAAGCTTGAAAGGGAAGCAAGGAGACCAGCTAATCAGGTAGGCTAACTGCAGATCTTCACTCACCCTCTTCTCCTCCATATCAAATCACACAATCTCACTCCTAATCCTGTAGCAGACTGCTTGTTATGGCCACTGATCCCTGTCTGACCCCATGGGCAGGAATCTTAGCAGATCCCAGTGGAACACTATGTCATCCTTCCTTCTGTGAATGCTCTTCATCCCCTCAGCCCATCCCATTCTTGTGTGACCTCCTAATACCTCAAAAAATGTATTACCCAGAACACCCAGTGGCCACATCTACTAGGATCCAAAATAATTTCATAATAAGGAACAAACAGCTAGGACACTTTCCTAAGAAGCACAGAGTGTGACAAGGAACAAAACACCTACCCACCAAACACAACAGATATCAGCTTCTATATTTCTAATCTTCTGAAACACAGATGCCTAAATACAAGTATAAAAACTCAGTAAAAACAAAACGAAATGAAACAAAACAAAAAACCAAAAACCAACCAACCAACCAACCAACCAACCAACCAAAAAACAGCCAGACTGTCTGAATTAAAGCCCAGCAACACTACCACAGCAGAACCTGAGTATTGCAAAAATAGCTGAAGTACAAGTGAAATATTTTAAAATAGCCCTTAGAGATATGATAATATCCTTAAAGAGGTAATGAATGAATCTATTATTGAAACCTAAGAAACCCCAAACAAACAATGGAAAGAAATGAATAAAAGAATTAATAACTGACAGTAAAAAGAGAATCAATAGAGAAAACCAAAACACAAGAAAATCTAGAAATGAAAAATATAGGAACTTGAACAAGAAGCTCAAGACAAGACTTACCACCAGGATATAAGATATGAAAGAAAAAATCTCAGCCATTGAAGACACCATATAAGGAATTGTTACCTCAGTGAAAGAACATGTTAAATTTCAAAACTTCAGGAACTCTGGGACACTATGAAAAGATCAAATCTCCAAAAAGTAGATAAGGAAAGGAGAAGAATCTCATCTCCAATGCCCACAAAATATTTTCAACAACATCACAGACAAAACTTTTTATAACCTTAAGAAGGAGATGCCTATAAAGGTATAAGAAGAATACAGAAAATGAAATAGATTGGACCAGAAAAGAAATTCCTACTTGGCACAAAATAATCAAAGCATTAAACATACTGAACAAATAAGAATATTCAAAATTACAAGGAAAAAAATCAAGTATCATATAAAGGCAGTCCTATTAGAATAATACCTGACTTCTCAATAGAGACAATAAAAGCCATAAGGGCTTGGACATATGTTCTGTAGACTCAAAGAGGCCACAGATACTTGCCAAGACCACTATCCCCAGCAAAACTTTTAATCACCATAGATGAAGAAAGTAAGGCATTGCATGGTAAAAACTCAATTTAAACAAAACCTATCTACAAATCTAGATCTGCAGAAAGTGACAGAAGGAATAGACATGATACATGTTAATCCTCTTCTTTTCTCCAGTAATTAAAAGAGTAATATATAATCTGTACCCAGTAACATATAAGTATGCATGAATTACTCTCTATTACAGGATAGAAGAAATAAAATAATGGCCTTCTATAAGGCTACCTATGTCATTCATGAGCACAAAGTAGATAGTATCCCTAACCTAAAGTGAAAACACAATATTAAGGAATAAAATCTACATAACTGTTTAACTGAGCAGTGTCCTTGTGGCTTTTGGAAAGAACCTTGAGAAAATTTAGCACTACATATGATAATCCACTGAGCAACATACATTGAAAGAAACTGTTTTACAGAATTTACCAAGTCAACATTTCCCAGCATCAATATCTGCATACCTGGAATACACCATTTGAGTAGGTTCACAGTGGTGATAATTGCTGCAGAAGAATCTGAAAACTGCTGATTCTAGAAAAAAAAAGGTTTCTTGACTCATAATACCATGTCAGAGATTTTCTTATTTCTTGAATTTTAATATATATAATCATGGCTTCTAGTTTAATGTTTTTATTAGATTTCTGAGTGTTTAGAACAAGTGACTCTCTGTTTCTTGTGTATTGTCTTGGTTCTTTTTCTCCTATTTGTTCATTTTGTCCAATTTTTTTGTGTTGGCATATACATATGCAAACACATAAATAAACCCAAAAACTAGATCTTAAACAAATAAGAGTCTCCTGTATAATAGCAAACTATGTTTAATTGCAGAGTCTGTGATTTCAGAAGGAATAGTCAGGGGTCAAATGTCATATACTCAAGAGGAATCTAGAGAGGATGGTGAGTGAGTGCAGTATTCTATCAATCAATCAATTCTATCAATCAATGTTACAAAAGACTGAATCAGGCCACATGTGACAATCATATTATTTATGTCCATGTATATGACTTGACTGGCATAGAAATTTAGCATTTTCCTATTAAGTTGTATTATTTTCAATATTACCTAATCCACACTGTTGTACAAAATCACAATCTCATATTAAGTAAATGCATTTCTACACTTGCTAAAAAGAAAAATAATAAAACCTCAGCTGCATTAATACTACTAGCTTATCTAGCATATTTAGAACAAACACAAAACTGTTTTGATATTCTTTTTGTAATTTCATGGCAATATAATAAGGATTAGCATATGAACACTAGACTATAATAAAATGGAGAATTATAATCAGTCTCATATTTACAGGAGAAAAACCTTTGAAAATAGGTTAAAATGCTCCCTTAAAATATCATAAAAATTGAATTTGTGGCAGTTTTTTCCTCTTGAAGTAATCCCTACTTAACAGTATTTTACATAAAGTAACAATTATGTTTCAGGTAGAGAGATATTAAAACATAAAAGGTAAGAGAAGAGAAAAGGACTGCTCTTTTATTTTGTAATGTTATTAGTTCATCAGCTGTAATCATCACGGAAGACCTTCCACCCACTAGTATGAACATAAAATGAATTTACCAACTAGTGGTAGGATGAGACTATGCACACTTACTTACTTTCTGGATGCTCTATTCAAACAATAATTCTACCCTCAGTCTATACTCAACAGAACAAACCAGATTTTCAACTCAAAAAGAGCACTCATCCTAAACATTCTCTAGTATACTGTATTAATTAAGAGGTTTGGTGGTGTGGAAGTTCTAAATATTGTTTCCAAAAAATTATTACAAGAAAGAATTAATTCTTTTAATTTTACAGTGATATTCTTACATGAATTATCACTGATACTGTCCTATGACAGTATCAGTGATAGGCATTATGGTACATTCTGTTCCTTATTTATTAAATTAATTATTACTCGGTGAAAATTGCAAATTCTCTCTCTCTCTCTCTCTCTCTCTCTCTCTCTCTCTCTCTCTCTCTCTCTCTCTCTCACACACACACACACTCTGTGTGTGTGTTTGCAATCATATGGAGGCCAGTAGTCGACATTGGATGCCTTCTTCAATCACTACCTTAGTTTTTGAAGTTTTTCTTGACATTTTCTTCTAATAGTTGCAGGACAAAATGTGGGAATCCTTATACACTGCTAGTGGGAAGATGAACTAGTCCAGTCACTGCAGAAGTCTTTACAGAGGATTAAAGAAAACTTAAAAATAGATGTGCTATAGGACCTTGCTATTCTCTTCTTGAGTATTTAGCCAAAGGATTTCAAACTTAAAATCACAGAAACACTTCCACAGTAATGTTCATTATAGAACTATTCACAATAGAATGAAACTAATGAAATCAATGAAATGAAACTGGCTGGCTACCAACAGAGGAATGGATGTGGAAAATGTGGTATACACAACAACATGAAAATTGAAAGAAATGAAAGAAAAATTATGCCATATGTAGAAAAATAAATGCAACTGGACATAATCATATACTCTTTTCATTCACATGTAGGAAGCATATATCATATGAAAGGAAAAGTAAAACTGGAATCTGAAGGAACTAATGGGAGAGGAGAGAAACAAAGGCAGAGGTATATGGGAAATATGCTCTCTCTATAAAAATATACATATAAAAACTCTAAATAAATAAAAACATTTAAGATATATCAGTGAATTGAAATTAGCAGTAAATTATGAATATGTGAGTTTGCCAGACAAAATAAACCGGTGTCCTTAGTTATGTTTTCTATGAAATATTATTTTTCTTCAAGTAATACATTATTTATAAAATTCAATTATGATATCCATCAGTGATATTTGTAGGCTCTATATCTACCAAAGGAAAATGTATTAATATTATATAATGGATATGCTGTAAAATATAAAAATTAGCAATATATTACATGAATAATTAGCAAACTTCAATTTGATATTAATATTAAGCAAGCATGTTTTATGAATTAGGAAAGAACTAAATAAAATATCTATTTCAGACAGGGATGATAAAAATAATTTTTTAAACATTTTCCAATTTTTTAAATTTAAATAAAACACAAGCACACACACACACACACACATACACATTCACATACTTATGTGTTTGCCTACACATATTCTTATATCAACTATAGAACTTGTCAAAACTCCTTATGAACAAACTGGGGGTGTAAATTAATGCAACCAATGTGAAAGTCAGTTTAGGAAGTTCTTCAAATGAAGAAAACTCAATCCCCCCCCATGATGTAGCTATATTATTCTTGTACGTCCATCTGAAGCGATCATGGTGAACACACAATAAAGATTCCTACAGATCCATGTATACCATGGTAGTATTCATTATTCGTAATACTAAAATTTGAGTATCAGTCAAGGACAGATAGGTGAATGGATAATGAAACTTTAGTATACAGACATAGCAGAGTACTACTTTTCCATCCAGAACAACTTAATTATCATGTTTTCAGAGAGATGAGTAAAACTGATTATTATAAGAAATAATCCATACTTGGAAAGACCAAAATAGGTTTTCTATGAAATTTATGCAAAAAGACATGAAATTTCAAAGTGATTATTAAGAAAAGATGCCAAAGGAATGGGGATGAAGTAATAGGTGAGGGTAAATGAGGGGATAATATGATTAAGCTGTATATGATAATATTTTCATAGAGCAATACATGTTAATGACAGTTCTATATGAAGAGAAAATTATGGGAATTTATGATCCTTGGAATAGACAAGGTTATAGAAACTTTTTATTATTTTAATGAGTAGGCTTGACACTTATGTACTATCATTTGGATGATTTTGAGAAAATTATGGCAATTTTAGACTTACTTAAACTCATCTTTCCTTAATTAAAGAAAAAACAATTAATGTTCCTTTGTTTTAAAATATAGGATCTGACTATGTAGTCCATCCTGGCCTGGGATTTACTATATATGCCGGAATAGACTGTAACCCATTTCATTCCTTCTGCTTCAGCCTCCTAGTTGGGGAATTACAGATATTTGCCACCCAGGGCATCATTATTCTTTATGAAGAGCATTGATGACTTTGTTATAACTGATCACAGTTGCTCACAAATTTTTGAGGAGTAAGCTGTTGGATACATCTTGTGGTGATATATTATTTATGCTTTGTTAAAGCTTGCCTGAGGATTCAGAAAGCAAAGCCAGCTATAAGCTATAGAGTTCAGGCAGTGGTTATACATACCTTTAATCCTAACAGTCATTCTAGCGAGCCAGACAATGGTGGCATGCACCTTTAATCCCAGGACTCAGGAGACAGGCAGATGAAGCTCTGAGCTCAAGGCAACCCAGGCCTACACAAGAGTGAAGAGTAACATAGCTCATGCCTTTGATCCTAGCACTTGGGTTCACATGCCTTTATTCCCAGCACTAGGGAGAAAGAGACAGGAGAGATACACCTACATGAAGAAAGGAATACAAGGAGAAGGAGACAGGAACTGAGAGCTTTTTGTCTCTGAGCATTCATGGAGTTAAGAATCCCATTTCAGCTGGGTAAAGGTAAGATCTGCTGTGCTTTTCTGACCTTCAGCTTGAAGCCTGAACCCCAATATCTGTGCCTAAATTTTTATTATTCTTGTTACATATGAATGTTACATATCTTTAGATATCTCCATAACCTACAGTTGTGTCATTAGCATAAATTCCAAGGATTAAAATTGATGCAAAATTAATTTTTTATACCTCTTAAGATATATATATATATATATATATATATATATATATATGTATACTTATGACATATTTTAACCTGTTGAAACCTACAGATATCCCTAGAGGAAGTCATGAGGCTCCAGCATCAGATGTCACTAACACTTCTGAAAATTGATTTGTAAAATGTGACAAGCATTTTGCACACCAAATTTGCTTGCTGATTAGTAAATATTATGAGTTAGTTTATTCATGATGGTGTTCTTTGTGAGTCACAGTAAATTTATAGGTTTGTAACTAGTTGTCCTTGCTAGTGAAGCATAGCTTCATACAAAACAAAACGTTACAAGCATTCATGTGTGACATTTTATTTGGCTTTGAGCAGAAAATAAAAATTTGCAAATACTTTGAATAAGATTATGTTTATGCAATAAGATACATTGAGTAAAAGGATTAGTCAGAATTTCCAAAGAACATATTCACCTTCCATTGGATACACAATAAATAAAGAGTGGTCTTGGATTGTCTAAAAAGCAAGCTGAACAAGCTATGAAGAGCAAGCCAGTAGGCAGTATTTTTCCATGGTTCATGGTTTCTGCCTCAGTTCCCTCCTATTGTTTTTGCTTCAAGTCCCTGCTTGGCCTCTCCCTAATGGACTATGATTGGGATGTGTAAACCAAACAAACTCTTTCATTAGCCAAGTTTCTTTTAGCTAAAGTGTTTTATCACAGCAACAGGAACAAAAATAGGACAGACCTCTTGGCAGATTTTGCAAGATAGGACCCAGATCAAGCAATCTATTCAATCAGCAATCAAGTTTTTGCCAGTGGTTCTATGGGTGTATCTTATCAGTTCCATGTTACTCTGTAATGTTCTCCTTACAATTCTGTGCACTTCTGTTGAAGCTGATCTAGAGGACAGATCATTAGTCCAGAAGCACGGTACCTCTTCTTTCATCTGTAGATACCCTCATTAATGCTTTATTAAAATAGGTATTGTAAAGTAACTTGGAACTGAATAGTGATATTGGCTAGTTAAATCAGGGACAGCCTTATTACTAGTTGATTGAAAGTTAGATGTTTGTAAAAGATTTTTTCTTGTGCAGTATTACAAATGAAGAATAAAAAAGAATAGGCACTCTTGTTTATCATCCAACTGTCATCCTTCATGCTTTCTGGTATTTAATAGACCCAAATATAATGAGCAATTCCTCATTCCTCTGTTTTTGACTGAGAAAATTAGTAAGTATACAAATCATTCTGGTTGCCATTAGCACAGGAAGAAATATTAGAGTAACAGGAATGAGTAACCCTCTCCCTCTCTCTCTATTTCCACTCCAGTCCTGACACATGCAAGGGCACTGATATCTTTGTAAAGTAAACATATATATATATATATATATATATATATATATATATATATGTGTGTGTGTGTGTGTGTGTGTGTGTGTGTGTGTGTTTGTGTGTGTGTGAGTGTGTGTGTATATATATATATATATATACACTTTATATATATATAAAGCGTGTGTATGTACATATATGTCTGTATATAAATACATGCATATATACATACACACACACACACACACACATATATATATACACACACATTTAAAATTACTCTTTTTTATATGTTTTGGTGTTCTTTACCTGCAAGTCTGTACACCATGTATATGTATACACACTGAACTCTGAACAAAGTGGCAGTGGCCTATTTCCTGGAGTTGGAGTTGCAGATGGTTGTGAGACACCTTGAAGGCAGGTCTTCAGGAAGAGCAGCCAGTGCACTTAACATTGGTTATTTTTCATTCCAACTAATAATGTTTTAATTTCCTATTTTGTCTGGGAATTTCCACATGAAAGTAGTTCAACATTGCTTGTGCAACATTTGTACAAAGGTGTTTGCAGGGGAGAAAACATGACAAAATAAATGCATCTGTTTGTTTTTTTTTATTTATTTTGTATATGCATGTGCATGCTGTAAGTGGAGTTTGGAGGAAGATGTCAAGTATTTTACTCTATCATATTCTCTTGAGACAGGGTCTTTCCTAAAACTGCAAGCCCAGCCACTGCCATGTTTCTTCGTCTAACATGACCACCTCAGCCTTATAGCACTGTAGAGGAGACTTGGTTTTAGCCATCTTCGTGTGTGTGTGTGTGTGTGTGTGTGTGTGTGTGTGTGCGCGCACGTGCACCTTAGATGTCAAATCAGCTCCTCATAATTTCACAGCATGTGTTCCTCCTAATCCCTGACCTATTTTGGGCAAGGAAAACAGGGTCACTGTTTTAAACTACACAAGGCTTAAATGGAATATAACTTAATGTGTAACTCAATCTGAATTTGAACTTATCTCAGAAAATGGTCACCTATACAGTTGCTGGTATTGGAAGCATGAGGCACCACATCCAGATGAATTCTACACATCAGTGACCTCTTCAAACATAATTTTAATCTCTACCAACTTTCTACTGCTCTGTGAATCAAATGTGAACTATTTATGGATTATGAGAGCCTAACTTTCATCCCTGATTCTGTAGTCAAAGACATTGTGTCTTTCCCCAACCTGAACAATCTCTTCCCACTCCCTCAGGTTCTACTTGCTTGAAGTCCTCCAAGCATATTTCTTATGCTGCGCCTTTGGCAGTTCATGAAATCATCCTCCTCATAGAATTTTAAGCATCTTCATTCTTATTCAGATTTAGCTTCAACAAAGAAATTACCTCTGACCATTCAATACATGTTATTAAATAGGATACTTCTTTTAAATTGTCCCATCTAAATTATTTGAAAACACACATATTTTATTTACATTTATTTATTATACATTCCTTCTCTTATGATATAATGCTCAGGGAGGAATGTAACATAAAAGAGTCTTGGGTTCAATAACTTCTCCAACTCAAATATTTAGTTGCTTTTGAAATCGGGCAGGAAGCCTAAAAGTCCATTTGCCATCTTGTGGCCAAGATCCCATGGAATATATCTTTGCTGTTATCTTCTACTCCACCAGACTCTTTCTGTTTCATTAACCTATTTACGGGCTATTGTCCCACTCAGACTGCTTGCTACAAAACACTGCCATACACAGCACAGTAACAAATATTTGGTCATCATTAGTTGTTAGTGTTACTGTTATTATAATTGTGTCTATTTATAACACTCTAGAATAGTTTTCTGTAATATATCAGTGCACCAGTGCTGGTCAGGGAAAATACATCTGTCTTCTATTGATAGCATAACTAACTATCACAAAGTACCCAAACAAAAGAACAAATTACTCAGCTAATTTCTCTGCTGTAAGTATTATTTCATAAGACTGAAATAAGTTTTTTGGCAAGTCTTTTGTTTTTTCTTCTTTTTCAGGTTTTCAGGATGGATCCCTTTCAATACCTATTCAGGCACTTTACCAAATTCAGCTCTAAGTAACCTAGGGATGAGGTTTCCTTGATTGATCTTGGTTGGGGTTATTCGGCTTCTCTAATCCAGTGTTTTACAGCTTAAAGCTAACATGTCAGAAAATATTTCCCATCTTTAAATATGTTTTCTGTCTCCTCTGTCTTCATCTTTTATTACACCATTTTGACTATCTACAGCCAAGAAAATCTCATCATCAGGGTCATTGATGGTTTTACTGATAAAGTGCATCATTTGACATGGCCAGGAACGGGCTAGACCAGTTAGTCTCATGGACACAAGATGATTAGTGCAATTTTGAGTACAGTGTTTAAAGGCAGGGATGAATGTAGGTGAAGGAAGTTATAGGAAAAGTGATATTCTTGGAATAGACTTCTCTTTTTATTTCCCTATTTCTAAATATTTTTGTTTGCCTTTAGTCAAACTAACACATGGATACTCAGAACATGATTAAGTGACATTTTCTAGGGTCTAGTATAAAAATATTATCAACAGAAGAGGAAACTAGAACATTTCTCTGTATACCATGTATACAAGAAAGAAACAGAAAGGTTGTGAATATTTTATCTCATAAAAGTTAGCCACCATTTGCCAAATTCCACATACCAAGATAATTTTATTTGTTGATGAATTCTATGGGATAAAGGCATTACTACATTTTAATTTATTAATAAGGATAGCTTTTTGTCTTTCCATGCTATTGCACAAGAAACCAGTTCTTGAAAACTAAAAAGGCTTGGGATGATTGACATCCAACCTGTACTTTTATTTTATTGAGATGTTAGCATGCTATTCATTGGGAAATAGACCATTAAATGGCATTCACATTTACCAGAAGGACTGTCAAGGTATATTCAGTGTCATTCCCCTCTCCTGAATATAATTTAAGTCAGATGCCATTTTGTCAAGTGTTTCAGATTTGACGCTCCAGAGAGGTTGGCTCCTACTATAGAAGCTGACTATGTATTTCCTAGCTTCTAGTAGACATAGTGCACTTCTAATTTGTTATCTGAAAATCTACACAATGCCAAGAAAAATCATCTTCAGTTTGCTGCATTCAACCGCATCTCCTCACCATTATTGGAATTTTTTTTCTTACAAGTTTTACCTGCTGCAACATAGCGAATATGGAAACTCAGGAGTCATACTCACTGGCTTTACTCAAGGGATTTTATTTATAGACTTTGACATTCTTGAATCTTTTGGAATTTGAAAAATATGAAGGAAATGATCAAAATTTTCTTGCAGTAGAGGATGGGATCCTTTGAAATATTTCAAGTTTTAGATGACCTTTCTTTCTAAACAGAGACTAATTACATAGTGTTTAACCCCTTTATATTTCTCAGTAAAGAAATAAAAATGGTATATTACATTTTTCATTTCATATAAGATACTATTTTCATTCATTTGAATTTTATAATAAAACCATAGACTAAGACCATACCATTAGTACTCCCGTATTACTGATGAAGTATATCAGGAACTGACCTTACTTAAGCTTTGATGACAAAGTATTATAAACTTGTTGGCTTAAATAATGCATATCTTTGATATTTCTGCAAGCTAGATGGTGAAGATATGAATGCCAACAATGTTAGTTTCTGATGAGGCCCCTATTCCTATGTTGCAATGGTGTTTTCTGAGTCTCACATTATTTCTTTGCTGGTTTTATGATCTTTTATACAATGTGTCGGAGTCTTATGGATTAGACCTTAACAAGATAGTATATGTTCAGTTTTCAGCAACCTTGAAGTCAATTGAGACACATTGAAGATGGGCACTAACAAAGCCATATTTAGAAACCTGCAATGAATAGCTAATTCTTAAACAGTCAATGACACATATAAAGTATCAGACATGTTCAGGAAAGCACCACCTCATTACATAGAAAAACAAAGCATAGAAAACTGACTAACTAGGAATTAGTGTGCCATATTCTAGGACTGATAATTTGAAAACAGCTATTTTAAACAAACTCATTGTGGTTTGAGAAAACAGGGAGAAACAAATATAGTATTCTAAAAAAGAAATTTAACAGAGAAATTGGAGCAATTAAGATCTCACAGAAATTCTTGAGACCTTTCTGAAAACTGAATTAAAACTAAAATTTGATACAAACCACCCGCTTTGAGATATAGCAAATAGAAAGAATTAATGGACTTGAAGACAGGCTAAATGAGAATGAAGGGTTGGAGAAGAAAAATGAAAGTGTAATGAAGAAAGGTGAACAAAACCTAAGGAAAGCTTGTAACAGAATAACAGAACAATTTTGGGGTCCACTAAAGCTTCAGAAGGAATTAAGAATGTGAAAAGAGTAGGAAGCTAATTTTTAGAGAATTCCTAAATCTTAAGAAGAATAAATATCCTGATATAGGATGTTCAAAAGGCAAAGATCAGATTTAACATGACCAAATCTATACTAAGACACAATCAATTACTCAATGGTGAAAAACAAAATGTTTGAGGCAGCAAGAGAAAGTGCCATAACATTTTCATAAAATGAAGGAAAACTGCAAGAGCAAGAAAATCTTGCCAATCAAGAATAAAGATATCATATCCAGGAAAATTATCCTGTGGGGGGGTTAGAGCGATGATAAAGACATTTACAAACAGAAACTGAGAGACAGCATTGCCATTGGACTTGTCCTAAGGGAAGTATTTTAAATAAGAAAGAAACCAACTTTAGTAGAGACACAGTTTGAATTCTTCATATTCTATTTGTATATCACATCATAGGGGGTTAACATTTACATATAAAAATATTGTTTTCTAATGTTGAAATCTTCATCAGTGAACATTTTTGGAGATAGTAACTGTCAAATTGATAAAAATTCAATTCTCCTGGGTTGAGGAAAACTTGATTGAGGAATTTCCTCTATCACATTGGCCTGTGTGCAAGACTTGAAAATATTTTCTCGATTGATGATGGATATGGGAAGGTAAGCCCACTGTGATCAGTACCACCCCAGGGCAAGTCATCCTGGGTTGCATAAGAAATCAAGCTGAGCGAGGTATATAGAAACTAGCTAGTGAGCTGTGTTCCTCTGTAGCATTTGCTTCAATTCCTGTCTCTAAGTTCTGGCCTTCAGTTTCTGCTTTGAATTCCTATGATGAGGGACTCTAATTTGTAAATTGAAATAAACCATTTCTTTTCCCGTTGCTTTTGGTCATCGTTTTTTATCATAGCAACAGAAAGCTTACTAGATCAAAGACCAGAATGCATTATATGTAAAAGGTATATTTTCATTATCAATGAACCATCTATGAAGGAACACTTTATTTACCTTATTGCATCAGCTGGTTTTCTACACAAGTATAGATAATTTATTTTAGAAAGTGAAGGTCTGTATGTGTGTGTCGTGATGAGTATTGACAGTACAGATATTAGAGGAAACTGATACCATGTGAGTTAGTGAACTTGCATCCTGTACTCATTGTTGAGCAGCTTCTTTAAGGTATCACGTACAAGATTCCATACCTAGAAGATGGGAGAGAAGGGTATTTAAACATTTTTTCCCTTTTTCCATCTTAACCATTGTGCGTGTGTGCGCATGTGTGCGTGCGTGCATGCGTGTGTGTGTGTGTGTGTGTGTGTGTGTGTGTGTGTGTGTGTGTGTAAGACAAGATTTCTCTGTGTCCTGGAACTCACTCTGTGGCCTGGCTTTCCTGGAACTGATTCTGTAGCCCAGGCTGGCCTTGGACTCAGAAATCTGCCTCCCTTCGTCTCCGGGTTGCTGGGATTAAAGGTATGTGCCACCATGTCCAGCTCCATTTGAACCATCTTAAAGACTTCCCTTTTTTATAACAGGTAGCTAATTTTGTATGGCAGTTGGCTACAGAAGAGCCAGACATTCATTCAAACTTTAGAGTATTTTAACTGATTTTTGTCATTGGATGAAGTAATAACACAATGCATAGGATGAATAAAGTATAGTTCTCTGTTCAGTATTAGTAGGTGTCTATTAGTTAACTGACTACATGCATAATATATGCATTTTAACTTAACTACTAAAAGAAGATGTTGCCCATCTAACAGTCTTTGTTTAGGAAACTTGGCTTTTCCTGGTTTAATAGCATTTTGCTAACTTCTAACTTAGATACCATCTATGCAGATTTGAGATTTTTTTGACTCCAGTTTCATAAGTCAGGTCTGTATACTAAATCAACCTAGAGGAGACTCTGCTGGTTCGCATTCTACTTGAAAATTCATACAGAATGTCTATTTTCCTCTAGCCTTAGAGTTATATCGATATATAGGACAATCATGACTATATTTTTTTATAGAATAACCTTTAAAAGAAACGGACAATTAATTGATGTACTTCAAGAGAAAATACCACCTGTTCCATCACTGCAGAACCCATTTGCAGCAATAGATGGATTAATAAGTAGGTGGGGGTGTGTAAGTAGAAGCACAATAGGCACTCACATTCCCATCCAAGAACTGTTCAGACTCGACACTGCTTATCATCTAAGATCAGGCAGAAAGAAGTACCATTTGGGGTGGCAGTGCCATAGATTATCTGATATTGTGACTTATGTAGAGAAATTAAATAGAATGGGTTAAATGCATCAGCTAGTCCCGTCAGTCCTATTATTACCAAGAAATTGGGACACCCTTTTTGAGTTACTTAGCTTTGTTAATAAAAGTATTTTAATAAGGAATCAGCATGACTCTGTACCAATCTGAACAGAATTTGAATGAGAAATAACAGGGAAAGAACACTGAACATCTTGGCAGCTGCTGGAAAAAAAGATCTGGATAAGAGAAAGACAGAAAACCATGTCCCTTTGAGCTAAGGCTCCAAGAATGCAGTCATGCTAGCAATAAGGTCAGCAAGCAGCTGCATGGCGGCAAAGTATGGAGGCTTCAAAGAAAGAGGGTGACACCAGAGAATCAGGCAAAGCCTGTTTACATTTTTTGGTGAGTATCTGAAGTAAAAGAGACAGAAAAAAGGAAAAGTTACAGTTTTGAAGTTTGAACACACAAAACCAGATAGTGTTGCATGGAGGACATCTATGTGACTGGCGCTGGAGAGGTTGATTCTGGAAATACTCACACATCTCAATAAGATTTTCCTTATATCTCCCTAGCAAGAATTAAAAAACCTACCAACATGGAACAGGGACTACACTTCACTCATTCTATGCATTGTAATGCCAATGTCATCTAAATACACAATCAATTAACTCTTCAGTTGAATTTGCTTACTTGTGGAGCAGGATCATAGCCAAGGAATTGATTGGCTAAATGAACTCTTTTGGGAGGAGACAATGTGTGTACTGTTCTTTTTTCTTTAAATTTGAAACAATGTTATTTTACATTTCATTACCAATTCCTTCACCCTCCCATCCTCCATTCTCACCCCCACCAAACCCCAGCCCATACCTTTTTTGATCCCTGGGAAAGGTAAGGCCTTCTATGGGGAATCTTTAAACTCTGCCATATCATTTGGGGGCAGGGCCTATGTCCTCTTCCATGGGTCTAGGCCAAGAAAGTATCCCTCTATGTGGGATGGGCTCCCAAAGTCCATTTGTATACTAGGGTTAAATACTGATCTATTAGTAGAGGCCCCATAGATTGCCCAGTCCTCCTAACTAACACCCACATTAAGAGGGATTGGGTCAGTCCTATGCTGGTTTCCAAGCTATCGGACTCGGGTGCATGAGCTCCCCCTTGTTCAGTTCATCTGATTCTGTGTTTTTTCCAACCTGGTAATGACCCATTTGCCCATCACTCCTTTCTCTCTGTAACAGGATTCCAGGAGTTTGGCTAGTGTTTAGTTGTGGGTTTCTGCTTCTGGTTCCATCAGCTACTAGATGAAGGCTCTAAGAAGGCATATAAGGTAATCATCAATCTCATTATTATGGAGCATTAAATGTAGCCTCTCCACTATTGTTTAGATTGTTAGTTGGGTTTATCCTTGTAGATCACTGGGCATTTCCCTAGTTCCAGATTTCTCATTAAATCTATAATAGCTCCCTCTATTATGGTACCTCTTTTCTTGTTTTCCTCTATTCTTTCCATGTCTCAATCTTTCTGTTCCCTCATGCTCATCTCTCCCCTCCTCTTTTCCCCTTTTCTTTCTCCTAATGCCCTCTCCCCTCCCTCAATTATCCCAATTTGCTCAGGAGATCTTGCCCTTTCTCCTTCTCCAGGGGACCATGTATGTCTGTCTCTCTTATGGTCCTTCTTGTTTCCTAGCTTTTCTGGCAGTGTGAATTGTAGGCTGGCAATCCTTTGCACTATGTCTAAAATCCATAAGTGAGTACATACTGTGTTTGTCTTTTTGGGACTGGGTTACCTCACTCAGGACGATTTCTTCTAGTTCCATCCATTTCCCTGCAAATTTCAGGATTGCATTGTGGTTTTTTTTTTTCCACTGAGTAGTATTCCATTGTGTAAACATGCCACATTTTCTTCATCCATTCTTCAGCTGAGGGGTATCTAGATTGCTTCCAGGTTCTGGCTATTGCAAATAATGCTGCGATGAACATAGCTGAACAGATGTCTTTGTTGTATGAATATGTATCTTTTGGGTATAGCCTAAGAGTGGAATTACTGTATCTTGAAGTAGACTAATTCCCATTTTCCTGAGCAACGCCATACTGATTTCCAAAGAGGTTATATGAGTTTGTACTCCCACCAGCAGTGGAGGAGAGTGCCCCTTTCTCTACATCCTCTCCAGCATAAGCTGTATTTGGTGTTTTTCTCTTTAGTCATTCTGACAGGAATGAGATGGCATCTCAGAGTTGTTTTGATTTGCATTTCCCTGATGGCTAAGGGTGTTGGGCACTTTCTTTCAGCCATTTTAGATTCCTCCATGGGGAATTCTCTATTTAGTTTTATACCCCACTTTTTATTGGATTATTTGGTGTTTTGGTAACTTGCTTCTTGAGTTCTCTGTCAGATGTGAGGTTCATTAATATCTCTTCCCATTCTGTGGGCTGCTGTGTTGTCTTGTTGGCTGTGTCCTTTGCCTTACAGAAGCTTCTCAGTTTCAGGAGGTGCCATTTATTAACTGTTGATCTGTGCTACTGGTGTTATGTTCAGGAATTGATCTCCTGAACCAATTCATCCAATATTACCTCCGACTTTCTCCTCTAAGAGGTTCAGTGTGACTGGGTTTATGTTGGGGTCTTTGATCCATTTGAACTTGAGTTTTGTGCATGGCAAGAGATGTAGATCTTTCTGTAGTCCTCTACACACCAATATCCAGTTATGCCAGCACCATTTGTTGAAGTTGCTTTTCCCCCCATTGTATAAATTTAACTTATTTGTCAAAAATCAGGTCTTCGTAGATATGTTGGTTATTATCAGGATTTCCAATTCGATTCCATTGATTTACCTGTCTATTTTTGTGCCAATACCAAGCTCTTTTCAGGACTATAACACTATAATAGAGTTTGAAGTCAGGGTTGTTCTAATCTTTGTAGATTAGAACCAGGACCAGATTCTGTTTATATCCAGGACCAGAGGTGGAACTCTCTATTTCAATCTTTTGACCAGTAGTTTATAGCTTTTCTTCAATAGCTCTAAAGAAAACCTTACCTTCTCCCCCTTTTGATATGGCATTTAAATCCTAAAGAAGGGAAATTGTGATATTCTCCCTTTTACAGCTTTACCAGGGAAATTAGATGTAGGGTCCATGAGAGAGAGGGATATCCCTCTATTTCCACCTATCTATGAGACTTGAAAGTCCAAATATTTTCTTGATTATCTTAATTTTGTTTAGTTTACATTTAGTTCTCAATGCCATGGTAATTTTGAAGTAAGAGTCTACTCAGAACTTCACATAGCATCAAAGGGCTGGGAAAGTATTAAAAAGGAAGAAAACAGAATATGATGTGACATTGTCATTAGTGTTAGGTTTTCTTTTTCTGTAATGCATGATTTATTAAAGGAATTTGAACCTATTAAATCAGGGTAAGACAGAATGAAAATTCATATCCTGTTTATAATGAGGCTTTGAAAATGATGCCAATTCATTTAAGAGGTACATGATGAATATTTATCAAGAACTTATGATATTCCAGGAAATCTCCTATGTAGGATACATTAGTGAAATAGATAAATATACTTTATTCCCTCATGAAGATTGCCATCTAATGTGGGATATTAAGAGCTAAACAGCTGCTGGGAGCTAAGAAGCCTATGGAACCCTCTCTAAATAAGTATCATATTATCTTTACTCTTAAAAGATACAGAGCACTTTAGTAATATTCACTTACAGGCATGATGCCAAGTTGGAGCTTAGATGATGGGAATTTAATGTCAACAGGCTCACAAGAGTTAAAAAAAGAGAGATAGAACCAAAACTTTCAAGCAAGGAAACTTGGTAGCTGCTATCAACTTTCAAAGGCAATTTAAACTTCCAAAGATTACAGTGTCCTACATTTATTCACACAAAATTGAGAATTTAGTGATCTAATGTCCTAGCAATACATACTATAGTATGTTATCATTACAGCTGCATAGTAACTGTCTCTTTTGCTTCCATACTTTGCTGACTCCAACTAATTGCTTCTCTGTATAACTTGTATTGTAAGAGGGTGATTGGGCTGCAAATCACCCTCTTGAGCAAGCCTTTTATGCAAAATCCCTTATAGTCTTCTGTGCAATTTGAATACAAAGTAATGTGTGTTGGGCAAATGTAGATGATGTTGGTTAAACAACAGATATTACCTCATCTTGCAGGAGGGAATAGTCATAAACTGATATATCTCTGTGTTGCAGAAACAAACTATAAATATATGTATTAATTTCTTTTTTTAGTCCAGAAATATTTAAAAATAAAAATTGAAACTTTATTTCTGAAGTGTTGCTCCATGTATTAGAAAAGCCAAGAATTTCCTCATTTATTTCAGTTTTCTTGCTTTCTGAAACCATGATCAAAAATTTCAGTGGATTGGTTAGTAACATACTACAGTGCTGCTGCCAATGAAGTGTCTGGGCCTCTTAACTTTTAATTCTACAGCTGTATAATTTCTTGTGCTTTTCCAAAATTTCTCTGGATTCCTGAACAATGCTGCATCATCCATCCCACTTATTCCATAGTTGCATGATTTCTTAGCTGACTTGCTTTTACAACATGAAAAAGACTCATAATAAAAATCATATCTCAGAGGGTATGACCTTCTACACAATTGCTCAATCTACAGTAATTTACATCCTTATATTCACTAGAGTTGCTTCCTCCATAAGCATTGTAAGTTCATTCACAGTAGCATTCTTCCATTTTTTGAAAGTCTTTATAGTATATAATCTTTAAGAAGAAGTTCTGTTGTTTGGCAATTCTGTCCTTTGTAATTCCCCCCCCCCTTCAAGTATGGGTAGTATTATTGCTCCCATTGTACAAAGGACCCTAACTTAACATAATTTGATTCAGATGTTTTTATATTTACAAAGGTGTGAAAATAAGCCACATTCAACAGAAACCAAGCTTCAAAATTTAGATTTTGCTATTTTCCAAGATTTGCAATATACTGTCAGGTATTATTTCATTGTTCTTGTCAGTGACAGAAAGTACCTCCCTGTCAGCCTCATGATCACTGGGGCAAGCAGTCTTTCTTTGTAGTATACTGGGTGGACTGGACGGATTATATGCTTGCAATATTTACTTAGGTAATACAATTTTGGCACTTTTATCAGTATATAGCTTCACTGTTGAGTTACCAAATGGTAGATATGGTCAGTTCATATTTCTCAGTTGAGGTTATTGAAGATTGTGGTGTCCATAGTGACTGTTATTTTGTGTCTTCTCTAAAATTTCTCTAGAGAAACCTGATCACAGATATAAATCAGGCTTGTGTAGAGGAACTTGTGAGTGAGCTTGGGATTGGATCTTCTTGGGCCTGTCAATATTATATTAATGAGCTTAGATGTGAATCCCTTTAAATTTGAGCTCTGATTCAATTGCAGCCAAGTTAGCACTAAGATTGATTTTATGAGGGAGTCTTTGGGCCAATCTACTAGTAGTGTTGCTCTCAGATATCAAAATTGTATAGTGGTAAATGTTTTCTATTTTAAGCTACAATTTTAATTTGTTATTCAGCAGTAGATAACTAATAAGTGTCCAATCAATTAAATAAATATTGCCCAATTGCTTTTCAGAGTAGACTTTATGTACTATCAATACATTGAAGACAGAAAGAATTGCAAATTACTTCTTCCCTCAAGAAACGTAAAATGGACTGAATACAAGTTAGGACTTAGATTAACAGAAAATATAAAGAAGATACCTAATCAAAAGAATACCTTTCTCAATCATCTCTTTCTACACTTAAAAATAAAAAGGACTCCTGATGCTTATCAGTTGATGTGCTCACCAAATAATTTTATAGGAAAAACCTAGGGAATCATTTATGTATACTGTCAGGAAGGCAAGATCAAACTTTGTCATAGCTGTGCTAAATAACCAAGACAAGAATATCTTAATTTTTCCTGCAAGATTCAAGCTTATATTTGACAACATTATATTGTGTCAGACATAAGAGGCTTAGCCACGGGAAGAAAATCACTTGAGGAAGCTGTGGTGTGCTACAAGTCTGAACTCAGAAAATAAAACAGAAAACCAAGGAACACCTCATAATGCTATCATTAAATGTGTTAGATGTGAGATTACACTATTTGGCCAAGAGGCTCACAGGCTTGAACACAACCTGCTACCAAGGGGAATCCAATTTTTCATTATGCCCCAAAACTCTATACTCTAGATATATGAAAGCTCTGACACATCCCTTGTGTTTCTAGAGAATTTCTGCCATCCAGTCCTTAGAAACACCACTTCTTATGCCTGAAATACTCTCCATTTACATGGGTGATACTTACTCACCTTGTAACATTTATATAACTTATTTTCAAGACGTTATTAATGAATAAACTTGGAAAATTAAGTAGTTCTACTCTCTCCCCCAAAATATATATTTTATTAGGTTATTTGCTTGAGTATTAAGAACTGAATTGGGTGCTAGAGTATTCAAGGAAAATATACACTATAACTTTGTTTTCCAAATAAAAAACAAAAACAAACCAACCAAATAAACACAGAAGACACCCACCCAATAAGCAAAGCACTTAGAATTATTTTAAGAGCTTGACTTGCAGAAAATATTTTGTAATTGAGTACTATATCTTTGTCTTATAAAATCCAAGTCTGAACTATTTGTCTCCTTTTAATCTATAGCTAAGATATGTGACTCTTTTAAGACAAGAACAGTTTTTGTTTGCTTCATGTCTGCACTACCTCTCATAGCTGTTGACACATCATATAAGTTCATAAAGTATCTGAATCAAAGAATGAATGAGTGAGCATTTAATTATTAAATAATAAATAGTTGTACTCTTGGCCTTATCATGGGCAATGTCCTCTTTCTAGTCTTTATCCATTCAAAAACATCTCCACCTTTGGCCCCCATGGGGAGCCATTCATCAAGTCTATGATGACTTGCAATTGAGTACTTTATCTTTAGTCTTATAAATCCCAAGAATTTAAATGCCTTCTAGAGAGTCAATCCGTGCTCCCATTTGATTCCTAAGGAGCCAATCCACACTTCCCTTTGCTTCCCTGAACTTCTTATCTCCATAGTCAGATAGCTAAGCTTACTTAAGAGATATTCATCTTAAATGATATTATGGCTTCCTTCTCAGTTTTAAAGATTGGAACAGGCATGTTCTAAACCCAAACTCTTATTCTTTCCAACACAATACTGAATGTTTTTTTTTTTGACCTACTTTATAAGGCAAGATTTTCTTTCTTTTATTTTCCTGAGAGATACAATAGCCCCATTCAAACAAGATATGTAGGCAGCATTTATTGTCTTAATGATCCAAGAAGGAGCTAGTCTTTATCCATGACTCCAGTAAATACATAGTTTCTTGCACTTAGTTTCTCTTCTTTCTGAACGACAAATTCTTGTGCAGACACATTCTAACATCTCAGTATCCTGTATTCAAGTGTTTAGAAATCAGTGTCTCATTCTTTCTGCTTATAACTATTTAGAGCACAAATTTAAAAAAAGTAGGAAAATATGGAACAATTTTTGAGTGAACTAAGTGTAAACAAGTGTTCTATGTTGGGTCAAGCATGATGATGAATGGATTCTAATGGCTTCAGAATTGGATCTAGAAAGCTTTAGTTTGGTTAGATATAAGGATGCAGTTGTATGAACTGAAAGGAGATTTTACAATTCTGAAGGTGGGTGGATGTATATAAGGTAACCCAATGAATATCCATTACTGTTAGATCTGCTTTAGAAGGGAGAAAAAATACCATGGTGTGCATGCTGTGTGAGTAAAATGCAAAGCATTTTTTTCCAGGATAGCTTTTCCTCCAGTTATACCATGACCATTGATTGGCATCACAGAGCAGCAATAACCCTGACCCAGAAGTTATGAAAAGAATATGTGTGAAATAGTATACTGATAACTAGGCCAGTGGTAGTAGTGCTAGTAACACTACTGTCCTCATGGACACAGAAATGGAAGCTCAGTGAATTTGTTACCTGAGATTTCAAGGCACCTATTTGTTTCGAAGAATCTCTGAGAAATCTATATTACAAAGGAAGTAGAAAATTAACTGAAGACAGAAATCCACAATGCAGTTGTCATGGGGCCATCAACACAACATGGGAACCTTTAGTGATGCAGGTGTTTCCATTCCCTCATAATCCTGTTAATTAGTCCAGTGAACTCATCTCTGGAGCACATTGGACTTGGATGGAATCAAGTTCTTTGCAGTTTTGTTGCTCCTCTATCTGTGTCAAGAACCTCACTTCATATCTTCCTAGGAAAGGAACAGCAATAACACAGGTGTATCAGTCATACACAATTTAAAATACTTTCCTATTATCAAGCAAGAGAAATATATACTTAGGAGCATTTTATGGGCATGGCTTCAAGCAGGAGATAAAGCTCCTGCTTGAAAAACTCAGGAACTAAAATCATTATTGGGAGACTTTGAAGTCTTGTGAAAATTGTCATTGGCAAATTTACAGTCTCCAATAATATATTACTTATTAGAATTGTTGGTTAGTATGTGAATTATATTATACACTGAAAAAAAGATAACAAGAAAACCACAAGTCAATATAAACAAGACAAAAGGAAAAAAATGACTCTTCAGGCAAAGCAATTGCTTATTGGTAACAAGGAAAGGATGGAAGTACTTACAGTTTTCCCTGTTGGCTCATCTGTCTAAACAGCTGCAAAGCTTATGCTTTTATTTATTCATCTGAATGTTACTAGCTTTGAAACTCCATTGAATAGATTAACATACCCATTGTCTTTCTAAATTGTCACATCTCACTGTATGTGGCAGAATGATCACTACAACCATTTGATTTCAGATTGTTAAATGTGGATGTTTTCTAGGCAGACAGGGCTGGATGTTCTGCATTTAATTGGAAAGTATGGCCAAGAAAACCATTAACACACAGAAAGGGAAGTCTCTGAAACTAACATTTGGAGATATAGTCCATGAAGTTGCCACGTAACTTGCAATTAACTTAATGCCACACAATTAACACAATTAATTACTGCCAAAAGATCTGTATTCTGCTACATATCAACTTGCTAAGTATTTCATTTGCTTGAGAAAAAGTCAGTCCTACTTAATGTAAAAATAGAAACATCCACTTCTTTCTACGTCTGTATGAGTGTTATTTATAGTTCACTTATAGATTGCAAATTTTGCTCCAATCCCAAGAATCTTTTAATGAGATGGTACCTTGAAGTAACCAACCAAGCAATTCCTTATTTTAGTTCTTGGAGAATTTGGAGAACAAAAACTATAGTAGCATTTTAAATGACTTTATGAAGAGTTTTTCAGTTTATTATTTTTAAGGAAACTTTAAACCCTTTCATTATATTAAACAAATAACAAAGACATAGCCAAGCCAAATACTTTATTAATTAGCATAAATGTTATTAATGCCTTCAATACATAGTTATTGAATATTTTCAATGTTTAAGGGAGTCTAGCCAGGGTATGGATGTTTCATACTTGTCAAAATCCATGTCAACTTCATTTATCATTGGTTTTGTACTAATTATGTGTTGAGAACTACTGGGTCAAAGGTCATAGAGAGGTGCTGTGTTATATATGAGAGAATCATTTCCCTACAAAGAAACTTTAGTTCTCACAAGGTCACAAAATTATACCCACAGAATAACATGGGATAATAGAATTTGTTAGATTCCTCGGCCTGGAGAACAGTGACTGGAATCTCATAGGTAGGCCCTATGAGACAAGTTCTCAAGGAACTCATTCAACTAAGCAGGGAAGATCCAAGAAGAACTATGAGGAATGATGGGAAAGTGCTTTTATTGGTATTGATACATTCTTGGGACCAGGAGAAAATATAAAAAAAGAAGTATTGGGGGGATTTCTCTGATGCTTTTGAATGATTAAGTCACAGTCAGAGGAAAGCTAAAAGGAGAATTTGAGGCAAAAAGCAGCCTTACAACATTGGTGCATCTTGTGTCCAGGCTGCATATTTGCAGGTGTGTTGAGGCATCAGGAATGTATGGTATTTTAAGAATTGACTCTACAGATGCTGTTTTTGCAAACCTGATAAACAAACCCTAAATAGAAAGCAGATATTCTTGTAGTTTATTTTCCAGCATTGTTAATTATTTTAATCTGCCTCCTCAAAAAAAATAAAATAAAATAAAATAAAAAACAGGTTTAGAGCTGTCTGGATCATTGATCTTGTGCAACACATAACATCACAAAAATAGACATTTTATTCACCCCATGCTCAGAATTTTCTCCTCCTAGATTTATGCTCATATGGTCATTTATTTCCTGAGAAGACTCACAGGACTTAGAATGGCAATTAAAATCAGAAAAACATAAGTCATAAAATGTTTATGAGTTGTGTAACCTTGAACACCTAAATAATCTACAACATGTCTTACATATCCTTACACATGGACAGGGATTATCATATCTATCACAGGGCAGAATATTAAGTTCTAAATGAGTGAATAGTCAAAAGGGGCTAGCATGTTATAGGCATAAAACATCAATATTTTGGATTGCCCCTTCTCCTAGTTTAATGCCCACAGGGAGAAATGCTTCAGAATCCATAACTCTTTTTAGTTTCTAAAAATATATATTAAATATATGTTCTATAACATAGAACAATAATATAGCAATTATTTAATCTTCAAATTTTAAGAAAGATTTTTTTAAATACCATAGTCATAATTGACATTTACACACACACACACACACACACACATGCACCTACCCAAGATAAAGTTCTGCATAACAATGTATTTTTAGGCCTGGTCATTTTCTTATTTTCTCTTCTGTAAAAGCAGTTGTAGCGAAGAAAGTTTTTATTTTGGCTTGCATTTTTCAGAGGACACAGTCTATGGTAGAGAGGAAAACATGGCCACAGGCAGGAAAGGCCTGGTGGCAAGATTAGGTGGCAGGCTAGTCACATTCCATCTGTACAGCAAGCAGAGAGGCAAGCAGAGAATGGACAGAAGGTGGGTCTGAGCCGTAAAGTTACAAGGCCCATCCCAATTAAACCACTTCTCTGAGAAGGTTCCACAGTCCTCCCAAACAGTGCCACAAACAGGGGACTCAGTGTTCACATTCAACCTGCAAGTGTCCCATCTGGATTTAGCAGGCTGCCATGGTGCATTATCAAAAGACCAGGCAATGTAGATTGTGAGTTTGATATGCATATTATGGAGAGGAGAGATTGTAAATATTAGGCAAATATTTGCTACATTTTGGGTGCATAATAAATGCTTTTCTCCTCTTGCCATAGCCTTGCTGCTAAAACAAACAAACAAACAAGCAAACAAACAGACAGAACTTCCTTGGACTTATTGGTTTAACCTGTCTTTCTGCTAAGGAAAATCCTTGTTTTAGTGTGAATCCACACAGGGATCTGAACTTCAAGACATTCTTTAGTCTAGGAAGTCTCTGTAGTGCCTTGTACATTGTCGTTTTGTCCTTATTGCCCCAAAATCTTGCTCGTTTTGAGTTTCCTACTCCAACACATGATGCTGTTATAGTGGTAATATTAACTGGTGTTTCTGATTATGTCCGTGTATTGTTTTGGATTCATCAGGAGTAATCTCTAGCCACAAAGCTTTTCTAAATGTCATTTTTGTCTTTATTGAGTTAATCATAAACATCAGATATAAGTGGCTTGGGTATAAGTAACACAAGTGCACACTTGTATACACAAGAATATGTATATATACCCTTGTACATAGCCATGCAAATTATACAGACACACACACACACACACACACACACACACACAGGTACACCCATACCTACATATATGAACACACATTCATCCACACCCATGTGCTCTCTTTCTCATATGCTTTCTCCTAGAACAAATACCTAAGAAAAATCTGAGATGTTTTTCTGACTTATGTTCACTGAAATCCATGCATAGCTTAAACACAAACCTGTAATGAAGGCAACTGAGAACTGCTGCCTATGTATGTCTCCAGAATCTCCTTCCTTGAAGGGCATATCATAAATAAACAAAAAGAAAAAAAAAACCTCACTCAGTAGATATTTAAAACAGCTTAAGCATCATAATATATTCTATTCTGGGTCACTTTGCACAGCCAAATTGTTTTTTGAGACTATTAACAATGTCATGCTGAGCAATTTAATAAACACAATCAGTGGTTAAGTCTGTTACTTTTGTTTTACTGGTCTGAGATATCATTACCATAGATATCTAAGCTGTGGTGATAAGCCTGCTTCCTTAAGTAGAGAATCTTGAAGAATAACTTCTGCATGTATGATGAGGATCGTTTTTCCATGGGTGACACAGTCTATTTTGCAGTTTTTATTCACACTCAAATTGTTCTTGAGGAACAATTTAGGCATCATTTGTGCAGGCCTCCCACACTCGGAATAGGTTAATAGTCAATGTCACCTTCACTGGGCTATTCTTTGGATAGACACCATTAAGGAAAATAGCTATTTCAGTGAATGGCATATTAAAGTCCTAGCCCAGAGCTCTGTCTGCCTCTGGCCCCAATATATGTGATCATGGCCTAGTGAGGAAGTTATAGTCATACAATTTTCAGGATGTAACTACAAGGGAGGGCTGACTATAAAGCTGAAACGTGAAAAAGGCAAAACTTACGTGGGTCATGCAAAAGAGGCTAAAACAGATTGTTGGGCAGTCACCATTCAACATTTCTTCTCCCTCTGTCTTTGAGATTTCCACTTGCTTCTGACTGTACTATGCTCAAAAAGGTTCTTTTGGATGTGTTTTCCATTAGAGCACCAGCAACTGTTCTTACTACTTTTATTAGGTAAGACCAAGACTCTTGCCTCTGAGGTATTTCCTTGCATGTCATTTCAGTAGTTATATCACATGCTTTTTAGAAATAAGTCCTTCCCAGGGCAGAGCTTTGTTGTTCCCACAATAAAGGGAAATTGTTACACATATTTATGTTGATGTCAGGAATAATAAAACTAGTCTTGACTCCTTCTTACTTTTGGCTGCATGAAAGTTCTAAACCAGTTTCAGATTAATCAAGATTCTAAAGTCAGGTGTGGTGGTCACATACCAGTAATTTCAGATCTGGATAGACTGAGACAATAGGATTGCCATAAGTCTGAGGCCAGTTTGAGTAACACCTTCTCTAAAATAACCAAGGCTGGGAGAAGGAAGGAAGAGAGAGGAAGAGTAAATGGAAGTACATATTTTGGTATTTTCATTTCAGCCTAAGCCTTGAGCCTACACTGTAACATATACTTTTCCTGCCCTGATATATCATTTTAACTCATTTGCCTGTTGCCATTTTTTACTGCAGTTGAGCAGAAATGGATTAATCATAATCCTATGTTCATATTGTACTTACATTTCTTTTATATTTTTATTGAAGTTGATCCTGTAATACAACAAATTCTTCACAGAATAAAGCAAAGTATAAATAAATAACAAGTAAGTAAGTGGCACCCTTGCAGCAGGAAGGAAAATGAATAAAAGAGGAGTGCGAAGAAGAAGGAAATCTGAATTACTCTGCATGACAAACTAGCCTGGGGATGAGGTAGCATTGTTAGGGGTTAGAGAAGTGAAAAAGGGAAGATTATAGTTACTCTAGATAAATTCCATGCATAAGGCACAGCCATAGATTTGTAAAAATACTTCAATGTTATTATATTCAAAATGAAGTTTTTCTGCCTTGAAAAAACAAAAACAAACACAAACAAACAAACAAACAAACAAAAAACCCAAAAAGTTCCCTGTGCAGAAAAACCTTCAAGAATTTTGTGACAATATCTTGGAATTAATGACAATTGGGGAAATTGGCTTCGCAGATGATTGAGACAGTCTGGAAGGACCAGGAAGGATATTGAGAGTGTTAAGTGATGACTATGTAGGTGGTTAGAAGATATAGCACACATCCTAGCACATGGGAGGACTCAGGGTCCAATTCCTTCTAGCTTCTTTCTATGTATCTTTCCTATCCTTTGCTTTCAACTATCTTTTATTTTTCTTTCTCGCCTTTCCTGTCACTACCCTTTCTTTATCCTGTTTCAACAGTTCTTTATTTGTTTTATATGTGTTAGGGGATCTACTTGGCATATAACCCTAAAAGGGAGAGAGAGAGAGAGAGAGAGAGAGAGAGAGAGAGAGAGAGAGAGAGAGAGAGAGAGAGAGAGAGAGAGAGAGAGAGAGAGATTTTAATATCCTCAGGGATACATTTTGGGAAACAATATAGTAGTTCAATAAAAGAAGATGCCTGGATGCTGTTGAGATCCACACAGCTCACACACTTCCTGTTAGAAGGAGGAATCAAACAACTTACCAGCTTGTGAAGCTGTGAAGATTGTATGATTCACAAAGCCCCTCTCCAGAATTCAATAAGGGGTAACAGTGGTTGAGAAGAAACTCTCCTACTGGCAGAACCACTTTCAAAGTATTCAGAGAATTCCAAGGGTGCAACCATTGTGAGTTCTTACCAATGCTTGTGTGGTCTTTTTCGTGATGTAACAGCTTTGAGTCATCTACACTTCCGTCAATAGCCTCAGTATACCTAGGTCTATAATAACTACTTTGTTTCACCAAGATATATTTGGATGAGATATTTTCCTTGGTCTGCCTTCAGTGCAGTATTGGGATGAGCAGACCTTTGTCCTTGTTTCCTGGAATCTTTAACATAACAATATAGCTGATTGGTGACCAGTGTTTAATAGAAAATAAGGTCAGCAAAAGAGAGGAAAAAGCTCAAGAAGTTTGTATTGTAAGCTGTGTTAACTAAATGACTTTAACATAGTAAGTGACTGAATGGATGACTTTTCAACTGGCTAGAGGAATTTAGAATATCAAACCTCCTTTAAACACCTATCCTCATTACATAGTAGTAACATTGGAAAGAAAATCATTTTGTAGCTGTCATTTTGTTTGGGCCACCAACCAGCTCCAAATAAAGCCATAGAGACTTACTGTTAATTGTGAATTCCTTTAATTTAAAGAATTAAATTAAAGCTCCTTTAATTTTAAGCTGTTTCTATTAATCCATGTTTTGCCTACTGTCTTTATACCAATTTTTCATTCTGTATGTCTTACTTTCCTGATTTCTCCATGTCTGGCTGACTAGTCCTGGGTGTCTCCCTGTTGTCTCTTTTTTTTTCTTCCCTAAGTTTCTAAACTCCTTCTCCTACATATTCTCTCTGCCCTTAAGTGCCTCCTATACCCCTTCCTTCACTACTGATCATGCATCTTTTTACTAGACCAAAGAGGTGCCTTAGGCAAGCAAGGTAAAACAGCAACTCATCTGTATATAATTAAACAAATGAAGAACATCTTTACATAGTTAAACTAATCTTTCACAACATAAAAAATGCAAAGTATCATTGCTTAGGTAAACAAATGCATTATATGTCTCCGTCCTGGGCATGTTTTCGCTTAGATTCTATGTAGTGATGTAAGTGTTGATGCCTTTATATAAATAATATGGAATAAGACTCTAAAAAACCTTTGCAAACATGTTTGAATTTTCAAAATTTGGAAGTCACCAAATCTCTGTATTTTCATATCCTTTCACAACCATGTTTTCATTATATGTATAAATTTTGGAGGTTTTAATTTTACTTTAAAATCTTTCATTTTAAAAAATTTATTTTCCAAGGGGCAAATAGTTCTTGTTACTTAAACTTATTTTTTTTATAACATCATACATGAATACACTGCATTTATCTTATGTACATCATATGTACCTCTTCTATGCCTCCTTTTAACTCCTCCCATGCCTGTCACCTGCACTTGCATCACAAATTTGTCACCTCTTCTTTTTATATGCATGTAAATACTTGGGCATATACATCCTACCGAATCTAATTAATATTGCCTGCATGAACATAGGTTTAATACTGATCACTTAGGCTTGGGTTATCTTTCATAGGTCTAGACCCAGGAGAAAACTTGCTTCGTCTCCCTTGACATCTATTGACTACCCATAGTTCTTCATCTAGGGATGGGGCCTTGTGAAGCTTCTTCAGTCATGTTCACTTATAGAATTCTCTCATCTTGTGCAAGTCTTATGAATGCAAAGGCCTAGGTTGGTCCCATGCAGGATCCCTGAGTTCCTTGGAGCCCCTATGAGCACAGATTATTTGATTTTGTTGTTTTTTTGGGTGTCCTTGACCAATCAGGATCCTACAATTTTTTCTTACCCTCTTCTGCAGAATTCTCCCAAACTATTTCTAATGTTTGACTGTAGATCTGTGCTTCTATTTGCATTAGGTGCTGGATGACACCTCTCTGATGAGAATTGAACCAGTTACCAATTTATGATTGCAGGCGAATACCATCAGGCAGCATTACATTGACTTCTTTCTTTTTTTCTTTCTTTCCCTTCCTTCCCTTCCTTCCTTCCTTCCTTCCTTCCTTCCTTCCTTCCTTCCTTCCTTCCTTCCTCCCTTCCTTCCTTCTTTTCTTTCTTTTTTTCTTTCTTATTTCGTGTTTGGTTCTATCCTAGGTATCTGGGTAATCCATCCTGTATGTCTTGGCACTCTAGGCAGTTTCCAAGATGGGCTCCTTCTGCTGCTATGGGTCTCAGGCGGGATCAAACATTGGTTAGACACTTCCGCAATCTGTACAACCCTTACCCCTGCACATCCCATAAGAAGGACAGATTATAAGTAAAAGGTTGTGAGGATGATTTTTTTCTAGTTTCACCAATTTGCATACAAATTTCCTGTTGTCATTGTTTTTTAACAGCTAAGTAATACTTCATTTTGTAAATATACCACATTTTCTTTACCTATTCTTCTGTTGAGAGACATCTAGGTTATTTCCAGGTTCTGATTATTACAAATAAAGCTGCTATGAATATAGTTCAGCAAATACCCTTATGGTATAATTTAACATTCTTTGGATATATGCCAAAGATTGGTGTAGCTTGAGCTCTAGGTAGATTGATTCTCCATTTTTCTGAGAAACTGCCATATTGATTTCCAAAGTGGCTGTACCTGTTTGAACCCCCTCAGTAGTGGATGGAGTGTTCCCCTTGTTCCACATCCTCTTCAACATGAACTGTCACTCGAGTTTTTTGTCTTAGCCATTCTGACAGATGTAAGATGAAGTATCAGAGCCATTTTGAATTGCATTTCTTTGATGCTTAAGGATGTTGAACATTTCTTAAAGTGTTTCTTGCCCATTTGTTATTCTTCTATTGAGAATTCTCTGTTTAGATCTGTACCCCATTCCTGATTGGCTCCTATCAGGCTAGCTATATTTTTTTAATCCCCAATAATGAAGCATCACAAATGACCAAAAAGGGCTTACAAGGCAATAAGAATTATTGCATGTACAGGTGAGGAAAATGATATAAGTAGATAAGTGTGAAGAAGTAAACCAAATGTTGAATGGTAGACATATTAAGAGATCATGGTAACCATAAGAGATGTCCTTTCAACTCTCCTGCAGTAAGTTTTCTTTTGTCAACATCCTCATTGCTGCACCCTCAGGGCCATCTCAGTGTCTGCATAAAGAAATGCTGCTCCCTGTGGCTGCTCAAATTGGAAGCAAAGCCAGGCTTAGATTCTCAAGCTTTTGTTCCCAAGATCTTTGGATGTGACAAATCTTTTAACAGTAACTTTACAGCTAAAGATTTTACTAACTAGGCTTCCCATGATACTTTATCCCATAAGAGTTGGACCTCTGTTGACATCAATATACCTTCTGTTTTCTCTAAAATAATTTTGATCAAATGATGTCTTAAATATTGGCCTATGTTCTCACATCTACAGGGTCTCACCATGTAGCCCCCACTGACCTGGAACTCATTATGTATAACAAGAAGGGCTCACATTTGCAGATCTGCCTGCCTTTGTCTATGGAGGACTGTTATTAAAGGGTTTTATCACTATGCCTAGCATAGATGTCTCTTAGTGGCTCTTATCTTGTGATTCTAGAACTATCACAAACTGTCTATAATATGAATCAACACTTTTGTTTCTAGCATTTTAGGGCTATATCATAGTAGTTATCCATGTACACATTATTCTTTGATATAAAAGCAAGCATTAATTCTTCAAACAAGGAAACATTGCTTTGATTTTGGTATCACAATACCAATATGTAACAAAGCAATAATAAACCAGATCTTTGAAGATTCAGCATCATTATCACTTCTGATCCAGGCCTACATATGTAATTTTAGAGTAAAGCATGCAGCAACTTTCTAATTGGCTTTCCACCCCCAGATTAAAAATTTTTAATTAAAGAAAGTTCTATATTCATTATCACCATCAAAAGCTGACTTATAATTCTCAGATTTAGATCTATCAGTTTGGAACTAGTGTCAACAGTTGCAAAGTTGAAAATATATATATATATATATGTATATATATATATATATATATATATTAAAGTTTTGCTACAAGGGAAATTGTCTTTACCTAAGTCAATACTTCAGGCTTTGAAGGCACTATGGCTGCACTATTCACATAAATGACAGATCAAATATAGGAGCTTTTACAGAAAAGAAAGGTTATGTTATTTGTGCTAAAGTATAAAAGCTCAAGTTAGTGTTTGTCCTTAATTAGGGAGTGTGCAGTGATAATCCACCTTTATCACTAGGAGGGAGCAAGAATCTAAGAAACTGGTAGATTTAATCTAAAATGAACTTTGGAGATTTTCCAAAGTCCCTGATATGTTATCTTAGTCTTGGACTGTTTGGTTAATCTAAGGTTATGATCAATGAGAGCTCAAAGAAGGATTTAATGTTAGTGATGGGCATTTTCTTCTTCTGGAAGAAGATACACATGGGGGAAATGCATTAATGTGAAAAAGTTTATAAAGTTCCTACTTATTTAAATGCACTTTTTTCTAAAGCAAACATTTTCAAGGTAATATTTTTGATATGAAGACATTTCCAGTCTTTATATTCACGAATTGAAAAAAGTGGTCATTATACTTCAGAACACCCCAAAGTGAAATGGCATTTGCTTAGGAAGTTTATCATGAGCACATTTCTCTAAATTTATTCTAGATGTGAAAGACACATTCAAATTTTATTAAAATAATTTGCATTTTAAGCATTTTCTTTACAGCAGATTTGTACAAATTTGGGTTCTATTCAAATGAACGTAGGGAGAAAACAGATGTATTATAAGTGATCCTGGAAATAAGGTTCAGGAATAAAACCATGCTTGCTGCCTGGTGAGAATTACCTGCTTGAGCTCAAGTTGTGGTCAGATTAGTGATCTCTTCAATTTAAAAAACAAACTGTTGAAAATGTATTAGCCTTCATTCCAAACATGAAAGAAAGCCTGTGATGCTATTGACATTACATCAAGTCATTCATACTGTTCCCTAATTCCAGGGAAAAGGCTAAAGTGGTTAGTGCTGTTACATCAACAGGGTCTTATTTAGAAGCTGTGCCCACTTTGACTGAAAAAAAAATCACTCTTAATGTTTAAAATTTTAATAGACAGGGTAGTTGACCAAAATTTCGTCATTTCCAGTTTTAAGCCCATTTGTAGCTCAGTGGTTACAAATGGACTCATTAATGTCATTTATGGGGAATATTGAATATTTTAAATATTTCAACCACAATGTTCATTTCTGCCTATTTTTCCATATACCACAGTGAATATGGTTTTCATTTATCTCTCTAGCATAACACTACATAATCTCTGTCTCTGTTTCTCTCTGTGTGTTTCTGTCTCTTCTTCATTTTTCTGGTTCTTTTAAAACACTAAAGAAATTTGTGTTTAAGTATGTCAAGTCTTTATAGCTCAGACTCTTAGATTCTTCTTTTTTAATCAACTCTTGATTACAACTGTTTTCTGTGACGAGAGGATCTTTTGTAACTATGCATGATATAATTTAGATGTTGAATGTCCATCATGCACTGAAGCATGGTCCCTCCAGTGGAATGAATGGGAATCATTTTGCCATCTTGGTAGGTGATGTCTTATGAGAAGACTTTAGGTTACTGGTGGCTTGGGGATGATCAAACCCTGGTCTTTTTCTTTTCCTCTTTAATTTCTGGTACATGATGTGAGAGTTTTGGATTTGCCACACATTTTCACCATGGTATGTTCCTCTTTCCAGACCTCTAGTGTAATGAGATTACTAGGTCTTGCATTGAAACTTCCAGAACCATGAGGCCAAATGAGTTGTTTTAGGGGTCTTGTTGAAAAGCTGATTAAAGCAGCAAGTTACTGCTTCAAAAGGGCAGACTCTATTGTTCTTAAATTCTTGTAATTTTGATTAGGTATTTTTATGTTTCCATAGATATTTTCTTTTTAGACTCACCACCCTTTAAGTTTGGTTAAAGTGAAGGCTTCAACCCTATTGTATATTCTCCACAACCTAGGATCTCCTGACTCTCCAAATCCTGTAATTCAAAACCACATACTTTGTACTTAGTCTTTCCCCATTTGCCCATTCCTCCTCTGGTGCATACTATACTACACTAAAATTTGTACATCTGCATGACTTCCTTGAGTTGCTAAACCTTTTGAAGGCAGGGTGGGTACTTCACCACTGCACAAACTCTACAGTTACAGCAACCATATTGAACAAATCAAAAATTTGCAATGCTTATGTATGAAGGTCAAGTTGGATTAATCAGTTAATGATTCCAGGGAAAAAAAAATTTAGTGGAAATCTGAGGACTCCGGAGGTTCTTTTTCTTTTAAATCCAGTTTTTCAACCCTTTCTCCATATCCTGGTTTGTGATAAAATATGTAATGCTGTCAAGGTTTGATGCATCTTGCCACTAGCCTATGATTGAATTTCATGCACATGGAGACTCAGAACAACTTGGCAGTTAACTGCTAATGGCTTTTAAGGGTTTAAGTCCGCCCTAAACATTATTCCAATGAGTTTTTGTGGTTTAATTACCTTAAAACATTAAGTAGTCAGAGTCCATCAATACCCATACACTTAGGGGTATCAAATGTGCACTGGTCCCAAATACCGCCTCAATGGTGTCTAATATAGCACCGTATTTTGCCAAAAACATGTAAAAATAGTTTAACTCTATCTATTTGAGCCTAATGATGTGTGATATCATTAAACTGAGAGAAATGTGAACTCAAAATGATTCTGTAAACAGCAAGCAAAAGAAAGAACCAGGTCTGTCCTGTCCTGTTTTCTTTTTGTTTGTTTGTTAGTTTTGTTTTGTTTTCCATATACCTTGTTAACTTTAAGTAGTAACTCTTAATGTTGAAATCTCCCAGCTCTGTGTTCAAATCTCTGGGTTTGAAATTTGCAGGGATGTTAAGCAATAAGATGCTGAGTGTAGAGAAATAATTACAGTTAGTCGGGGAAGTTTTGGGAAAAACTTTATCAACTGGTGCTTGCAGAATAAGCAATAATACCCACTAATATCTGCTAGACAGTTTAGTTTTAAAAACCTATTCTTGAGAATTGTGGAGATGAGGAGAAAATGAACTTGAAGGGTCAGTACCCAATTTTAAGGCTGTAAAAATGAGCTTAATCTCTCTATTGTGATTTTCCTTCTTTGGACTGTAATTAAAGAAACCAAAGGTTGTCACTTATTTCATGCACTGTTTCAGACATTTTCTTCTGCAGAGATCATTTCTATCCACAGACTCACAATTGCTTGATTCCTCTTTTCAAGTCACATCACATCCCAATCTCTACCATTCAAATTGGCCTAAGATTCTGCACTAACAAAATGTTAATATTTATGAGTAATGCATATTGGGTTCAGAGATAGGAAGAGAAACCTTCAGGGAGGCATAAATGAGCTATTGGTGTGCTATAGAATGTGTCATTTGGAAAGTGCTGCATTGTCATGAGAGATGATTTCAAGGGGCAATGCAATCTAGTTTACTAATCTCTCATTATACTAAGGTGAGGCTTTTGTGAGTGCTGGCTGCTCATTAGCATGTCGATCCCACTGAAGAATCCACATAATGGGTGCCAGTTTTATTCTCATTATGGAGCAATTCCAATATCTCCACTCTTTCATTAATTTATCATACAACAATTAAATGCAGCAGAAGGTTGAGCCATTTAAACAACATAAACAGGAGTATTTTAAGTTTCCCTTTAGGTCTTTATTTCAATGGGGTGGTCTCTGAGTCACTTCAGTGAAGCCTACATGTCCCCTGCACTCTCTTCTCATTTCTGAGATGTGTCTTTCACTGCACCCTTTCTTCTTTTTCCATTCCCTTCTTTTGTTCTTGGTCTATTTATGTTGAGACTCTTCTGCTGCAGAAGTCAGTCAGAGAGCACACTTGAAATCTCCTGATCAAATATTGCCTAATACATGTAAAAGTTATTTGTCTTTAACCTGGCAGAGCAAAAGGCAGGTTGTGATTGTCTGCATAGGGCAGATAGCAAGGTGTGTGTATAGGCTGGAAAAGCATTTCAATGTGGGCAAGCCAATTACTTCAGATTGGTGTTGAACCTCTGTAGTTGGATGAAGATACACATAGTAGCTAAGTATTTTCCTTCAGATTATATAAAAGAAAAAAAAACTTAGCTGATATTTACCTATGTGAAAGGGTGAGGTAAAAAAATATGATAAGTCAGAATATGTAAAATGCTTTTCTTCTTTGCCTCAAGTCTAGTTTGGTTTAAAAACATTATTCCCATTAACCACAAACCACCAGTCCCCAAGTTATTTGATTAAATCAAAGTGATCTTGTAACTCTGTGTGTGTGTGTGTGTATGTGTGTGTGCATGTACAACTATATGATAGAAGCACAAGTCTGGCATGAGGACCAGTAAGTGCATATGTAAGCTGTATTGTAAAATATAAATCCCAGAATTCATTAGATTAACAAAATAATGATTAAATGTGACTCACTCAGGCATTTATTGTTTTTAAATTGCTACAATCATAATGATAATCCAAAATATTAGGATAATTATAAGCCTGTTTGTATTGTGGTATGGATAGAGATGCATTGGTCTAGAGTCAGATAGACCTGTATTCATCTGGAGGTTTCATTTCCACAGGTCTGTGATATTGGACAACATAATTTACCTTCATGCCATGTGAATAGCAATCTCTATTTCCAGGGTCATTTTAAGGGTGAGAGATAATGCATCTAAAGCAGCTAGCATAGCACATGATACACAGACACTCAATAGCCAGCTACCACAGAGGCAACAGTAACTGCTGCTATTATAGTCTTTGCTCTAAGAAATTTTCCTCATAAAAAAAGAGAATGGGTTCCCACAGAAGTTAAACAGAGTGAATGTAGTTTCCAAAGGGGCCTGAGGCAAAGTAGCAATGAAGCAAGGATAGCAAACAGACCCAGGCCTCCACTCTGCAGCTACATGCTGGATGCTAGAAACAAAAGATGTACATGTAGATACTCAGTTCCTCAGGATCTTTATGGCTGTCTAATTACAGAGCATCTAGAAAAGTTATCTGCACAAGGATACATCATACAAAGATGTCATTGAGTTCTTTTGAAAGGTGTTCATCTCTTTTTTCGTTATTGGCTTCTGCCAAAAAAAAATGAGACTAATCAAGTTTCCCTGTTAGCAGTATCTAGGCAGGAAGGCTTTGAATATTCCTTTCCATCTTTGACATAGGTTTGTCACTCAACTGACTGATTTTAGATCAGTTATCAAGCTACATACAGTACATTTCCTCATCACTAACAAGATGCTCATTATAAAGTTGGAAGTACAAAGACAGTGTATGTTGTGTCATATCACAGGGCCATGGCAAATTAGGCACTACTTCTGTTCTGATCTTCTGGATGAATTCAGATGAAGATGACATGGTGTTATTGGTATTTTCTTTACATATTAAATACTAAAAGTGCTCCTAAGCCTTTCTTTATTCAGTCATTAAGGTATCATTAACAACTGTGTACATTTGGACTCATTAGTAAAGAATTAACATTTTCACAAATATTTATATGCATTTTGATCATCATTGCTTGTTGTGTATTCTCTATATGATCAATATTACATTTTTTGCACAATTGTTTTATTTAATTTCAATAACACTCTATAAGATATTTTTTAGTCTTTTGGGGCTGCACTAGTGAAAAACACCATAACTTAATTAGCTTATAGATAGCAGGAATGCACTGCTCACAGTTCCAAAGATTGGGGAGTTCAAGATTAATAATATAAGCCAATCCATTGACCCTGAGGCTCATTCTTAGATACATAGATGATGTCCTCTGTGCCTTCACAAGGTGTGATTTGCTAGTCTGCTCCAAGGAGTCTCTCTCGCAAGGCTACCAATTTTAGTCAGGAGAGCAGAGCCCTTAAGATCCACTCACCACCCAAAGACTCCATCCCCCATTGGTGTTGCACAGAGGGAAGGAAACTGGCTTCAGTGAGGGAGGATTGGGAGATAGCATTTATGATATTTGAGATTAGTATTATTTCTTTTATCATATAATAGGAAACTTTGCTTAATGGTCTAGCTAAAGCTTTGCATCACACATGTATGATGCTTCCCTTTTGCAGTATCTAGGCACATCTCTTTACATCATGGTTCTCACCTTAAGATTTAGTAAAGACTAACGGGTTTAGAATCATTAGGTCATTTGTTTCTATTAGAGATGATAATATCATATAACTAGTGTTGTGCTCGATTGCTTTTCTTTTGCTCCTGTATGTCAATAATGAGGTTATTTATTCATTTTCCCCCTTCAAATGTCTTTATCTCTGAGAAAAGTTCCTGTTCTTGTTAGAATGAGGAGTGTAGCAACTGAAGCACATTTTCATGTTAGTGTTTATAGGTGATGTGTTCCTAAATTATTGTAAATTATAGTAGAACAGGAGGAATATTATACACATCAGTCTTATAAATAATGTGACATAAATAACAGCTGCATTTATTGCCAAAGCAATTATTTTCTTCCTAAGCAATCATTCATTATATTGGAAGGAACTGAAAATTTGCATACAGCATTGTCTCCTTACATAATTAGGGTGAGTCTCCTTTACTCTCCCGTCTTCATGTTTAATACCTGAAAATAATTAGTTTTTCTTTGAGCATTGTCAAGATCTACTGACACTTAAAAAGAAATCTTGCCTGCAGTCTATGGAAATTGTCAAATTAGGATATTATTCCTTTGGTGTATATTTTATGTTTGTTTCTCTCTCAAGAGAGAAAGGACAAGTGTAGAGGTGCATGTGTGGGGACATGGAAAGGATTGGAGCAAATTTGGTTGAGGTAAAGTCATGATCAGAATAAATTGTATAAGGAATACTTTCCAGTAAAATGTATAAAAAATAACAACTGTATAAAAGTTGTTAAAAAAAAACCACATGAGATCTTTGTTGTAGGATGCTCTCACTCTAGCACAAGACTGCATCACAAAGAAACCATTCTTCACTTGGATAGGCCCCTCTTCTATGCTTTAAGGCTGAACATACCATCCCACCATGGGGAGTCGGCACCAACAAGCTAGCTCATGTACCTGGATTATATTGTGGTCCTACTGCCATTGATCATGGTCCCATCCTATGGGAAGGGCATGCCCCATTACTTTAACTCATCTCTAAATTACTTATAATACTACAAATGCTGTATAACTAGCTATTGATTTTACTGTTTAGGAAACAATGCAAAGAAATGATGAATGTAATGTTTGGTCTGTATAAAAATTTTGTCTTTCCAGTATTTAGGTTGAATTTGAAAAGGTAGAATCTATGGAAACAAGACTGATGTGGTGTGCTTTGTTGTCAGAACCATAGGGTTGCTCTAAAAATGTCAAATGTTAGATCTCAAGTGCCCAGTACTGTGTTTTTCTCATTCATACATTTATACCATTATTTTATTCATTGAATGATTGTAGAAAACATACTGTGTGCTGGACCCTATGATGAACAGTGAGTACCAACAGTAAATATAACAGATACTAATATATCCTAACACATTTTCAAGAAAGTTTTTGTTTTGCACAGTTACTGATATCCAACTCAATGTTTTATAAAAAAAAATGGAAACATTAAAGGAAATAGCTTCATGATCAGGGACTATGGAGTTCTGATTTCTAAGTGTGGATCTGAGAAGGAAAGTCATCTGGACAGTAAGGGCAAAGGTGATCTCCATAAAGAAGGAACAAATTGTGTGATTCTTCAGACATAACTTTGTTTTTGAGGATCTAAAAGCAAGTCAGTGTGAATTACTTTTAGCCAGTAAATATGAGAAAGAGGTCATATGAAGTAATGGAAGTCAACAGAATATAAGAAAATTTCACAAAGTGAAACAACTTTCTTTGGGCCATCTTGTAATTTAGAATGACTATTTGAACAAAATCAAGTTAATGTCACTGTAGTATTATGAGTGCTTTATCCCACCCATTCAGTAAAATAGTATGGTAATGGTAATAAAAAATCAGTTATCAATCAGTAATGATAGTAGTTGCACTGATTTAGAGTTTTTAATTTGTCAAGTACTCGTTGGATCAGCTTAGTTGTTCTAAAGAACTTAATCCACACTGAAAACCTGAGACTGCTTCTGAGATTGTGTGTGTGTGTGTGTGTGTGTGTGTGTGTGTGTGTGTGTGTGTGTGTAAAATAAGTATATTCTCTGTTAAATCAGACTTTTAGTTTCTGTGACAAATACCTGTGCAATAGTTTAAGGGAACAGAGATTCATTTAGGTTCATGGTTTCTACAGTTTGAGTCCCTCATGGTTGGGAAGGAGTGACAGAGCAGAGAGGCTCACATTATTCTATACACTAATCAGTGAGTTAGAGACCTAGGACTAGGCATAACCTTCAAAACATCTATGCCTTCTAGCATGCCTTATTACCCTCTCCCCAGTAGTTTGACACCAAGAACATATCCCATGAGCTTTTGAGGGAGCATTTCATATTGCAAACGTCATCAAAGTTTTGAAGTTTGAGTCTTTTGTCTGAGGCACACAGACTCTAAGAAATTGCCTTCAGATTTAATTCAAAATTACAAGACACCTCAGAGTTTAGGCATTTCATCTTCTCAATAATAAAATTAACTATATAAAAATATTGTGAAGTAACTTCAAATTTACCAAAGCATTGCAAGAACAACTAAATTTCTTTTTCTGAGAATTAGTTGTCAGCATAATACCACTCCTGAAAACTGTGTAATATCTACAACAAATTTACCTTACATAACAACAATGTAGATATCGAACTCAGAAAATTATTACTGATATCCTTTTCCGTAAGCCAAAACTTAATGTTTTTATAGTAAATTGATCAGTTCAGGATCAAACATTTCATGTAGTTGTCATCTCTATTTAGTCTCTCATTCTTCATAATTCCCTACTCTTTGACATTTTAAATTTTTCATCATTTTATATTATAGGACAACCACATTATAGAATTTCATTGAATTTTATCAAAAGTTTCTTTATGTTTAGGTTGATATTATTACAAAACTTTTGGACTAATGTATATTAAAAACACTGCTGTGCACTTGTGAGTGATAGCTTGTTTCTATTTGTAGTAGTGAGAATTAAATTTGAAGCCTTTCGCATGCTAGTTAAACACCAGACCACTGATGTTATCCTCAGCTCCTTTTGTAGATTTGATTTTGAGATAAAATCTAACTGCATTGCCTAGGCCAACCTTGAACTTACTCTGCAGCCCGCATGGATCTTGGATTTGTAATCTTCTGTCTCATCTTCCACAATAGGTGGCACTGAAGTCAGGCATCATCAGGTCTGGCTTTTGTTAATGACTCTTAGTAGATAATACATAATTTATTACTCACAGTTTTAAAATAGTTGCCCTTATTATTTGATCCAATTTAATGCAAATGGTGTCTGTGAGATTTTTCTGTAGTGTTTGAGCTTTAACAGCTTATTACATATCGGGTCCAGTTACTGCTGTCTCAAATGAGTACTTTCAGAATTAGTTGATCTGTGACTTCCTATGCCTGGCTACTATTGCCACTTCTTCCTCTAGTTACAAGCATTGAGCATTATATTCCTCATTGTAGGTGTCCCTCATGCCTTGTACAGCATCTGTCCATCCTATATAGATGTCTACCCTACTCTCATTTGTTAGTTATTGGACAGAATTATAAAGAAACTGCCAAGATTTCAAGTGTATTACTCCCCATCTAACTACACTACTGCTTTATGCATTTCATTCTCATAATGAAGGGAAGTTTCATTTGTAATCATGTACAGGTCCTCTCCACTGGATTGTTCCTAAAGGTAAGAACTTTTTCTATTTTTTGTGTCCTCAGTGCTAATCAAATATATGGGTACCAATAAAGATGCTCACTGTATGTGTTATAGAAGGATGGAGGGCAGTGATACTGGACTATGACTAGATAAATGGATAAAAACATGAGAGAATGAGACAGAAGAATAATGGTGGTTTGAATGAGTATGTATTTGCATGTATAGTCCCCAATCGATAAACTGTTTGGAAGGGTTAAGAGGTATGTCCTTGTTGGAGATGTTTTGGTAAAGGTGGAATTTTTTGAGGCCTATGCCAGTCTCAGTGGTCTCTATCTCTGCCTACTGCCTTTGAATCAGTTTGTAGTTCTCAGCTACTTCTCCAGCACCACTGCTTGCCTGTGTGCTACCATGCTCTTCATCATGAAGACAAAGTATTAACTCTCTGAAAGTGTAAGCAAGCACTCTGTTAAAAAATAATTTCATCATTAAGAGGTACCTTTGTCATTGTGTCTCTTCAGAGAAACAGAATACTGTTTAAGGCCAGGTTACCGGGCAAGGTTTCAATACTTATTGAATATTTATGATGTTCCAAACAAATAACTGCATATTTTTTATGATTTGAGCACTGATACAGGTTGAAGTTACTATATTTCTGAAAAAAAAAAACAAAGCAAAACTAAGCAAAGAAAAGTAAATATAAACCAAATTTACAGGTTTGGGAATAGTAGTCCACGAGGTTGAAGAAATGAAAACATCTACCAAGACTCCACAACAATGACATTACTTGATAAATTCCAGTTTTGTTTACTTGGCATTTTACCAAAATCTTTTGTCAAACTTTCTTTCTGCTTTGATATTACAGATACTAGACTCTATCTACTTAACATATATGGAAATGTTAAAATGAAAAGTTTGACAAGTACTTCCACATACAATTAGGCTGAGGTAATTTGTGAGTTTGGTGATGAACAACCTTATCACTGTTCACTTTGCTCCATCATTTCTAATTTCAAGATCATTCCCAGTAACAAGACGCTGGTTGTATTGTACGGGTATTTCCTCAAATGTTTAGGAATGTCTGTACTTTGCCTAAAAGCCAACATAAGCAGATAAAAATAGATGTCTATGGCAAAATATGTGAATTTTCTTGATCCTTTTATTTTTTATTTTTATATATATTTATTATTTTTCTTATTTTACATATTGTTCCCAGTTCCCTCTCCCTCCTTTCTTCCCTTCATCCCTCTCTCCCTCCCTTCCATGCCCCCTGACACCCTCCTATCACACAGCCCCCACTCCACAGGGAAGGTGAGGCCTTCCAGATCATCAAAATCTGTCAAGTAATTTGGCATAGGTTCTAAGCCATCCCCTCTGCCTCTAGGCTAAGGGAGTAGCCCTCCAAGGGGAATGTGCTCCCAAAGTCCTTTCGTGCACCAGGGATGCATCCTGGTTCCACAGCCCAGGACTTTTGAGACTCAGGTTCAGGAGTTTTGAGTAGGTCCAATGCTGGTTTCCCAGCTATCAGTCTGGGTCCATGAGCTCTCCCTTGTTCAGGTCAGCTGTCTCTGTGGGTTTCTGTAGCCTGGTCATGACCCCTTTTCTTATCACTCTTCCCTCTCTGCAACTGGATTCCAGAAGTTTCGCTCAGTGTTTAGCTGTGGGTGTCTGCTTCTGTTTCCATCAGGTACTAGATTAGGGCTTTATGATTGTATATAAATTAGTTATCAATGTCATTATCAGGGAAGGACATTTCAGGTAGCCTCTCTACTATTGCTCAGATTGTTAGTTGGGGTCATTCTTGTAGTTCTCTGGACATTTCTCTAGAGTCACTTTTCTCTTCAAACCTATAATGGCTACCTCTATTGTGGTATCTCTTTCTTGCTCTCATCTTTTCATCCCCCTACTCAATCTTCCTGGTCCCATATGATCTCTTCTCCTCCTGTTCTCTTTTTCCTAACTCCTTCTCTACTTACTGCATTACCCCGTCATCTCAACATGATTGGGAGATCTTGTTCCTTTTCCCTTCTGTGAGGTAGCCTGAATCTCTTAGGTTCCTCCTTGTATCCTAGTCTGTCTGGCAATATGAATTATAGGCTGGTGATCCTTTGCTCTATGTCTAAAATCCATATATGATTGAGTACATATAATATTCCTCTTATTGTGACTGGGTTACCTCACTCAGTATGGTTTCTTCAAGTTCCATCTATTTGCCTGTGAATTTTAAGATTCCATTGTTTTTTTTTTCCCCTGAGTAGTATTCCATTGTATGAATGTATCACATATTCTTTATTCTTCAGTTGAGGGGCATCTAGGTTGCTTCCAGGTTTCTGCTATTACAAATAATGCTGTTATGAACATATTTGAACAGATAGATGTCTTTGTTATATGGATGTGGATCATTTGGGTATATGAGTAAGAGTGGAATTGCCAGGTCCTGTAGTAGACTATTTAAAAGTGGGGCACAGAACTCAATAGAGAATTCTCAATACAGGAATCCAAAATGGCTGAAATACCCTTAAGAAAGTTCTCAAGAACCTTAGCTATAAGGAAAATGCAAATCAATACGAATCTGAGGTACCATCTTACTCCTGTCAGAATGGCTAAAATTAGAAACACCAATGACAGTTTATGCTGGAGAGGATATGGAGAAGGGGGAACAGTCCTCCATTTTTGGTGAGAGTGCAAACTCTTACAGCCATTTTGGAGATCAGTATGGCAGTTGCTCAGAAAAATGGGATCCCTTTATTTATTATTGGATGACAAGCACACCAAAAAGCACCCCAATCTCCAAAATCCTAGCTTAATAGCCATTATCTTTCTTATTCTCTATCCACACTGTATTTTGTTCCACTAATCATGTGTATTTTGAAGATCATTTTTTGTGTAAATTATTAGGCTCTCAAAAAGAAAACAACCTAGTCTGTCACTTTTTTATTTATTTAATCAGCAAAGAAGCTCTTCAACATAGTCTTCTATTCTCTTCTTTTTTTCCCCCCAATGGTAAAAATTTGTTGGGAACAGTAAACAAAGAACATAAAAGAATCACAGTGGCATGAATGAAGTGTGCAGAGGTTGTTCAGAAGTTACTAAAATATAGATCTCTAGGAGCCAGTAATTTGAACCTTGGACACACCATCTCACTGGATTTGGCTAACCCACAGGATCATCTGATTTTGCATACTCATGAATGGTCCAGTTAATCTCAATCCAATTGAAACTCATATAGAATTTGAGACTGTGGTTAGTTTTCTGTCACTCTTGGAAGGTTCTGTTTCTCTGCTAGTAACTGATAAAGAAGAGAGTTTCTCAAAGTCAATCACTAAAAATAAAGAAGCTAAATCCATTTCACATACCTCTGGGAAGCAGATCTGCATTAACTAGTCAATGACTTCTCTGGCAATAATAAGGTGGAGGAGAATGCATAGCCACTGGTGATTACTGCAAGTGATATGATGAGGGAACAGAGACAATGAGGAAAAAGTAAAATGGGACCTGGGATTAAGGGATCTTCACTCAGCCATGTGCAGAACATTGAAAATTAATACGGTATTGTTTAGTGAGCAGCTGTCACTTTATTGTAATTTACAGAATGTTTTCATCTTCCGCTTCTCCTTCACTGAAGACAGATTAGAAACAGCTTCATTTCTGAGGGATGACACAGTTAATCCTATTTTGAGTTCTATTTGAAGAAAATGACATGTTAAGCTGGTTTTGCATTTATCAAATGAGCCATTGAGTTCAACGTCTACTGAGTAGCTATGGAAGGAAGGTTCTGTGCCACATAGTGGGGATATGAAGATGAGTTACAAATCATAATTTTTGTCATGGTATCAGATAATTTGAGTTATCTACAGCATTATAATTTTCAGCTTCTGTATACATCAGAGTAAATATATCAAGGCATATGCGGCCACGATTCAGAAGAAATGCCCTGAAGCATAAGTGCTGTGGCCTAGAGACAGGTAAAACAAATTTAGGGGAAGTATCTTCACACAAATATTGGACATTATATTAGTAGTTAGGTTTTTAGTATGCATTCAAAACATAAAGTCTAGGACAGAGGAGGTGGCTCAGTAGATAAGGCTCTTGTCATGCAGGCATGCAGATGAAGAACTGGGCTCCTGAGCACCTACAAAAATGTCATGCAGGTGTCTTGATCCACTCCCCCCTTCAGAATGCCAGAAACCAAGAAGTAAAGTCAAAGGATTCTTGGGCAAGCTGGCTAGGTAGACTAGCTGAATGGCAAGACAAAGGTTTAGTGATATGGATAGTAATAGTGAGAAGGCACTTAGTGTCAATTTCTGGAGTCTGAACTCATGCTCATGTACATTCACCCACACAAGTGTGCCTTCACACATGTGCGTCCTTACTTATGTAACCACATAAGTGTACCCCCTCCAAGAAATTAAAAAATCAAACACACAGGATATCTGTGTCTCCACAGAAGCACTCATTTAACTGTAATCACATATCTTACACTAAATTTATTTTTATGCATTTCAGTAAGAGTGTTATTATCACTCCCAACTTACAACAGGATATATTATTTTGTATGGGCAAGATACATATTTAAATAGTTTAATGAGACAACTGAGACTTATCCAGGCCCACAGAAAGCTGTTTAGCATGACATTAGTACCACAGTATCACAAGGCAGAAGTAAAGTTCATCAGAGTTGGTAAAGTTTGCTGCCACAGAGCCTATTGGCGAGTTTAAAAGAGCAGGATTTAGGCTACTATGAATAATGCTGCTATAACCACAGTTGAGCAAATGTCCTCATGATATGATTGTGTATCCTTTGGGTATATGCCCAAAAGTGGTATTACAGGGTCTTGATATAGATTGTTTTCCAAACTTCTGAAAAACGACCATATTGGTTTCCAAAGTGGGTGTAGAAGTTTGAACTTCCACCAGCAATGAAATAGGGTTCCCCTTACTCCATACTAGAGTTTTGGATCTTGGCCATCCTCGAATCAACCAAGTTGCTCCTCAACTTGGATGAGAAAAATGTGGTAGATTTACACAATGGAGTACTACTCGGCAGTTAAAAAACAATGATATCATGAAATTTGCAGGCAAATGGACAGAACTAGCAAAAGTCATCCTGAGTAAGGTATCCCAGACCCAGAAAGGCAAATATAATATGAAGTCATTCATAAGTTCATATTAGACATAAAGCAAAGGGCAATCAGCCTGCAGGCAACAACCCCAGAGAAGCTAGGTAATAAGAAGAGGATCTTAAGAGAAACTTACATAGATCTGCCTAGGAAGGAGAAAAAAAAACAAGATCTACTGAGTAAGTGGGGAGCATGGGTGTCGGGAACAAAGGTGGAAGGGGCATGGAGAAAATTGTATAGCTCAATATAAAAGAGAGAGAAAGCAGTAGAAGGACTGCCCAACTGACTCAATTCCCCTAATAGATCTTTTACCTACTGGCTGGCATCTATATTAATGTTAAAACATGCTGGAATTAAAAAAAAAAAAAGAAAACATTCTCTCTAAACTCCTGTAAGTTTCTTTTTTATTCTGCTTTTTTAATCTACTCACAATTATAAGTAAAACGTTGAAAATAAAATTGCAAATGTAACAACCTTTATTCTGGTAAATTATACCCTTTCCCTGTGCTGCTGGTCTCCCATGAGTGAGGCATATGCTAGATAATTTCGTGCACTCCCACTTCCTGGGGACTTCCCACCTGCTCAAAAGTCAGAGGTGGGTAAGCTTCTGCAGCTTCACTTTGACCCACTCCTTTTCATTTTTCCATCATCAAAAGAACTTGGTGTTGCTACTCAAGCCTCCCACACAGCAACAAGTTAGATACTGTTAGTCTCTACAGAAAAGAAAAATGCTTCAGAAGAGCATTTCTGTGGACATTTGAGGCTGGAATTTATTAGGTCATTTGCTTTATTTCAATTTTTTGTTAGCTGAGGAAATCAAGCTGTTAAGACAAATGGGAGAATTCAAATATGCCCCTATTCGGGCATAAAAAAAATATACCGGCAATACACGCAGATTCCCTACTTTTAAGATAATTTCAGGTTACTCACTTATCTCTTTGAGCTTAAACTTACCTGTCGAAATGTTTAAGATATTCCTTCAAACATTTATTCACTCCAGAAGTATGTATGGGAAATATAGTATGTTTCAGCTCAGATACTAGGGATAAAATAGTAAGAAAAAAGAAGTCCATCATGAAACTTAATATGCATTATGTTTACTCAAAAAGTTGAGCAATTATTAAAATACGAAAATAACCCATGAACAAATATCTAAAGCTTACTATAATTTACCCAGGCAAATGGGAGAGAGAAAAGAACTTTTGGAGTAGGAGACACAACATCAAAAGCACCTTGTGGTGAGAAAGATTGCAGATGTTTGGAAACAGAACAGTGTGAGTCAGAGTGTAGTTAAAGAATGCAACTCTGACAGTGCTTTGCAATTTCCACAGACATGTAAAACAGCCAAGGTCTGCATTTTAAATACAGATTATGGCTTTGTAGATTTGGAGTGGGACTCAAGACTGTGCTTCCTAAGTAACAACCATCATTTTGTTCCACAAACCACATTTCCCAGAGAAAAACAATGCATATCAGGCATATGAAAACAACGTCTTTGTCATTTTGCTACTTTTCATTCCTCCCTGTTTTGCTCCTTGTTCTCTGATGCCAATATTTTTTCAAAACATATATAGATAGAGAAGGAATTTTCATGCCTGCAAGCACCCATTTTCTGTCATGAGACAAGGTACAGGGAACAATGCTAGGACCTCATTCAAATAGGCTGAACCAATCTCTATGGCTTCAGAGAAATCATCATAATTTCAAGTCCAAAGACTACTGTATGAAGACATTCTTACTTGAACAAATGGTTATCATGATGCCTATACAAAGAAAAGGTCATTGTGAGAATATCAGAGATTTCGAGTTCTATCTCTCCAGGATATCAAAGCAGTAATTGGTAGGCATCATTTAAGATTTATTAATGCTAAAACAAATACCAGAAAGAGATACTGTTTTGTTTATATATGTACTAATATGGGCAATTATTAATTATTTGGAAAAGGAAGAGAGGAAATGATGAATTAAATACTACTAGCAATGACTCCTCTAAGGGTATGTTGAGTGTAGGTAAGGAGAATCCCAGTCTCAGACTCTGTTATGCAATAGGAATCTCCTACTGACTGTCAGAACAGTCAGTAAAGGCCAGCAGCATTGCACACACTTCTCTTTGCAAATTGTTCTAGTATGCAGTAAATTACTGTGGGGCAGGCAATTCTTCAGTTAGCAGGAGAAATGCAGTTGGAAAGAAAGAAACTAACTGGAAGTGTTATCTCAAAGCAGTTCTGATCCATCCAACTAAAAAAAACAACTTCATGTTAAAAAAAAAAAAACAGTGCAATCCTGCATTATAGTCATGGGATCTTGCCCATATCATTGCTTTATCTCTTATATAGTTTAAGGTTGTACCATCATAATAACTTAATAATAACTTCAACAAATCTACATTCTTCTTGCTGTAGTCAGATATCCACCCTGCCCAATCATGTTGCACTGACTATGCCCAATGGGGGGTGTGGGGACAGGTGCACATGTGACTGCTGGGGGCTACGTCTGGGGTCGCTGACCCCAGCTCGATTTCTTACTTCCTGGGCTGAGACAGAGAGTGCATTCTTGGAAAAGGAACTTGCATCGGTCATCTGTTTCTGATGTAAGTGATTTCTCCCTGAATAAACATCTAGATTCTTATTTCACATGTAACAACTTGCAAAGTCAACAATAGTTGCAAGAAATGCAACAAAAAATTTTGAATGATGGAAAAACTACGATGAGAAAGATCATAGGAAGATCAATCTCGGGACCGGCTATGTGAATTTGAAGTCTTCACAGAAGCAAAAGAATTTCATTCAAGCCTTGAAGGATTAGTGAGAGCACAGAGCCATTTGCAATTTTCTTACTTGCGCTCCAAGAATGTACAGCTCAGACACGAAAGTGGATACAGGCTGAGTATCTGTCGGTAACTTCCCATAGGAGTCAGGACTGGGGGCAAGGTATGATGAGAAGGAGGTAGCCTGGTTGCATAGACAGAGAGATACCAGAAAAAAATGTTTTATTGTTTGTTTGTTTGTTTATTTATTTATACATTTATTTATTTTGCTCTTCAGTTTCCCAACATGTTGCATTGACATGCTAACAATTGTTTTTCTCAGTTAGTGATCATGATTAGGACAGCTTCAGAAGGTAGAGGAAGAACATGGCAGGTTATTAGTCCCAGACAAAGTTTGAGTGTATCTCTTACTCATGCTGAAAACAGAATGGGATACATATTAGCTATAAATAAAGGTTGGCAAAATTTCCTGGAGGGAAAAGATTGGAAAAAAAGTAGAATCACTTCTAGACTTTTGATAAAATGTTGGGAATTGATAACAAAGATTTTTAACAGAGTTATGAATGAAAACTTTTTTATGCTGGAGAGATTGCTCAGTTGTTAAAGGTATTAACTACTTTGCCCAGGCAACCCAGATTCAATCAATTCTCAGTACAGACATGGTGGCCACAACAATTTATAGGTCCAATTTCCAGGGAAATCAGAGCCTTTTTCTGGCCTCTGTGACCACCAGCCAGACACACACACACATGCACAGCTATAGATTGAGGGAAAACACCTATACATATAAAGATAATTTTTAAAATTTACACAAAGAAAACACAAACACATTTTTATTAATAATTTTCATTAAAATAATTGCTTAGAATTTAAAAAATAGGCAGCATGGTAGTGGTTTTGATTAAATGCCCTGTTAGATTCTCTAACTCTTCTTGATCATTACAGTCACATTCAACTCAACTGAAAAACTAATGTTTTCTCAAGATATAAGTGAGGAAGGCTTTGCCTAAAAAGTATGATGGCTAGACAATGGGACTGTTTCTGATGTCTAGCAGCAAAAAGAAAAACAATGTGCTGTGTAGACAACTCACATAATTAAATCTTTTTTAAACTCAGATCTTATGCTTTGCAGAACAGAGGAAAGGAAGAGTGAAGATGACATTTGTCTCTGAGGTTTATTTTTTATCTAGTTTTATAAAGGGTCCATATTGCTTTGATTTTTTTAATCGAGGGCATCATAGCACATAGTCATCCTAATTGTTCAAATAGCATTAGCCACAGGCTTTTTCTTTGTTATTCATGCCTGGTATACGATTTGTTGTTTATCAGGTATTTGGAAAATGCTTTTGACATTTACATTAATTTGACTTGTTACATATGTGATATCTATCAGTATAATACCTGGATATGTGCAAATTTGTGTCTATTTACTCACAAATATAAACATCTAGTAAATATATCTAGTAAATATCTAGTAAATAGTCACAATAATAAATGTTGTGACTTTGTAATGACATGAAATAGAAAGTGTCTAGAAAACTGATTATCTAACACTTGTGTCTTCCAGGGATCATTCCTATTAAGAGATTACAGTTTTAGTCCCTCTGAATTTAAAATGTCATTAATTCAAATGCTAATTTAATCAATACTATATTAAATGAACTATAAAAAGTAAATTAATACCTGGTAAGCAGATTCATTGCACTATAAGCTTTCAGAATGTGCCCAATGTCAGCAGATTTCTCTGAGAAATGAGTACTGTTTATTCCAAAGAGAACTCACATAATCCTAGGCTGACTTTTTCTCATTTCTAGTTCTTTGATTTACTGTGGAATCCAAGGTAGGTATTAATATTATAGTTTTGGTTTGTCTACATACCATTTTTATCATTTTATCATTTTTAAACACCTGTGGCTAAGTGTAGACAGAATGGAATTTAGCATAAGCAGATGTCTTTTAATACGAATGTTTTCAGTAAATAGACTGCTTTGTCTTCAAGGAACATTTTAGTTATTTAAAAAAGTTGGAAATATATTTTTAGTGCATTTGTATAGACACATAAAATTTCACATGGAGATTTGTATACCTATAGTCACTTACAAAATCACACATAAGCATTAATATACAAATTAATATAGAATACATATGAACATAGAGGTACATTGATGTCTACAAGGTACATATACTAAATTACTTAGAACCAGTCACATGCTTTTACCTCAATATTTTATACTTAGGTACACAAATATATAACAGGCATGCTGTCATGTGACTTTTCTATGAAGCTATAAACAGATATCTATCTATTCACCACATACAGGGCAAAAATGACAGGCCAAAGAAATGGTTGTACCTAAGAATAGCATACTGAACTGAAGAGTTTATTGATATTACTATTGAACAGGAGTGAGGGACTCTTTCAAAGAATATGCATTAAATAAAACTGGAAACTAAGGACAGAATTATTAAATATGAACAAAGATCACAATATATTTGGATGAAATAGTCTTTATGAAGCCTTTTACTGTGCAGCTAACACTGGATCATTTAACCCTTTCATAGGACCATAAGCAATATATGATGATGATATATGGCCCACCTTGACCAGGGAGAGTGTTGAGATGAGATAATCACAAACTCTCAAAAATATTAGCAGAAAGAAAATATTGTTATCACATATAAAAATCATCACAAATTGTCACAGGTATCCTATGGTTGCCTGTTCTGTTAGGTTTACTTCTATCAAGGCCTACTCTTACATGTGTCATAGAAGAGGTTATTGGTTACTTCCTTAAATTTTGATCTTACCAGGTAAACCCATCAGTCCGGCAGTCTTTATGTATGCATGTATGTATGTATTTATTTTTTCATACTAATTCCAGTTCCTCCCTCCCTTTCTCCAGCTCCCCTAAATTCTTCTCACCCCAGCCCTCCTTTTTGCTCCTCAGTGAGGTTAAGGCATCCCATAAGGAGTCATTGAAGTCTGTCTGTCTGAGACAAGACCAAGGCACTCTTCCCTGTGCTTCAGCATAGCAAAATACTTCTCCATAAGAAATGGGTTCCAAATGTCCAATTCCTGCACAGAGATAGATCCTTGTCCCACTGCTGATGTCCCCCACAAACTGCCCAAGTCATTCACTGCCACCAACATTCAAGAGGCCTGGTTCAGTCTTATGTAGGTTCCGCAGCTATCAGTCCAGAGTCAGTAAGAGCTCCCAATAGCTTGGGTCAACTGTTTCTGTGGGTTTTCCTATCCTGGTCTTGATCCCCTTGCTTGTATTATTGATCCACTTGAACTGGACTCTGAGAGCTTGGCCCACTGGTTAGTTGCAGATCTTTGCAACTGCTTCTATCAGTTGCTGGATGGAGGTTCTATGATGACAATTATGGTAGACCTAAATCTGATTATAGGGGAAGGCCAGTTTAGGCACCCTCTCCACTATTGATTAGAGTTTTATCTGGCATCATCCTTATGTATTCCTGGGAATTTCCCTAGTGCCAGGTGTCTGGCTGATCACATAATGTCTCTCTCTATCAAGATAATTCTTTCCTCGTTCTCGTCTCTGTCTTTCCCCTTTGGCAATCTACTAAGGGTTTTAAATCTATGTACCAGAAAGCTATAGGTACAAGAGACTCTCTTCATAAAAGAGGCAGCATCTTTCTAGTCAGTCACTTGCAAAATGCTCCAGGTAGCTGTGCACCCATTGTAGAATGGCCACCACCATTCCCTTAGCTAAACATACTTTGAGTCATATGCTTTCAACGACCTTGATCACACAGGGCATAGAGTATAGCAACTATGGTGCGGTGAAGAATGGAGTTAGGTTGGTCTAGACTAGATGTGGCTCCCAAAGATCAGAGATGGATGCTGAGAATCTGTTTTGAAGGCTTGAAGGCTTTGAGAGGTTGGACCACTGCTTAACTAATTTCCATCTTCCAGTTATTCACCCATTCCATGAAATACAAATTTAGAAATTAAACGAAATACATAAGTTGTCCATTGCTAATTGACATTATACCTGCTGATAAGAAACTTAAGAAATGAAGTCTTTATGTTGGCTTCTGATTCAAACATGGTCCCAAGTGTGGAACCATGAACAGGAAGATGAGGGAGCTGTTTATTTCACATCTGCAGTCAGGAAAAAGAGAACACGCAGGAAGTAGACCTGGGCTAAAAACCTCAAGGGCCTCCTACCCACTTCTACCACTTGAGGCTGCACAGCCTAAATATGTCATAATATTTCCAAATACCACCCTCAAGTGGGGACACAAATTCATGAGCCTATAGGGATATTTTGCATTCCAAAAACATTTTCTTAATCTAAGACAACTGATCACACATGTATGAGTTCAGTCTTTAGTCAGAAAGACAAATACAGATATTTGTAGGAGCAGTAAAAATCTGTATTTAATATGGTGCTAACATAGCACAGGGGATGATTTAAGTCTGATGTAATGAAAGAACAGTGCCTAGATGAATGTGAACTTGAGCTAGCTGGTGAATATGAGCTAGCATTTTCTGAACTGATGAATGTAGAAGTTGTTTTCCTGGCATAGAAAGGCCATGTTCAAAGATTCAAAAGTGTGGAAGGTTATGGCACATCTAAAAAGCTGTAATTATGTTCTAGAGTGTGTGCTTCCATATGGACTCTGGGAAATATACAATACAGAAGAAAGTGGTATTCAGAGTAACAGGGAGTTGAGTTGTAACAGAACTTAAACTTCCATTGGAATTCTAGCACTGTAGATACTGGACAATATTTAAAACTTATGAATAAACAGACTCAGAAAAGATTTTTATTGTAGAATAGTAACAAGTTCCTGGTAAGTTATGTATCAATCTCAGGAAGCCAAGCAATCTTGGTTGATATTAATTAATGTAAAATATTCAGAGGTCTTTTTAAATATATTTTTAATTTAAATTAGAAATAAGCTTGTTTTATACATCAATCCCAGTTCCTGCACCCTCCTGTGCTCCCCTGTTCCCCCCACCACCCTCCACCCCATTCCCTTTCTGCTCCCTCCCAGGGAGGGTGAGGCTTTTCATGGGGAGTCTTCAAAGTCTGTCATATCATTTGGAGCATTGCCCAGGTATTCCTTCTTGTGGTTGGGCTGAGGGAGTATCCCTCTATATGGAATGGGCTCCCAAATACTAGGGATAAATACTGATCCACTACCAGAGGCCCCATAGACTGCCTAGACCTCCCAACTAACAGCACATTCAGGAATCTGGGTTGGTCCTATGTTGGTTTCCCAGCTATAAGACTGGAGTCCATTAACTCTCCCTTATTCAAGTCAGCAGTTTCTATGGGTTTCTCCAGACTGATCTTGACCCCCCCCCACCTTGCTCATCACCCTTCCATGTCTGCAACTGGATTCCAAGAGTTTGGCTCAGTGTTTACTTCTGAGTATCTGCTTCTGCTTCCATCAGCTACCGGATGAAGGCTCTATGTCAGTGTTTAAGGTATTCATCAATCTCATTATAGTTAAAAGGCATTTAAGGAAGCCTCTCCACTATTGCTTAGTTTCTTTATTTGGGTGATTCTTGTGGGTCCCTGAACATTTCCCTAGTTTTAGATTTCTCTTTAAACCTATAATGAATCCCTCTATTAATGTATCTCTTTCCTTGCTCGCCTCTGTTCTTCCACGACTTGAACTTCCTGATCCCTCATGTTCTCTTCCCCCTTCCCTTTCTCTCTTCCTCTTTTTTCTCCCTCCATCCACCCTCCCCCAGGTATTTATATTTGTATTTTTTAATCAAAGAAATCCAGCTTGTTGAAGCTGAAGAGTCTTTGTCTTAAAATACTGAATCTCTTCATTAGCAGAAACCAAGTTTCACATTCCTTTCACTCTAAAAAAAAAAATTGTCCTGTTTTTCAATGGATTTCTTGAAATACAGTATGAACTGGCTATAAGAATTTTCAAAGATTAATAATGACTGAGTTGGACAAATTTTTTATCATTGTGCAGTCTTTGCTGTGGCTATGATTTAGGCACTGGTGCTGCTGTAGGTAGAGGGATTTCTGGGTATGACATCAAAGTTATATTTTGGGACCTTAAAGCTGAGCAGGATTTTCTTAGTCTTTGTTTATTTTGGGAAGTAGTTTAATCTAATCTTTATATATTCTAAGGAAATGTCAATTTTAGCTTCAGCTCAAACACTGTATAATCACAGCACTCTGATGTAAACTCCAGAGATGAACTTGAGCAAACTTAATACATTTCATTTTGTAATGTAATAAGCAAGTTTAAATCCGCCTGCTTGAGGAAATGACCAAGCATGCGAGGGCAATTTAAAGCCTAATGATCATATTCGCTGGTGCTGATGGTGATGGTGATGCCTCTGCCTAAAGTGGCTCCAGCAAAGACAGCAAGGCAATCGATTCTGAAGAAAAAAAAATTAAAAGAAGAACTGTTTTAGGAAATTCCCTCCTTATTTCTTAAAATGTGAAAGAATTAGTTTTTAGTGTATGTATGTTAGTCTTCCAGATTGGAATTAGTCCAGATCTCAAATTAGTGAAGACAAAGTTTCTAATTCCCAGCCTGTGCTGTGCTGACTGTGGCTGCTCAAAGAGAATTCTGTCTTCTACCTTTTCTACCCAGCAGCTTGATAAGCCAGCAACTTAAATTTATGGGGAAAATAGACTGGTAAAGAATCCAGCCAGATTTTGTTTCTTCATATGTTAGAACAAAGTGACCCCATTACTCCTCACACTGTTTCTTCATCACATAAAAGGAAGTGCGAGAAGACTCCATGCCTCACAGAGAATGTTCTGATTATTAAATAAGATAGTATGTGCAGAACAGTGAACTCAGAGACTGCATTGCACTTCATCGTTTCAAATGTCAGTTATTACCAAAAAATCATTCCTACATTTTTGAACAAATGGCTGGTGAACCCATACTAAGAATGACTGATTTGCAGGCCTAGATCCATAGAGCTTGTCAGCAGTGTGGGTGACAATAGTGAGGTTGTTGATGGATGCACAGTGTAGCATGCAGGTTTTGCCTGAGAACTTGACATGTAAGCAATGAGGATCCTTAGGAGGAAGAAGAAATAAGCATAAGAATTGACTCATTGATTTGATTTTTGTTTTGGGAGTAGAATTGCAACCTATGTTAAATGCTTACTAATTCATGTATTCACCTTTGAAAGTCTGAAGATTAGTTAGAAAGCAGTAGCCAGGAAAGGTAGACTCAAATATTTTATATCACAAGAAGTCATCTGGTCCAGTAGAAAGAGTACTTCTTTCCATTCCTATACCAACTTTCTTACTTGCTTTAGAAACCTAAAAAATAACAGCAACAAACAAAAAACTGCAGGCAGTTGCAACTCTGATACTCTACTTTTGGAGCTATAACATGTGTCAAATGATGTGTTTTTGGGAAAATGAGCAGAACATTTGCATAGTATTTGAATTCATAAAGTAATAGTTTATGCAAGAGTATAGTTTATCATTAGATTTCTCTGTTATTTTCTGCTGAATTAGCAAGGTGATGTTTAAATCACTCTATTTGCTTTGGCAGTGCAATGGATGAGTCTGAGTTCCTGTTCTGCTTTCAGACACTGTGAAGTGTCCCTTCTGTAAGGTCTCCATAATCCATCCACTTACTTTCTAGATTCTGTCATCCTATCTTGAAATAGTTGTTTCTATTATACAGCTTTTGGTTTTTGTATAGTTATTCCAATGGGTTTTTGTTTCACCAGTTTGCAAGCTTTTAGTACCAAGGGGATACTTACTTGTGTTTCTGTGGCATCTGGCTTGTTGTCTGCCAAATGGGGCACTTAATAATGCCTACTAAGTGCAATGCTAGTAGTACTTTCATATCAGTGCTGTTAATGCCAGAGGGATAAGGCTTCTCTATATTTGGGCATGTTACTATTAGAGAGAAAATATGAAATCTATGAAATAATTTTTATAATGCTTTATGGAAAGCAGGAACAAAACTTCCTAGCATACCAACTATATGCCAGAAATAATACCATATGCTATGTGGGTTATATTAGTTCCTCACAAGGGTTGCTAGATATTTCTGGCTTCTTTTTCTTTTCTTTTTTTAAATATAATTTTTATTAATTATATAATTTAAAGATTTTACATGACCCTCCATTTCTCCCTCCCTCCCTCACCCCCTTCCTCTTATCCTCCTTCTCCTGTGACATGCACCCTGACAACCCTCCTCTCCTATCCCTCCTCCCCCATTCTACATGTAGGGCTACACTATCCAGGTGGGGTCATGCAAATCTGTCAAGCCATTTGAAGTAGGGACTAGGAATTCTTTCCTGTCTCTAGGTTAAGGGAGTATCCCTCCATGGGGAATGTGTCCCCAAGGTCCTTTTGTGTACCATGAATACATACTGGTTCTACTGTCTGAGGTCACTTAGACTGATCAGTCCTTCTAGCTGAGACCCATATTCAGGGAGTATGAGTCAGTCCCATGCTGGATTCCCAGCTATCAGTCTGGGGGTGCTCATTAGCTACTCCTTGTTCAGGTCTGCTGTCTTTGTGAGTTTCTGCAACCTGGTCTTGTCCTCTCACTCTGCATCTGGATTCTAGTTCGACTCAGTGTTTAGTTATGGGTGTTTGCTTCTGTTTCCAACAGGTACTAGATGAGGGCTCCATGATGGTGGATAGTTTAGTTGATGATCTCACTATCAGGTAAAGGCATTTATGGTAGCCTTTCCACGATTACTCAAATTGTTAACTGGAGTCAGTCTTGTAGGTCTCTAGACCTTTCTTTAGGTTCAATTTTCTCTTCAAACCAATAATGGCTCCCTCTTTTATGTCCTACCCCCCTCTTCTGTCTTCTATTCCTCCCCTGACTCAATCTTCCTAGTCGCATGTGCTTTCATCTCCTCCCCTTCTCTTTCTCCTAGTTCTTTCCCCATTCACTGCCCCCCCACTTCCCATGTGCCCTGGGGGACTTGTCCCTTCCCCCTTTTGTGAGGGACCATGTATGAATCTCTTAGAATACACCTTGTATCCTAGTCTCTCTGGCGGTGTGAATTATAGGCTGGTGATCCTTTGCTCTAGGTCTAAAATCCACATATGAGTGAGTACATACCATGTTCTTCTTTTTGTGATTGGGTTACCTCATTCAGGATGGTTTCTTCAAGTTCTATCCACTTGCCTACAAAATTCAAGATTCCATTATTTTTTGTGCAGACTAGTATTCCATTGTGTAGATGTGCCACATCTTTTTTATCCATTCTTCAGTTGAGGGTCATCTAGGTTGTTTCCAGGTTCTTGCTATTACAAATAATGCTGCTATGAACATAGTTGAGCACATGTCTTTGTTGCATGGATGTGGATCATTTGGGTATATACCTAAGAGGGGAATTTCTGGGTCCTGTGGTAAGCTAATACCCATTTTCCTGAGGAACCGCCATACTGATCTCCAAAATGGCTGTACAAGTTTGTGCTCCCACCAGCAGTGGAGGAGTGTTCCCCTTTCTCCACATCCTCTCCAGCATAAGTTGTCATTGGTGTTTCTAATTTTACTGGGTCTTTTTTTCTTTTAAATTTCTTTCATAATTTTTTTTTAAATTTGAAATAATTGTTTTTGCATTTCAATCCCAGTTCCCATACCTTTCCCTCCTCACCTGTTCTGCCAACCAACCCCCATCCCATCCTCTTTCTGTTCCCCAGGGAGGGTGAGGCCTTCCATGAGTGATGGGAGATGTTATTCTGTATATATGTTTCTCATACTGGTTAATAAAGCCCTGTGGCCAATAGGAAACAAGATAGGCGGGAGACCAGGACGAGGAAAGAGGAAGTAGTAGGGAAGAGTCGAGATGTAGCCCAGGGAAGAAGCAGGACGCCTGCCGCGGCTCCCCGATAAGATGACCACTTGGAAATACTTAGATAAATAGAAATGGGTTAATAATTAAGGCAGAGCTAGCCCATAAACAATAATGGTAACTGGCCAAAAGGATTGTATCAAATACAGTCTCAGAGTGTTATTTGGGGCTGGCGGACTGGTGGAAACATACATGCTACAGATTGGCGCCAAACCTGCCCTAACAAATGTGGCTATAAGAACTTTCACTTAAAACTTGATAAAAGCTAAACAAAGGGATTTTAGAAACAAGGGAACAGAGACTAGCAAGACTTCTTGGTAGCAGCATTTTCTCAGCTAGATTTGTTTTGCTGTAAACAGAGATTTGTGAGGCTCCTTTAAGGGAGGTTTCCAAAATTAGCATAAGCGGCAAAAAACCGCCTTGCTTTTAAAGAGCTCTGCTAACAATTCATTGGTGTGTACGAGAGCTACAATGTAGGTTCACACTGTGTTTTAAAAAATACGCTGGCTTAGGAGAGAAAAAGAAACAGGATACAATAGTTTAAAAAGAAAAAAGAAAGTAAAATGAATGGGTGTGGTGGCGCAAGCCATTAATCCCAGCACTCAGGAGGCAGATGCAAACAGATTTCTGTGATTTCAAAGTAAACCTGGTATGCAGTGAATTCGAGGACAGATAAAAATTACACAGAGAAACCCTGTCTCAATATATGTAAAAATAGAAGTAGAATAAATAGAATAATAAAAAAGCCATGTAAAGATGGAAAGCACAGAAAAATTTTGGATACTATACGCGATTCTGTTGTCTTTAAATTATTTGATTGCTGAGAAAATAACTACTGATAAAAGAAATGCTGCTGGATTAATTCAATTTATATATTTTAAAAATGCTTTGACTCCAAAATTTAAGCCTAAGGACAAGTTACTGGTGAAAAGGATTTCTATTTTTGTTTCCACAGAAAATGAAAAGCTGTGGATTTCTTCCAGATTTATGTGGTTTGATCAAGCCAGACCCCCTGAAACAGTGCCCCAGATGATCCAACATTCAAAGCAGTTGAGACAAAGCCTTGCAGACTACTGCCAAGATTTCTGCATCTTCTTTGGACCCCCATGACAGCGCCCTCTACCAGCAGGAAGTAGTTTGGAAAGAACGACACCCAAATTCCCAAATATTGTTTATAAATGTTTTCATTTAAATGGACTTGGTTATAAATGGCTATAACCACAAACAATCTTTTTAAAGGTAAAAAGGAAATTATGGTATAGATATGAATACTTTGCTTTGGAATGGATTTTCTTTTATTGATACAATTTAAGGTCAATTTTGTAAAATGTATATTTCTCGTCTTGTTTAGGTATTGTGTTTATATAGCTCATTGGGAAATGTAATGTATAATTTAGTACAGATTATAGAGAGTTTCCTATGATAGTCAAAACTTGGAGTTAAGTTAGTTAGGATTTCTAGATATGCAGAGATGTATTTGAGATGAATAGGCATTCTTCAAACCTTTCAAAGACCTACAGAATATGGCATTTAAAATGGTTTAGGGTTTTTCTTGACAGGGAGGCACAACTGCTCCTGGTAACACCACCTGCATTAAAAAGGAAGATGGACATTGAAGAAATTTGATATGAAGTTTGCTTCTAATATGGCAAGACTAGGCATTTGGGCAAGGTACTGCTCTTTTGGACTGTTTGACTTTATGTTGTAGAAACTGGACATGCAGGACCCACAAAAAGATGACTGCTGATGCAAGATGGACATTGCTACAGGGTTCCTGCTTCATGGAAGAGGCTGCTGGACAGCCAGACAGTCGACAGGACACAGAGAAAAATGACTAACAAACTGCCATTACAGGTGGGCAGTTTAAAGTTTCCTGCTTTGTTGAGGAGTCTAGACACACACTATGGCCTATGGGCTGAAGATGGAACATTACAGAAGAACTTCGGGTGACTGACCAGGCAATGAGTGTTCTCTGTCATTTCTAGAGTTTATATGTTATCCTTCTGTGGTCTTTGATGGAGTTGAAGACAGGTAGTTATGATTATAATTTTCCTTAGTAAGGATTAAAGATAACTTACATATAGGGCTTTAGACTCACAAAGATAGGATAAAGGATATTTTCTTAAAGTCTTACAAAATGTTAATGAACTAAATATTGTTTACTGTGATTCTTATTTGATAACTGTTGTATGGTACATTTTGCTATGTTAAGGTTAAACCCCTTCACTTTAGACAGAAAAGAGGAGATGATGGGAGATGTTATTCTGTATATATGTTTCTCATCCTGGTTAATAAAGCCCTGTGGCCAATAGGAAACAAGATAGGTGGGGCTAGGAGACCAGGAGGTGGAAAGAGGAAGTAGTAGGGAGGGGTCGAGATGTAGCCCAGGGAGGAACGAAGACGCCTGCTGTGGCTCCCCGATAAGATGACCACGTGGAAATACTTAGATAAGTAGAACTGGGTTAATAATTAAGACAGAGATAGCCCATAAACAATAATGGTAACTGGCCAACAGGATTGTATCAAATACAGAGTCTCAGAGTGTTATTTGGGGCTGGTGAGGCTATGTGCCCAGACTGGCGGGCTGGCGGGCTGGTGGAAACATATGCTACACATGAGGAGTCTTCAAAGTTTGTCTTATCATTTGGAGCTTTTCACTAAAAAGGGTAGCAAAGATTCTTCCTGCACTTAATGGCTTTCCACTGCCCCCTTGCCCATACTTCTGTCACCAGTATAGACAGTTAGATCCTAAATCCAACTACTTCCTGATCTTATTTATCCCTCCTATTTTTGCTTAGCAGCTGTTCATTTTATCATTAGAAAAAGAAAGTCCATTTTGGACTTCTCAGCATTCTGTCACTGCATTGTCCTCCATTATGCTCTGGGATGAGGTCTTGCAGCATCATAACTATGCTGGCACCAAGTAGTGGTGAGGACAGTCATGTCACTACTTTCCAGATAAGTTTGATTAGCCCTGGGCAGCTGAGCATATGTTTAAATCTCTTGACCAAGAGCACTTGGATTTCCTTATGGCCCTATTTCAGTCTATAGCTAAATGGACATGAAATCAATATGTACTTGTGGAAAGCTGGCACCTATGAGATACATTCTAAATAATGCAGCATATTGTAACAATCGGATGGTGCATAATTCCCTCCATCTGAAACAAAATTGATTTTTGTCTTCTAACAATTATCCCTGCTCTGCAGAGGGATCTATTTTCATTTAAAATTTCAAACTTCTCAGCCATGCACCATAAACAAACACTAACTGATTTCATAATATTCTGAAGATTGTCCACTCTCAGTAGCAAAGACGTGCCACTAAGAATGCTAAAGGCTAAGAAGTAATAAACCATCAAAAGCTCCACTGTAAATGTTCTGAAAAATCCCCTTTTTTCCACGGCTCAGCAGGATGCATCTCTGCTTACACTTTCAGACTAAGATCCAAAAAGTTGCCTTTGGCCTTAGCTGACCCCTTTTCTCCACATTAGAAAGAGCACAAAGAAACAGAGAAGATAAAATAAAAGAACCAAATGGCTTCTTGCTTTTTACCAGTCCAATGTAGGTTGAAAAGAGAAAACAGAACCAGAAAATTTCATTTTAAGCAAACCCTTCTTATTAACAGGCACACAGATCTCCTGGTGATCTTGAGTTGCTACTTCAGTGGATCTGGGATGAGGCATTTGTAATGTACTCCTGGATAGCACTGATCTTGCTCACCCAGTACCACATTCTGAGCACTTAGCTAGGCAGCCTTGTGAAATTCCATGTTTCTAATATTTGCAAATCTTATTTATTTACTCAAAATTTAAGTACAGCTGAGATATGAGTTTGTAATTAAAGTGCCAAATCACTTTCAGTTAGCCTTAGAACACAGAGTTTATCCAGGTAGACCTAAGGTAACAACAGCAGAACTTTCAAAAAGGCAGAAGAATGCAAAAATACTGGTAATAATGAAAATTAAAAGAACAACAACAAAAACCCAAACAAGATTACTGGATACACTGTTGCTATTTTGGGCATAGAAGGGGTATATATGTGACAAAATATTTCACCTTAAAGACTAGAGGAGGCTTTCCCAAGCCAACAGGGCCCTGAAACCTAATATACTTCCACAGACATGGATTTTGTCCAAAGCCTGACTGCATTTGCAAGGGAGTCCATCCTCATGGTCCCCAAGAGAGAACAGAGCCTATTGACAGCCTCTAAGTGAAACATATCTCAGCCACATTATGCCCAGTCTATTGGCCTGTAGGAACTGTGAGATTAAAAGTGGATGCAGCTTTAAGCTCCCAAGTTTTTGATGATTTGTGATGTAAGAGCAGACAGCTAAGATGACAATGAAGGTTGCTATTCAATAGAAGCAACTAGAGCCATGCTATTTATGGGTGGGGAAATCAGCACTTTGGATTATTATCCTTCAGTATCTGAAGATTTAGTAATTTTTGAGAATGACAATACTTTACGTTTGAAAGTACACACATAGCTATCATCTGTCTTTCTGATAGCCACTGCCTTATTTGTTATATAGTAGGGGGAAATAAACTGTGTATCTTGAAACTTTGTGCCTAAGTGACCTTAACCTAAATAAATTAATTATAACATAGGTTTTCTAACTAGCTGCTAACATAGCTTAAGATTAACAGGAAATAAGTAAAAAAAAATCCTGTGAACTTTGAAATGGTAGATACACATTCAGAATCAAATGCATTAGATACTTACATTATTCCTCAATGAGATCTTTCAAGGACATAAAAATGTTCTTGAGGTGTTAAACTGCCATAACATATTGTTCAAAAATCTAATCATTCCAAGTGAAAGAGATGAAAGTAAATGTAAATGCTTTGAAAATCCCTCACTGTCAACCACTGTTTTTATTGGAGACAGTAATTTCCTAGCAGAGTTGCAGGAATATGTATCACTTGCCTCACATCTTTTTGTGAGAGCTATAAAATAAAAGCTGTATTTTATTGGATTAATTGAAAAAACTCATCCATTCCAACTTTCTATTTTGCTGTCAAATGCACTTAGGTAGATTGTAAATAATTCAGGTTTTATTTGCAAACAATTTTTTTTTTACTGAACAGAATGAAAATTGCTTATGGGATGTGGGGGAGTTAGACAAAAATATAATGTTAAAATTGTACTCAGGGATAGTGGAAGAGTTATCTAGTATTTAAAAATTTCCACATGCATGTTGCCAAATCATTATTTTATGGCAACCTTTCCCCTGCATTTAGTGTGTGTTAACTTTCTGCAGGGAGCAGATGTGGCCACACACATTCTGTTTGGCAGCAGGCAGATGCCAGCTCCAGAAATGAAGACTCAGTTCCAAGGGCAACATCTGGATCTCTGACTTGGACATGTTCCTGTTTGTGCTTGTGGCTATACAATGCCCCCTGGAGACATTCATGATTAGTTTGCGACAGAGTTGGCATGAGTGTCTTGTCTCCCTGGCAACCATTTTCCATTCGATTCTTATACATCTGCTCCTCAGTAATATAGAGTATTTGAGAAACTACTCCCTATCTTATTTCCAATCACAAAGACTTTTGTTGACTAGGATACCATTTTCCCTGGATTCTAAAGCTAATGAGTTGCACTGTTCTCACAACTGTGTAAAACAGCAGAATTCATCTTCTTGACAATGTCACTAGTTCTATGACAATGTTAGGTTCCAATATTCTTTGGTTCACTGTGGTATTTTGAGGACTTTTTAGATGTGAAAAAGAAAGCAGGTAGTTCAAGGATATAGTTTATGCTACATCTAAAGTCTTAGATTAGCCTTTCCATTTTATTTCATTCTGTCTTTCTTGCTTCTATTTCTTCTTACTTCTTTTTTTCTTGCAATCCTTTGATGTCCCTACTTATTCCTTCCTATTTTTTTGTGGCAGTGAGGAGTCAGACTTCCTTACACAGAAAACATTAGGTCATGTCCTTCTTCACTACCTCTACCTCTTGGATCACCCAGGACCAATATAATAGTTGACCAATACAATGGACTCCCCGTTTTTTTTTTTTTTTCTGTTTTGTGTATATGCTTTTATTTGGTTACAATTTTTTTATTTGTTCTGTTTTGTTTTGAGTGTAGTTTTATTTTTTTTGCTTGGTTGGGGGTTTTGTTGTTGTATTGGTTTTCTGCTTGTTTTTGAGAAAAAAACTCAATGTTGGTTGGATAGGGAGAGGGAGAGGATCTGGAAGGTATTGGGGGAAAGGGGAAGAATTTGATAAAAATATATTTAGATTTAACAATTGTTTAAAAATAAAAAAATCTAATTTTTTATTTAAACTTCCAGACACATTGTAAAGATGAATCTACAGATTCAACACAATCCTCATCAAAATCTCAACACAATTCTTTATAGGCCTTGAAGGAATGATATTCAACTTCATGTAAACAAACAAACAAACAAAAAAGCATGATAGCTAAAACACTATACACTGAAAGATCTTCTGGAGGTAACACCATCCCTTATTTTAAACTCACTGAAATCTTCTGGAGGTAACACCATCCCTTATTTTAAACTCTACTATAGAGTGCTGATAATAAAAGCTGCATGGTATTGGCATAAAACCAGACATTTATGTGATCAATGAAATATAATTTAAGACCCAGACAAGAGTTTACACATATTGACAGCCAATATTTGACAAAGGAGCCAAAATTATGCAATGGAAAAACAAAACTATCTTCAACCAATGGTACTGATAGATATGCAGATGGATATATGCACATAGAAGGATACAAAGAGGCATATTTATCACTGTACAGAAAACTCAAGCCCAAGTGGATCAAAGACCTCTGTGTAAACCCAGTTACACTGAACTTGGTAAAGGGGAAATAGAAAATAGTCTTGAAGTATTGGTATAGGAGACAACTCTTGGAAGAGAATACAAAGAGCACAGGTACTAATATCAACAATTAATAAACAGGACCTCATGAAAAGAATAAAACAGCATCCTACAGATATGAAAAAAATCTTTACCAACCCCACATCTGATAGAGGGTTGTTTTCAAAAATATTTAAAGAATTCAAGAAACTAACAAACCATATAATCCATTAAAAAAATGGGTACATAACTCAACAGAGAATCCTCAAAAGAAAAATCTCAAAACTGAGAAACATTTAAAGCACTACTGAACATCATTTGCCATCAGAGAAATGCATATCAAACAATTTTGAGATTCTATTTTACAACTCTCAGAATGGCTAAGACATAACCACAAGTGATATGGAGCAAGGAAAACACTTCTCAACTGCTGGTGCGAGTGAAAACTTGTAGTCACTTTGGAAATCAATATGGGAATTGATCAACCTCAAGAACTAGCTATACAATTCTTAAACAAACACCCAAAGGATGCTCTGTCCTAACACAAGGACACTTTCTCCACTATGTTCGTAGCAGCTTTATTTCTAATATCCAGAAACTGGAAACAACTTAGGTATCCCTGAGCAGAAAAAAAGTGGATAAAAAAATGTGGTGTATTTACACAATGGAATATTATTCAGTGGTTAAAAATAATGATATCATGAAATTTGAAGGCAAATGGATGGAACTAGTCAAAAATTATGCTGAGTGAGGTAACTTAAATCCAGAAAGACAAACATAGTATGTACTCAATCATATATGGATATTAGCTGTAAAGAATAACTATGCTACAATACACAGATCCAGACAAACTAAGTAACAAGGAGGGCTATGAATGCTGGGATCTTAATGGGAAGGGGAACTAGAAGAGCTCTCCTGAATAGAATGGGTACAGTTGGGGATGGGAATAAGAAGTAGGGGGTAATGGAGAGGGAAAGAAATAGAAGAGACAAATGGAAAAGGGAACAGTTTGGGCTGAGGTTGAAGCCTAGTGCAATGGAAACTTCTAGGAATCTGTAAAAGTGACCCTAGCTAAGACCACTAGGAATAGGGAATGCTTACCTTGTACTGGCCATATCCTGTAACCAGGCAAGATTTCAAGTGGAGGGGTTGGAACACCAACCCAGACATATAACCTTCTACCTACAATTTGTCCTTCCTTCATGGTGTGCTGGTCTGCAGATAGCACACAAATTATAGGAGTGGCCAGCCAATGACTGGTCCATTCTGTGACCTAGGCTAGAAGAAGGGGCCTACTTCTGAAACTCCCTTGAGTGCCAAAACTCAGAAAATGGATAACCCATATACCTAGGATGAAATCAAACATAATTGCAAAGAAGTCAATGTAATGATGCCTAATGATGTTCCTTTATAATCATAGATTTGTACCTGATTCAATTGTCATCAGAGAGGCATCATCCAGAGACTTATGGAGACAGGTGCAGAGACCCAAAGTAGAGCATTTGGAGGAGTTTTGGGAGTCGTGAACAAGATGGGAGAAAAAATTGTAGGACCCAGATTGGTTAAAATAACCTGGACTCACAGGGGCTCACAATGTTTGTATCCACAAACAGGAAGCCTGAATGGAATAGACCTAGAAATAAATGTTTTCTTCCCTTCCTCCTACAAAGCAAAGAAATTTGGGCTTACTTACTTTGTCAAACTTTTCCTCTAAGTAGGGAATTGATAGAGAAAGGAAGATTTGTAAGAATTTCAGAATCCTGATTCTTTCTTCTAATGTACTCTGCAAATGGATGGGTATATCAATGCTAGTAAAATAGGGAAAGGAAAAGAGAGCGATATTAATCTTTCTGAGATATTGATCAGGGAAGCCCCAAAGCCCTCTAACAAGTTTCTCACCATTATTTTTTGGTTACACATAATATATAGATAAGAAGACCCTATTGTTTAAGACTTCGAATACCTTGATTGTAATATACAGAGAAACAATTTGGAACCATAGTAGAAACCCCTTCTCTGCTGGTTGTTTTCCATATTGGCAGAAGGTAATATGCAAGCTTTCAAGGGAGGAATGGAATCAGTTGTCTGGCCTATGCGTAAATTATGGACTACAATACCAACCTGTTAGACAAAAATGTACCCATTTGTACAGTAATGACAAAATTGCTCCAAGGGTAATATCTACTTTCTGTACTTATGGCCTACTTCAGAAGAGGGAATCTGTTTTGGGTATTGTAAATTTCAATAAAAACATCTTATCTGGGAAAGTAAGAAGACCTACTTTGTTACTTACTAACTTTGTTTAACTAAATTAACCCATCACCTAACTACCATCTAATAACGTATATTAGTACTTACAGACAAATACTGCTCTCAGAGTTAACCAAAGAAGACTCACTTTGAAGTTAAGATTCCTGGATGTAGGGCCCTATTCTCAAGTTGTTGAGAATAAATGAAAGTTGGGCTCTTAGTCACAAACAAGACATTTAGTTACCACTTGTATACTGCCAAAAAGAAAACAACAACAAAGAAACAAACAAACCAACAAACAAAAACAGCAACCGATAAAGCAGAAAGAACATAAGATTTGAAAACGACTTCTTCTGGATACAATACAGCTATTTTATTTCTGAATTCAATGAAAATGTGCTTGCTTAAAGTGATCCTGCACAAAAAATGAGCCAATCAATAGAAAACTGTGGAGGAGGGAAGAGTGACCTGGTTACTTCAGTAGTGGCAACTGACAAGAGTCTGAAAAATGGTGGAGAGGGAGTCACTGCTATGAGTTGAGTAGCAATTAGTGATCCCACAAGCTTATAAGAAAGAAGCACTGTGACACAAATGGTCATGGTTACATGTGTTGGATCTCAAAACAAATGGATATAGAATAAGGACTTTTAAGGAGGAGAGGGTTTGAGAGAGGTCAGAAGGAGATAAAGGATAGCTGGTGAAAATGAAGCATGATCTATCTATCTATAGGTACTTACCTAAAGATGATAGATAGATAGATAGACAGACAGACAGACAGACAGACAGACAGACAGACAGACAGACAAAGATATGGAATTGTCAAAGGACAAGTTTGACAGAAAAATCAAAAACAAAATAAACAGAAACTAAAAAGATCCTAACAAAACAAAACTGTTTTTCGCTCTCATGAAACACAAGTCAGGGCTGGCAAGATAGCTAAGTGGGTAAAGGTACTTGTTGCCAAGGCTGCCATTCTGATTTCTATTCCTAGGACTTATAAGTCAGAAGGAGAGAAAAAAATCTTACAAATTGCCCTTTGATCTCCACATGTTAACTTGTAATGCAAGGTCACCACTGCTGAAAATAAAATCATTAAGTATAAAAATAAAGACTGGACTCAGGAGTATGTTCTAAGGGTAACACTACCCCATGAAGTAAAAGTTAGTCTTTGTTCTTTGTCCTCCTTTCTTAGAGGATAGCTATTTTATGTATTTATTTTTAATTTTACATACCAACACCAGTTCCTCCTCCCTCCCCTTCTCCTGCCCTCCCACCTCACCCCATCTTACACCCATCTACTCCTCAGAGGGGGTAAGACCTCTTTTGGGGAGTCAACAAAGTCTGTCATACCAAGTTAAGTCAGGATCAAGTTTCTTCCCACTGTATCAAGGCTGAGCAAGATATCCCACCATAGGGAATGAGTTCAAGAACCTGGGATAAATCCTGGTCCCACTGTCAGGACCTCTGTCCCAACAGTCAAGCCACATAACTGTCACCCACATTTAGAGAGCCTAGTTTGAACCCATTCAGGTTCCTCAGTTATCAGTCCATAGTCCTTGGTCTACTACTAGCTCAGGTCAGCCTGTCTCTGAGGTTTTCTCCATCATGGTCTTAACTCCCTCTCTTCAACTGAACTCCAGGAGCTCATTCCAGTACTTGGCTGTGGGTCACTATATTTGTTTGACAATTAGGAGAGTCACTAATGTGATGATAGGGGAAAACAAGTTCAGACACCCTCTCCAGTACAGCTAGGAGTCTTAGCTGGGGTCATCCTTGTAGATACCTGGGAATTTTCCTATCACTAGGTTTCTTCTTAACTGCATAATGGTTCCCTCTATCAAGATACCTTTCATTGCTTTTCCTCTCCATGCTTCCTCAAACTTGATCCCTCATATTCCCATCCCCATCTCCTTTCTTCTATCGCCCCTCCCAGTTTCCCAAGGAGATAACTATTTCCCCTTTCTGGGGACCTCAATGTTTGTCCCTCTTAGGGTTCTCCTTTTGACATAGTTTCTCTGGGGTTGTGGATTGCAGTCTGGTGATCTTTTGCTTTACATTTAATATCCATTTATGAGTGAGTATATGCCATGTTTGTCTTTTTGGGTCTGGGTTACTCATGATAGCAGATAGCTTCTAAAGTCACTAGTGCTTACAAAGTGTTAAGTGTATTAATGCATGCCAATGAGGTGACTAGAGATGATAGAGTGATTTCCTATATGGAAAGACCTATATGGAAAGAGTTAATTATGTATGAACATTTTTTAAAATTATATTTTTATTTAAATTAAAAACATTCTTATTTTACATACTAATTCCAGTTCTCTCTCCCTCCCATCCTCCCAAGGGAGGATGAGGCCTCCCACGAGGGATCAACAAAGGGTGACACATCATTTATGGCAGGACCTAGGTCCTCCCCCATGTATGTAGACTGGGATACTATCCCTCCATAGGGAATGGGCTCCCAAAGCCCATTCATTCACTAGAGATAAATACTGGTTCCACTGCCCATAGGCTGCCCAGGCCTCCTAACTGATACCCACATTCAGGGGGCTTGTTGTGTCTTATGCTGATTCCTCAGCTGTCAGACTGGGGTCTGTGTTCTCCCAATTGATCAGGTCAGCTGCTTCTGCGGATTTACCCAGCATGGTCTTGACCCCTTTGCTCATCACTCCTTCCTTTCTAAAACTGGATTCCAGGAGTTTGGCTCAGTGCTTGTCTGTGAATCTCTGTTTCTGCTTCCATCAGTCACTGGATGAATAGTCTATGATGGCTATTTAACATATTTTTTAAAAGAGGAGAATGAGAGAAGTCAGTCTCTACAACTTTCTGAATTCCCCTAAATGGCTATTAGTAGCTAGAGAAACAGTGTGTGATTGGAGAGTTAGAACTTTCAGCTTCACCAAGGCTATTTGATTTGATACATAATTCCACATGCTGAAGCCTTCACAGAAAACTCAGCAAATGTGTTGAAAGAGGTTCCAGATTGGTGTATACTTGTAGGTGTTAGAAGAGTAAGAATTCTGTAAAGAACATTGAATTTCCATGCCTCTTTCCCTTTGTCTTCCTTATGCATGTTTCCATTCCATCTGGCTGTTCTCCTAACTATTGAACATACCAACCTCATAACTTTTTAAGTAAACATTTTTTTCTGAATTCTATAGTCATTCTAACCAACCAGGCTGTGAGAAGGTCTGGGACATAGAAGAATGGCTTACTCTTGGAGTTGCAGTTGCACCTGAATGGGTCAGCTTTTAGTTTTAGTGTCTATCTGTGAGCTATGGCACTATTGCCAGGTTGAAAAAAAAATCCAGAATAGATTTAAATTGGTAAACAACTAGTTAGTGTCTGCAGAGAATTAACCATTGTGGTAAAAACCTATACACTGATGTTAAATATGAAATTCTGAGAGCATTGTAAGAACAGAAAAGGCGGTTTTCCATTTGCCTCCTCACTCATGTCTCTGGCAAGTGTATATGTTTGGAGAGTTCTCACTATGGAAAAGTGTAGCCTCCTTGTACCTTGGTATCTTCAGACAAAGCTTGTCAGATCTTAAGATTATTCACTCTAACCGGGTGCCCCATCAAAGCTCTCTCATGACAGTTGCAAATCTCTGCCTTTCTTAGAGCCTAGCCTAGATATCCTTAGCATCATACCACACATGCTGCTTTATTAAGGGCAATTGCTCATTCTCCAGGGCTCAGCAGCAGATGGATTCTCCTCATTTTAAGAAGAGTTTCATGATGTAAAATAGTCTGTCCTAGGAAGGCCAGTAATTTCCTCTGGGGGCTCTGAATGTATTGCCTATTTAATGCTTGAATAGAGAAAAAGACCTTCAGAAATGTTCCCTTTTCACTGTGTGACAGAATAAAGTTTGAACAATTTTTTGGAGTACAAATTATTCTCCTGGATTTTATGGCAAATCCTCTTTAAACATATGGATTATCAGTCACTGTTAGCTGATTAATTTATTAATAAACACTGAAAGTTTAAAGTGCCTACATACCCAAACACACATGCCATCAGTTTGGTTAGCAACTGGAGCAATAATGAAAATGAAATAGGAAAATGAAGGAAATCCCAGTGTTGGGACATTATGTTCAAGAGGGATCTTAGAGGAAGAGGCACTGTATCTATTACTAAGAAGACAGAAGAATTGAGGTATTTACATGCCTCTTACTCAAGACTCCTCAAGCAGAAGACAGAGCAGAAGTTAATGCCATGAGGGAGGCAGGCTTTTGTAGGTTAAAGGATCCTACAGCTGAAAAGCAGGCAAAGAGTAGAGGAGAGGATGATATACAGCAGGTGGGGACCACAATGATAAGCACTCCTGATGCCATTCTGGGGAGCAGAACAAAAGTAGTGGTACTTCCATCCTCACCCACCACATGTGCAACGTGAGTTGGGATGTTCTTATTGCACAGCACCTGGAATGTGATGTTGACCTTGATATGGTTGTTGATGTAACAGGAGACCATATCTAAGCCATGTGTCCAGGTAAGGATACTGGGTAAGGAAGTGTAACACAGGAAATAAAATGACCCTGAGGCAGATATTGGGGTTCAAACCTCAAGCTGAAGGTCAGAAAAGAAAGCATCCAAAGCTTTTAACACTACCTCAGACTGCAAGGCAACCTTGGCTCCACCAAACCTTAGATTGCTGTCACTTCTTATTGTGGCTGGAAATCCTGGGAATTCCATATTTTCCTACCCACAATGTGTCTGGAGAATGAATGCCAGCTCTGTGACTTTGTTGCTCTCTTATGTTGGGATTAAAATCCTATGAGGATTAAAATCCTATGATGTTATTCTTCACTATTGTGTAGGTCATGGTGGCCTTGAACTAACAGATATCTGTCTAACTCTTAATCCCGAGTCCTGGGATTAAAGATGTGTACCACCACTGTTGATCTCTAAAGCTTGGGACTGACTTTGTTTCCTGAATCTTCATGCAAGCTAGGAAATACAAAATACTGAGTAAATGGCAGCTAGCTCTTACTCTTACAGATATAGACAGTCCACTAAATTCTTCTAAAATGATAAATGCCACAACTACTTTTCATTCATGTAAAATGGTAATAAAAATGCTCTCAACAAAGCAGATAGGTTGTGTGTATTAAATGACCCCTGACATTTAAACAATTAATGCATACCAGAGGGTAGTTATAAAAAACAGTGGGGAGTTATTCCACAGCCCAGGCTCACAGTTCCTTATTCCATACAACTAACTTTCATGGAGATTGGAAAGGTAAGAGGTTGGAATGCTGAGACATTCTGCTGGAGACATTATGTGCTTTCTATGAGCAAAACAGCTTATCATACCAAGATAACTTGAAATGCTTTCTCAGTATTCCAAAGGGTTTATTTACAACAAATTATTTGAGGGACCATTAGCGTAAATACCAAAATGTCAACATGCTCCTCACAATTCATTTGAAATACTGTGCTTCATCAGCTTTCCACTCATATTAGCAAATGTCTCCATATGTGCCTATATGTTAGTAAGTATGCATACACTGAGGTAGCTGATCCCTATAGTACTAACATTTTTTTCATGCTGATAAATAGTCTTTAAAATGATGATGCTTATTCATCTAGGTATTTGTTTACTACATAGATGACTTATTTTACCTATCTCTTTTCAATTAGTTTATTGCATATTTATTGTTACTGATATTGGTATTTCAATAAATAGCTATATAAATGATTAAAAATATAAATATCCCTTCATTGTCATGATTTTCAGTCTTGGATTCAATTGATTCCTAAAGACAAACCACCATATTCAATATATGCAGTGATTTTCCTTGTCACTATTTGCTAGGCAACATACTATAGTTTATGTAGCACTTAGTATTATATTGAAATTTGAATTTAAGCTAGAGGTCACCTAAGGCTATATGAGGATATAGTGAGGACTATGAAAATTTTAGACAATTTTTGTTTCTTTTCTTAATAATTTTTTAAATTTAAATTTGAAACAAGCTTGTTTTACATGTCAACCCCAGATCTAGCACTCTCCTGTCCTCTCCTGTTCCCCCCATCAACCTCATCCTATCCTTTTTCTGAACCTCAGGGAGGGTGAGGCCTTCCATGGGAGTCTTTAAAGTCTGACATATCATTTGGAGTAGGGTCCAGGTGTCTAGGTTGAGGGAGTATCCCTCTATGTGGAATGGGCACCCACAGTCCATTTTTGTACTAGAGATAAATACTGAACCACTGTCACAGGCCCCATATACTGCCCAGTCTTCGTAACTTACAGCCATATACATATATATATATATATATATATATATATATATATATATATATCATCTGTGAGTTTGGTTATCATTGCCAGATCAGCCTTGGAGAGCAGAGTCTTAAAGAAGTAGGTTCTTTTGCCTGCTTTCACTCTTGTTAGCAAGCCTATTCCTTCACTGACATTAGAACCTTTTTCTTTGGTATTTTTGCATCTCCTGAAGACCAACTGAGACATCCAGCCTCTTGGACTGAGCAGCTAATGAAATATTGGACTTCATGTTCATGGCCAACCATTTCTGGATTAGCTGGACTACATTCTGTAAGTCATTCCAATAAATCCCCTTTTTATATGTAGCCTTCATCCAGTAGCTGATGGAAGAAGAAGCAGACACCCACATCTAAACACTGAGCCATACTCCTGGAATCCAGTTGCAGATAGGGAGGAGTGATGAGCAAAGGTATCAAGACCAGGTTGGAGGAACACACAGACACTGCTGACCTGAACAAGGGGGAGCTCATGGACCCAATCTGATAGCTAGGAAACCAACATAGGACCAACCAAGAACCCCTGAATATGGGTGTCAATTAGGAAGACTGGGCAGTCAGTCTATGGGGCCTCTGGCAGTGGTTTGGTTTTTATCTCTATTACACAAATGGACTTTGGAAGCCCATTCCTCATAGAGGGATACTCTCTCAGCCTAAACACATAGGGGAGGGTCTAGGCCCTACTCCAAATGATATGACACTTTGAAGACTTCCCATGGAAGGCCTCATCATCCTCCCTGGGGAGCAGAAAAGGGATGGGATGGGAGTTGGGAGGGAGACAGGGTAGGGGGGTGGATGAGGGGACTAGAATTGATATGTAAAACAAGCATGTTGCAAATTTAAATAAAAAATATTATGAAAAATAAAATAAAAAATATTCTCTCTCTCTCTCTCTCTCTCTCTCTCTCTCCTGTAACACATATTCATAAACCCAAAACCCAGTTCCTCTGGTGGCCTTCAGGATGCTCTCATCCAAGTTGACCAGAAGGTTACCACTATGTACAGAGGTAGGTTAACAGTACAGTATTTCCTGATAATGTGCTTCTCAAATTTATCAAGTATTTAACAAAGAATTAAAAAAAGAGGGTGAGGGGAACAAAAAATGTCAAAGAGTAATGTACATGTCATCAGTCACTGTGGGGAGGGCAACACCATGGCGACAGATATCCTGCTGGGTGCAGACAGCTACAAATACAATCATGAAGTCAGAGATTCTCATTCCCTTCAAATACTTAATGATCCCCACAAGACCTTTAGAGTTCAAACTAAAAGGGCATGTTTGCAGATTCTCCTGACAGATAAAACAGCTTTGAAGAGAAGACAGACCTAAAGGCCTTTATTCTAGTCAAGTTCTCTATTAGCTCAGAAGCAGTTCCTGACACTGTATGTAGAGATTGTTTGTGCCAGGGGAAAGCAAGACAGGTTGAGAACTACTTGTATGAATGACTACACTGACCTAACATCACACATACATACACTCTTATCCATCCTAATGATGTGACCCTTTAATACAGTTCCTCATAATGTGATGATTTCTAAGCATTATTTCATTGCTAATTAATAACTGCAGTTTTGCTACTGTTAGGAATCATAACTAACACATCTGTGTTTTCCTATGGTATTAGGTGACTACTATGAAAGGGTACTTTGGCCCCCAAAGGACACCCAACCCACAGTTGGAAATTGCTGAGACTGGGGTGGGGAGTAAGAAGGAGGGAGGGATGAAAAGGCATTCATTCTATAAGTTCTGTTACTCTAGAGAACCTTAATACAGGTATCTACAGGACTTCTGTATGGCTCTGAGTGACAAGTGTACATAGAGCTCTAGGTTTATATTCTTTGGCTTGGCAGACTTAACATACATGTATATATTTAAGTGTTATATGTACCTAATCAATAAATATCTGCTTATTTTCTCTCTCACTCTATCTCTCATGTCTAGGTTAGTATGTGATGTATAATAATAACAGCTCTACAATTCTTTGTTGAAGGGATATTTGAGGATATTTGAAGGAAGTTGCTGTTCAAACTATATGTCATCTAAAAGGAAGTCTTCTAAAGGGTGAGAATAGGCCAAGCATTTGGACATCACACAGCAGAAATAAAGTCACCCTTTGACTTTACACTTTATCAAGAAGAGAGGCCTCTGTAAAATGTATGGTATCCCTAAATGTGCTGTATTCAGACAGTCCTGGGGTGCACTCATTTCCTGATATGCAGCAGAACACCAATCTTCACTTAACACGGTTAATGATATAATTTTTATTTTTAAAAGGGAGTGCTGATGTTCCTACCAGCTTTAGAAGATGTTTCAAATCTGGTTGTGGAGTCATTCTATTTCCAATTAAGCAGTGGGGGGATTCAATTACAAGCTGTGGGAAGCAAAGAGTTTGTGTCAATAAACCAGCAGTGGTATTAAGGGTGGTTGTCTGGTTTGCAAACATTAACAGCTTGAATCCTAAAGGCGTATGCTTTTGAAATGATCTAGCTATTGCTTCTCATATAGACAGGATTAAGCATACCTGAAACCCAGCCTGGGGTTTCTTTCAGAAGCATTCTCTTGCCTTGAACTCACAGAAAATTTGGATATTAAAGCTGCATATCAGAGAATTCATTGGGAGCTTGTTAAAGTTAAAGCAATTTCAGATAATGTGTCAGAAAAATACCTGACAGAAGGTAACATATTTGCAGAAGGATGTGGTTAGGGAGAGGAATTGGGAATGCTTTAAAACATACACTTCCAGAGGTGATGAAACTTGTAGATGTGTGTGCCTCTGTGTTCTATGCCCTTCCATGTTTGAGTTTTGTGTGTGACTCATAAATTGGAAACTGATGTCTTAAACAGAGAAGGCAATAGTCCAGGGCTGTCAGCTGAACAGTAGGTTTAAAGTGCGGACTCTGTCAAGAGCTCAGCTAAGAGTCAGTCGTACAAACTCAATGAGCCTTAGTTTTTTCTCTCAAGGAATTTACAGCCCCGATAAGATCTATTACTTTAAATTTTCTTTTTTGTACTTCTGCTGACTAACTTCAGCCACAATAACCCTTTTGCCAAATAAGTCAATCTTCCAAGTATGTCGATAATGTACACTGGCATTGTTCCTCTGCTTTCCTCCACTATTTCTTCTTGTACTTGGCAGTACAGTTTAAAACAATTTTATTACAATTGACTTTGAAAGAAATCATTGCTAATAGGACTAGTTGAGAGTATTTAGCCTTCACAGAATTCTTTTGATTCAGCATTGGACCGACTCAGAACAGGAGGGTCTCAGTTAGAAGGCCTGGGCAGTCTAAGGGACGTTTGATAGTGGAACCAGGATGTATCCCTGGTTCATGAAAGGACTTTGGGAGCACATTCCTTATGGAGGGATACTCCCTTAGCCTAGAGGCAGGAGGGAGGGCCTAGTCCCTATTCAAAATGACTTGACAGATTTTGCTTATCCCTACTGGAAGGCATCACCCACCCTGTGGAGTGGTGGGAGGAAATGGGATGTGAGGGCAGTGGGGGGGCATGGGAGGGAGGGAGAGAGGGAAAAGAGGGAACTGGGATTGATATGAAAAATAAGAAAATAATAATAATAGTAATAATAATAATTTATAAAAAAGAATTCCTTTGCAAAGTGTTTTTGTCCTTAGTTTTTAGCCTATATGATTTATAAAATAATGGTTATTTCCACTTAATTCGCAGGAACCTGAAGTTTCCCACTGGCTGTCTCCTGAGAAAGAAGATGGTGCTTTGGTTGGTGTCTTTGTGGCAGAGAAACAGTCATGTCTCTCTTGCTGTTCTCGTTCCTCCTCTTCTGTTTATCATCATACTGAACATAGTGTTAGAGTGCTTTGCTGTGGTCCAGATTTAAATATTAATTCAGGAGTAAAATGGCAGTATGCTCATTTGGTTCAAGGTTTAAATTTGGATGCAAATGTTAAGTTTTGTGTTCCATCTCTCCAACTGTTGGCCTCTCAATAGTTAGAAGAGAGAACAAGTAATTTTTCTTGGGGTAGGAGGGAATATCGAACCACAATATAAATATTGGTCTAAGGGGCAACTGTGAAATTGTGGAAGCGTACCACTGAATGTGACTGCTTTTTAAAATTATTTTCTTTTAATTTTATAACCTGATTACTTTTATTCCTTTTGTTTTCTCCCTTCATACAATACCTTCCTATTTTTCAGATTCATAGATTCTCTTTCTTTGTAGTTGTTATTGTGTGCATATACACATATTTCAAAATATAACTTGCTTAATCTGTGTAAATACTACTTATATGAACATTTTCAGAACTGACAATTTGGCACTGCACAACCAATTGGTCTGCTCTTACCTTCAGAAGGATACCTCTTCCTTTCCAAGCTTTCCTTTTTACCTATAGTTCTTTGTGTAGTGTTGTGGCCTCATGGGCTTCTCTGATCTAGTTTGGAAGGATCAATGGTGTTGCCCTAGTTCTGCACAGTTTTGGGCAGTCATATAGGTGAGATTTTGTGGGTGTATTTTTGGATATTTCAAGAATCTATCTCAAGGCAAATTTCCAGATCCTTTTACTCTTATGATCTTCCTGTCCCCCTCTTCTGCAATGTTTTCCGAGCCTTAGATATCAGAGTATATTAAAGATCTATCCATTGGTACTGGGCTTCACAACCCTACATTTTGATTGTTTGTGGTTTTCTATAGTAGTCCCAGTTAGAATTTTGTTGCAAATAGAAGTTTCCTTGGCAAGGGGTAAAGATTATTCATCTATGGGTATAAAAAAAATGTTTATAGACTGTTGTTAGGGACTATCCTGGCTCATAAATAAATGTTGGTAAATTCTCCTTTAATAACCATGATTTTGCCGGGAAGTGGTGGTGCTTGCCTTTAATCCCAGCATTCTAGAGGCAGAGGCAGGCAAATCTCTGTGAGTCTGAGGCCAGCATGGTTTACAAGAACTAGTTGCAGGACAGCTTCCAAGGCCACAGAGAAACCCTGTCTCCATAAGCAAAGTAAATCAAAAACCAAACCAAAACAAAACAAAACAAAACAAAAATAACCATGATTTCACTAGCACTGAGTAGTTAGCTGGGTTTTCAGTACTTAGCATGGTCTTACTCTGTTTGAGCTGGTCTTAAGCCCAATTAAAAGTCCTCTGTTACTTCTCAGGTATGCATGCCACTGCTCCAGTAAAGGTAGGTTAAAGGAAGTCCATGGAAAAAAAGGTATTTATTTAGGGAGCACTCACACAATGATGGTAAATAATCACCTCAGCTTTCTGTTCCTAGAGATGCAGCATCTGCCCTTCAGGATTCTTCAACTACGATCCAAGAGAATGAGTCAGCTCCCCACTTCCTTATAAGGGGTCATATCCTCACTCTCTGAAGGCACACTCTAAGGTATGGCTATTTCCTCTGATCTACTAGTGCAACAAGATGCCACTACACTACACTACAGGGCATCACTTTTGCAGAATGGATTTGGTGTGTGTGTGTTTGTGTGTGTGTGTGTGTGTGTGTGTGTGTGTATGTGTGTGTGTGTGTGTGTAAGGGGAAGCAGTTTATGGAAGGAACAGAAAAGGCCAGAGGATATTGATTCCTTACTCTTTTCTTTTCTACACAGGGAGTACATAGATTCTATACAGGACTGTACTAGGGGGGAATAATGCCCCAAGATACCCACATCCTAATAATCAGAGGGTGTTAATTCATTTGCAATAGCTGTGAATAAATTAAAGGTCTGAAGATGGTGATTAGCAGGATCATCTGTGTATACCCATCGCAGTGAAAGTGATATCTTGGAAGAAGGAAACCAGAGGCATAGAGAAGGAGAAAGAAAGGGAGCTGTAGGCCAAGCCTGGAGTGCTGTCAGGGTGGGAGCATAGGTGGTCTCTGGAACCTGTAAAAGAAAGGAACCTATTCTTCCCTAAAGCCTCCACTGGGCACCTGTGAGAAATTCCTGAACTCTAGAACTGAAAGTAAATCATAGTGTGATCCTGAAAGCTGTTCAGCTAGAAGTGACTTATTATAGCAGCCATGAGAGTCTGACATATGGATGCAGATAGCTAAATAGTGGATTGATGTATTCAATAATTCAGATTTCTACATTTTTGAGGAATTCTTACACCTCTGTTGCCTATGTGTGTGGCCTTCTTAGAGTTGTGGCTTAAAAAAAAAAAGTGACTGTTTCCCGAGAAACTGCCATACTGATTTCAAAAATGGCTGTACAAGTTACAAATTTCATTCCCTCCAGCAATCGAGGAGTGTTCCCCTTATCTTGTGCAGCATAGTGTTTTTTTTTTCATCATAGCTACTCTGACAGGTGTAAAATGGTATCTCAATGTTGTTTTGATTTTCATTTCTCTGATTGCTAAGGTTGCTGAAGAATTCCTTAAGTCCTTTCAGCCATTTGAGAGTCCTTGGTTGAGAATTCTCTATTCCATTTTTTAATTGGATTATTTGGTGTTTGAGTTATTTGTATATTTTGGAGATCAGTCCTCTGTCAGATGTGGGGTTGGTGAAGATCTTTTCTTGTTCTGTGGGCTGCTATTTGTCCTGTTGACTGTGTCCTTTGCCTTAAAGAAGATTATCAGCTTCAGGAGATCCCATTTATTAATTGTTGATCTCAGTGTCTGTGTTACTGGAGTTATGTTCAGGAAGTGATCTCCTGTACCAATGCTTTCAAGTGTTCCTCCCATAGGTTCAATGTGGCTGAATTTATGTTGAGGTTTTTGATTCATTTGTACTTGAGTGCTTGGGATCTATCTGCACACCAGCATGCAGTTATGCCAGAACCATTTGTTGATAATGCTCTCTTTCTTCCTCCTTCCTTCCTTCCTTCCTTCCTTCCTTCCTTCCTTCCTTCCTCCCTCCCTCCCTCCCTCCCTCCCTCCCTCCCTCCCTCCCTTCCTTCCTTCCTACCTTCCTTACTTCCTTCCTTCCTTCCTTCCCCCCTCTTTCCCTCCCTCCATCCCCCTCACTTTCTCTCTCTCTCTCTCTCTCTCTCTCTCTCTCTCTCTCTCTCTCTCTCTCTCTCTTTCTTTCTTTCTTTCTTCCTTTCGCATAATTTTGGCTTCTCTTTCAGTTGGGAGGCTTTGGCAGTTTATGGGGCCTCTGGCAGTGGAACCAGTATCCTTAGTGCATGAACTAACCTTTTGAAGCTCATTCCCTCAGGAGAGATACCTTGCTCAGCCTAGGTATAGGGGAGAGAGGGGAGGGCCTTGGTCCTGCCCCAAACGATGTGACAGACTTGATGATTCCCATGGGAGGCCTCACCCTTTCTGAGGAGGGTGGGGGGATGGGATGTGGAGATGGTGGGGTGAGTAGGAAAAAATGGAGTTTCACCTGCATTTGTTTCTTACTGTTTGTTTTAGAATAATTCCAAGTTTTTCCCACTGGGGTTCCAGGTATAGCCTAAGCAATGAGATTTATAGATGTCAGACTGCCAGGAGAAAGCTAAAGCATGCTTGCATAGAGGAGAATCTTTAAGAAATTGGAAATGAGAAATAGCTGCTTTAATCCTCTCCAAAGACTTGTAATAAACTATCATGATGTAGAAACTACCAATCAAAAGGGATCTTATTGTGGTATAGGTCTGAGTTCAGCAGGTTGGAAGACAAGCTTAATGTGAATGTTTCTATGTTTCTGTGAGCCTGACAGGCAGCAAATGTTGAGGATTCATTAGCAGAGTAAAAGCCCATTAACTATCATGGAACCATTCTTCTGTAAGCCATTAGGTTCACTCCTTACAGAAGGAAATAAGTTTAATAGCTTATTCAAAAAATAATTGGATTTTAAAAACCTTAAAATTAATTATAATGTAAAATTATTGCATTTTCCCCTTAAACAAAATAGAGTAGTAAAATTTTGAGTGTCTTAACTAAAGACATCTATTTATTCATATAAACTTCCATTTCAACTAAGTTCAGATTTTAATAGTTCTTAAAAGTCTCGTTTCTTAGGAGACCCTAAACTTTACTATTATAACTGAAATGGGATTATAGGATCAATCTAATATAATTTGAATCATTAATTAAGCCAATTTAAAAGAAATAATTCAATTTCATTAAGTAATTGTTACACTGATATTACAAAGTGAATGGATTCCAGTAATTAAAAAGCACTGGATTCCATATGACCATTTATCTTTCCCCCCTTTCAACTATTTTGGTAAAGTTCTAAAACAGAATTTAATTAAATACTGAAACAAAGACGTAAGTCAAAATTTAAATTCTAGAGACTAATTCACTAGCAAATCATTTAAGGAGTTTTCCCTCCAGTATTTAAAGGAACCACAGTGAAGTTGTTGAATCAACATAAAACTTTGTAGATCCAGGCAATAAGAGTACAGCTATTAAAGTCATTTATCCTCTCTGTCACCCATTCCCATGTTAAGGAACCCCCTTGTAAATGTCTTAGATGAACATTTATTAGGTGATTGACATTTTCTTGAGATTCTGGATTCAAACTTGTTTTCTACTTACATCTTATTTATAGATACTAAACCAGCCACTTGGAAGATCATAATTTTGAGATAAGACTTTTTGAAGCCATACAGACACCACACCTCCCTCAATTCTGGCAGTGCTGAGTTAACACGCTGTGAGTGTGTCTGAGGCTCACTCACTGGCCACATTTCTAACAAGAGAGTCATCTCACAGAGCAGAATGAAGTGCAGTATCAGTGGGCAACTCTCCACTGGTATCTTAGAGATACCAGTGGAGAGTTGCCCACTGATACTGGTCAGTAAGTATTAGTTACCTTCCCTGTGGTCTTGTACAGTTATGGAACTGGACAAGAAAAGAGAAGAACTGTGAGGTGGCATAAACTAGTGGGAATCATTTTTCCCTGTTCTGCCTCAAGTTTGTATGCCATAGTTGCTATTTTATGACTTAACTACACATGTTTTTAGATAAAATGTTTCTGCTCACAGATTTGTAAAGTATACATGCATTTGAAGTTTTACTGCTATTCCCTTACTTCTCTCTCTATGAACAACTTTCCGCTTATGCTATTTTCTCACTTTCTTTTGCCTTCTTGGATATATTCATCTGAATGACTTCCATCAGTGATTTCATCCACAGACCTGCATCTTTAAAGAGGCTTTGACTGAGTCTCCTGTTTTTGCCTCTCTCCAATAATTTGGACCACAGCAGCTAATTGCAGTGTCTAATTGTGTCCTCAATTGGCTGATTGCACCCACAATTAACTAAATATAAGCACCAAGCATCGCGGTACATTCAATTTTATGCCTCAAAAGATAGCCTGTGTGAGAAAGTTGGCAGTTAGCTATCTTCAAGAAAATAGCTTCTCAGACTTCTCAGACTTGGAATTGTGAGGCTAATTTAAAGCTTCCAAATGCTTTCTGGCTGGCACAGTCCATAAATCTGGTGACTATCTTAGCTATGCTTTTAAGAATATAAAAATCTGGGTGTGTTGCAGACTAGCAATAATCTTAGACAACTCTTAGTAGAGGCATGAGATCACATCTCATCATAGTTCTGATAATGTGCTTGAGTAGCTCAAGGAAATACTGAAGTGACCAGTGTGTGTGTGCAATCATAGCAGGCTGTCAGGGAACTGGGACCTCTATGTATTTTCATCTGAGAGTAGTTTGGATTGCCTTTCCTTAGCAAATGGAAAGGCCTCTTTTAGGAGTTAGTTGCAGTGGTGCATTTGAAATGCAGGTGCTTCTGCAAACTAAGTGTCTTTGAAATGGGCTGGGAAGGCAACTTAAATCTCACTCTTCAAATCAGACTAAAGACACCAGAGGTTTCAAGTCGGAAAACGCTTGGTCTTGAACTAAAAGTGAGCTCATCTCTTACATGAGCTCATGTCTTGTGCAGATGTGTCAAAGAGGATACTTGTTGATCCATTACCTAAGGGACACAGCATTTTGCAGTTCAGCAATATCTACAATGTGGATTTAAAAAAATCAAAAATCATGAGATGTAGGAAACTTTGGTGAGAAGACAAAGCAAAAAGTTCCTCAACAAAAATTGCATAGCCATATTAAGAAAAGAAAGATGGCTGTTGAAGAAATTCTCAGAATTAGGTTTTATAAGTTTAGGCTGAGAAGCTTTCATCCTTCTGCCACTAACTTTACTATATTTATTGCTTAATGGTTTCATATCTTATGGAAATCCACAGTTGAAAGTGACCTAATCTTAGATTACAAACAAATAGGTCATGTCTCATTTCCAATACAGACTAATGTTTCTATAGGGTACACCATGACTACACATATCTATGAATCTGATGTGACAAACAGATCCCAAATCCTTTCAGGAACTAAAATCAAGTATGTAATGTTATTTCTACTTACATTCTACTCATGTATTAGACTTTAACCACCAGCTTGCTACATACCTATTTTTTCATGTTTCTCAAAATGATTATAGGAGGTCAAAAAATATTTTCCTGCCAGCATAGATACCTTTATATGTAGACATGAATAAAAATTCCAAGTTTAAAAATGCACATATACATTATAAGACACATTTGATGTTCTAGAGTGTGGATGTTGAGAATAGACATACAATACAAAAGGAGGAACAGAGTGTTGCTTAAGTTCATAATTAGTTGAATTTTAGTGAGGTTACTTTAAGAAAGTAATGTGTCTTAGCTACCTTTTTACTGCTGTGATAAGACACCATGACCAAGAAAAAGTATTAAAGAAGGTGTTTACATTTCAGAGGATTAGATTTTATGACTTTAATGACAGGGAGCATGATAACAGGCAGGCAGACATGGTACTGGAGTAGTAGCAGAGACCTCACATTTTGAGATACAATTATGAATAGATAGAGCTAACTTAAAGTCTAAGCAAAGTCAATACAACCCCAGCATCATATTTCATCTGACAAGGCCACATCTCCAATTCCTCCCCAAGCAATTTCACCAATTGGAGACAAAATATTCAAATATATGATCCTATTGGGGCCATTCACAGTCAATCCACCATATATTGTTTGATTTTACAATTTAGTTTAAATATGTAAAACTCAGTATTACCACACAACATCAACTATACCTGTAGAATATATGTGAGTGAATTGTTCATTGAAAGTAAAGAAAGCCCTGGCCTCTGGTATGAGCACTTTCCTGTCAGCCTGGTCCCAGTGCTGTATCAATCCCCAAATAACACACAGAGACTGTATTAGTTATAAGGTTGTTGGCCAATGGCTAGAGTTTCTTATTGGCTAGCTCCATCTTTGATATAAACCCTTTTCTAACAATCTAATGTTTTCATGTGGTCTTATCTTACTGAAGAAAGTGCCCAGACCTCTCCCACATCCTACATCTTGACTCAGCTCCCAGAATCCTTCTTGTCTCTTAGTCCCACCTATCTTGTTTTCCTATAGGTCAACATTCATTAACCAATAAGAGTAGCATATTTACAAAATGACATCTCCCATCATCTCTTCTTTTCTGTCTTAATAAAAATGGTTTTAACTTTAATATAGTAAAATATATAACAAAACAGTTATCAAATAAGAACTATAGTTTAAAAAATTAGTTCATTAACATTATAATGAATTAAAGAAAGTCTTCTATCATCTATCCTACCTCTGTGAATCTAAAGTCTTATATCCTAACTAATAAAAAATATAACCATAATTATCTGTCTTCTACTCCATGAAAGACCTCAGAAGGATAATACATAAACTCTAGAAATGATAGAGACAACTCCCTGCCTGGCCAGTCACCCATATTTCTTCTGTTATGTTACATCTTCAGCCTATAGGCCATAGTGTGTCTGTCAGACTCCTCAGCAAAGCAGGAAAATTTAAACTGTCTACCTGTATTGTAAGTCACTTTCTTTTGTTCTGTAGGATGTCTTGCAGACTTCCATGAAGCAGAAACCCTGCAATGTTCGTCTTGTTTCAGCAGTCACTTTGTTGTGGGTCCCATATGTCCATTTTATATAGTATAAAGTCAAACAATTCAGACAAGACCAGGTTCTTGCCCAAATGGCTAGTTTTGTCATATTGAGAGAAAACTCCATATCGAGTTTCTTCAATGTCCATCTTCCTTTGTGGCATAGGTGGTGTTGTCAGGACCACTTATGTCTCACTGTTAAGAAAATTCTAAACCATTTTAAATGCCATATTCTGTAGGTCTCTGAATGGTTTGAAGAGTATTTATCCACCTGAAAATATCTCTGTATATATAGAAAACCTAACTAAACCAACTATAAGTTTTCATTATTATAGGTAACTATCTATAATTTGTACTTAATTATGCATCACATTTTAAATGGGCTATACAAACACAATACCTAAACAAGAGGAGAAATATACATATCACAAAATTGACCTTAAATTTGAATCAATACATGAAAATCAATTCCAAAACAAATTATTTATTTCTATACCATGATCCCCTTTTTGTTGTGATCATTAAACATTTATAACCAACCCCATTTAGATGAAACAAACATTTATAGACAATATTTGAGAATTTTGATGTTGTTCTTTCTAAACTGATTCCTGTTGTTTGGGGGACACTATAATACCATAGGAATCAATCCTAAGAATATTCAGAAATCCTGGTTGTATTTTGCAAGGCTGCTTTGTCCGAGCTTCTTTGAACGTTGTATCACCTGGGACACTGCTTCAGGGGGTCGTGCTTGATCACACCATGTTAGTCAAGAAGGAATAAACAGCTTTTTATTTTCTGTGGAAACAAAACTAGAGATTTTTTCCCCAGTAACCTGCCCTTAGACGTAAATTTTGAAGTCAAGGTATTTAAAAAACATATAAATTGGATTAATTCACCAGCATTGATAATCAAGTTATTTTAACAGTTGTTGTTCCTTCCTTAGCAATTGAGCTATTCAAAGAAAACACAATAACATACAGTATCCAAACACTCTGTGTAATTCCCATCTTTAAGTGGCTTTTTAAAAAATTATTCTATTTCTTTTACTTCTATTTTTTCATTTTTTGATGCAGGTTTCTCTATGTAACTTTGGCTGTCCTGGAATTCACTATATACCTTGAAATCACAGAGATCTGCTTGCCTCTGCCTCCTGGGTACTGGAATTAAAGGCATGTGCCATCACACCCAGCTACTCTCTTTCTATGTTTTTTTTTAAACCACTTTATCCTTTTTTTTTCTCATCCAAGCATAGATATATTTTAAAACACACTGTAAACCTTTAGAGGTTTTTTTCTTTAACTTAATCTGTTTTTACCTTAAAACTATATTTTTCTGGCTATGAGTATGAGTCTTTTATCTGCTAAACAACAACATTGCTAAAGTTAAAGCCATGGCTTTTTTAGTTGTAGCCTATCCAAGATGGTGGGGGTGGCATACATTTACCTCCAGCACTGAGAGCTGTGCTCACTGTCTTAGTCTATTTGGCCATCAAACAGCATGCTGCCAGCTTGGCTATGTGGTCACTGCCACTGCCAGCTGCTCATACACACCATTTTTATTTGGTAGTGGGGCCTTTTAAAAGACTCCTAAGGTTTTTTGCCGCTTATGCACATTCAGGGAACCTCTTTTAAAGGAGCTAAACACGTCTGCTTTTCTTTAGCAAAACAGAGCCAACCTGAGAAAAATGCTGCCACCAAGAAGCCTTGCTTGTCTCTGTTCTTTTGTTTCTAAAATCCCCTTTACAGCTTTTGTCAAGTTTTAAGTGGAAGTTCTTAGTACCCATATTGCAGGTGCCATTTTGTTATAATCAATTTCCTGCCAGCATGGTCCCAATGCTGCATCAAATCTCAAATAACACACAGAGACTCTATCAGTTATAAAGCTGTTGGCCAATGGCTAGAGCTTCTTATTGGCTAACTCTGTCTTTAATTAACCCATTTCTAACAATTGAAGTGTTTCCATGTGGTCTTATCTTACTGAAGAAAGGCTCCAGACCCCTCTCACATCTAGTACATCTCCCAGAATCCTCTTTGCCTATCTTGCTTTCCTATAGTCCAACAGTGCTTTATTCAAAAACCAATAATAGAAATATATTTACAGAATGACATCTCCCATCAGGCCTCCAAATTTGTTTTCATATGACAAGTTTAGAAGAAGGAAAGACTCAGAGACACAGCATTCCATGGGTAAAAAATGTTCTCAGTACAAAGGAGGCCTTAGACTTCTTTAGTTCATGGAAATTCAAGCTCTGATCTCACATAAAATCAAGGAGCTCTGATGTTCTCAGATGACATCTGAAATAAACTTGCCAAGTTGGTATTAAGAGCACAGAAGTGTACATGAAATGCACACATTTATTTTCAGGAAGAACGACTTTCCACAGCTCCAGTTTGGAATTTGTTCCTGTACACAAGGGTTCATAGCTACCCAGGATTTCTTGGAACAGTCATCTTTTGATGCCCCCCTTTTTTAAAGTGTACTTATCTTTTTTTTATTTTACGTATTAATCCCAGTTCCCTTTTCTTCACTTCCTCCCTCCCTCCCTCTCTCCCCCTCTCCCCCCTCACATGTACCCTGACCACCCTCCCCACCCGCCTCCCCCCAGTCCACATGTAGGGTGAGACTATCCAGGAGGGGTCATCTAAATATGTCAAGTCATTTGAAGTAGGGACTAGGACTTCTCTCCTGTCTCTAGGTTAAGGGAGTATCTCTTCATGGGGGATGTGCCCACAAGGTCCTGTTGTGCACCAGGAATACATCCTGGTTCCATTCCACTGTATGAGGTCCCTTAGACTGCTCAGGCCTTCTATCTGAGACCCATGTTCAGGCGGTCTGAGTCAGTCCTATGCTGGGTTCCCAGTTATCAGTCTGGGGCCCGTTAGCTCCTCCTTGTTCAGATCAGCTGCCTATATGTGTTTCTGCAGCATGGTCTTGTCCTCCCTCTCTGCATCTGGATTCTAGTTCAGCTCAGTGTTTAGTTGTGGGTGTTTGCTTCTGTTTTCAACAGGTATTAGATGAGGGCTCCATAATGGTGGATAAATTAGTCATTGATCTCATTATCAGGCATTTATGGTAGCCTTTCCACTGTTGCTCAAATTGTTAGTTGGAGTCAGTCTTGTAGATCTCTGAACATTTCTTTAGGTTCAGTTCTCTCTTCAATTCTATAATGGCTCCCTCTTTTATGTCCTCTCTCTCTCTCTCTCTCTCTCTCTCTCTCTCTCTCTCTCTCTCTCTCTCTCTCTCTGTGTGTGTGTGTGTGTGTGTGTGTTTGTGTGTCTCTTTCTCTCTCTGTCTGTCTCTCTCTTTTCTGTATTTTATTCCTCCCCTGATGATGCATATCTCTTATCTCTTGTAGCAAGTTCATACCCCAAATTTCTTAGGTAGATCTGAGAAAGTTTGAGTAAAAGTTTGTTGTTGTGAGATTGCCGGGTGTTAGAAAGCTTGAGATGTTTACATAAAACTTCTGTAGCAATTTAGAATTCCTCTTGCTTCAACAGACATGATGTGTTATCTCTAGTGCGTCACTAAAGGAATAGTTAAAAAGGCCCTTCTTTTCTTAGAAGTTACATTTTTGTGGCAAGTAAGTTCCTTTCTTACTACCTATGAGGGGAAGTACTCTTTTTTTAATAGTAAGCAGGGAGCTGTCATTAATTTTTGGCATAATTTAAAGGCTTTTAAATACTTATTTTTAATTTTAATAATTTTGGAGGTGTTCATTTTTGCATTAAAATTCAGGAAGCTGACATAGCCCTCAGCTTACCTTCAGGGTAAAACTGTGCAAGACATGCTTCTATGAGATAATTTGTTTCCTAATTGGCATCCGTTTGCTGAAATACAATTAAAGTTATTGCTCTAATATTAACATCAACATCTTGATTGCTCTATAAAATATGAATATTTATAATTTTTATCTTCCAATGAAGATGTCTCTTAGGCACTCTAATTTTGGGTTTTGGCAGTTTCAAAGTTTTACTTTTTTACATAACAGTAATAATGCTAGGAAGGATTGAGCTGCCTCCTGAAGTAAGGCTACCTCAGAGTTAGACCAATTAACCTTTAAAGAGCTTTAAGAAGACCCACTGTTTAGGTGCTACACTTGATTTCTAGAGCCCATTGACTTGAATGCCTAGGAATGGAACTATCTTTTTTCATCATTATTCTGTAATGACTGTAATGACTTTGGTATTTGGTGTTAGATATTTAATAAAAGAATAACTTTCATTTTTCTGCCTTTCAAAATATGTCCTAGATAGGTTTTCCATTGCTGTGAAGAGATAACATGACTATGGGAACTCTTACCAAGAAAAACATTTACTTGGGGATGGCTTATAGTTTCAGAGCTTTAATCTGTTATCATCATGGCAGGAAGCAAAGAAAGCATGTAGGCAGACTTGGTGCTGGAGAAATACCTGAGAGGTCTACATCTTGAGCCACAGGCAACAGGATATGAACTACCTATCACACAGGCATATATATCTTGAGCACATATGGGACCTCAAAGCCCACCCCCATAGTAACACTTCCTCCAACAAGGCCATGACTCCTAAAAATGCTACACCCTGTAGGCCAAGCATTCAAACATGTGGGTCTATAAGAGCCATATCTATTCAAACCACCACATTCTCCTTCCAGGTTCCCATATGCTTGCCATACAATATGGCAAACATATACTAGTCTAATCTTAAAAGTCCAAACAGACACCCACAGCTAAACACTGAGCTGAACTCCTGGATCCAGTTTCAGAGAGGGAGGAGTGATGAGCAAAGGAGTCAAGAACAACCTGGAGAAACACACAAAAACAGCTGACCTGAAGCAGTAGGTCATGGACCACAGTCTGATACCTAAGAAACCAACATAGGACCAACCCATGTCTCCTGAATGTGGATTTTAGTTAGGAGGACTGGGAAGTCTATGGGGCCTCTGGTAGTGGATCAGTATTTATCTCTCTTATACTAATGGACTTTGGGAGCCAATTTCACATGGAGGGATACTCTCTCAGCCTAGACACATTGGGGAAGGCCCATGCCCTGCTCCAAATGATATGACAGACTTTGAAAACTCTGCATGGAAGGCCTTACCCTCCCTGGGAGCAGAAAGGGGATAAGATCATGGTTGGTGGAGGACACAGGGGAGGATGGTAGGGTGAGGGAACTGGGATAAACATGTAAAACAAGCTTGTTTCAAATTTAAATTATATATATATATATATATATATATATATATATATATATATATATATTTAGCTAGGTGAGGTCTTGCCCTGATGTCACCTCTCCATTTATTAAGTGGTTACATTCTTGAACATAGCACTTAACTCAATTCAACTTTCTTGTAATCATTTCCTTCTCCAATTGTACCTTTTCTATTTTTCCTTGTATTATTGTACCATTTTATTTTAAGTCTTCATTAGAGTTAATAATAGTAAAAAACAAACTAGAGTCTATAAAATCAGTTTTGAAAGTTTTCTTTGCCAATGAAATTAATCCAAAATTCTTTATTTTAGCCCTAGGCAAACTTTACAGAAATAGGCAAAAACTGCCACATTCCTTTTCACAGAAAGGATGCCTAAACAACATAGTAAAACATTTCTTTTCAACTGAAATTTTTTTAACCAGTCTCCACAGTTCAAATCATGTTTAGTACCATTATCATCTGTGTTCTTCATAAGATGGCCCAATAAGCCCCACTTAAAGCATTCAACTGCTTTTCTAATCCACAGTCCTACTGTCCATATTCCTCCAAACAAAAACATGGTCAGGCCTATCATAGCAATATCCAAGTCCCTGGTAACAACTTTTGTGTTAGGTAGGGTTTCTATTATTATGAAGATATGGCATGGCCATGGCAACTCTTATAAAGGGAAATGCTTAATTGGAGCTGGTTTATGGTTTCAGAAACCATTTAATGGGTTTAATCCATTATTATTCTGTCAGGAAACAAGACAGACATGGTGCTAGTGAGGTAGCTGAGAGCTCTATGTCTTGATCTACAGGAAATAGGAAGTGAACTGTGTACCACACAGACATATCTTGAGCACATATGAAAACTCAAAGCCCAACCCTACAGTGACACACTTCCTCCAACATAGCTATACCTTCTAATAGTGCCACTCCCTATGGACCAAGCATTCCAATACATGAGTGTATTCAGACTGTACTTACTCAATCTCCTATAACAGGTGTCCTAGTTTGCTTCTCTGTTGCTAGGACAAAAGTACTGATCAAAATCAAGTTGGGAAAAAATATGCCATTTTACAACCCCAGATCATATCCATCACTGACAGAGGTTAGGCCAAGAACTAAAGGTAGAAATATGGAGACCATAACTAAAGCCGACAATGGACAGATGCTGCCTATTGGGTTGCTTCTTCTTATTTGCTTAGCTACCTACCTTACATGGTCATACCTAAGGATGCCGCTGATTACCATGGTCTGCACCCACCTATATCAATTAGAAATCAAGAAAATGTCACACAGACATGGCAAGAAGAATATCTGATGACAGCAGTTCCTCAGTTGAGGTTTGTTCTTTTCAGATATGTCAAATTGACAGGCAAGATTAACACCCCCCCATAGGATTTCCATCAGACTAGTATAGGACTGATCCAGAGATACTGTATTTCCACAGTAAGTTCCCAGCAGCTCAATTTGCATGATATTTTTCATGTTTGCTTAAAAGAGAGAACATACGCACATAATTCTGCAACTATATTCAATTAAACTGATTACTGTTTATCAGTTAGAAGGTTTACATTACAATTTCACATTTGTTCACACACCAGATTCTTCTAAAATAATTTTCAAATTGGAAAAGTAATAGCATGTGTAATTTATGCTGTATCTTTCAAATGACAAAAAATGGTATATATAAAGAAATCAAAGCTCCTCTCCTATTTCAATATCAATTTTTTTTCACTGTAGAGCAATTTCATTTGAGAATTTGTTCCTCCTTTCCTTTGCTTCTGCTATGATATCTAATATCCTTAGGAATACCAACTAAAATAGGCATCTTAATAGGACAAGAGGTGCCTCAAGTCTCAGTACTTTTGTCCAAATTGAAGCAAAATGAATAGTGTGTTTGGAGGTATGGGGAAGCTATATGATGTGAGTGACCAAGTTCAAGATGGAGAGAACCAGGGTGCTCAAATAGTGGAGAGGATGCAGATGGTTAAACATCAGTTGTGAAGCAGAAAATGACTACTATTTCATATGAATTACAGGGTAAGTGAATGATGAGTTACATCTAAAAGTTTGGGTCAAAATAATACTGCTTGTAACAGAAGCTTCTTTATTTACTGTCAATCAGGAATGCTTCAAATGTAGAAGAGGAGAAAACTGTAAAAAGCAGAGATTATAGACTATAACTTATTGCTATCAAATTATTGATTATAATACACAGATCTATAATATGTTGACTAGGTGAGATATGAATGCATGTATGGGAGTTACAAATATCTGTCTGGGTTAGTAAATTTTGTGTCAAACTCTTGTTAGCAAAACTACCTGTACACAGCTCTTCCTGATAGTGGAAAGCACACCTAGGACCATGTCACCTTTTCCTAATATTTCTTTTTTTCCATTATATGAATTCAAGGTCTGTTGGAAAATGCTGTTGCCAAGGCTGAGACAGTAAAAAATAAGACTTACGGTACAAATGAGGATAGTATTTAAAGACAGGACATGTCCACTAAATATGCATACTGAGTCAAGTTGGTATCAATATTAGCATCACACTAAATAAAATGACAAGACAAAATTAAATCACATTGGAGAAAGAGAATCTACAGTATCAAGGTGACATGAATGCTTGAATAAAATCATTGAACGTTTTATGAGGGATGAAATATTTACATAATCTCATTGTGCCTTCCAATGGGAACTTACTAAAGTAATATATCTTCAAGACCAGTCACATTTGAGATTAATGGAAATACAAACTATACACTAGAAATTTGTAAGTGTCTTGGGAAAATAACTATAACTAGAGAAATCCAGAATATTTATTGAATCAATCACTCAAAATTGCATCAACAATAATATAATACATTAAAATTTAGGGACACCCAATGATGTTGTTGCCATGGATGCATCTCATGAATTCTATAATCAATTAGTGCTGTACAAATCCAAATGTGCAATACAAGCTGAATATAACCTCCAAAACTATTATAAAAATGAAAGTGGAGAAATGGTGTTGGAATTGTTCCGGTTCAAAGGCAGTTGATCCATACTTGGTGCTCAGTGCAGTGCCAAGGCTATAGACTGAAATCTTTTGTTATACAAAGTAATTTTGGGAACAGTCAAGCCACACTTCAGTGAGATAGTTACAAAATCTAAACTGTTTGAAGATTAAATAAGAAAGTAAAAAGGCTTGTGTGTATTTATTTTGGCCATGTTATATCTTATAAGAGAATGCCCTTGATGTGAGGAAACAGCCTCAATTATTTATTGTATAGGTAATTTACCTTCCAAAGATTTGGGACAAGATCATCTGTGTTGCTTTTACAATTTTTTTTCTATTTCAAACTAAGGAGAAAGTTTCTTTATCTTTCTAGAAATATTTTCATACCAAAGCAGATGTGAGTATAGAATACATGTTTATATTTTCTCACAAGAATGTACATGTGATTCTGCATTCAGCACAATCCTCCTAGGGACAGTCTTGGCAATAAATGCATGTGAACATATTCAGAACACAAATTCAGAAGGGCTCACTTTTAAAAATAGGAAATTAACCATCTGTTTTCTTTGAATCACAATTCTTAAAACAGTTCTATGATCATATTCTGACCTCAATAAAAGACTTTTACTGCTACAAATTGACAGTGTTTCCTTTGGTTTAGAACCATATAAATTCATTATAATAAGTAACCTCCATTTCATTGAATTCATAAGACAATCTTTCACTAAGTCCATCCTGTGTGTGTGTGTGTGTGTGTGTGTGTGTGTGTGTGTGTGTGTGTGTGTGTGTGTGTATGAGTGGTATGTGCATGTACAAGAGAGGGAAATGGATCAGTATTCTCCAACATGTAACTTGTTTAATATTGGACCTTCATAACCAAAAATTTTTATGATAGTTTTTTTCTATTTTTATATTTCATTTGAAACAAAAGTGAAGAATGCTTGGTAATTTAAGAACAATGGTACTAAGGATTATGAGTTGGCTCAGTGGTTGAGAGTACTTTCTGTGCGATCATGAAGATACCTAGTACCTAAGTAACATGTTAGGTATTGTGCATAAGACTGTCACACCAGCTCTAAAGGATACTGACTGGGAAATTATTGAGGCTTGGGAACTCCCATTTAACTGACAAAAAGTGGAGCTCCATAGTACAGGGATAGACTGGGCCTCAAAGAAATCAGTGGAAAGTCACATAAGAGAAAACCTGATACTATTCTTTGGCTTCCATATATAAGCAAATGTGTGTACACCCTCACATATACATTACATGAGCATATATCCACACAGATGTATACATACACTTATACACACAAATTAATACTCTTTAAAAAAACGTGCATTGATGGAAAGATCTGACATAAATAACAGTTGGATTCTGGAAGTCAGAATCTTTGACTTTCAAAAGGAAAGCCTAGAACAGCAGATACAGAAAATTCAGCACTCTCCATACTTCCTCTCTCAGATTTTCATTATAGAAGCTCTTGTCTCTACTACTTGGCAGAACTTGCTGAAGGTACTTTTTTATATATAATTTTTAAATTTAAATCTGAAACAAGCTTGTTTTATGTATCAATCCCATTTCCTGCACCCATCCTGTCCTCCCCTGTTCCACCCACCAACTTCTGCCATTCCATCCCCTTTCTGCTCCCCAGGGAGGGTGAGGCCTTCCATGGGGAGTCTTCAAGGTCTGTCAAATAATTTGGAGTGGGGCCCAGGCTCTCCCCCATGTGTCTAGGTAAGGAGTAGCCTCTGTGTGAAATGGGCTCCCAAAGTCCATTCATATACTAGGAATAAATATTGATCCACTACCAGAGGCTCCATAGACTGTTTGGTCCTCCCAACTAGCATCACATTCAAGGAATCTGGGTTGGTCCTATGCTGATTTCTCAGCTATCAGAGTAAAGCTACATTTTTGTAATCATGAAGAGTCCCCTTGCTTCCAGAGCCTACTGGGAACAAAGTCAGAGATAAATGACTCATCCAGCAACTACTGGTTACTAGTAATTGTAATATGCATGTCCCAGTCCTTTTTCATGTGTGATGAGTTTAGAGCTTTTATTATTTCTCAGACACACTTTCTGACAACAGGCTTTAGCTCCTTTCCTCTGCCATGTTTTCCCTTCCTGTCAATGTTTCTTGCTCTGGATAAATAACTACTTGTTCTCAAATGCTAGTTTGGAGCCAGATTCTAGAGGACATTTAACACAAATATTAGTAGTCAGATAATGATAATGAAACAAACACCTAACTTAGCTATTTGTATAATAATAATAATAACTTGTTTGCCTAGAAACCCAGGATGATAGAGTTATGGGAACAATCATACTAAGGATGTTCAGTGGCCACCTGAACTATCTAAACTATATCCCACATGTCTCTTTCCAGATCTTCAACAGCCTTGGCATGATAGAAAAGCCTTTTAACTTGGTGACAGAATTAGATCCCCAAATCTTCACTAAGGATACCAGATAATTTAAATGCCTCTTCCATTATCAAACATGGTAATATTTGAGTATAATAGTATGCTTTATGATTCCCTTGGTAAAATGACATCAAAAGCATGGATCTATATAATTCTTTATTAACAAAGGGGATGGGGGCTGCCTTAGCATTTAAGACCACTGATTAATCTCCCAGAAGACTAGATTTCCATCCCTACTACCTTTGTGGAAGCTAATAACCATCTGTAAATTCCAGGTGATACAGAAATCTTTTCTGCATGCCACAGGTGCCAGAGACACACATTCACAGACATGCAAGCAGACAGAACTCCCACAAAATAAAGTAATATAAAGTAAAATAAAAAGCTTTAAAATGGAGAGAGTTAGAGATGGGAGAGGTGGTGGTAAAATGGCTCAGCGGTAAAACAACTTGTTCGTCCTGCAGAGGACACACATTTGGTTTTCAGTATCTGTATGGTGGTTTACAACCACCTGTGAGTCCCATTCAAGGTATTTGTGGTATTATCTTATTGTTTTCTGACTTCTGTGGGTACCAGTCATACTTGCAGTACACATGTGTACATGTGTTAAAACACACTCATCCACATAAAATTAAATAAGTGAATCTAAGCATAAAGTTGAAGTGGACTTTACTTCTGCACAAGCTGTATGTATATGTGTATATGTGAGATTATATGTACGTGTGTTTGTGTGTGTGTGTGTTTGTGTGTGTGTGTGTGTGTGTGAATATATGCTCCCATGAGCATGCACATGAAGGCCAAAGGACATTGTGGGGTGTCTTCTTTGAATGTTCTTTTTCTTATTTTTTCCAAGACAGCATTTCTCACAGAATTTGGACCTCACTAATTTTTCTATATTGACTAGCCAGCAATCCCTAGTATCTACCTGTCTCCATCTCCCAGCTGAGTTTAAGTGGGCAAGCCATTGCATCTGTCTTTGACATGGCTGCTAGGGATCTGGACGTAGGCCATCATCTTTGAACAGTGACCACTTTGACTGCTGAGTATCGCCTTAGGTCTACAAGTTCAGTTAAAGATAATATTAGTGTTACCTTGCACTTATTAATCTATAGATACTTTTTCTAATCCATTATTTTTGAAATACTCACTAAATGTCAGTCCATGCACAGACTTCTATTATTTCTACTCTCTGCAGATAGACTAGTGATATTATTAGACCCAACCTCCAATTTTAACCATAGAAGATCTAATAAAGTGGAATTTTCTTTTTCTAAACATTTTTAGAGGTTGTTAGACTCTCCATAAATAGAGTAAAAACACTGGAGTGCAAGGATCCCCTGGCAGTGCACAGTATAGAACATTTTAAGAAAGTACACAAGGTTGTGATATTTTTATTCACATTTTTCTGGATAGGTTATTAGGATAGCAACATCTGCATAGGCCCAGGAGTATCTGTGAATAAAAATAACCCTGAAGAAAAACATCCACACAACATCTCAGGATATTTCAATGCTTTCTAGAATGGAGACCTGAGTCTGGCACTTAGAAACAGTACCAGTGTGGGTGGCAACTGCATAACACAAAGGCACGAAGAAGCAAACCACTAGACAGGTGAGGAGAGGTTAATCAATACCACCAGAGGGATATGTCCTGTTAGCCTTTGTGATTTAATGAGATTTTACAGGGAGGAAAAAGGAAACAGGTTAAGTTTCATATTGTGAATTTGATTTAAAGAAGAGTAAAGAACAAAAGCTTTGTGCATACGTGTTTTTATAATACACAAATTTAATTGTATTAAAATAGCAGCTTCCAAAAGGACTGCATTGTTAGAAAAAGTTTCTCTTCCTTTTACCATCTGAACCTGTAATACTCAGGAGGAAAACCAAAACACAATGGCCTAGTCAGAGTCAACTTCTGTTCAGTCACTGTCAAATACTTCCCTCTTCTCCCACACTTAGTTTGCATGTGGGGGTATCAAAGTATTTTATGGAATAATATGCTCAAGTCTAGGCATAAGATTTGAACATCTTTGGACAACACAGCCAAGTTAGTCAAGGATCAGAATCTAGTATCCAATGGGTATGAATGGAAAGCATAATATCTGAAGCATACTATTTGGATTAAATATACCTGATTAGTAAAATATGAAAGACATTTCAATGGGGAATTGCATTTATGTATTGCTCTTTTCTATCTACTCTACCATTTTATTTTGTGTGTGGCTGGAGATCAAATCTACTGATTTAAGGATGGTAGGTAAGCACTTTGCCAATTATATACACCATTAGCTTGAGGTTTATGAGATAGTTTTGATATACACCTCAGCCCTGCCTTGAACTCACAAAATACTCCAGGTTTGTGTCAGCATCATTATCCACATGTCTTTGCCTTTCAAATGCTGGTAATTATGGGCATGCATTCCCATGTCTGATTTCTTCAGCCTTCTTCATTGTGAGGATTACTATTATCACAGCCAAAAGATCCTATTTTCCTTACAAATAATGGGCTTAATAAATTCTGACTAAATTTTTTCTCATGTTTTTATAAAACGGAAATCCATAACTTAGATTGCCAAGTTACTTATGCTTAAAATTTAATAAACCATTTGTAACCGCTCTCATTTCATTGTGTTAGAAGTTTTAAAATCTTACTGACATTCTTCACATCTGTGAAATTGCTTGAGGGTCATGTGTCACATTATATTGGTAGTATTTGATAGTTCTTGTCACATAGGAGCCCATTAATTAAGGTTGAATGAAATAAGTAAGATCTTCTAACAGTGAATAGAGTTATCAGATACATATTTATGAATGGGCCATTTTCCTATTTTTTTTTAGTATATATATATATATATATATATATATATATATATATATATATGGTCTACACAGGCAGTGGATGCCTTAAGGGCAGTGGATAAAGAGCCTTCTATTTGTGTTTTCTTTTTATTTTCTTTTCATTATTCATGCAAAGACTTGGTATTCATGATTATTGCTTTTCATCCAGCAAGCAAGATGTTTGTGTGAGAGATATAGCCTTCTTATATAACAAATTCAATTTAAGGTATTGTTTATTGATATATTTACTGACTTGTATATATTTAGGACAGAGTCATGTTGCAGAACCCAGATATACTTCTATTATAATCTACTACTTCAGCCTCAGAGCAGTTGTGATTACTCGCACATACCATGACACCCCTTAGCATGCTATATTTCAAGATATTTCCATGCCCAATCTACCCAGCTGGCCTCCAAACTTTGGCAATACAAAAGCATGTGAATGAATGACGTTTGATTATTCATTTTTTCCCATGTGTCCTTTTTTGTAAAGAGTTTCTGTTCTTCTTGAATCCTAATTCTGAATTATTTTCCTTGGGAAATGAGACCCCATGTTTTCCAATGTAATTTTATTTGTCAGACTTACCTGCCAATTTCTCCAAAGAGTCTCTCAGTTGACCCATTGTTAGTATCGAAAGGAGTCCCCTGAAAGATTTTGTCAGGGTATAGGTGGAACTCTGAAGAATTTGTTATTTTGTCCCTTATTTTAATAGATTTAAATTATGTATTAATTTCAAGACTGTTGGCATTTATATTTGCATACTTTTGTGACAGTTGTGCTCAGCGATAAGTCATTATCTGAATTTGAGTGTGAATTCCATAACTACAACTGTCTTGAATTAATAAAGATATTCTTCTCTGGTTGGGTACACAACAGTCACTCAATAACTACCTGATGTATTAATTGGAATATCTGCCTTAGTACTTATGTTTTATGCCCATTAACAGTGCTGTACTAAAATTCAGCTCAGATAGTGTCAGAAATAGTTAAGGAATTTCTCAAAACCTAAAGCCAGTATGATCAATATGCAACTGAACCATATAGTCTTCTGGTTAATTAGTAATTTTTTTAGCTCATTGAATCCATTTGGTGCTGCTTGTATGGGCAATAGATGTGGACTTATTAATGGGGGGCAGAATGAAATTTCATATGTAGATTTGTAAGGTATAAACCTTCATGTTCATTTTCTCTATTAGTTACTTTTCCATCACCATGATAAAATTCTATGACTAAGGAAAATTATTTTAAAAAAAAATGTTATTTGGCTTATAGTTCCAAAGGGAAAAGAGGGAAAGGAGTCCATGATGGAATTCTGGAGACACAGCAGCTGAGGCTGGAATCTAAGAGATTACATTCTGAATTGTAATCACAAGGCAGAAAGAGCAAACTGAGAATGGCTCAAAGTTTTAAACCTCAAAGCCCATGTCCAAAGACATACTTCCTCCAACAAGGCCACATCTCCTAAGCCTTTCCAAATAGCATCACCATTTGATATTCAAATGCCTAAGACTATATGGGACATTCCATTCAAGCCACCATATTCTCCCAAAATGTGCTGACTTTGGGAGTATGCTTATAATATTCATCTTAACAAAGATAGTTTCATCTCATTAAACACATTTGTCAATAGTAACATGGGTCCATTTGATAAACCTGTAAAGAATACAAGAGATATAATGCTGCACATGACAATTTTACATTTAATTGATTTGCAAGCTTGTTTTTCAGTTAAGTGTACTTTTTGCAATCCATTTTTAGCCAACTCATGGATACTTCTTATATTGTATTCACTTCTGATACTCTTCAAGAAACACTTTCTAGAACTGAAAAGAGTCTTTACAAGTCAAATACTATATCAAGTGCTTAAGATTTTTAAAAAAGAATCCAGTATCAGTGTCTTTATTAATTTTAAAAGATAAGGAAAGAAACTCCCCATAAATAAGCAGACATCTCTTGACATTTATCAAGCATTCTTATGTTTCACCTATATATCAAGAGTGAACTACTGGGCTGACGGGAATACAGACAAGATTATGAGTCAATTTTTAACTTATGATCCATTCATTATTACCAATCAAGCTATTTATAATTTATATATAGTTTATTTATAAATATGACTATAGCCAATTCTTGAGAAAATGCAGAGAGCCACCTTAAAAAATTAACTTTTTAAAAAATAACTCATTAGAGAAACTATTTGGCTGTATAAGTAAGAGCTCAAAAATATTTAAAAAATTGTGATTCAATAAATATATGCCTGTGACTATAAAATAATATAACTTTTCTGCATTTGAAACGGCATGGAGAAATGGGATGCAGTTAAGTGGAAGACAGTTATTACTGCTTGCTCTAATCATAAATGGGCTAGAAAACACGCATATCCACAACTGGGAATTTGTTGCATAGGCTATGGTGCATCTAGTTGATAAAATATTATGTGATCATTTGAATTACAATTTTGAATATCTTATAATAACATGGAAAATGCTTATGGCACCATATTAACTAAATTTACTTTGCTTTCACTGCACCTGTATCTGTATTCCCTTTATACCAAATCTTCCATGCCTTTGTTCCTGAGAAACAGTTTGTAAGATTCGAACTCATATTTCTAGCCCCATGGCTCCCTCTGTAACATGTCTTCATTAAAATCTAACAGCTTACTCATGCTCCTGGGAGAGTACAGAGTCTAAGTGGAGATGTAATATTGATACAGGAGGGATGAGGAACCTGAAGATGAACAATACCACATTCCAGTCGCAGATGAAATTCTGTATAATTTTTTTTTTCTCGTTTGGAGATCCTTTAAAATCTTATTTCTCAGTGAGTAATTTTGTCTTTATGGTACAAAAGGTAATTCCCATACCTAATATTGTTTCTAAGCACACGTGAATACCCTGCTGAGTTATATATGAGTTTTTTATGAATATGACACAAAATGAAAACTCCATTCCTTGACTTGAAAAAAGAATGCAAATTGACTTTCATGCTCAAGTGAGTTGTTTTAGGAATTGTGGAGGGGTGGGGAGACTCAGAAACCTTATTTATATTCATGTGTAATTGATAGAATATTTTAGTAATTGTTCTTCATTTACAAGTTTTATATTCACAGTGAAAAGTAACAGGCATTATTAATTTTAAGCAGAGTTAGGTTGCCTTCATCAAAAGTTGTCCAGTCTTTGGAAAGGCATAGCAGTCCCTTTAGAAGACTATAAACTTCTGACTGTTACGAGTTTTAGCTCCTGTAGTGTTGAAGATAGATTCCTGGATATTCTGCATTAATCCTATTATGTAGTAAGAAATGGGCAGCTGACACTTTAGCTGTCATTCTTCATATTTTCTTCAATTTTTAGGCAATTGTCATGAAGCTCCTGAGATGAGTAAAAAGCACTTTGATATGGCACAAGGAACTGTAGTGACCCCAGCTGATCAATAAGAAGAATTTCATTTCTACAAAAGCAAATTGTGAATAGACAACAGAATGTAGGCTTCCTAAATTAGGGGTGCAGTTCTACAGAGGAAAGACAGTGGAAAGAAAATAATACTTAAGATTTTTTTCCACTTACGTATCAATAGTGAAATGTCAAGTTTTACATAATAGTCTACTTCATTTGCCTTTAGCTTTCCAGTTTATTAGATGAGGTTAACTGTTGTTCAAGGAAGACATTGAATAGAAAATTTCCAGGAGTAAACAATTTATAACTTTTTTATAAATAATATAATTTAAAATTTTTACATGTCGATCCCAGTTTCCTCTCCCTTCCTCCATCCCTCCCTCCATCCCTTCCTCCCACCCTCCCTCCCCTTTACTCTCTTTCCCATGTGAAATGCACCCTGGCCACCCTCCCCTTCCATCCCCCACCCCCATTCCACTTGTAGGGCTATGTTATCCAGGTTGGGTCATGTAAATCTATCAAGTCATTTGAAGTAGGGACTAGGACTTCTCGCCTGTCTCTAGGTTAAGGGGGGGGTATCCCTCCATGGGGAATGTGTCTGCAAGGTTCTTTTGTGCACCAGGAATAGATCCTGTTTCTACTGTCATAGGTCCCCCAGACTGCTCAATCCTTTTAGTTGAGACCCATATTCAAGGGGTCTGAGTCAGTCCCATGCTGGATTCCCAGCTATCAGTCTTGGGGGGCCCATTAGCTCCTCCTTGTTCAGGTCAGCTGTCTTTGTGTGTTTCTGCAACCTGGTCTTGTCCCCTCTCTCTGCATCTGGATTCTAGTTTGATTCAGTTTTTAATTATGGGTGTTTGCTTCTGTTTCCAACAGGTACTACATGAGGGCTCCATGATGGTGGATAATTTAGCAAGAAACTGGAAGCAACCTAGATGCCCCTCAACCAAAGAATGGATAAAGAAGATGTGGCACATCTACACAATGGAATACTACTCTGCACAACAAAATAACAGAATCTTGAAATTCACAGACAAGTGGATGGAACTTGAAGAAACCATCCTGAATGAGGTAACCCAGTCACAGAAAGAGGAACAGGGTATGTACTTGCTCATATATGGATTTTAGACCTAGAGCAAAGGATTACCTGCCTATAATTCACCCCACCAGTGGAACTAGGATACAAGATGTATTCCAAGAGATTCATATATGGTCCCTCACAAAAGGGGGAAGGGACAAGTCCCCCAGAGCATATGGGAAGTGGGGGGGCAGTGAATGGAGAGAGAACTAGGAAAAAGAGAAGGGGAGGAGAGGAAAGCACGTGTGAGTAGGTAGATTGAGTCATGGTATGAATAGAAGACAGGGAAGAGAGAGAGAGAGAGAGAGAGAGAGAGAGAGAGAGAGAGAGAGAGAGAGAGAATATAAGAAAAGAGAGCCTTTATTGGTTTGAAGAGAAAACTGAACCTAAAGAAAGGTCTAGAGACCTACAAGACTGACTCCAACTAACAATTTGAGCAACTGTTGAAATGTTACCATAAATGCCCTTCCCTGATACACAATTTATAACTTTTAATACCTACACTTTTTCAAGTATTTCATATTGTGTTTAAATTTTACATGACCTCAGTCTATTTTATTTAGGATATAAGTTACTATTTTTTCCATTGTGTCCACATTGTGTACACATCCCCCATTCAGTCACTTATCAGTTGGGTTAGCTATTAACTACACTTTTAAAATAACACAGTGATAGGCTAAGTAGATAGCTCAGCCATATAAGTGGGAAGATGGACTTTGGGTCCTCTTCATTAACATAAATGCCCGGTGGGTGGTTCACTTACCTCTAATTCATTCCTGCTCGAAGAAGTTGGAATTAGGGATTACATGGAGTTAGGAGATTACAAAATGGCAAGTTAGACTAGCTGATTCCTAGAGTTCTGGTTACATCACCATCATCCTTTTGCCTCTACTCACATAGGCACAAACATGCAAATATGTAAATATGCACAACACACACACACACACACACACACACACACACACACACACACACCAACTCATAATGATTGCATTCAAGGAATAGTTACTTTACTCAATTTTGACCCTGAAGCTGGCAATTTTGTTACAGTATATATTTATAATGTTTACATTATTGTAAACTAGATAATTTAGTAATTAAAATTACTATAGGTATGTATATATAGAAAGCATATCTAAACTATTTCTAAAAATTGCAATAACTGTATACATGTATGCACGTATGATTTGGTATTTTCTGAGGTTTGAGAGATCTACTGTGGGACTAGTAGCATTTGAACACATCTACACTGATGACAGCACTAAAATATAAAGATTATTTACATACAAATCACCCTAGTAATGCATATTTATGTTCCATTTGCAACATCAGGTTCTAAACTTTTATTACCTAAGTTTTTCTATACCAGTACTGCAAAAAGTGTTCAGTTGATATCTTTTAAGTATATGAGTGATTGTGCATGTAATCAGGTATTTTTGTGAAAATATAAAACTCTATATACTCTACACTTATCCACCTCCCAAAATTTCACACTTTGAAATAAGTATTATTTAACCCAAACATTTAATAGCAAATGTGATAATGAAATCTAATTTTCTCATTGTCAGGTGGCTCAATTACCTAGAAAGAAGATCTTGACAATTGCTGTAATGCTACAATTCTAGGGTATTTATTATTACCTTGTTATACAGGGGGAATGTGTATAGATTAGGTGAGGAAATTACTACCTTGTGAGATCACTCACCATTGTTTGTTATGTTACATATCTCTTCAGAATGGAAAAATAGATAGTTATGGAAAAGAAAGAAAAAAAATACTCCAAGTAGGACTTAATATATGTTAATGTTTTAACTGATGAGATAAAGAAAAGATATTCTAGTGAGTCTTCTTATGATAGTTAAACCACTTGCAAATTTCAGTATTATATATTGTTTATTACATCAGTTCATCAGTTAAGTACATTATGTATCACCATCTGGAGATGTTAAAGAACATTTGGAAACACTTCATAGTATTTAGCCAGTGTGAAGGAGAATTGCAAAAGCGTCTTAAATTCATCATTTCATAACTTCATCAAGAGATGTGTCTTTACTATTTGAATCAAGGAGTCTGTTTGGAAATCAACCCAAATGATTAGTCTGTAGATACACTGTTTAAGTGATAAACTAACCTGGTAGCAAAAAACATGTTTGTAGTGAGATCCTGGCAATGGGATCTAGGCAAGTTTCAAAATTTTCTGAAAGTCCCCCATGTACTGCATTTTAACTCAGTAATTTCATGATTTTAACTTTGTAGTAGTTATTAGCATTGTTATTGTTATTATCACATTTACATAACACCTTAACTGAGTTTATTCAGTAGAGTGTATTTTCAACATGAAAAATAATACTTGAATTGACATTTGTGAAACTTTCCTTAAAAGAAGGCAGCCTTTCAGGATGAGGTGTGAATAGCTTTGTTATTTAACAACAGTAAAAATTCCTCAAGAATATAAAGTGCGAGTCTATTTTTAATGACATTTTCAACACCCTTAACACCCATTCTTTACTTGCTGGAACTTTTGTAGGTGAGGGAATAGAAATGATGAAGGTGAGGCTTCCAGCAGAATTGCTCAGTAAGCATGAATCAGGGAACAAGTAGAGTCACAATGTAACACGTTACTGAGAATGATTTGAAATATTTGCTATGATGTCACTGAATCCAGAGTCACATGTAGTGATTGTCTTCCCTAATCTACTGAATGTAGGAAATGAAACTTTAAAAGTGAGTATTTGTTTGTACTCACCAGTTTAACTCAAAATACGTTTCATAAATTTTTTTTCTAATTAATCCCTGTCTTTTAAGAACAGTGTTAGTTGGCAAACACAAAAATAAGAAAGGTAAAAATCAGGCTGATGAACAATCTCAGCATTTGAAGCATATGCATTATAAAGTGTAATCTTTTAATAACATGGCTTTTCTTCATGTGGCAGTAAAAAAAAAAAGGGGAAAAAAGTTCTAATGCGTATATTGAAATGGAGGCAGAGTTGCATCAAAATAAGGCACAATATAATTTACATGGATATTGAGAAGTGAATAGTCCTTCTAGTACCTGAACAATTATCAAACATAATAAGGAGGCGTAAAATTTAATTTAGTAGTCGAGAGACAAGAGATAGGTGCCTAGTCCTTGGTCTTTGTCTCTCATTAAGTTCCCATTTGTAAATAATAGACAGGTTTTATGCTATCCCATTTACTATGTTTAGTTTACATTGTCTATGCAGATTTGTCAGTACATGAGTTGGAGACTGACAAATGATAAACACATCTACCAGAATTGTTGTTACATCAACGTGGAAAATGCATGGTTGTAACTCCCCATGCATTCCATAGGTGGAAAACTTTTGCTGCTAAAAATTCTCCAAGAGGGTTTAGAAGTTCTTAGTAGTCTTACTGTGAAGAAAAGGACATATCAGACTGCATTTGAGTAGGTCAGTTATACCTTCTAAACAACTCATCACCCTTCCCTGGCTACCTAGTGAATGTTATTGATTTACCTTCACATGGGCTTTCCTGTGTTTTGAAAGTGTGTTGAAGTTGTACACATGTGTCATATTCTCATCTTCAAAACTAGTCTTACTCAGATTACACATAGTAATATAGTCTTGGCTCTGAATGCCTTGCTTTAACCCATTCTCTATATTATCTTCCAATTTATCTTTGACCATTTCTGCTTGGTTTGAACTTCCCCTTTTGTCTCTTACCTCAATATTCAGAATATTATTTAATACTGTTTCCTCAGCTGCTTTTGTCAAGTTATTTGGTTTCCTTATAAGATCTGCCAAAGTTTGTCACACTCCATCTAATCAAGCATTATGAAGGGGGACTAAGCAGTAACAAAGAATACAACTGCCGAGGACCAACATACCATTCACATGGATTGCTCAATGTTGGAGAATATAGATGGGCACCTCTGTTAAACTCCAAATTACCTAGAAAGTGGAGTGGAATATTTATGCTTAGTGTTAAGTGTGTCTTTCTGGGACTGCAGTCTTCATTCTTTCAAGGTTGAAGTGGGTCAATAATATTTACATGATGTTCTTAATGTCACAGGATTTAGGAATGATGTAGGTCATTGTTGTTGTTTGAATTCTTATAATTTTTCCTGTATTCTGTATATTCACCTACGCCAAACTTTCTGTATTTGGATACTGTTAAACTTTGGATACTGTGCCCTGGAGACATGTAAACATTCCTGTGCTGGAGGATTGCTTCATAACCAGTGGCACATTTTGAGAGATAGTGGAAAGTCTAGGAGGTAGGGCTTAGGTGAAGGAATGATATCACAATGGGCAGGGCTTTGGAGGACATCTTGTCTGTGGTTCCTTTCTATCATTCTCTCTTTCCTGCATTCCAAGAGAGTTTGTCTTACCCCATTCTTCACAATTGTTCCAGAAGCAACAAAGCATTATACCATGTACCGTCACCTTTGAGTCTACAAGCCCAAATCAGATTTCATCTCTGAAGTGGATTGTCTCAGATATTTTGTCACAATAATGAAATCCATCAAACACAGATGCTATGATGTCCTGAAAGGGGTACTTTTTCATCAGAAGTTGTCAATTCTATACACTATTGTCAATTGTTCCTCAGAAAACATGTATACAGTGCTAGCTAGTTCTGTTTTTTACAGTGGTAGGATCTGGTGGCTGCTATCTGGCAGACATACAAAGCTTATCCCATCAAGAGTGTAACAGGATGTATTCATGTGGCAATCACATAATGAGTTGTGAAATCATGATTTTTAATGAAACTCCATTGTCTGCTGTACAGATGAGAGTATGACATCCTCCTAAACAAGCGGAAACATTTCCAGATTGATTGAGCCATCTTTACTGAATCAATGTCTCCTTTAACCCCTAAGAATAGTAGCTGATTGTAATTGCATAAATAGCATAATATTTTAGAGACCTATGGAGAACTTATGCAGTACAGAAGCCTTTTGTGAGCTGAGCCTGCCATTGTGCACAGTTCACATTCATCATTCCTGGTTTCATTAGTAAGGACATTTGTATGGAAATGGATTAAGGTTTATAGGTTTATTTTATTGTGCTGTAGATTCTGCTGTAATTATACCACTGATGGATTGTATTAAACTACTTTGTGGGAAGCTTTCAAAGCACATCACACTCGGAAGTGCTTTCTCTCTAAAAAAAAAAAATCTGCTATTTTTCATTTCACCTGTAGTTACTGATGGGGTGTGCCTTCACTTAGCTCACATGTATCTTCTAACCCATTTTATTTTTCTGCACATTTCTAGGTTTAAAAGACATTAAACTGACTGATGTAAATACCCATGTAATTTACTCTAGCTCCCAATATTCAAATATTTATTAACAAAACAGTGAAATTAAACAACGAGAATTGATGTTAACCATTAAATCATTAAATATTGACTAATTCTTTACTATGACCTCTGATATACTTTACTAGGAGCCTTTCTAGGATTTAGAAGAGTTGCTCAGCATGTTTGCATTATAAAAGTGTGAAGAGTTTGGTGACTTTAAGGTATTTATTTTTAAAAATATCTATTTTTTCTGTGTGATATACACATGAACACCACAGGAGTCCACAGAAACCTTGACAGGGATCTGGAACACCTGGAACTTGGGTAACAGACAGTTGTGACCCATCAAGTGAGTGCTATGAACCAAACATTTGTCTTTCACAGGATCAATAGTGGCTTTTAAACAGGGTGTCATCTGCTGACCTTCTCTAGTGCATTTCTTTTTGACTACCAATTCTTTTTGAGTATCTTATAAAGTTTGATTAGGTCTTTGATTGGTCACTTGGCTTAGTTTTTATTAATAGGTTATGTGTACATGTGACTTTATTCATGGGCTATTTGTGCTTATCATTTTATTTATGTGTTATGTGTGTATATAATTATAAGGCTTAAGAACTCATAAAGACGTCCATACACAGGCTTATATCCTTAGCCTAGAAATGTGGCACAAATGTTTTATACACCAATATAACTTTTAAATCTGAGACCTTGCATTCCTGAATGTAAAAGCCAGAGCTAGGTGGACATTGCTTTATTAAAAAGGAAAATGAGCCTGAGAAGATGAGGCACTACAGAATAGGACTAAAATTTTTGTTTTTAATCACAACTACTACATATGTGGATATAGTCATCCACTCATGTTCACATGTACATATCATGGATGACTGTTTTCTGCAGTTCAAACAGAAATTTAAAAAATCATGTTTTCTGCTCAAAGTCCTGTTACTGCATCCATAATCGTATCATCCCATTTTTTCTCAAGTTTATCTCATGTTTGAAATGTCACTACTTCTATGGAAAACAAAAACACTTAAACAAAAACAAAAAGAACAATCTGACAACTTAAGTTATTTTGGTGACTCATATATATATATATATATATATATATATATATTATCCAACAAGACTCAAGCAAGCCAGGCTCTAGATTAAACACCAATCTCAAGTTGACTAAGTCTCCAAGCTTCAGAAGAAACACCCTTACTATAAGATTTATGATTGCACTCCTGGATTACTTAACCCATTTCTTCATTATTGTGTGTTTCTATATCAGCTTTTGTTTGTATGTGATATCTTTCTCATCAGGAAGCCAGAATAACCATACAAAATTGAACATCACAATACATCAGTTTTCCAGTTTATCATGGTGTATTAGTCACCTGTACTTTGTAACTGTGATCACAAAATGCCAGGTATTGACCATTGAATTGCTTCTTCTTCCTTATTTTCTCCCCAGTTGCATATCAAATCTTCTTATTTTATTCAATATTGGATCATATCGAACTCATTGGTATCATGGTGATTTATATTTTTTGTTTTTATCTATTTGGGGTAATACTTTTCAATGTTTTAGGACTTCTCTTTCATTTAAGTTTCACCTTTAAATCACCCTATTATAAATATCTTGGCCAATGAGTCTCAGGAATACCAGTCTTCACTCTCTAGTGATGGGATCACAAATACACCACGCATCCAAGCTTTTTTGGCATGACTCCTGGGGCCCATACTCAAGTTCTCAAGCATTTTATTGATGGAGCTGTCTCCTAGCATTAGTATGCAGGCATCTGTATTGGCCTTGGGATCCTAACAGGATATGTCCACAGCTGCAGCCACTAAGAGCTCAAATACATATTTCAGTTTTAATTTATTTCTTTCTATTTATCTTATTTGTCACTATCAGTGCTGATAAAATCCTAGCTTAGTATCCAAACAATAAAAAAAATATTGATGAAATAATGATCACGTGAGAGGCTGAAAATAAAATACTGACTTTGAGTCCTGAGAAGAATTTCAAGTCTTTGAAACCAAAGAGAAGGTCAATGAAAAGTAAGAAGAGCCAAGGACAACCTAGGGAAATACTAAATGTGGAAGATTTGTGACTTCATGTCCATGGATAGGTATCCTAGTGAGATATTTAGTGGTCCATAGAAAAACAAACAAGTCATCAAATTGACTTCTGGGAATGGAGAAGGAGTGGAATAATTGAGAAGCTGCAGACTGTCCCTTTAGCAAATGACTGAATGCTGTATTTAATTGGATGTGCTCCACTAGAGAAAACAGTCTACTCATTAAAACATCAATACATGAAGTTCCAAGCAATCTGTCTTCTCTTTTGAATTATAATATGTGCAAAAGAAAGACTTCTAATAGATTTTATCCCAATGGGGTAGTTGTTACATATAATTTATATTGGTTGCAGAAGCTATTAGTGATAAGAATTTTCTAAGTAATCATCTTGTTCTGGGTCAGTGTTAAAAGGACACACACAAATATATTTGTTAAACTGATTCAATTGTAAGGTGAAACACTTTTAGATCATTCTTATTTTGAATTGAAACTCAAAGGTAAGGACCAGTTTGATTTAGTGGAAAGAAACACAGACACAAAAAGGGGGAAGGCAGACAAATATATGACACAGACAGGTAGAAAGTCTACAACTGAGTTCCTGCCTTTGGTTTAAATTTTAGTCGCTTACTAGCTCTATGTTAGTCTTTCAAAACCAAGTTCTTTGTACATAGATTACATATGCTTTGAAGTCTGTAGTGATTTTCAAATGAGACACCATTTATGACTGATTTTTACAAATGCAAACCTATCTTTAGAAGCATCATAACAAAAACATTAAAACTAACAAAATAGTGACTATAGTAAACTTAGTTTCAAGAATTATTGATTTATTTATCCTTTTGAAAGTACAATGCAACTTGGTCTAATAAATAGTCTTGACAACCCTACAGTGTGGCTTCCAAATGTGGCTCCTAACTTTCTGATTTTGTGTGAGATTTTGCTTCACCACTATTATGTCAGGCCCAATGCTGAGTGCTGCTCTTCATCTTTGCTAGAAGCTCCTTGCTATACAGGCCTGGATCTTTTGTCTTAAATGTACCACCAAAACATGGTCTTAGAAAAGCTATCCCTGACAACTGTATATGTATGACATTTTTATGCATACTTTCCACAAATATATCATTGATACATTCTACAATTTGTAAGGCCAAAGAACTCAATACACACTATCAGAAATAACCTGCTTAATTCATCTATTGATTGTTATTTTCTGCTCTTATGTCATACCTGTTATAATCAGGATGTCATAAGAAAGCATTCATTGTTGGTTATAATATCTCTACGCTAAGATGATAGTTACTAGGGGGAGGGTGAAAGGAAGTAAAAAAGATGAAAGAAGGAATGATGGAACAATAGAAACAGATGACATCAAGTAGAAAACTACTTTATGATGAGTTCATGGCATTACTTAGAATATAATTAATACTCAGTAAATGACACAGTGAGTGTGAAAATTTTTGTTCTCATTTCATTCTTCAGAACATGGGAAATTATCTTCATCTTAATGGCAATTGATTTGAGTAATTTTCTAGAAACAAATAATGTATCATTTAGCACTTAGCTGTCACCCAGTAACCAGGGGAGTAAGCAGCAGTGTCACCATCAACAATGTGAAGTGTATCTGGTAAAACTCATAGCCTGAAGCTCAAGAAAGAAAATTAACTTCCAGGAACTTACATTTATAACAGTTTATCTTTACCTTTGAAGTTTGTTTCATTCAAACTTTCATAGCTGGACACTCTGCAAATACATATTAAAACAGTTGATTCTGCTGCTTTTGAGACCCATATGGTACTATCCCCTAGCTGTGGCTACATGGTTTAAAGAAAAATTTGTGAGTCATCTCACTAGGCATAATTTTTTCATCACTTGTGAATAAAGCATCATAGAGTTTATGGCAATTCTTTTTTGAAGTCATTTAGTAAAATACAGAGGGAATGATTGACTAACAATCAGAATAAAAGAAAATTCTAATTTAAAAATTAATGATGGTAATTGTTGCTGAAATTACTATTAAATTAGTATTTTTTATTGTGCTGAGTTTTATTTTATATAATTAAGGGTATTAGTTTTAGAGATACTTGATCATTATCTCTATCTTTTGAAGGTAATCCTTTGACAGAATATAATATAATATGTTTATTTTTTTCTAAAGTTAGTATTTCATTTACAAAACTGAATTATTGAAAACCTCTACATGTAGAAAAAGTAGGTGTTCCTCATGATGCAGCACAGTTGGCAAATTCTGAAGATGTGGGTCACTTGGCAGAGCAAATTATAAATGAAAGGAAACTTTTTTTAACTTTTAAAAACATGTATTTTACCTTCTATTCAAAGAAGATTCTTCTCTTATATAATACGTCCTAAGAATGCTTTTTCCTCCCTCTATTCCTCCTAGTTCCTCCCATGTGTCCTGCCATCTGGATCCATACCCTTTCTGATTATTGGAAAAGAACAAGCTTCTAAGAGACAATAACAAAATTAACATATATGTGTATATATATATATATATACACATATATATATATATATACACATATATGTTATACACACACACACACACACACACACACACACACACAGAGAGATAAAACAAAAACAATAATTAGGACCAAGTGGGCAGATATGGGCACACACATGTCCATCCGGGGACATTGAATGTTGGGCATCATTATAGTGAGAAAATATGTGATGTAGTATGGGGGAGAAAGAGGCAGACTTGCTCATGTTCTGTGGAGAATAGCTGATATGAAGTAGTGAAGGTGGTGAGGAACAGGCTGATATTTGAGGTGTGCTTGCCTCCGGGGCCATGATGACATTTGGTCCTAAGCTGCTGCCAAGTCTTGTGTGGGTCAGTGATACTGCCATAGTTGGGGCCTGTGTTCATGGTACTCGTTCATGAGAATCATAGCCACAGGAAGTCTATGACTCTATGTAAAAGAAGTTTTGAAGAGTGTCCAGTATTGGTGGTATACCAGAAGCCTTGAACCTGACCAGTGATATATTACACAAGGAACACTTTCAAGTAAAGCTGTCTGGGCAAAAGGGTATACTACATTGGCACCGCCCAATGCCACTGAGATGAAGGAAGTGGAGATATAGAGGCAGGAATGACAGAGAGTGAAGTTTGTTTTTGTGTGTTTGTTTTTAAATTAATATTCTTATTTGTATCTTCTATCTATTTCTTTATGCTTTATCTTGTTTTTATTATTTTAATTCTTAGTTTTCCTTTGAGAGGGGCATTACAACAGTGAAGGGCAGACATGGAGGGGATGGGAAATGAGTGAGACTGGAGTGGATCATGTGAAGTCCCAAAGAATCAATACAAAATTATACTTAAGTAAAAATCCAAAAGCAAGAAAAAGAAACCAAAAACAATGACATCTAAGTTGGACAAGACAAACCAACAAAAGGAAAACAAAACTAAACAAGACAGAGACCCATTCATGTGCACACTCAGGAATTAGGACTAAACTGGAAGTCCTAATACTAAACTGGAAGTCCTAAAATATACACAGAGGACAAGGTGAGTCCCTGTTCAGACCCTGTTAATGCTGCTTGAATCTCTGTGAATTCACATGTGTTACGAGCATGATTTTTCTGGCAACTAGTCTGGTCCCTCCCTGCCAGCCGCCCGGTCCCACTGCCATGCAAGCCCCAAATAACACTCAGAGACTCTGTATTTGATACAATCCTGTTGGCCAGTTACTATTATTGTTTATGGGCTAGCTCTGTCTTAATTATTAACCCATTTCTACTTATCTAAGTATGTCCACGTGGTCATCTTACTGGAGAACGGCCGGCCAGCATCTTCTTTCTCCATACTCTACATGCTGACTCCTCCTCACTACTTCCTCTTTCCTCCTTGTCTTGTAGCCCTGCCTATCTTGCTTTCCCATTGGCCAAACAGTGCTTTATTCAGTAACCAGTATGAGAAACATATTTACAGAATAACATCTCCCATCATCTCCTCTTTTCTGTCTAAAATAAAAAGAAGGATTTTAACCTTAACATAGCAAAATATATTACACAACAGTTATCAAATAGGAATTACAGTTAACAATATTTAGTTCATTAACATTTTGTAAGACTTAAACAAAATATCATCTATCCTATCTTTGTGAGTTTAAAGTCTCATATGTAACTTATCTTTATCCTAACTAAGGAAAACTATAACCAAAACTATCTGTCTTCAACTCCTTCAAAGTTCAATCTTCAGCTCATAGGCCATAGTGTGTCTGACAGACTCTTTCATGAAGCAGAAACCCTGTAGCACTGTCCATCTTGTTTGAGCAGTCACCTTTTTGTGGGTTCTGCATGTCCAGTTTATACATAAATTCAAACAGTCCAGAAGAGCAGTACCCTGCCCAAATGGCTAGTCTTGCCACATTAGAAGCAAACTCCATAACACATTTCTTCAATGTCCATCTTCCTTTCTGACACAGGTGGTGTTAACAGGAGCAGTTATGTCTCACTGTCAAGAAAAACACTAAACCATTTTAAATGCCATATTCTGTAGGTCTTTGAAAAGTTTGAAGAATGCCTATCCATCTCAAATCCATCTGTGCATATCTAGAAATACTAAGTTAACTCCAAGTTTTGACTATCATAGGTTACTCTCTATAATCTGTACAATTTTATACATTACATTTTTCAATGAGCTATATAAACATAATACCTAAACAAGAGAAATATACATATCACAAAATTGACCTTAAATTGTATCACTAAATGAAAATCCATTCCAAAACAAAGCATTCATATCTATACCATAATTCCCCTTTTACCTTTAAAAAGATTGCTGGTGGTCATTAACCATTTATAACCAACCCTATTTAAATGAAAACAAACATTTATAAACAATATTTGGGAATTTGGGCATCATATTTTCAAACTACTTCCTGTTGGTAGGGGGTGCTGTCATTGGGATCCTAAGAAGACACAGAAATCTTGGCTGTAGTCTGCAAGGCTGCTTTGTCTCAGGGATAATGCTTCAGGGGGTCTTTCTTGGTCAAACCACATTAGTTAGGAAGGAATCCACAGCTTTTCATTTTCAGTGGAAACAAAATTAGAAATCCTTTCCCCCAGTAACTTGTCCTTGAACTTAAATTTTGGAGTCAAAGCATTTTAAATATATATATATATATATATATATATATATATATATATATATATATATTGGATTTGTCCATCAGTATTTCTTTTATCAGTTGTTATTATTTCCTCAGCAGTCAAACAATTTAAAGATAACTGAACAGCGTACAATATCCAAAGATTCTCTGTGTTTTCCACCTTTATGTGGCTTTTTTTATATTACTCTATCTCTTCTACTTCTATTTTTACATATTTTGAGACAGGGTTTCTCTGTGTAACTTTTGTCTGTCCTGGAATTCACTGCATAACAGGTTTACTTTGAAATCACAGAGATCTGTTTGTCTCTGCCTCTTGAGTGCTGTGATTAAAGGCATGCGCCACCATACTCAGCCACTCTACTTCCTTTTTTCTTTTTTAAACCATTGTATCCCGTTTCTTTTTCTCTCCCAAACCTACATATTTTTTTTTAAAATCACAGTGTAAACCTTCATTACAGCTCTCCTACACACCACTGAATTTTTAGCAGAGCTCTTTAAAAGCAATGTGGGGTTTTTTTGCCGCTTATGCAAATTTTGGAAACCTCCATTAAAAGAGCTGCACAAATCTCTGTCTACAGCAAAACAAATCCAACCCAGAAAATGTTGCTTACCAAGAAGTCTTGCTAGTCTCTGTTCCTTTGTTTCTAAAACATTTCTTAAGCTTTTATTAGTTTTAAGTGAAAGTTCTTATAGCCACATTGGGCACCAACTGTAGTGTGTGTGTTTTCCTCCAGCCTGCCAGCCACAGGCTGAGTTGCAAGCACACAAAGGCAGGCCCTGAATCCTGGCCTTGTGAGGCAACACAAAAGCAGGGCTGGTGCTGCAGGGCTCTGTGGGAATGCAATCTGAGGGAATGGGCAGGAGATGAGCAGTGGTCTCAGGGCCATGATGGAGATAAAAGGAGTTCTAGGGCAGGGTGTGTCTGCCTGGTTAGGCAAGGGACCCTGCCTGTTTCGGGTAAGGTGGGGGAAGGGTCTGTGGCTTCCCCTGCCTGGGTGAAACCCAGGTGCTGTGAAAATCCTGATCCCTCTTCTGACACCACACAAGTGCTTTGATCATGTTGATTTAGAGAGCCTTGTTCTCTTGGTATCCTCTACCCTTTTTTGCTCTCATCCTCTCTCTGTTTCCTCTTCTACAGGGTTCCCAGAGGAATTTGATGAAAATATCCATTTAGAGTTGGGTATTTTAGGCTCTCTCTCTCTCTCTCTCTCTCTCTCTCTCTCTCTCTCTCTCTTCCTCTCATACCAGTAGTATTATGTTTTCCATAGGTTTCTTGGCTCTCTACTGCCCAGTTCTTGGTTATCTAAGCAGTGTTGGGTATTGGTTCCATAGTAGGGAGTGAACCTTAAGCCAAATCAAATATTTGTTGGTTACTGTCACAAACTTTGTGCCACCATTGCCCTAGCATATCCTGTATAATGATAGCATTGTAATAAAATGATTTGTTGCTGGCTTGGTGTTCACATTGCTGTTTTAGTATCATGCATACTACCTTTCTATATCAAAGATGCTAGAACACAGGGTTGAAGGCTCCAGCACCAAGTTTTCTATATTCAATCCATGTTTAATGAGTTTTATAGGTTTCTTCAGCAATGGGGCCTTGATGTCAGTTTGGGGAAAGTATCCTATTGTCTTGGCAATTTTCTGTTTTATCTTTTCTTTTGTTCAACTCCTATGGGACTGCTTTGACCAATAACTCAATTAGATGTGATCCAGTCCCAGTAATGGAAGCTTCATTTGGTGACAAGAGATACCCAATTGGGGCTCTGTTCCTCAGTGACTTGGCAATTTCATTTAGTTCTTCTTCATACATGCATATATTTGGGGAATGTCTACTGTATGAGGTTACTCATACTATGCCTCCAAAGCCACACTTAATTTTAGCAGTCTTTCCTGTATTCACTCTTTCCACCTCTCTCTACCTCCCCAGTTGATCCTCCTGTTCTAGTTCCTTCCATTCATTTCCCTTTCCTGAGGAGATCTATCACTTCCCTCTAGTCCCTTACTCTATACCTAATCTCTTTGGTTCTATGGATTGTGGCTTGGTTATCATTGATTTAACAGATATTAACCACATATAAGTGAATACATGCCATATTGGTTTTCCAAGACTGGGATAATTCATTTAGGATATTTCTTCTAGTTTCATCTACTTGTCTGAGTATTTCTTAATGCCTTTGTTTCATCCATTTTTTCTGTTGTTTACTTTGCTTCTATTTTATTGAAATCAGTCATGACATTGATCTAGCCATCTACTCCTTTTGGGTGTGATTTCTTCTTTTTATTTCAAAGTTTTCAGCTGTGCCTTTAAGTTTCTGGTATGAGAAATGTCCATTTATTTTTCATTTATCTGCTAAGTGGATAAACTTGTCTCTTAGACCTGATTTCATTATGTTCCACAAGTATGAGTATTTTGTGTATTTCATTTTCATTGAATTCTAGGGAGTCTTTAGTTTTTTTCATAATTTCTCTCTTGATCCATATTCATTCAGCTTGGAGTTGTTTAGTTTCTATGAGATTGGACACTTTTGGGCAGTTCCTATTGTTGATATTCTGCTTTAATTCATGATGTTCAGATAGGATATAAAGTATTATTTCAATTTTCTTATATTTGGTGAGACAAGATTTTTGTCCTAAGATTTTGAAGAAAGTTCCATGATGTCCCCCAAAGAAGGCATATGCTTTTGTGTTTGAGTGAAATGTACTATTAATATCTATTAGGGCTAGTTAGTTTATAATGTCAGTTAGCTCCAGAATTCCTGTTTAGTTTTTGTCTGGATGATCTGTTTATAATGAAGTCTTCCATTATCAGTGTGTAAGGGTCAATGTGTGATTTAAGCTATAGTAATGTTTCTTTAACAAACTTTGGTGTCCTAGTGTTTGGGGAATAGAAGCTAAGATTTGAAATGTCATCTTGTTGGCTTTTTCCATTGATGAGTATGTAGTTTCCTTCCCTATCTCTTTTGATTAATTTTGGTTTGTAGTCTATTTTGTCAGACACTAAAATGGCTACAGTAGCTTTCTTTGGTCAATTTCCTTGGAATACCTTTTTCTAACCCTTTACTCTGAGATATCTGTCTTCATGTTAAATTGCATTTTTTGGAAACAGCAAAAGGATAAATCCTATTTACTCATCTATTCTGCTAATTTTTGTCTTTTTACTGAGGAGTTGAAACCACAGATGTTGAGATATACCTGTTGTGGTTTGAAAAGGAATGGCCACCTTTGAATGCTTTGTCATGAGAGATTGGCACTATTTGGAGGTATGTCCTGGTAGGGGTAGGTATGGTCTTGTTGGGGGAGTTGTGTCACTGGGAATGGGCTTTGAGATTTCAAGGACCAAAGCCAGACCCATTGTCTCTCCTTTCTTCCAGCTGCCTGTCAATTCAGATGTAGATATCTCAGCTACCTCTACAGGACCTTGTCTGCCTGTGTGTCACCACGTTTCCTGCCATGATGATAATGAACTAATTTTCTCAAATTTTTAGCTAGCCCCAGTCAGAAGTTTTCCTTTATAAAACTTGGTGTAGTCATGGTATCTCTTGTATTGACCAATACAATATCAATAATCAATGGGTTATGATTTATTTTTATTTTGTGGGTGTCGTCATTGTTGGGGTGGTGGTGTGCCTCTGTATGTGTGTGTGTACTGTGTGTTTCCTCTTTGAATTGCTGGTCTGTGATCATTTATTCTTTGTGCTTTCTTCATTCTAGTTAACCACTTTGGGTTTGAGTTTCCCATCTAGCAGCTTCTGTAGGCCCATATTTGCAGAAAAATATTGCTGCCATTTGATTTTCATCATGGAATACTTTATTTTCTCCATCTATGGTGATTGAAAGTTTCCCTGATACATTAGTCTGAACTGGTCTCTTGTAATCTGTAGTACATGTCTCTCTGCATACTCTTGCTCTTTAGTGTCTACATTGAGAAAGGCGGGTGTAATTCTAATACTTCTGCCTTCATATGTTACATGATCTTTCTCCCTTGCACTTTTAACATTCTTTCTTCATTCTGTAGTTTTAGAGTTTTTAATATTATGTTCCAAGGGTACTTTCTTTCCTGGTCCAGTCTAGATGGTGTTCTTTGTGCTTCTTGTATTTGAAAGGCATCTCCTTCTTTAGATTAGGAAATTTTTCTTCTAAGATTTTGATAAAATTATTTTCTGTTTTTGATCTGTTTCTTTTCTCCTTTCTCTCATTATCTTATTCTTACATATGACACTTTATTTGACCAATGTATCTAGTTCTCTTGTGTCTTCAATACCTGAGATTCTCTTCCATCTCTTGTATTTTAGCAAAGCTTGCCTTTGAGGTTCCTGTTCAAGTTCCTAAATTATGCCTTTTCATATTTCTCTCAGCTAGGCTTGATTTTATTTTTACTTTCATGTCTTGAATGGTTTTATACATTTTCTTTTATTGTTTTTAACATGTTTTCATATATTTCTTTAAGGTCTTTATTAATTTCCTCTTTAAGGGCCTCTGCTATATTCATAAAGGGTGTTTAAAGGTCTTTTTCCTGTGATTAAAGTATGTTGGTATACTCAGGGTCCATATTGCTCTGCTCAAAGGGAAACATATTATCCTAGATTCCATTGATTGTGGTTTTATGCTGGCCTCTGGGCATCTGGGATTGGGACAATTGTAATTATAGGTGCTTATATCTGGTCTTGGCTTTGTTCAGAGGGGTGTCTTGTTCCTTGTTTTTGTTTCTTTTCTGAATATTATAAGAGTATGGTGGATGTGTATAGTCTGATAGGAAATTCTTCTAGGGTTTTGATAATTTTGGCTAATGGGGGTTCCATGTAAGACATGTATCTGAGTGTTGGGAACTGTTCCTTGAGAATTGAGATGTACTGGAGCAGTTTGAGGGAGCTTTGCCTAACATGAGTTAGGAAAACAGAGTGTACCATCCAGATCTGTTTTGTTAGTCTCCTGGGAATGGAAACAGACAGGGAGCCACAGGAAAAGGTTTGATGTAGAACTTGGGATTAGGCTGGAGGATCAGAGTTAGAGGAGCTGGAGGAGTGATAAAAAAATGTTGTCAGCCTACTTGCCTCCCTGAGCAAAGTGGCCTGTGGGATTCTAGGGAGTGTCTTTGGAGTTGGAACAAAGGAAAAAGCAATGGGTGTGAGGGAGGAAAGAATGTTGCAGGGGAAGATCTGGGTGTAGGGAGAAGGGTGGGGTGGAACCTGCACTAGTCATTCTGCTGCAGAGCTGGGGATGAAACTTGGGCATTGACTTTAGGTAAAAATAAGGAGAGATGAAGATCCATGGTTATCCCTCTTACTCCCCTGGCTGGAGTGTATTGTATGTTTAAAGGGAGTGCTTCCTGGAGATGTGAGGTGGGTGAGTGTCAAAGCAAGGAGTCCAGGGAGAAAGGTTAGTTTGGAAAGTTCTGTGTAAAACACTGGAGAAGAGGACAGGGAAGAAGGGATAGGGTAATTTGGTACAGATCTAGGGATGAGAATGGGGTATTGAATTTGAAGGAGTTGAGGGAAAGGTGAAGATGTGGGGTTAGCCTATCTATTTCCCTGGTCAGAGTGGTATGCTAGATTTGGTTTTGAATAAAGCATTGAGTGGAAAGAATAAGAGTTTTGAGGGGGATATTTGTGAGATCAACTGGAAATAAGTACAGGTACAGGGGTAGGGTTGAGCCTAGAGTTGGTGTTCTGCTGTAGAGTATGGATGAGACTTGGTGTTGAATTTGGAGAAGCAGAGATAGAGATAAAGATCAGCAGTTTGTCAGCACATCTTTTCCTGGCCAGAGTGACCTGTGAATTTCCATGGAGATAAGAAACTCTTATTAATTAAATCCTCTTGAACCAAAGTCACCTGTGATGTAAATTATTATTTGCACATGTATCTTATTTTTCACATATTTATATATAATACATTTTAGATAATTCTGCTTCAAAATACACAATAATTGTAAATATCTGTGGGATACAATGTAACATTCCATATATGTATATGCTGGCTACTGGTCACAGGAAGACATATAATATATCATTACCTCAAAGATTTATCATTTCTTTGTGTTTAGAATATTGAAAATATTCTTTGCCAACTCATAAAAAATTGAACTAAGTAATAATCTAATCAATTAAGCATGTTTTTTCTTTAAACATAAAAATGATGAGTTTTCAAAGTGCCCAAGGCAGGTGTCATTGAGACTATTTAGAATGAAGCTGATGACTTGAGATTTCCTGACAATCCCTGGTTATGTGTGAACAGGTGAACAGATGAACAGGTAGAATATTGAACTTTCATGGAAGCATCTCAGATTCCTTTTGCTCTTTAGTTTTTATTCTTATCCTCATACAAAATATTCTTTGCATGGTTCATGTTTTCTTTCCAGGGAAGAAAGGGCCTATTTATGTTTTCTCATGTATGAAATTTCAGCTTGGTGTGAAGAAGGGTATTCTATAATGTTCTTGCCACTGGTGAGGTTACCTTTGAGTTCAGTAGTGATGAATCCTGCACTGATGGGACATCAAAGCTTGAAAACACACTGATAAATGCCCAAGAGTTCAAGCAGCTCCATATTCGGGTATTTCATTCTATTTAATATATTCTCTGATCTATACATTTTAAAGATGACTTTCAAAAATTCTACCGCATTTATTGTTTGCAGAGGTTAGAGAATGGGTTTTTAGTGATGACTTTCTTGTAGAGACAAACAAAATGCAATGATACTTTTTAGGCATATGTACATGTGTCCAGTGTTTATATTTATATTTAGGCAAGTTTGTATGTGTATGGACACTTGTGTGAGGAGTGTGTGTGAATGTTTCTGTACAAACATGGAAATACAGATTGATGTTGGGTGTTCTCCTTTGTCATTCTCCACTTAATGCTTTGAGGGACACTCTCCCACTTGAACTCATAGCTTGCTGATTGAGCTAGTCTAATTAAACAACTTTTTTCCAGGGATCCCTGGATCTATGCTTCAAACATACTGTGAGAAGGAGCAAACTGTCATACCAATCCAGATTTCACATTTGTACTGGGTACTAGAAATCTGTTTATGTTTCACCACTTTTATTCACTGAGGCATTTCATTGGCTTCAATAAGTTATTGTTGTATACTACCAATTATTGACTTCTTTATATTTGAAGTTCATAGATTCTTTATGAAAAGAAAATAAGTGTAATTTTAAAAGAATGTTTTCCTGTACCTTTTTACTTTTAAAAAATTAACATAATTTACCTTCTCCTTTTAATGCTGAGTTCATTAATTCATACAGTTTATTAATAATATCTACCATATCTTTTCATTATGTTGCTTTTCTGCCATTATATAGTGTTCATTCCTGTGTCTCATGGCAAAAATTAGTAGTCTGTGGCATTTATATTTTCTTTGGGAATGTCAAAATTGTTAATGAATATGTGTTTTGTGAGAATGTAGAGAAATAGGAAAGAACCCAAAATGTTTTTTTTTTATAACTGCTCAACATTTAAGATCATTTCTTTTCATTTTAGTATAGTATACTTTAAAATCGAGTAGTTTAACATAATGTCATACATATTTCTCTTTAGTCAAATGCAGCGATAGTATCTCAGCTGGTTTAGTAATGACATTCAGTAATGGTTCATAATATGGAATTTCCTGATAGATGCCAGGGGAGATGAAATGCTCAAAGGAGTGCTCAAGACACCAAGTCTACTTTAAATATTTATATCCTGAACAACTAAAGATTTTTCTTGAACAACCTGGAAGTAATTTACTTCATGCATTAAATGAAGATATTAACAGTAGTATCCATGATAGATAAGCATGATTTTAGAAGATGATTAATATTTCAGTATCTGCCATTTTGGAAATTCAAACTTTCAGAGAAGTAAAGTGGGATAAAATAGAGCCTTTATATTTGGAATGTTGTCATTGTTATGATTTCCCCAGTGTTTTAATAGAAAACTAATAGCACAAGAAGAGGACAATTTTTTCATCCTGTAATATTTAAGACATGAAATTTTGAGTAGGGAAAAGAGTGCTTCTTACCAGAGCACATTTAAAAGAAATCATTATATTATGTGTGTACTCTTGTGTGCACATGTGCCGGTATGTGTGAGCATGCGCCTACATGTGTGTGTGCGTGCGTGTGTGTGTGTGTGTGTGTGTGTGTGTGTGTTTGTGTGAGTATGTATCCACACACTTACATGCTGCAGTGTTGTTATGGAAGCCAAAGGGCAGCTTGTGGCAGTCTGTCCTCTCCTTCCTATCATGTGAAGTGATGGGGATCAAAGTCAAGCAGTCCTGCTTGGAGAAGACCCCTTTATCCTCTGAGCCATCTCATTAGCCCTCAGCACTATTTTATCAATGCCTCAGAATTTCATAACATTGATTTTGATTATTAGGAATCTTATTTTGTTTTTGTTACCATGCCCCATGAAATCCAGAGAGATATTGAGCTAATTATGGCAACACACATTTATAGCTCCATGCTTAGTGCTTAGTTTTCTTCTGTATATAGAGTATCTGGAATTATTTGCACATATGCAGACAGACTGATCATAGCTAAGGAGTCTTTTCTCACACTGGTACAATTGGCTGTGTGCTGTAATCAACCCTGGAGCTTGCTGTTTGCCTAAGAGGTGAACAAAGGAGCCTTTTACACATTTATAGAGTTCAAGATGATCATAGCAAGAGAAAGCTGAGAAACCATCTTACTTTCCATGGAATAAAAAAGAGTATCAGCCTATGTCCCCATCCCATCACATCAGGTGACATTACACAGTCACCTCCATCTTCAGGAAAGCCATATGACCCTAATTTGGCAGTTGTACTTTCCTTATTTCATGTGTCTCATTGAACTATCTCATCAGTAATTCAAAAGAGTCCTATAATCTCCCTGGATCTTCAATTCTGAATCATAATAACTTTCCCACAGTACTTACCCCTTTGAAGAGAAGCTTAACTTTTTTTTTCAAATTCTTCCTAGATTTTCTACTATAGTTACCTTCCCTCCTATTTCCATTATTCATGAAGACATACAAACAGTTGGAAATCACAAAATGTGACCCCAATGATTTTTTTAAAGCTCTTCAACATATTTGTATTAAACCAACCTTGATATGCCCTTTAGACATTCATTTTCGCTAGTTGTCTTACAAAGTAATTTTTGCTTTGCTTACATGTTGTAAAGTTTGACTATATAATTTATAAAGACTTTGGCAGTATGTAACTGAAGCTCAAAATTTATGTTGGCTAAAATGAAAAGAAAATATACTAAGTTACAAAACAAAGAGTTTGGTTGAAGCATAGAACATTAGGCCACTATAATAAAGTTGTAACAAACAACCAGACCCAAGGCTCACAGAGGGAGTTTCCTATAAACTCAAGGCCTTCTCTGACTACAGATAGAGACCCTGTTCACAAACCAAGCAAGAAACCAAGCAGCATAAACAAATCACAATACAAAGCAATCAGCTACCAACAAAAATTTTAAAAATATTTAGACTCTAAACACAGTGATTTTACAAAGTAGGAATATAATCCTCAGTGGGTACATGAGTGACAGTCTACAACATCTGTGCAATTTAGGTAATTCAAGTTGGTATAGGGTCTGCTCTAGGAAGTCATCACAAAATCTTTTCTGTAACTATCATTCTTCTGTTCCCTGTTTTTCTTTCTCCTCCTTTTCTGCCTCCTCCCTTTCCTCCTCTGCCCTTTTACCTGGTCCTCCCTCATCCTCCTCTTCTTCTTCCTTTTTTTTTAACCAGTCACACCCCTGTATTCCATGCCTTGGGAGAGGGATGAGAAGAAATATAAAGTAATTTCCTGATAAAGAGTTTACACAGATGGAGAAGAGCAACTATGTTCCACAAGCTGTCCTTTGGTCCATATTTACCTGGGTGTTTAAGGAATACAGAAGGAAATGTATTACCAAAGGGAGAGGAGAAGGAGCTACAGAGCTAGTTCCAGGACAGGCTCCAAAGCAATACAGAGAAACCCTGTCCCAAAAAATCACCCACAAAAAGGTCTGGGAAACTTATGGTCTCGTTCCTTCCTTCTCCCCTCCCTCCCTCCCTTCCTCTCTCCCTCCCTCCCTGTCTCCCTCCCTCCCTCCCTCCTTGCCTACCTCCTTCCCTCCCTCCCTCCCTCCCTTCTTGCCTACCTCCTTCCCTCCCTCCCTCCCTTCCTCCCTCCCTCCATCCTTCCCTCCCTATCTGCCTTCCTAGCCCTTGAACAAATACAGAAATTAAAGTTAGAGCAAGTTAATAGTTTGATGGTGTATGGACATTTTCTTAATGGTCCCACAAAAAAAAAAAACAAATATACATAGAAGGAAATAATAGAACCTGTGTTTCAACATGTGCTTCTGTTGACAGAGCAATAGCCATATAAATTAGTACATATGAGCAAACAGCTAGAATCCATTGTAGCACTTCTCAAAGGGGCTTTAAAAAATAACTACTATTTTTAAGTTGTAATGGTCCACATTTTGTCTGTCAGTAAAGCAAATGCTCTTCTCAATTACTTTGATCGGGGTCTGGCATTGAAATTTTGTTCTTATATAAATTAAGCATTTCACATTCTATCACTATTATACAGTCACTCTGTGGTGAATGAAAGGTGTGGGAGACAAATGAAGGATGAGAGTTCAGTTAGAAAATGAGAGGACAGAATACATGCAAGGGATTGAATAGTGGAACGTGTTACCAATGAAACCAGTTTAGATGTCTGGTTGGTATGTAAGGATAATATCAGAATACATATGTTATGTTAGAGAGATCAGGGAATAGTCAATTAAACAAGAAAAAGAAGAAGAAGAAGAAGTAATTAAGAGGGAGAAGAAAAGGAAAACAAACCTAAAATAGGAACAAATGGTGAGACAAAAAGTAAATGAGAGGAGTGAGAGGAACAAAAAACTGTCCAATGACACTCTGGCATCCTCCTGAGTATGCTTGATCTTGCCTCAGATTACCCTCTGGTTACAGTCTGAAATTCTTCCTGAACTGTGATGTTTGATACAGAGGTGAACATAATGCAATTGTGGAATGGTATTGGACATATAATAGAGGAGAAATGGAGGCATTTAAAATAATTGTTAAGAAACATTTTGTCATTCTTTGCCCTTTTTTTTCTTTCCAAAGGTTTGGAAGTCTTCAAGAAATAGAGGAAGACAGAGAAAATGAATCTATGTAAAAGGTGGTCAGAGGAGCACAAAGCTACTTAAGGGACCACAATCTAAAATCATATGTGACTGTAAACTTGCCCCACAGAGTTCTTGCCACTGCCTCGGTTTCTATCCTCCCTTACTTTGACATTACGGACCATGACGTCACAAAGACACCTGGGAAAAGAAGCTTTATTTGTGTGGCGTGGTGGACAGAGAGAACAGTAGCATTCCATTCTCTGTGTTGTGCAAATGCATTAATACTGTAATGTGGAAGTGTATCCTCCAATGGAAGATTATAATTCTTAAAATACAGTATAGTATTCATGAGTATAGAGTCAAACACTGTACAGGTATATATTTTAAATACTTGCCACAAAGAGAAGTGTCTCATGAGTTGGATGTAGTGTTTCTGCGTGTGTGTAGGTTCACTACCCTATGTGTGCAAAAAGAGAGGGCAGGATGACTTCTATATCTTCCTCTATCTTTCTCTGCCTGATTTCTTGAGACAGGTTCTCTATTTTTACTATTATTGGTTTAATTTATTTGTATTTTTGATTTTGGTTTTTGTGGATGGAAGTTTCTGTTCCACCTGGTCCCAAAGCCATTCTGTCCCAAATAAACACACAGAGGCTTACATTAATTATAAACTGTTTACCCTCTGGCTCAGGCTTCTTACTGGCTAGATATCTCTTAACAACTAACCCATAACTATTAATCTATCTATTTCCACATGGTCTTGCCTTACTGGTAATGCTGAGATCTTTTGCTTTCTTGGCAGCTACATGACCTCTCTTTTATAACCCTGTACTGCCTTTGCTCTCCTCAAAATTCTTCTGGTCTGGTAGCCCCATCTATACTTCCTACCTGGCTACTGGTCAATCAGCATTTATTCATCAAACAATAAGAGAAACATATATTCACAGGATAAAGAAGGACATGTCCCAACAGGTTTTTATTTTGTTTTGCTTTTGCTTATCAAAAATTTTTTATTGATTCATTGGGAATTTTGCATCTTGTACCCTAATTCTGTACATCTTCGAGTCCTTCATATCTGCTCCTTACCCTTGCAGTGCCCCCCACAAAAGAAAATTTAAAAGAAATTAAAACTAAATCAAACAAACCAACCAAACAACAATCAAAATGAACCTCTTTGATTTTCTACCTATCCAATATCTCTTCATTCATCTTAGTAACATTAGCTACCTAGGTGTGTCATACAGTATACCCTTTTTCCTATCACCCTTACTTACAAATGGTCATGGCAGTGAGTCACTTGTCTGGGTAAAGGCTTCTGGTTTCTGGTACAGCATCTTTACAGGACCCTCACCAACACTCCCCTCTGATATTCAGAGTCATGGAAATCCTGTGGATATCCTTTCACAGGAGCAGTCTTTTAATGAGCATCAGTAAAACCTAGACAGGGTAGACATTAGAGTAGGCCAACCCAAGTAGAAGTAGGCCTGTGTGGCAGTTGAGCTGATCAGTCCAAGCTATTGGGGCTGCCCTCTCAGGTGAGTTGCAGAGCCAGCTCTTTGATGTCCATGCTATCATGGCCAGTCCTCTCACACCTCTTGTAAGGTGTGGTGTAATCTCTCCTGAGTACAGAGAGAGTGGCAGTTCTCCCATGAGGGTTGGGGCCAGCTCTCTTGCTGCAGTATTCAGCGAGGGGCAGGGCCATTGAAAGTGGGAGTTGACTCAGCATGGCCCTCTGATTTCATTACACATGGTGTGAATAGACCCCTGTGATAAATGAACCATACACATCAACAAAGACCCCAGCTGGGCGATGGGAGATGTTATTCTGTAAATATGTTTCTCATACTGGTTAATAAATAAAGCACTGTTGGGCCAATGGGAAAGCAAGATAGGCAGGGCGGCTAGGAGACAAGGAGGAAAGAGGAAGTAGTGAGGAGGAATCAGCATGGAGAGCATGGAGAAAGAAGATGTCGGCCCGCTGCTCTCCGATAAGATGACCACATGGAAATACTTAGATAAGTAAAAATGGTTTAATAATTAAGACAGAGATAGCCCATAAACAATAATAGTACTGGCCAACAGGATTGTATCAAATACAGAGTCTCTGAGTGTTGTTGGGGGCTGGCATGGTAGCAGGGCGGTGGGACCTAAATGGGATCAGGCAAGCTGGTAGAAAACATACACAGCTGGGTGTCATTACTAGCTTATGGGGTAACTAACAAGAGGTAGCTCATCCAATCTAGCTCCACCACACACACACAGTATACATACACATACACACAAGTAAATAAAAAATAAGTAAAATAAGGCATTATCCATCTCATCTCAAGATGTCAAAAGTACTGTGACAGAATTCCTAGTTCAAATGAAAAGCTGCACTGGCCACTCAATCAACATTCTTGTTTGGTTTGAAATTGTGTATGCTGTTGGTCATATATTCTTCTGATTTTAGATAACCGTGCAAGGAACTCGGGAATTGGGTTATTTCCCCAGTGCGTGCTGTAAGTAAAGCATTGAAAATAAAAGGTGTCTCAGATATTAGAGCAAGACTGCATTCCTCTCCTGCATTCTGTTGCTTTATTAAAATATGTGTCTCTTCTCAGAAGTGTAATATTCCTTCAATGTGATATCTCATTTCAAACTGCCTTTGAGAAGAGCAAATAATTTTATTGTACCTGGCTTCATAATTTTGGTCAAAAGCTGAAAATAATGACCAAATTTGTTAAGCATTTTTATTTAAAGTTGATTAATGCATGAAGAGAAAAATCACAAATTGGAGTGATGTGTCCCGAAAAGGCCAGTTTAAACATACCACAATTAAACAAATGTCTTGAATGCAATAGCAAATCAGACAGTAAAATAAAACTTGCTGGTTATACTGTCAAAAGGACTTTCTGACAGTAAACACTGCTCATTGCCTGTGGCAAATTAGGGGCTTTTTCCATGCTGCAAGTCTCCAGGAAAATGTCTAGAAATGACCTCATTTTAATGGACAAAGAGCCAAGAGAAAGAAACTGGAAGCTGGGTGTGCAGTCATTATACTCACAATGGGGCTATGGGAGCAAGAGAATTTCAAGGCTGAACACACATGAGTTACACAGTGGAGCCCCTCCTCAGGAAAATACAGTGAGAAAGAGAAGGTCTTGTACCTGGCATCAGTAGTTGGTTTGCAAACTAGAAGCCAGATATCCTGAATTCCAGCCTTGCTCCTTCTAGATGCTAGTATGTCCTGGATGAAGAAGGGAGTCAATCTTTCCAAAGTATATCCACTCTACCCACTCCCCATGGTAATTCCACTGCACCTACTCCCCAGGGTGACATTTGTAGTGAGGAACTGAAAGTGCTCATCAAGTAGAAACAAAATAAAAACAAAACTCCTTTGTCATGCTCCAATAAAGCTTAGAAACACCCTGTGCGTACCTCCCCTTGAGCATATTTGATCCATATTTGCATATGAAAGGCATGTAAATTAATTGCAATTAAAAGCTTAATTAGTTGAAAAGACATTCAGCTTTGTCTATATTATCTTGGCTGTGGGTTTTAAGTTCTTGGAACACCAGTTAAAATTCCATGATCTGCAGCTTTCAACAGGATGTGGAAACTAGCCAAGCCCTATGGAATTCCATACCTTAACCCTGCTTCCTTTGTCTGAAGGCACTTTCTTTCCTGGCATAAGTTCCCATTTTACTCTCAGAATCACATACTGGGCATATATGCCTCAGAGTTGAGAGGGTTCTCTGGTCAGCCTCTAATTAGCGGAGGTTTCTTTTTAATTAAAAATAAGATTTATTTATTTTAATTTATGTGAATGCATACTTGCTTGTATGAGTTTATGTGCATCATATATATGCAGGACCCTGTGGAAGAGGATGTTGGATCTCCTAGAACTTGAGTAATAGGTAGTTAGGACCACTATATAGGTACTAGGAACTAAACCCATTCCTCCTAAATGAGCCCCAATTACTCTTAACCACTGAACATCTCACAGTTCTTGGATGTTATTTTCAACATCCTATGAGGACATCTTTTCCAAGATGTATCTCACATCCTATTCATTATCAAAGGAACTCAAGATTGGAACTCAAAAAGGGCAGGGACCAGGAAGCAGGAGCTGATGCAGAGGCCATGGATGGGTGCTGCTTACTGGCTTGCTCTACATGGCTTGCTCAGCTTGCTTTGTTATAGAACCCATGATATATAACATGGGCCTAGGGATGATACCACCCAGAATGGGATGAACCCTCCCCAATCCATTACTAATTAAGAAAATGATCTACAGGCATGCATACAGCCTGAACTTATGGAGGCATTTTCTCAATTTTGGTCTCTGAACCAGCTCCCATCTGCTGCTGCAGGAGCCTCTCTGATAAGCTAATGATGACTGGACAAGGTACCATTCTATGAGTATATCAGATTTACTATTGGGAATCATTTCATTGTTTTGTTTGGCCAGTCATGTTTGTTCTACCATAGTTTTCTAGACTATCCTTTTTCAGGTTTTTGGCCATCCAGGCAATGTTAGCACTGGCTTCTTCTCATGGAGTGGGCCTTCAGATGAACCAGACTTTGGCTGGCCACTCTTACAAATTCTGCAACACCATTTCCCCAACACATCTTACAGGCTTGAAAGTTTGGTGGTTGGGTTGGTTCTGGGTTTGTTTTACATTAGATTATAGAGTACTTTCCCACAAAAAGAGACTAGAATATTAGGGTGAAGGCTACAAGCACATACCACTTGGATCTCTTCATGTTCAACTAGCTGTTGTGGATGTTTTCCTTGTCAGTAGGACCCCACTGTCAGTTTTCTGAGAGATGCCCTCTACCTTAGTTTTAGCCCAGTTTTTTGGGGTGTCTCCATGGGACTTCCTCAGTTAACAACTCAAACAAATGAAACTCCAGCCCACTACTGGAAGCCTTGCCTTGCTAAAGTAGATGCCCAGTTCAGAATCAGTATTTTCCATTACTAAGAGTCCTTATTAGGGCTAGAACTTTCCACTGCACTGGGTTTCCATACAGCCCCCCAAATGGCCCCCTAGTTCCAACCATTTCTCTCCTTGTACTATCTCCTTCCCCTAATTCCAGTCTTCTCTTCTGCACTCTCTCCTTTCATTCCTCTCCCCAAATCTAGTCCCTTTTACTCTTTATTAGCCTACTATAGCAGAATATCTGGGCTCTGGTGGAGACATACTGAATTCACTGCTATTGATTGTGCTCTTATGCTGGAACCTAGATGTCAGGTTTGGAGTACATATTGCTCTAGATCCTGACTTGTGGGTTTGTCTTTGACAGGGTGTGTTTTTTCTTGGATTCTGTTTTCTCTTTGGGTTCTCCTCTTTGTGTTGACTATGTATTGCAGATTTTATTAGCCTGTTCTGTTGATGTTTTCTCTGGGCATACTTGGTGTTGGAGGCTGGGGGAAGGTGAGATAGAGTGGGAGTAGAAGGAGGGATGGTATGTGGAATCTACAGGAGGTGCAGTCAATTGGGAGGGGAGGCTGCAGCTGGTCTAGGGGAAGAGGCAGAGTGGGGAAGTTTTACAAGCAGCCTACCTGGTGTCTAGCAGGCCTTTCCCCAACTTATTTTAAATGGGTGTCAGGGAATCTGAATTTAGGTCCCAGTTCATGAGCAAAAAGTGCATTACCCACTGAACCATCTCACTAGCTTCTTGCATATTTATTTTTAAAAAATTAAGTTTAATAAAAAAAACTTTTTGTAAGAGATTTGAACTCCTCTGCCATCGTTCTGTATATGAAATATTAATGTACATTTTCATGTATTTTATTAGATGTTAAATACTATGGTAGGTAGTATGAATGGAGCTTTTGAAAACTTTCACTGGGACAAGAACCCCCTCCATGTGTAGAGAGCCAAGATTAATGAACTGATACTTCTTCAACCATTTTCACAGCAATCATACCACTCTTTTGCTTTCATTTTTTTCTGTTTTGGTTTGATTATGTTTCTGAACATGTGAATATGTCACATATTTTAGACCCTGTCTCCTCTCTTTTTTGTTAGAGCTTGATTTTGTCCCTTGCCTTTTGATCCTTGGTGTTTGCTCTTTCTCTTTCATGAGTGTTCTTTCTTTCTGGGAGCAGTGTATTTTTATCCAGATGGCTGTGGGGACAACTCTCTGTTATACCTGGCAATGGGCTGAATTTCCATGATATACAGGATATTCCAAATGATCACAGAGCTAGTCTATTGTATCTCCACATATCACAACCATTGTCAATTTTGAACAAGTAAAAATGTGCTACCCTTAAAAAGTAGCCACTCTGAATTAAGAAACAAGAATAATAGTTTTATCATAGTTTGTGTTCTCCCTTAACTTGTGTCACTTGTTAATGAAGGGGTCAAGAAGTGATGCAGGTAGGGGAAAAGTTATGTATAGTGATAGGAGTGAGTAGAACAAGAGATTTCCAAATAGGGCCTCTGGACAAGCAGTACAACTTGACTCGGGAAACATACCAGAGATAAAAATTTGATTCACATCCAAGTTAATTATAACAAACTCTTGGCCTGGGGCCCTTGTACTAAATGTTTGAAGAGTTGGCTGGGTGAGTATGATGTCTGCTTAAGATTTTCAAACAGCAATGCCATGGTTATAAGTATAACATCTTCATACAACTGATTTCTATGGGCTGAATGTACCACTATTTTCTTCTTTCTTACTGGTATTTCTCTAGGGTATTGGTAAATGGAAAGAGGAAGGCACTTTGGGTAATGAGTAAATTATGAGAATGGAAGATGGAATCTTCATGAATGAATTTAGAATTCTAGAGAACTTGAGAAGCAGGCTACCTTGAAGAGGACCCTCAATATACATAGTACCTGATGGTGTTGGTACTTGAACCTTAGATTTCTAGTCCCAGAGACTGTAAGAAATATATTTTTGTTACTTATAAGCTATGTAACAGTCAGATTAGACTAAGACTATCTTGGTCTTGAAGGTGATCAAGTTCTGGTGTTACTGGAAGATTATTAAATGATTCTGTCCTTCTGTACCTTCATATACAATGGGAATGATAATAGGATTGATATACTAGTGTTGTAATTTATAAGTAATATAGATGAGGCACTCAAAATGTGCCTACTACATAGAAAATTGTTTGATGTTGATAATTATAGTAAAGAACAAGAAAAACTATTGACAAGAGATTCTAGACAATGAGGATGTGAATACCATACAACCACATCTTCAATGAGCATATCTATATATATAAAACTATTATTCACTCAGTGTGCTATGATTTTACAAGAATAGGAGACACAATCTGTATCTTAGTTTTCAGGCCAAATTTCTCCTTTATTTCAAGGGCAACATAGAGGGACAAACAGGAGTGTCTTTTTAATTTCTTCTTGTCATTTAGTAAATAATAATATTAGGAATAGAAAGTGAAATATGGTAATGAAAGATTACATGTCATGAAATAAAAAATTTGTTTCCTTTGCAAGTGTCTTACATAGCACCTATTGAAGCAAGCTACCTAACTAAGGAAATGTTCTCAAACTATCCCTGTCATTCAATGTGTTTCAGGGAGTGAACTTTCATTGCTTCCCAGAAGAAAGTTATTATAGTTTTCTGCACTATTAATTGTCAGTACAAAAGAAAACTTTCCTCCTCTCAGTCTGCATCCCTTCACTTGATGTCTGGGAGACAGCATACAAACTAATTAACCTGTAAGGGCCTCAGATTCTCTTTTTTTTTTCCTTTGGAAGCAAGATAAGCATGTCAACCTTGCAAATGTCTTTTGAGCATTCATCGCAAAAAAAACCCATGGAGCACCAACCAGTGAAGGTTCTCTGAACAGAAACTTCTGTAACATACAAGAAAGACAACATAGCTGAAAGTCTCTGACATTGCTCTTTTTTTCAAACTAGTTAATTTCATGAGGTAATATTTTAAGAAAGGAGATAAATTAGATGAAACAATTGGGTGCTACCATCAGAGGATATAGATAAAGAATCCTGTTGCCACCAGTGCACAGTTTACGACATCAATAGTTGTGGTACTATTTTCTAACAATTCTAACCTTGAAAGTTCTCATAGATCCTTCTCAGAGTGTCTTTGGCATTTGCTAGAATGTGGTTTCTAAGCTTGCTTGTTTATTTATCCCCTCATTCTCCTTGATACAGTCCTTAGCACCTGTGCTTGCAAGCTTTGGATGTCACCTTTTTGCTAATTAACTCTTTTATTTTCAGATCTGAAGATTTTCTTTCTCATCATTGCCCCTTTCCTCCCTCCCTTGCCTGCTTTATTAGAGACAGGCTCCTTTCAATTCCTCTTTGCTATTCGCCTCTCCTGGGAAGAAGCTAGTGTCAAATGTTAGCTCAATCAGGTTTGCCATCACCAGCTCTGCAAATCTCCCTGCCCCTCCCGTATTTAGTAGTCTAGGAGTCATTATGGCCTAGACATAATTTTCAAATTGTCATGTAAATAAATTCACAAGGCTCAGGAAAATGGGAAAAATAAAAACACCTGTGAAATAATGATTACTTTTGTCTTACCTCATGTCCATTTCATGTTAGATTTATCCAAATTCTTTCACCAGAAGTTGATATAGCTATTCTCTAACTGTGAAATTAATTATCAGCTAGGAGGGTTAAGGACTTAAGGTGTGAAAATTGTTGGTTGATAAAGGCCATGGCTCTATTACATCTTAAAACTGAAGTAGACAGTGGGGAAGAATCTTTTAGCTGGTCTTGTGTTTATTGGTCTCTTAACAAATAATCTCAGGTGGCATCTTGAGGAGGACATTGAGCCAAAGGACAAACATAAAAAGAAAATAAAAATAAAACAGACAACTTACAGAGCATCTCTTCAAAACTGGGATATTTTAAAGAAGATTCTTGGATGTTAACTACCAGTTAGTCTTTATCAGTGTTATAGGAGATAGAACTATGGACATTTGGTGCAGTATACCATCTTTGGAGAATTGTTCTTTTTGCACTTATCTGGTCCTGGTAGTGTTTGTGGCTCAGTATTTAGCCAATAAAGCAAGAATGTCATGAGGGCAGTCTAAGAGACTAATTTAACTTTCTAGCAGAGTGACTAATATGTATGAAACACTTGACCAAAGAGGAACCAGGGAGATATTTCTTCACAAATGATAAACAGATGTTCTGTTGTGGCTTGAGAACTGTTAGTAAAATGTAATATAGAGAAACCTGTACAAAAGTGTTTCTTGCAGCAGTTTTCAGACAGATGAATGGTTCTTCCCATCAAGATATCTAACAGTGGAGGAACAAGTAAGGAAAATAACCCTTTTCAAGCCACAAAGAATGAAGTAATGCCATTTGCAGAAAAAAAAATATATGGAATTGGAGATAACACATTAAGTGAATCAAACCAGTATCAGAATCACAAATATCTTATTTTTGCCCTTATTTTGTTCATAGATTTCATATAGATACTTAAAATTTTGTGTATGTGATGTATAAAAAATATCAACGTAGAAATGAAACTTTCTAGGGAAATAAAAAGATTAATGGGAAGGGAAAAATTTAAAGTAGAGGGTATGAGTAGGTATATACTCAATACATAATATACACTGGTGTGCAGGTCTTATGTAATATGGTGCAATGTACAATGAATACATACAATGAAAAATATTAGAAAGTAATAAAATTTCAGTAGTGCTGACCTTGTTGTTGGAGGTGTGGGTAAATCAACCTCTATATTGTGAGTGTGGGAGAGATATCCCTGTTATTTATCTGCCATGTGGAAGCATGGCTGGGGGTGAGAGAAACTGCCAATGAACACCTAAGGCAGGTGGGAGAGCTAGCCTTGAGGTCATAAGATAAGGAGAGTTGTCCCTGCTCCCCATCAGCAGCACTTGGGAGAGTAGCCCCCACACCTTACCTGAGCAACACAGTAAAGCTGGCTCTAGAGATGTAGGTGTGGTAGAACATGAAATTTCTACCACATGAAAGTGAGAGAACTGGACCCACCTCTTGCTCGATCCTGCAAGGAGTGAACTAGCCAGGGAAATGCAGGTTAGCTCACCCTGGCAGTGAAGGCATGGGAGATCTGGCAAGTTGAATTGACCAGCCCTGCAATTGCCCAGACCCAGAATCAGGATCATGTATTGTCCTACCCAACATCCACCCTATCTGTAGTCTGCTGGAGCATGGGGATGGGGATAGAGTGGGGGTTGATACTGTGGACCCAGGGCTGGGCTACAGGATCTCCATGACACAGGGCTGTAATGGGAAGAGTCCCAATAAGGCCCAGCTTTAATAGTGTAGCACAGGCCAGGGGCTTCAACCCAGACAAATGGTTCTTTGTGATGAACACCTGCATGTAAAAATGTATGAATAAAGGAGTTTACTGCCTGACTCACTGTGTCACACTGTGGCTTCATTGATGAGATTTTTCCATTTCTTCCTTTTTTTCCCTCTTAGATTTTATTTTTATTTTGCAGATAAGAGTGTGGATGGGTGGGGTTGGGAGGCTTGATGTGAAAGAAACAAAGAATAAATAAAAAAAAAAGTTTAAAAAAATAAGTAATGAAATATAAACTGTCTTGGTTTGATATTTTTAATGGCAATCTTTCTCCCTTTTGAGAGAATATTTTGTTCTAGCAAACAGCAAATAGATGACAAAAACTGAAGGTAACATCATGAGAAACAAATAAACTGTTCTTCCTAAAATTGCCTGAGACTCTAGTTGGACTTGTGCATAAGTCAGTATTGGCTCTGGACTAAAAGTTTCATGAGTAAGTTATTTTTTGCTCAAGCTGTCTGAGCTGTTTTCTGATACTATCTACCAAAACAGTAATATAAATGCTTCACTAAGAACCATCTTGATTTCAAGGTAGGCTATTCTTTACTCTGTTTGTTAAGTATGATAATACTACAATAAGTGCTGGTGCTACAGATGTATGTGATAGACATAATTTGACTTTGATGATGTCTTTATATCTTTGGGAGAGAGGAGGTGATCTTGAATATCCCCTCAATATTTTAATTAGTGAAAATAATTATCAATCAAAGTAAAAATGATTACTAGCAAGTAGAAGCTGGGAAGTAGAAGTAGATCTGTCCTCTTGTGGCTTTACCAACAGGTACCAAACAGCTTCCAATGTTAGCTCAAGGACCTCTTCAATGGAAACCAACTTTCATGCAAATGAAATGAGAAATTCAGACAAAGAGTAACTGAGACAATCCATTACAGTGAATTAGGACAGAGGGAACCTTTCCCAACTGTGCCTATTCTTGAGTCTCACTGTGCTAAGATAAAATTAAACCTTCTTAATTTTTCTGGAGGTGTGAATTGTAGAGTGTTCTTCCTTTGCTTTATGTCTAATATCCATATGTCAGTAAGTACATACCATATTTTTATTCTTGTGACTGGGTTACCTCACTTAGGATGGTTTCTTCAGTTCCATTCATTTGTCTGGGAATTTCAAGATTCCATTATTTTTTGTTTGTTTGTTTGTTTGTTTTTTGCTGAGTAACACTCCATTGTGTAAATGTACCATATTATTGTTATCCATTCTTCAGTTGAGGGACATCTAAATTGCCTCCAGGTTCTGAATATTACAAGTAATGCTGCTATGAACATAGTTGAACAGATGCCCTTGTTGTATGAAAGTGCATCATTTGCGTAAATGTCAAAGAGTGGAATTGCTGGATCTTAAGGTAGACTGATTCCCAATTTCCTGAAGAACTACCATTCTGCTTTTCAAAGTGACTGTATAAGTTTGTACTGCCACTAGTAGTGGAAGAGTATTCCCATTTCTCCACATCTTCTCCAGCAAAAACTGTTATTGGTGGTTTTTATTTTAGCTATCTCAGAATTGTTTTGATTTGCATTTCCCTGATGGCCAAGAGACCAGGAAGACTGAGTCTGGAGAAGAATACAGGGAATCAAGAAAAGAGATATCTTAATAGAGAGAGCCATTATAGATTTAAAGAGAAACTTGGCACTATGGAAATGTCCAGAGATAGAGTAGGATGGCCCCAACTAAGAATATAAACAATAGGGGAAAAGCTATCTTAAATGGCCTTCTTATATAATTAGATTGATGTTAGTTTATATGCCATCATAGAGCCTCCTTTCAGTAGCTGATGGAAACTGAAGCAGAGACCCACAGCTAAGCACCGAGTTGAATTCAGGGAATCTAATTGTAGAGAGGGAGGAGTGATGAGCAAATGGGTCAATACCATGCTGTGGAAACCCACAGAAACATCTGACCTGCACAAGGGGGAGCTCATGGATTCCAGACTGATAGCTTGAAAACCAGGCCCTCTGCACTTGGAGTCAGTTAGGAGGCCCCTGATAATGGAACAGCCTTTATACCTAGTGTACAAAAGGACAATCGGAGCCCATTCCCCATAGAGGGATCCTTTCTCAGACCAGACACATGGAAAAGGGTTTGGGCCCTGCCCCAAATGATGTGACAGACTTTGATGATCATCTATAGAAGGCCTTACCCTTTCTATGGAGCTGAAGAGGGATGGGATGGGGGTTTGTGTGGGGCATGGGAGAATGGGAGGGAGAGGAAACTGGGATTGATATATGATGGGAGATGTTATTCTGTAAATATGTTTCTCATACTGGTTAATTAATAAAGCACCATTGGGCCAATGAGAAAACAAGATAGGCAGGGCTAGGAGACAAGGAGGAAAGAGGAAGTGGTAAGGAGGAGTCAAGATGTAGACCCAGGAGGAAGGAAGACGCCTGCTACGGCTCCCCAATAAGATGACCATGTGGAAGTACTTAGATAAGTAGAAATGGGTTAATAATTAAGACATAGCTAGCCCATAAACAATAATGGTAACTGGCCAACAGGATCGTGTCAAATACAGAGTCTCAGAGTGTTATTTGGGGCCAGTGTGCCAGACCAGCGGTGGACTGGCGGGCTGGTGGAAAACATGCACGCTACAGATATACAAAATAAACTTGTTTTTAATTTAAAGAAAAATTAAGAAATGAACCCTGCCCCTTGGGGTCATAAGCAAGTTAATAAGTCTTAAAACAATGAAAAAAATTACTGTTCCAGGTGTCCTGTTGCAAAAATTTCTTTTTTTTTTTTTTTTTAGTTCTCTCTTTCTCCACTCTCCAGTCACTGCACCTATTCTTCAGAAAGGGTAAGTGTTACAAGCACGTTTTTCCTACCACTGGTCTGGTCTCCCCCCCCCACTCCCCCACCCCCGCCATGCCAGTCTCCAATAACATGCTGAGACTTTGTATTGGCCAGTTACTGTCATTTCTTATTGGCTAGCTCTGCCTTAAGTGATTAACCCATTTCTACTATTCTTAGTATTTCCATGTGGCTCATCTTACTGGCCAGAGTGGCTGGCATGCTACTTCTCTGGGCTCTCCATGTTGACTCCTCCTTCCTACTTCCTCTTTCCTCCTTGTCTTCTAGCCCCACCTATCTTGCTTTGCCATTGGCCCACAGTGTTTTATTCATTAATCAATATGAAAAACATATTTATAGACTAACATCTCCCATTAGTTAAGGCTTCCCATGGGGTGAAAACAAAGCCTAGCACATTGAATTGAGGCAGGACCAAACCCCATACCTCTGTATTAAGGATAGCATGGCATCCCACCATATGGAATGAGCTTCAAAAAGCCAGATCATGCAGTAGGGATAGATCCTTGTCCAACTGCCAGAGGCACCTCGAATAAATCAAGCTACACAACTGTTGCTCACATGTAGAGAGCCTCGTTCAGTCCCATGCAGGCTCCCCAGCTGAGGAACTAGCCCTTGAGTTTCCGTGAGCTCATGTTATCTCTCTGTGGGTTTCCCCTGTCACGGTCTTAGCCCCCTGTACTCATCTGATCCCTCCTTTCACAGAAACTTCTTTATACTACCGCAGATAAGCAAAATTTCCATCAAACACATTTTAAATTTACTTTAATTTTACATTAATTTAGTCTCTCTCTCTCTGTGTCTCTCTTTCTCTGTCTCTGTCTCTGTCTCTCTCTCTCTCTCTCTCTCTCTCTCTCTGTGTGTGTGTGTGTGTGTGTGTGTCTCCAGGCACACATGTGCGTGCATGCTTGTGAGCAAGTGTGCATGTATGTGTGCACCGTACCACACTTGTGGAAGTCAGAAGGCAAATTGCAGATGTATTTTCATTGTGTTGATTCTTTTCTTGCATTATGTGGATATGTGGGTCTAAGACCAAATCCAGGTTTGTCTGTAACTATTGAGACATCTCAAGCCCTACAAGAAGCATCATATTGTTTAATGACTTCTAACATACATTGATTGATATTTCTAGCATATATTGATACTCTCAAGGTATATAACATGTGAATTTGCTGACTTGTATTCATATTTCTCCTTGTGTATATAGTACCCTTCATTGCTATTGATTTTCAAACCCAGCACTATAAGAAAATAAACAATAGCTTGTCTAATCAATAAGGGGCCAATGGAATGAAACATCTTTGTTAAAATCCTGATTATTAGACAATAATGTCTGATTATCTCCAAAGCTTCAATTTTCATGACAGTTATTATTATTTTTCACATAGTCTATATTTCTTTAAGACACACCAAGAATTCTCTAGTCAGTTACCAACAATCCAAGAGTGCTGGCACATGCCTGCATCTCTTCACTTGGGTCAAAGCTGTCCTCAGCTATAAAGTGATTTTGAGGCCAGCCAAAACTAAGACTCTGACAAAGAAAAAAAGATAAAATAATAAAATAAACAATTGAAATATGTTCCCAATAATATCAACAATCTTTCATTAAGTCATAGATTTGTATGTACTTTCATTAATTCATTTATTAAATATAAAATATTTAGTCTGTTTTAGTAATAAGTATAAGCATTTAGACTGAGTAAATAAACAAGATATGGCTACTTATAAATTGGGGTTAAATTAAAACCGACTGAGTTTACAAACAAGCAAATAAAGATAGAGGCTCTTATTAGTTATTAAAATATCCTCTGTGGGCTGGAGAGTTATCTCAGAAGCCCCTTGGTCACAGTCATTAAAATGGGTACAAATGGTGTGAAGGTAGCATCTACTCCAGCAGTTCTGTATCCAGGTCCTCTGGAAGACCAGCAAGTGCTCTTTATCACTTTATCCAACTCATGAATATCTATTTTTGAGACTTATTTAGTCTTTTATGTGGTTCCCTTCAAATATACTCTAAGCGTAATGATGCAAAACTTTTCTGCTAGACCAATAACATATATATTTATCCATTTAGGAGATGTCCTAAATGGATATCAGCTATTGCAGAGGGTTTATATATATATATATATATATATATATATATATATATATATATTTAACACAATAATTGTTTTGCATCTAAATGGCATTTCATTTTTTAAAATGTATAACTTTATTTCTTTTGAAATATTTATTTATTAGAAATGTGTGATTCACCTAAATTTCCCACAGAAATCAGCAAACAAGTTAGGCAACCTGAAGGATTCTCTCAAGGGAAAGGAATTAGAATGCAGTTTTTAAGGGGGAAAAGAGGAATAATAGGTCAGGAAATCCAAAGTGAGACTGCGGTGACACTACTGAGCAGAGGGGTAAGTACTGGGTTGGATAACCAATACTAAAGGGAAAGTTATTGGTTACACTGCTGTAGAAGTTTCCAAAATCATATGCATAGAAATATAAATATATTAAAATAACAAAAACAAAACTTAAAAAAACACTCCTAATAACATCATAATACCAACAGATTAAGTGCACTTCTCAACCTACATTAAATATGCTTCCTTTAGGGGTAGACAGTGATTGGTACAGAGACTAGTAACTTGTTGACATGCCTACAGTTCATGACTGCGGAGTGATCAGCTCTAAATAGGACAACTATATCATAACCCTCCCCTCAAAGCTCAGGGATCTCTGTGGGACATGGAGATTGGTCTTAACAATCATAGGTACTGGATGATTACCAAAAACAACAACAAAAGCATCATTTTCAGGATACATAAGGGCAGCTACATATATGAACTCACAGCAGTTCAGACGCATATTCAAAAGTACTGCAATCTCAAACCTCATAATTCCAGCTTGGATTGGGGAGGGGTGCAAATTTAAAGACTACTTAGCTGTACGAGATGAAACTTCTAAGAATGCAGCTGCTAGCAATTTATTTTCAAAGGAAGCAGTTCTTGGCGTTACTTATGTTTGTTAATATTCATTAATGCTTGGTTATTTTTTATATATTTTATTTATGCATTTCATCTCTTTAAATTACTTAATATGTCTATAACTGTGCTTTGAGTTACTTGATCTGACCAAAGCTGAGAAGATTCTATTGAAGTAACATTCCATTTTTCTGAAAGCTTCTACTTAATTTAGATGAATTCAATATTTTGCTTCAAAATAATTTATGACTCTTAACTCCATTATGAATTGTGCCTTTAATCAATATGAAATGATGTTTTCTGTCCCATATAATGGTGTTTGGCTTTGATTTTCATTCAGTCTGAAATAAGTAATATCTCAGAATTACTTGGCAATGACTTTAATATTTTTAATGCATTTATTTACACAGCATGCAGTTAGATTGAAATAACATACAATCTGAAAATGCTTATTACAATTGGGATGTTCACAAACAATTTACATTTATTGTTATAATTAATAGAGACTTTTATAAAGGATTGAAGATTCTATCCAATATGTATGTATGCATATATATAACCATAGTTTTTCATAATAGGTAAATATTAGTTCATAATATACATTATTTAGAAAGTCAATATTAAAAAACAAATGCATTTGTAAATTTGTCTGCTTCATATTTCTGTATTAATTGGATTAGGGCAGAAACGCTGTAGTAATAATTGCTTAAAAAGCGAGAAGAAAGGAAGAAATGAAAGAAGAAACCTCAGTTATTTAGCACAATAAAAGGATTTTTCTGTTATTGTAGCTCATTTTGATTCCAGCAATTTTCATTTTTCCTGTTAGGAATGATTCAGAAATCCAAGCTGATTCATTCTGTCACTGTATAAACATGGGGATGGAGCTTCTGCATTGCCATCAACCAGTGAAGATTGTGTTCTTCCCAAAACCTCTGCACATCTTTTCTTTTCATGTCTCTCCCATTATGCTTATTTCTTGGTAAAGCTTCTCAATTTGTGTTCTCTTCTTTTAGTCCAATTTAAAGTCATATCCGTTCTTCTTTCTGTCATCTACTTGTATATAGAAATTTGCTAGTGAGTTGTCAGTTCTCTTCCAGCATTTCTCATCATCGAAACAGCTGCCTTTCTTCTTATAATGGTGCATTGTCATCCTGAGACAAAATGCTGAAGAGAGAAAAAGTGTTCCATAGAGAGTGAGGCTTTTTGGATTCTTTGGAAAATGCCAAGAATTTTCTTAAATTTTATTATAGCTTCCATTGTAATTTCTGCTGAGTGATGGTGCTGTCTGAGGCTTGATAAAGATGTACTATTATTCTTGTTCTCAAACTCACAGATTTTTTTTTTCAGTCTACTTGTTCTTCATGAATGGAGGAGTGATGTGATTTTGCCTACAATCATGCTGTTAAAACTTACTTATGATTCTCTCAGTTTCGTTGTTGCCTGGACTCATTTCCTCACCACTGATCCAGATGAATTTCAAAAGCTCTATGCAGTCCTGCCTCACTTTGTTGTGATATTACTTTTTTCACTCATGACTCTTACCCTCTTTTCTTGGGTTTCTTATATGTAAGTGTTGTAATACAATTTTCAGTTGTGAAGCAGTTAATAGCCTCCAAGAGCTTGTTTTGAAAAGATACTCTGAGACAAAAAGCCAGTACCTTGCCCCCTGATTTTTAGTTCTAAATGATATGGAAACCTGGTAACTAAATACTAAACCCAAACTAATATTCTCTTTTAAGTTTTTGTAAGCAATCTATTTTACATACCAATATTAGTTCCCTGTCTCTCTAGTCCTCCCACCACTCCATCCACCATCTTCCCACCCCAGAACTTATCCATTCCTCTCAGAGGGTAAGGCCTCTCAGGTAGAATCATCTGTCACATTCTTTGGGTCAGAAATAAGGATCTTCCCCCTTTATCTAGGTTGAACAAGGTATCCCTTCATAGGGAATTGGCTCCAAATATCAAGTTCATGAATTAGCAATAACTAATGGTTCCACCACCAGCCAGAGGCCCCATAGTCTGCCCAAGCCATCCAAGTGTCACCCATGTTCAGGGGGGTTAATTTAGTTTCATGCAGGTTCCCCAGCTGTCAGTCTGGAGTCAGTGATCTTCCTATTGCTCAGGTCAGCTGTTTCTGTAGGTTCCCCCAACATAGTCCTGATTCTTTACTCATATTATCACTCCTCTCTATATATAACTGGACTCCAGGAGTTTGGCCCAGTGCTTAGCTGTGGGGCTCTTCATCTGCTTCCATCAGTTACTCAATGAAGGCTCTATCAATCTGATTATAGAAGAAGGGCAGGAAAAATAGATACCCTCTCCACCATTGCTTAATTTCTTTTTTAAATATATATATATATATATATATATATATATATATATATATATATTCTTATTGTGCATATAAATCCCAGTTCCCTTCCCCTCCCTCCCATCCCATTCCTCCCAATCCACAGGGAGTGTGAGGCCTGCCAGGAGAGAAAAATCAAAATTTATCAAGTCCTTTGGAGTAGGGACTAGGCCTTCTCTCCTGCCTCTAGGTTAAGGGAGTATCCCTCCATGGGGAATGTGCTCCCAAAGTCCTTTCATGCACCCAGAATACATCCTGTTTTCACTGTCAGAGGTCCCTTATACTGCCCAGGCCTTCTAACTAAGACCCACTCTATTAAAAAGTGGGGTACAGAACTGAAGAGAGAATTCCCAATAGAGGAATCCAAAATAGCTGAAAGACAAGACTCAACAAAGTACTCAATATCCTTAGCCATCAGAGAAATGCAAATCAGAACACCTTTGAGATACCATCTTACTCCTATTAGAATGGCTAAAATTAGAAACACCAATGACAGCTTATCCTAGAGAAAGGGGAACACTCTTCCACAGCTGGTGAGAGTGCAAACTTGTACAGCCATTTTAGAGATCAGTATGGAGGCTCCTCAGGAAAATAGAAATTAATCTACTACAGGACCCAGATTAATTTCGTAGTTGGAATCATGCTTGTAGATTCCTGGGAATTCCCTAGTGCTATGTTTCCTGCTAATCCTATAATGTCTCCCTCTATCAAGGTGTCTGTTTCCTTGCTCTCCCTCTCTGTCCCTTCCCCAACTTGAACTTCCTGATCCCTCATGTTCTCCTCCCTCCTCCCCTTCTCCCCACCACACTCTCATACTATCCTCTCCTGTCCCCCCACACTCCCTTACTCAGAAGATCTTATCCCTTCCCCCTTTTCAATGTGGCCATGTATGTCTCTTAGGTTTCTCTTTGTTCCCTACTTTTCTGGGGTTGTAGATTGTAGGCTGGTTATCTTTTGATCTATGTCTAATATCCACTTATGAGTGAGTACATACCTTACATACCTTGCTTGTCTTTCTGTGTCTGCGTTAGTTCATTCAGAATGGTTTATTTAAGTTCCATCCATTTTCAGGTGAATTTCAACACCTGATTTTCTTTTTCTTTTCTTTCTTTCTTTCTTTTCTTTTTTTTTTTTTTTACTGCTGAGTAGTACTACATTGTGTATATATATACCGTATTTCTTTTATCCATTTTTAGTTGAAGGCTTCTAGGTTGTTTCCAGGTACGGGTTATTAAGAATAATGGTGCTATCAACACAATTGATCCAATATCCTTGTGCTATGAGTGTGTATCCTTTGTGTATATGGCCAAGAGTGGTATTGCTGAATCTTGAGGTAGATTAATTCCCAATTTTCTGATAAACCACCCTACTGATTTCCAAAGCAGTTATAAAAGCTAAACTTGTATTCTTTGTGTTATAATTTGAATGTGAAATGTTTTCTATAGTTTAATCTATTTAAATAATTAGTTCACTGTTCCTTCTGTCTAGTGGAGAGATGGAATCTTTAGAAAGTGGATCCTTGTTGGAGGAAGTATGTCACTGGGGATGAATGAATGGCTTTGGTGTTTATAGCCTGGTCTCTCTTATTATTCTTTCTCTGCTTGTGGTTATATAAAATGAGGTGGGACAGTTTGCTCATGCTACCATGTCTTATGTAACTGTTGTCATGTCTTCCATACTCTGTTGATGGATTCCATCCCTCTGGAACTGTAAAAAAAATAAAATGTTTCTCCCTGAATTAATTACTTTCTGTTGCTGTGATAAAACACTGTGATCAAAACAAAAGTAACTAATAGAACAGAGGGTTTTTTTTGTTTTGTTTTGTTTTTTTGTTTTGTTTGTTTGGTTTCTTTTTTTCTTTTTGTCTTATGGTTCTAGAAGGATGAATGCATCATGGCAGTAAGTAGTCAGAAAGGAGCTACTGAGAGATTATATCTTCAACTCTAAACACATAGCAGCAAGATATAATTGAAAGTGTGGGAAAGTTGTACATTCTCAGTCTATACCCAGTGATTTACCTCCTACAGCAAGGAGGCCATAGTCTCCCAAACAATATCACTGACTGTTCACATCCATGTGTTTATGGGAGACATTTCTTATTCATATCACCACTCTCCTATCCCACAACTGCTTTTTAAAAGTCTTGGTATTTTATCACACAACAGAAAGAAAACTAATACACTTTCCTTCATATTACCTGTATAATTTCTTGGTATTACCTCCTAATTAAAACCCTCAGACACAATTATCATGCTTTTAAATCTCTGCTTTTGTTGAGAATCATATTCAGAAACCCAGTTTGACAATTTGATTATTTTTAAACACACCCTCCAGTTTATGGTTTATAATGAGCATTGTTTATTTGTGGGTAAAGCTTTTACATTTTTGCCTGCAGAGAAAGTGACTAGGGTAGATTTATGGATTTATGTATAATGACATATTTTAATCATTTTATTTCTTTCTAAGATATTCAGCTAAGAACATGTGAAAGGGAAATGTCCAAACTTAATTCTCCCTGAGTTTTACATATCTATGTTTTATGTATTGCTATCACCAAAGGTAAATATGTTATCATACATCTCTTCCTCTATCATGACTTGTTAATTTTGATAATTTCACATTTTGGTGCAGAAGAAAAGGTAGTGATAAACTATAAAAATGGTTGTCTTGTGAGAGTGATTAGATATTGGTGGCCCTGATCTCAAGCAATTAATTCATTGGATAGTTCAGTCAGTTCATTGAACAGTTAATAGGCTACTGGGAAATGGCAAGAATTTTTGGAGATGAGACTCAGAGGAAGTAGGTCACTTGGGGAATGTCTTTGACAGTCTATGTTTTAGCTTTAGTCCATTTAACTTTCCTTTTCATGTTTATTTTACCACTGTGTGAACATCAATCTGTGCTTCACACAGAGCATGATGGTCTAACTCACCCTCATACCTACAGGGTGAGACATCATTAAAACAGAGAAAAACCTTATCTTTCCTAAGTCAAATATTGTTCTTTCTTTAATTTGAGTTTCTCAGGTATTGTGTCCAACAATGTAAAGCTAACCCACCTAAAGAATTTCTAATTAATTTTGTCAAAGGCATTTTCAGCATCTAGGGAGATGATCATATAGTTTTTCTTTTTCAGTTTGTTTATATGGTGGAAGACGTTGATAGATTTTCACATGTTAAACCATCCCTGCAACACAGGGATGAAGCCTACTTGGTCATGGTGGATGATTTCTCTGATGTATTCTTGGATTCGGTTTGCCAGTATTTTATTGAGTATTTTTACATCAATGTTCATCAGAGATATTTGTCTGTAGTTTTCTTTCTTAGTTGTATCTTTGTGAGGCTTGGGTACCAAGGTGATTGTGGCCTCCTAGAAAGAGTTTGGTAATGTGCCTTCTGTCTCAATTGTGTGGAATAGTTTGAGGAGTATTGGAATTAGGTCTTCCTTGAATTTCTGGTAGAATTCTGCACTGAAGCCATTTGGCCCTGGGCTTTTTTTTTGGTTGGAAGGCTTTTGATGACTGCTTCTATTTTATTGGAGGATTACAGGAACATACCTAAACATAGTAAGAGTAATATACAGTAAAACAACAGCCAACATCAAACTGAATGGAGAGAATCTTAAGGAGGTTCTTCTAAAATCAGAAACAAGAAAAGGTTGTCATCTCTCTCCATATCTCTGAAATATTGTACTTGAAGTTCTAGCTAAAGCAGTAAGACAACAAAAGGAGATGAAGGGAATCCAAATTGAAAGGGAAGAAGTCAAACTGTCTCTATTTGCAGATGATATGATAGTTTACATAAGTGACCCAATAAACTCTACCAGGGAACTCCTACAGGTAATAAACACCTTAAGCAAACTAGCAGGATACAAGATAAAATCAAAAAGTCAGTAGCCCTACTTTATTCAGATGACAAAGGGACTGAGAAAGAAATCAGAGAAAGATCACCCTTTACAATAGCCACGAAAACATAAAATATTGGGGTAATGCTTACCAAACATGTGAAAGACCTATACAATAAGAACTTTTTGTCTTTAAGAAAAAATTAATGAGCATACCAGAAAATGAAAAGATCTTCATGCTCTTTATTGGAAGGATAAATATAGCAAAAATGGTAATCTTGCCAAAAGCAATCTATAGATTCAATACAATCCCCGTTAAAATCCCAGTACAACTCTTCACTGACCTTGAAAGGATAATAGTCAACTTTGTATGAAAAAACGAAAGACCCAGGATAGCCAAAACAACACTGTATAATAAAAGAACTTCAGGAGGCATTGCCATCCCTGACTTTAAGTTATACTACAGAGATATAGTTCTGAAAACAGACTGGTATTGGCCTGAAAACAGACAGGTAGACCAATGGAATCAAATCAAAAATCCTGATATTAACCCACACACCTATGAACACTTGATTTTTGACAAAACAGATAAAAGAATACAATGGGGGGTGGAAAGCACCTTCAACAAATGGTGCTGGCACAATTGGATGATGGCGTGTAGAAGACTGCAGATAGACCCATGTCTATCGCCATGCACAAAACTCAAGTCCAAATGGATCAAAGACCTCAACATAAATCCAGCCACACTGAACCTCTTAGAAGAGAAATTAGGAGGTCCCCTTGAACAAATTGGTATAGGAGACTGCTTCTTTTACATTACTCCAGTAGCACAGACACTGAGATCAACAATTAATAAGTGGGACCGCCTCAAACTTAGAAGCTTCTGTAAAGCAAAGGACACAGTGGAAAAGACCAAACGCAGCCCACAGACTGGGAAAAATTTTTTATCAATCCTACATCTGACAAAGGGTTGATCTTCAAAATATACAAAGAACTCAAGAAACTAGTCAACAAAACATCAAGTAGCCCATTTAAAAATGGGTTACAGAATTGGAGAAAGACTTCTCAATAGAGGAAATCAAAGAGGGTGAAAGACACTTTAGAAAGTATTCAACATCCTTAGCTATCAGGGAAATGCAAATGAAAACAACTTTGAGAAACCATCTTACTCCTGCCAGAATGGCTAAAATTAGAAACACCAATGACAACTTATGCTGGAGAAGATGTGGAATAAAGGGAACACTCTTTCACTGCTGGTGGAGTGTAAACTCGTACAGCTCTTAGGGATATACCCAAACGACCTACATCCATGCAACAAAGACATGTGCTTAACTATGTTCATAGCAGCATTCTTTGTAAGATCAAGAACCTGGAAGCAACCTAGATGCCCCTCAACTGAAGAATGGATAAAGATGATGTGGCACATCTACACAAAGAAATACTCCTCTGCAGAAAAAAATAACAGAATCTTGAAGTTTGCAAGTGGATGGAACTTGAAGAAACCATCCTGAGTTAGGTAACCCAGTCACAAAAAGGAACAGGGTATGCACTTGATCACATATGGATTTTAGACATAGAGCAATGGATCACCAGCCTATAATACACCACCAGATGAACTGGATTACAAGGTGTATTCTAAGAGATTCATATATGGTCCCTCAACAAAGGGGAAAGGCACAAGTCCCCCAGAGGACATGGGAAATGGTGGAGGACAGTGAATGGAGAGAGAACCGGGAGAAAGGAAAGGGGAAAGCACGTGCAACTAGATATATTGAGTCAGGGTAGGAATAGAAGACAGAAAAGGGAGATAGGGCAGAGGGAGGGAGGTAACATAAAAGTGGGAGCCATTATTGGTTTGAAGAGAAAACTGAACCTAAAGAAATGTCTAGAGACCTACAAGTCTGACTCCAACTAACAATTCAAGTAACCATGGAAAGGTTACCATAAATGCCCTTCCCTAATAGTGAGATCATCAATGAAATTATTCACCATCATGGAGCCCTCATCTAGTACCTGTTGGAAACAGAAGCAAACACCCATAACTAAACACTGAGTCAACTAGAATCCAGATGCAGAGAGAGGACAAGACCAGGTTGCAAAACACACAAAGACAGCTGACCTGAACAAGGAGGAGCTAATGGGCCCCTCAGAATGATAGTTGGGAATTAGCATGGGGCTGACTCAGAGCCCCTGAATATGGTTCTCAGCTAGAAGGACTGTACAGGATCCTGGTGCACAAAAGGACCTTGCAGACACATCCCCCATGGAGGGATACCCCCTTAACCTAGAGACAGGAGAGAAGGAAGTCTTAGTCCTTACTTCAAATTTACAGATTTACATGACCCAAGCTGGATATCATAGCCCTACAAGTGGAATGGGGGTGAAGGGATGGGAGGGGAGGGTGGCCAGGGTGTATGTCACAGGGGAAAGAAGGTAATAGGTAGAGAGTGAAGTAGGGAGAGAGAGAGGAAAGGAGGCAGGAAGGGAGGGTGGAAAGAAGAGGAAACTGGGATCAACATGTAAAATTTTTAAATTATATTATTAATAAAAAATCTATTTTGAATAAAAGGAAAAATAAATTTTTTTAAGATTCCTTTTAATAAGGAAGTAAAAAAATTTCTAATTGTTACAAGCCTGGGTCTCTGGCTTGGAAGAAATGATCATGAGATTTCTCTCTTTTCAAACTAGGATACTTTCTTCCATCTTTATGCCAGAGGAAAAAAGCATAAACTCAAGTTCTAAATTGAGCTACAGAGATGTTAGATAAAGATTACAAGGTACTGGTTTGAGAGAATTTTACATTCTCTGCCTTATGTTTTGATTGTGTTATCAGTTTAATATGCTATGTGTTTTCACAGGAAATAGGCACATTGAGATATGCAAACCAGGATTACTATTTAGATGCCATACTAAACTTTTAGAACCTGTAGTTATATTCTTCAGTAGTTTCCAACTCATAAAGAAATAATATTATCTTGTATTTTCCAGTTTGCTAAAGCAAATTAACTACATTGTTGACTTTCTGTGGTCTCCTTTGAATGGGAAATGCAATAAAAATGAAATAATGGTAATAATCAGAGTTGCCTGAAGGTTTTCTCCAGTGTGCATACAGAGCACACAGGCACCCGTAAGTGAAAACCATATATGACCAGACTATCTTCAAAAAGGGTACTAATTAGCTTCTATAATTAATACCTTAGTAGCATTGTGAGAGCCAGGTAATTATCTGGTATATTCCAAAGGTGAGTCACCCCATTTTAAGTAGCCATCATCCTAGAAATACAATAGTGAAATAACAACTCCGACTGCAGTTTAAAGGGGTCATAAAGTGCTCCTGCAGCTCTGACTACAATTATTCCAAGAATGTTTCTCCATCTACATCAGCAGAGACTTTTCCTTTTTTTTCTAGGCATGATGTCAATGAGCAGTTTATTCCATTCATTGCACTCATCCATAGTCCTTGATGCATGAGACTTAAACTTTTGAGCACTTATTGATTACTGAGTATTGAGGACCTTTCATTGTTACATTCCCTTTATAAGTAATTCTCATTTATAACTATGTAGCAGTATATTATTTGTTCTTTTAACTAGATATTTCTAGATCAAGCAAGGCTTGTATGAATTGGGGACAGTTATTAGACAGAAGTTAGAGGGAGAAGGACCTGTCTAGAGTTCATGAACTCAATGCATTAAAGAAATTAAACTTTTTTGATATACTATTTAATCAATAGAACAATCCTGGACCCTCTAGATGGTTTAATGGTTTTTCCTGACCTCCACATGTTCACTATGGCACAAACCCACCAAGACTTTTGTATACACATACGTACAAAAATAAATACATGAATACACAGAATAAATAAATGTACAAAAAATGTTAAAGACCACAAAAAATCTTTAAAAAGATTTTAAATATAGTGGAAATATGTTGGCTACTTTAACTTTAATTAAAATGTTTAAGTCTTAATATTTACTCCTCTTTTTACAAGTTAGTGGTTTAAGGCTCAGAAATGTTTCTATGGAGAGCTCCCTGACTAATTAGCCAATACTGAGTTGTCAGTCCTACAAACATACATACAGGCAACACTAAATTGACTCAGTAGGTTGTATTCATATATTGATGTGTTTATATATGAGTAACTTAAAGAAGAGGGACCTGTGAATTTGGGGCAGATTAGGGATCAGACATGGGAGGTGGAGAAGAAAAGAAATTGTGGGAATAAATGAAATAATAGTATTTTCATTAAACAAAAATTAAAATTATAAACAAATCTTTTAATAACAGCTAGGAATAGAAAAGCACTGATTATAGATGAAATTATTGTAACCTTCTTGTTTTTTAAAGCAAAAATTTTATTTCAATAGATTAAGTCCCAATTACTTAGGTATTGTTTTTGATCTCTGCAGTATAATAATGAAGCTAAACTTGTGAGCTAATCTTACAGACCATGAGAGGCCCCATTGTTTTCTCTGGCTGTATATGGAAAAAGTTTTTCAGTACAAGTGATATATTACTAATGTAGGAGATGTGGTAGTATAGCATTTTTGTCAAAATAATGTGAAAATAATGTGTCTATTCTTCAGTTATATTTTTGAATCTCCTCTTTTGTACCTTATGACTTTAATTGAACTCTAATCTGATGATATTGTACTTTCTGTTTTACAGAACACTGTCCTTGTCTAGTGTACCATCTACACAACATGTTGGCTTTATTAAATTCTCTAGTTAGTTCTTCCTCAGATATGCTTTCCCTTTTGATTTTTTTGTTTGGTATTTTTTTAAACACGTGTTTATTTTATTCTGGACATAATTATACATGCCTTTTTTAAAAAAATGAAAACAAACATTTATAAACAATATTTGGGAATTTGGGCGTCATTCTTTCCAAACTGCTTCCTGCTGGTAGGGACTCTGTCATGGGGGAATCCTAAGAAGATGCAGAAATCCTGGCTGTAGTTGTCTGCAAGGCTGCATTGTCCCATTGACGTTGCTTCAGGGGGTCTTGCTTGATCAAACCGCATTATTCTGGAAGGGATCCACAGCTTTTCATTTTCTGTGGAAACAAAATTAGAAATCCTTTTCCCCAGTAACTTGTCCTTAGGCTTAAATTTTGAAGTCAAAGCATTTTTAACACACACACACACACACACATACACACACACACACACACACACATATGTTATATGTAATATATATAATATATATTATATATATTGAATTATATATATATATATATATATATATATATATATATATATATATTGAATTAATTCAGCAGCAATTTTTTTCTTCTTTTTTTTTTTGGTATTTTTAATTTTTTGTGACATGGTTTCTCTGTGTAGCCTTGGGTCTCCAGGTGTTCACTCACTCTGTAGACCATGATGGTCTCAAAATCAAATATCGGCCTGCCTCCTGCTCCCGAATTCTAGATTTAAAGTCATGCACTACCTAGCTCATATATGCTTTTTGAATTTGAAGACCTTTCTTAACACAATTTGAACATTTACTTATGTATTTTTAACTTTAAGTATTAAGGTAGTGCCCACAATACCATGTTGCTCATTTTTCAAGTTGAATGTTTAATTTCTCAATCTATTCTGCCATGAAAATACAAGGATAACACTAGCATAAAATATTTTTTTGGAATTTTTTTAATTATTTTATTTCTTATTTTACATATTAATCCCAGTTCCCTATCCTTTCCATCTTCCAATGCCAACCAAGACTATTCCCCACCCACTCCACAGGGATGGTAAGGCCTTCCAGGTAGGATCATCAAAATCTATCAAGTCATTTGGAGTAGGGACTAGGCCCCCCCTCCTGTCTCTAGGTTAAGGGAGTATTTCTCCATGGGGAATGTGTTTCCAAAGTCCTTTCCTGAACCAGGAATACAATTTGTTTTCAGTGTCAGAGTTCCCATAGACTGCCCAAGCTTTCTAATTGAGACCCATGTTCAGGGGGTCTGAGTTAGTTTAATGTTAGTATCTCAGCGATCAGTCTGGGGCACATGACCTCCCCTTGTTTAGGTCAGCTGTGTCTGTGGGTTCATGAAGTCTAGTCTTGACTGCTTTCCTCACCACTCCACCCTCTCTGCAACTGGATTCTAGGAGTTTGGATCAGTGTTTAGCTGTGGGTGCCTGCTCCTTTTTCCAACACCTACTAGATGAAGATTCTAGGAAGGCATGTACATTAGTTATCAATCTCATTATTAGGGAAGGACATTTAAGGTAGCCTCTCCACTGTTGCTCATATTGTTAGTTGGGGTCAATCATGTAGGCTTCTGGACACTAATCTAGAGTCAGTTTTCTCCTAACACCTATAATGGCTCCCTCTATTATGGTATCTATTTTCTTGCTCTCATCTATTCATCTCCCCACTCAATCTTCCTAGTCCCTCATGTTCTTCTCTTTACCCCTTCTCTTTCTCCTAACTTCCTCTTCACTCACTGGCCCCTGCCCTGCTCCTATTATGCTCAGGAGATCTTGTCCCTTTCCCATTCTGCAAGGGACCTTGTATGAGTCTCTTAGGTTCCTCCTTGTATCCTAATTTCTCTGGTGGTGTGAATTGTAGGCTGGGGATACTTTCCTCTTCATCTAAAATCCATATGTGAGTGAATGCATACCAAGTTCCTTTTTTGTGACTGAGTTACCTTACTCAGGATGGTTTAAGTTCCATCCATTTGCCTGGGCATTGTATTTTATTTTATTTATTTATTTATTTATTTTTTTGCTGAGTAGTATTCCACTGTGTAAATGTATTTCATCTTCTTTATCCATTCTTCAGGTGGGGTCATCTAGGTTTCTTCCAGGTTCTTGTTATTACAAATAATGCTGCTATGAACTTTTTTCATAGATATGGATCATTTGGGTATATATCTTTTTTTTGATTTGTTTTGGTTTAGTTTCCTCCGTTCCTCCCCTCCTATCCCCGCACTACACAGGGAGGATGAGGCCTTCCAGGAAGGATCATCAAAATCTGTCAAGTTATTTGGAGTATGGAGTAGGCCCTCTCTCCTGCCTCCAGGCTAAGGGAGTATCCAACCATGGGGAATGTGCTCCCAAAGTCCTTTCATGCACAAGGAATACATCCTAGTTCCACTTTCAGGAGTCCCTTAGACTACCCAAGCCTTCTAACTGAGAGCCATGTTTAGGCATTCTGAGTAGGTCCAAGGCTGGTTTCCAAGCTATCATTCTGGTGGTCCATTAACTCCTTCTTGTTCAGTTCAGCTGTCTCTGTTGGTTGCTGAAGCCTGGTCTTGACCCCTTTTCTTGTCACTCCTCCCTCTCTGCAACTGGATTCCAGGAGTTCTACTCAGTGTTCACCTGTGGATGTCTGCTCTGTTTCTATCATCTACTAGATGAGGGCTCTATGATGGCACACATATAAGTTAGTTATCAATGTCATTATCAGGGAAAGACATTTAAAATACCCTTTCCACTTTTGCTCAGATTGTTATTTGGGGTCATCCTTGTAGATCTCTGCACCTTTGAGCTGAGCTTCTTTGCCATCTTCTATGCTTATTATTCTTAGTTTTAGCCTTTTCATGGAGTCCCACATTTCCTAGATGTTTTGTTTTAAGGATTTGTTGGATTTAAGATTTTCTTCAATAAATGAATCATTTTCATCACCTGGGATTCTCTCTTTGATCTCTTATATTCTGTTGGTTATCCTTAATCTGTAGTTTCTGATTGTTTATCCAGTTTTTATATTTCCAGAATTCTACCAGTTTGTGTGTGTGTGTTTTTTTTTAATTGTCTCTATTTCAGTTTTTATGTCTTAAACTGTTTGAATTGTTTCCTTTATCTGTTGTCTTTATATAATTATTCAATTAAAGAATAGGTTATGAATATAAGATGAGTAGGTAGGACAAAGGAGGGGATGAATGGGGAAATGTATGGGTAGAAATGAGAACTTATGTATGAAAGTATCAAAAATTAACTAAAAATAAAAAACTTGCCAGTTTTGAAGTAGGCCTCAAATTTAATCAGAATGTTGTTAGTTATCTCATAACCGTCATTCTATTATTAACATCCACAGGTTCATTTTATAGCATGAAGTATATAGCACTCTGTAAGACTATTGATGTCATATTTTTATCCAGTAGTCCTCACACCATCTTCTATCAGTATGAAAACTGCTAATGGAGGGGAAGTTTGCTGGTTGGTTTGAAATGGATTTATCTGTTTCCTTTAGTCAAAACTCTATAGTGATTCAGCAATAAGCCCATGGTTGGGGAATTTATGGACCCTATTAATGGCCATTATTATTGTTTTAAAATGGCCACATTGTCAAATTGTTGTCTGAACATTTATGTTTCTACTGATTGACCTGAACCGCTTTCATCTTGGTTAGTGAGACTTCTTTCTCAGTGACAGGAGTCAATGGAGAGATAAATAATATGTCAAGATGTTTACAAGGTTCTAAATGAGACATCTATGTCAATGCCTCCTCCCAATCAAGGCTCAAGGAATGTTATGGAAGATGAGGTAGAAAGAATGAAAGAGCCAGAGGATGGGGAGAAGTGCTGTGAAATGCTGTTTTCTAGAGATGTTATGGCTATTTCATTCTTGAACTGTTTTTTGTATTTTATTTATTTATTTATTTTTCTTATATTACATGTCAATCCCAGTTCCCTCTCTCTCCCTCCTATGCTCCCCTACCAACCTCCCATCTCACCCCCCCCAAATCCACTCCACAGGGAGGGTGATGCCTTCCAGGAGGGATCAACAAAATCTGTCAAGTCATTTGGAGTAGGGACTAGGCCCCATTCTTGAATTTATAGCAGCTATAGTTAACTACTTAAGACCTATACAACTTTAAGGCAGCCAAAAACTTGTCATAGATTGGATAGAGGATTGTCAATCTCAACCCCTTATTGAAGAGATATTGGCAGTTGATAAATTCACTAATCTATTGATAATTTTCCCATGTTCTAGTGGATGGCCCCACCTCGATGCATCTATGAGATGTACTATTAGACTTATTGAGTTTTTTATATAAAGAGATATGAAATTGGTATCAGTGTGATGGTGGGTGTTACTGGCAGGTTCCCCGCCAGCCTCCTGGTCCTGCCGCCACGTGGGCCCACAGCCACGCCAGCCCCAAATAACACTCAGAGACTCTGTATTTGATACAATCCTGTTGGCCAGTTACCATTACTTTTTATGGGCTAGCTCTGTCTTAATTATTAACCCATTTCTACTTATCTAAGTATTTCCACGTGGTCGTCTTATCGGGGAGCTGTGCAGCAGGCGTCCTGCTCCTTCCCCGGCTACATCTTGACCCCTACTACTTCCTCTCTCCTCCTCCTGGTCTCCTAGCCCCGCCTATCTAGTTTTCTATTGGCCACAGTGCTTTATTAACCAGTATGAGAAACATATATACAGAATAACATCTCCCATCATCTCCTCTTTTCTGTCTAAAGTAAAAGAAGGGGTTTAACCTTAACATAGCAAAATATACCATACAACAGTTATCAAATAAGAATCACAGTTAACAATATTTAGTCCATTAACATTTTGTAAGATTTAAAAGAAAATGTCATTTATCTTATCTTTGTAAGTCTAAAGTCCTATATGTAACTTACTTTTAATCCTAACTAAGGAAAACTGTAACTATAACTATGTGTCTTCAACTCCTTCAAAGACCACAGAAGGATAATACATAAACTCTAGAAATGACAGAGACAACTCATTGCCTGGTCAGTCACCCGAAGTTCTTCTGTAATGTTCCATCTTCAGCCCATAGGCCATAGTGTGTGTCCAGACTCCTCAACAAGGCAGGAAACTTTTCTCTGTGTCCTGTAGACTATCTGGCTGTCTGGCAGCCTCTTCCATGAAGCAGGAATCCTGTAGCAATGTCCATCTTGCATCAGCAGTCACCTTTTTGTAGGTCCTGCATGTCCAGTTTCTACAACATAAAGTCAAACAGTCCAGAAGAGCAGTACCTTGCCCAAATGGCTAGTCTTGCCATATCAGAAGCAAACTTCGTAACGAGTTTCTTCAATGTCCATCTTCCTTTTTGATGCAGGTGGTGTTACCAGGAGCAGTTGTGCCTCACTGTCAAGAAAATCCCTAAACCATTTTAAATGCCATATTCTGTAGGTCTTTGGAAGGTTTGAAGAATGCCTATTCACCTCAAATACATCTTTGTATATCTAGAAATCCTAACTAACTTAACTCCAAGTTTTGACTATCATAGGTAATTTTCTAATCTGTACTAAATTATACATTACATTTTCCAATGAGCTATATAAACACAATACCTAAACAAGAGGAGAAAAATACATATCATAAAATTGACCTTAAATTGTATCAATAAAAGAAAATCCATTTCAAAGCAAAGTATTCATATCTATACCATAATTCCCTTTTTTACCTTTACAAGGATTGCTTGTGTCATTAACCATTTATAACCAAGCCCATATAAATGAAAACAAACATTTATAAACAATATTTGGGAATTTGGGTGTTGTTCTTTCCAAACTACTTCCTGCTGGTAGAGGGCGCTGTCATGGGGGTCCAAAGAAGATGCAGAAATCTTGGCAGTAGTCTGCAAGGCTTTGTCTCAACTGTTTTGAATGTTGGATCATCTGGGGCATGTTTCAGGGGGTCTGGCTTGATCAAACCATATAAGTCTGGAAAGAATCCATAGCTTTTCATTTTCTGTGGAAACAAAAATAGAAATCCTTTTCCCCAGTAACTTGTCCTTATGCTTAAATTTAGGAGTCAAAGCATTTTTAAAATATATATATTGAATTAATCTAGCAGCATTTCTTTTATCAGTAGTTATTTTCTCAGCAATCAAATAATTTAAAGACAACAGAATCGCGTATAGTATCCAAAATTTCTCTGTGTTTTCCATCTTTACGTGGCTTTTTTATTATTCTATTTCTTCTATTTCTATTTTTACATATTTTGAGACAGGGTTTCTCTGTGTAACTTTTATCTGTCCTGGAATTCACTCCATACCAGGTTTACTTTGAAATCACAGAGATCTGCTTGCCTCTGTCTGCCCAGTGCTGGGATTAATGGCATGTCCCATTATACCCATTCATTCTACTTTCTTTTTTCTTTTTTAAACCATTGTACCCTGTTTCTTTTTCTCTCCCAAGCCAGCGTATTTTTAAAAACACAGTGTAAACCTTTATTGCAGCTCTCCTACACACCAATGAATTGTTAGCAGAGCTCTTTAAAAGCTAGGCGGCTTTTTGCCGCTTATGCTAATTTTGGAAACTTCCCTTAAAGGAGCCGCGCAAATCTCTGTCTACAGCAAAACAAATCCAATGAAGAAAATGCTGCTACCAAGAAGTCTCTGTTCCCTTGTTTCTAAAAACTATTTTTTAAGCTTTTGTTAAGTTTTAAGCGAAAGTTCTCAATCCCGCTTCTGACACCATTATGTTACTGGCAGGTTCCCAGCTGGCCTCCTGGTCCTGCCACCACGTGGGCCCACAGCCACGCCAGCCCCAAATAACACTCAGAGACTCTGTATTTGATACAATCCTGTTGGCCAGTTACCATTATTGTTTATGGGCTAGCTTTGTCTTAATTATTAACCCATTTCTACTTATCTAAGTATTTCCACGTGGTCGTCTTATGGGGAGCCGCGCGGCAGGCTTCTTGCTCCTTCCCCGGGCTACATCTTGACTCTGCCTTCTACTTCCTCTTTCCTCCTCCTAGTCTCCTAGCCCTGCCTATCTAGTTTTCTATTGGCCACAGTGCTTTATTAACCAGTATGAGAAACATATATACAGAATAACATCTCCCATCAGGTGGGTATTGAATGGAATTTGTGGGCATAAACAGGGGCACATATGATCATATTTCATTGTATGCATATATGAAATTCACAAGAATAAAGAAAGAAAAGCCAAACAGTAAATATTCAAATATTTCTGGGTCAAAAGACAAAATAGAATAAAGTATGTATTAGTTTAGTGGATAAAGAAGCAAAAGAAGACACATGAATATACTTACATTTTACAAAAAATTTAAATCATTCTTCATATCAATATTGTTGTGAAGGACAAAGCAGCTGACTTATTTTGATCTAAACTGCGAACTCCTAAATGTAACAAGTACTATTAAGGAAACACAAAGCTTACATACTGAAATTAGTACCAGAATGAAAATTGTAAAATTACATACATTCTTCTTGGATGAAAGTAAACTATTGAGTATTGTCTTCTAGCTTGATCCCTTTGTGGTTCATGTTAAAACAGACTACATAAAAGGATAGTGAATTCTAACATAGTTACTCCCACACATTATTATATAAACATATAATTTCTTAGTATATAGATGATGAAACACTGTTAAGGAATTAAGAGCAATTAAGAGCATTGTTCTTGGCAATTAAGAGCACCAGCTCCTCTTCCTGAGGATCTGTGGAAACCCATATGGTGACTCACAAGTATTCAATTACAATACCCATTCAGAAACCTAAAATACTTTACTAGTGACTTATATTTTGTAATTGTTATTTTATATGCATGGTATGGGTAATTTGCTTGCATGTGTATGTGTGTGTATGTATGTATGTATGTATGTATGTATGTATGTATGTATATGCATATCCCATGTGCCTGATACCCACTGAGAAGAGGATATTTGATTCACTGAAATTAGAGTTGTAGACAGCTTTGAGCCACTATTTGGGTTTCAAGAAACAATAAAGGTACCCTGGAAGAACAGCCAGTGCTCCTAATGTTTGAGCCATTACTTTTACTAGTGATAAATAAAAGTAACCAGCTTTCCAATTCAACTCATTTGAACATAGCACAGTACTATGTATCAATATTTCTAGTTCATATAAGATACCTTTTATATCAATTAGTAGCAAGAGAACTTGATATTAATATCAATGATATATCAATTAATAACAAAAGAAATTGATAATTGTACAAAGTTCTTTCTAAGTCACAGCTACAGAGACTTGTGAAAGTTGTACGATGACTCCTGTAATTTGAAACTATTCTTGGCATAAGATTGTGATATTCTTGCATTCATAGATCTTTCTATTTAAGTTGCTAGTTTAATTCCTTAGATTTGTAATCACCTCACATGCTCTCACTTATTTTGTTCATGGAGTTTCATGGCCTCAAGGAGGTGTACTGCATACTTACAACATAAGTTTTTGCATTCTTCAGGAACTTAACACAACCCTATGTGCCATCTGATGCCCTACTTTAAAATATGTTCATTCAGGAGAGCAATCATTTCAGAACTCATAGGATGGTACGGGAAAATCAACATGAGTTAACAATCTTTTCTTCATTTTTATTTTTGATAGTTGTTTCTCACGGGTATTTGTATTAGTTCTCAATTTTCAAAAATACGACATAAAATAATCTTCAACTTGATTACTAAGTTTTGGCATATGCCAAATTCTATGTCCAAAGTGGCTGAGTCATTTTGCCTTAGCCCATTCCCTGATGAGATACAAATGTTACTGATTTTCAAGCTGGATTTACAGATCTTAAATTTTAGCTTCACTTCCTTGTCAATTTCCTTGTGTTAGTTACATAACCTCTGGATATTACTTTCTCACTTATAAATTTAAAGTAATAACAACAGTGTTTCAAGATTGTGAATTTTAAGACTATAACACATCAGAAATATGAAGAAAAATTCTAATGTTAAGATCATTTAAAATTAATGTTTAAATCACTTCATTAGATAGCTTCATTAAGATATTTTAATATGCATATATCATAGGACTAGCTCATATTCACCTCATATTATCCCTTTGAATTTTCTTCTGACCTCCCTCATTCTTCCATTCTTTCTGCCCTAGTACATACTTGATGCTAAGTATAAATTGTTCATTAGGAGAGATGTGTCTTTCTCTTTCCTCCCCTGACTAATCAAATTTCTTGTACAAGTTTCTTCCTCTGTTTCCTTATATCTTTAGTACCCTGATTTCAACAATTAGTGCCTCTTGCTTCTTTAATACACACACACACAGACACACAAATACACACACACACACACACACACACACACACACACACATACACAAACACACCCACACTCTTATTGAGATTCCCCATTTAAGAGGGAATATAAGAAGAAAACATGTACTCTTCAATGTTTGTTTGATTTGTTTTGTTTTGTTTTTGAGAAAAGGCTTCTCTGTATTGTTTTGGAATCTGTCCTGGAACTCACTTTGAAGACCAGGTTAGCCTTGAACTCACAAAGATCTCCTTGCCTCTGCCTCCTGAGTGCTGGGAATAAAGGCATGTGCCACTGAAGGCTCAGTCAATGTCTTTTTGATCATGACATTACTGTCATTTCTACTCAGCAACTAAAATAGTATTTGTGAAATTCAGCTCCATTATGGCTTAAAATAAAACTTAAGTGGAGCTTCAATCCTTTCAGTTGCTTCTCTGTATCTCTTTATAGAAGACTGTATTTTTCCAAGTATGACTCCCACAAATTCTTATCCCCCTCCATGTTCTCATCCTTTGCATGAACACAGGCCAACTTTGTAATTAAAATGATCAATACAATAATGTCAAACAAAAATATGTCATAAAAATGTCAAGTATGTCCATCATACTTTCTTGTGTATTGATGTTGGAATCCTTGTCATTTTTCTGGAAGGACACATTGAAGTCACATGGAGAAGTCACATAGTGGTGTAGTCCCAGATGGGCAATCTAGCAGTCAGTGATGCCTGCTGGATATGTGAGTAATATGACTATCTTCCAGCTGTTGAATCTTACCTGAAGAGATGCAGATTGGATCCATTCCCTGCTAAAATTTTAATGGCATGAACAAAATAAATTGTATTGCATCAAATCATAACGTAAATTGTAGTTATCAATAAAGACCCACCTAACCTCACATCCCTCCCTTTTGTACTTTGTTCTAGTCACACTAGCCCTCTTAATGAGTTCATGATCTCCCTATTTCCCCTTGTTTTTAACACATGAGTGCTCTTATCTAGGATGAGTCAATTTTCGTTTTTTTTCTCTTTTTTTCATTTTCTTCAAAAATAACTTGCTCAAGAAAGAATTTTTGGACATCAACTTAACTAACACTTAGCTTTTTTTCCTTTCCTGGTGTCGTGTGTGTGTGTGTGTGTGTGTGTGTGTGTGTGTGTGTGTGTGTGTGTATGCATGTGTGTGTGTGTGTGTGTGTGTGTGTGTGTGTGTGTGCTAGAGTTCATAATTTACTTGTACCATCTCTATAAAGTAGAGGAAACACCCACAGATATCAGTTTCTTAACCCATATTAGTGGATTTTCGAACTTGCATAACACACACTAAATCTTTCTATAAGTATTTGCTAAAATAATGTAGTAGTTATTAAAACTATTGATCTAATTCTTAATCTGTCTTTAGAAATTAGGGGCAAGGAAATGTAGGAGACACTCTCAGTTGGATCATGTTCTAATGAGACACAGAATATTATTGATATAATTCCAGCCAGTGATAACATGCTGTGAAAAGAAACAAAAGTGTGGAACAGGAAAGAGAACTGGATAAGTACATCACAGGTGATGGTTATAATGAAGCTCAACAAAGCTGAGCTTCTCCCTTCCTCCCATGCCCCTTGACCCCCATCCCGTCTAATGTCCCCTGACACTCCACAGGAAGGTTGAGGCCTTCTAAATTTTGTCAAGTCATTTGGAGTAGCACCTAGGCCCTCCCTCCTGCCTCTAGGATAAGGGAGTATCCTTCCATGAGGAATGTGTTGCCAAAGTCCTTTTGTGTACCAGGGATATATCCTGGTTCCACTGTCAGAGGTTTCTTAGACTTCCCAGGCCTTCTAACTAAGACCGACATTCAGGGGGTTGGATCTGTTCAGTTCTGGTTTCCCAGCTATCAGTCTGGGGGGTCCATGAGCTCCCCCTTGTTCAGGTCAGCTGTCTCTGCGTGTTTCTGTAGCCTGGTCTTGACCCTTTTGTTTATCACTCCTTCCTCCCTGCAACTGGATTCCAGGAAATCAGCTCAGTGTTTAGCTGTGGGTGTCTGCTTCTGTTTCTATCAGCTACTAGATTAGGGTTCTATGATGGCATATAAGTTAGTTATCGATCTCATTATCAGGGAAGGAAATTTAAGGTAGCCTTTCCACTGTGAGCAAAGTTGTACTACAGGAAAAGAAAATAAAGCATGAGACAAAACAAAATAAAACTCATAATCAAAGTAATATAGAGTCTACAGCAGCAGGCCAGAGTCGACAGTGTGACAGAATAGCAGGATGACTTAAATTTGGATTAAGATTATGATTTTCTTGTTTCAATTTGATGATAATCTATATATTAACATGTGTGCTTAGGGCATTTATTTATGAGTATTTCATGAGTATACAGTGTTAATTTTTCATGTGTGAGGACATGGAGGAATAGAAACAAGTAAGTTAGAGAGTGTTACAAGGAATTAAGTCAGAGCCATGGCAAATTATTTTAGGCTGCATCTATTTTCAAAACAGTAGTTTGTTGAAATGGAAGGATGAACTTGCTAGTGCTCTTCTTTCTTCTGGCTCATTTATTCTTACCATTTTTGAGTTCTCTAGAAGCTGAGGTAAATATGCTGATTCTCTAACAGTTTTATACATTTGTTGGCAAAATTAAAATCTCTGGATTCAAGAAACCTTCTTGGTGAATCATTATTTTCAGTGATCTAACTTCATTAAGTCTGTAATACTTTTCCTTCTTGTAATAAGCAAGAAATTCTCACTGGGTACTTCTGTTAATATTTGTGACTGCATCCTCTCCTCACCCCACCCCATAGGCACATAAATGCACACTCTCTTTCCCTGGGACACACATGCCTGCACAGTTTTACAGGTGAATTAATGGCTCATTTAATTTGATTTTCTTCATATGAGAACCAGTTTATTTCTCACTTTAGTTTTGGAAGATTTATTTTAAAAGACTTTTATTTCAGTTCCCAAAGCATTTATCCTCTGGGTGTCTTCTCTATCCTATACAAGGGGAGACTAATTATTCTTTTTCTAATGAAGTTCTAAGTGCATCACATATGGTGGCATATATGTGTGCAGACCCAAGATGTATTAGGATAGAATTAGGAAATTCCTCTCTGGGTGTTTCCTTACCCACTTTGCTTTGTAACAGCAATAAGTTCAAAGATTCATGGACTCATAAGTTTCCATAGACTGCTTTTCCCGACCTTCCTCCTGTCACAGATAGACAATAAAGCCAAAGAACTTCTTAGCTGAGTCTTGAAAGAGATAAAGGCTATGACTCAAGAAACTTGAGTTCTATTCCCCATCTGCCAGAAACATTTTAGAATGTATTTTGTATTAGAGCTTTTCATTTCCAGATGAAAAAGTTGATTCAAAGGAAGAAATGGGGATATTAATTCTTCAGGGAGGTCATCCCTAGTCTCCCATTCAAAGTCAAATATTTTCCCTTAACAAAATTATCTATGTTTAAAAATAATATGATTCAAGTAATTAAACTAAGATCTGAATACCTCCTGTCCAATCACACAGGCTATACATGCCTTTTGCCTAACCTGAACTAAGTAACTAAATAAATTGTTTGTAAAATGAATCCATTATATAATATTTATGAAGATCTCTTATGTCTCAGGCATTATACAAGTAATTTTTCCACATAAGCTAAACAGGAGGACATTAATTAAGGCATTAGTTGAATAATTCAATGAAACTGATACTATATAGAAAGAACAATACCTTTGAAAGATGAGAAGCTAAAGTGAAACATAGGGAGGTTAAAAAACCTGACAACAACTAATTAACTTGTAGAATAAGAAGATGTTCTTGGATGTAGTTGAAAGATATTATCATAAAATATCTGTTGTTTCTCTGAAATGTTATGTTAGTTGGTTGTCTTATTGCTCTTTTAGTTCTTGGATGTTCAAAATCAAGGTATGTCATAGAACCAAATTGATAATGAAGTTTTCTTTTCCTGTGAGCTATGTAAAGTTATATCCAGTTCACATATTCTGTTGCTCTCTTCACTAAATGACCTCTATTTGAAGGGCATTTTAATAAAATCAAAAGACGAAGACTTGAGATTTCTATATGTATTTGTCATAACTAGTAAAAGGATAAGAATTTAAATACTGATCTGTGTGGTAAGGGTTTGTATTGTTAACTTTAATTATCTTGCTCAGTGTAATATTGCTTTGAAGAGACACCATGACCACAGCTACTGAGAAAAAGAAAACATTTAATTGGGTCTTATGTAGAGTTTCAGAAGTTTAGTTCATTATTATGGTTGGAAGCAGAGCAGCACATAGGCAGACTTGGTATTGGAGAAGTAGCTGAGATTTCTATATTCAGAGCCTCAAACTTCAGAAAGAAGAAAGAGCTACTGGGGCTAGCTCTGGCTTTTGAAAATCCAAAGCTCACCTCAAATGATACTCTTCCAACAAGGAAAGACCTACTCCAAACCATACTATCTAATCCTTCTGGAGTAATGCCTCTCCCTGAAGACTAAGCATTCTAATTCATGAGCCTATGGGGGGGAATTCTTATTCAAACCATTGTAATAATTTTGATTTCCTTTTTTCTCTTTCTCTATATTTCTCTTCCTTCCAATCTTCCTTCCTTTCCTGATGTACTAAAGACAGACTTTCAAAAACAAGTGTGTGTCACTTATGTTTTTTTAACAGCTAAATCTTTTTTCTATATTTTCATCAATCTGTTGATGTCCTAACTAAAATATTAAAGTATTTCACTTGTACACTAATACTATTAGGAATAAAAATTGAACACTTTCATAGTCATACTTGAAATATTTTAGAATAAATAAAACAAAGAAATAAATGATAAATACTGAATGAATGCTAAAATACCAAACTCGGTTTGGTTTTAAGAGAAATTTTGTGACCCTTGAATAATATTGTTCTCTATCTAGACTCCTTTTCTTTTCTCTGTGTTGGCAGCATCTCTTGTTAAACCTTGAAGGAGCATGTTCGTTTTTGGAAGTAACATGACCCACACACATTCAAGTGTTTCAGTACTCAGTCCTAATCTATGGCATTCTTTTTGGAGGTTATGGAAACTTTAAAAGATGGTAACTTGCCACAGAAAGGGTCATAGGGAGGTGGGCCTGGAGTGTTAGAGCCTGACTCCACTTCCTGCCAGTGTTCTCTCTCATTTTTGATCCACTAAAACATACATTGAACAATCGTGTCCCATCTGCTTCTGCTGCCCTGATTCCCCTGCTCAAATCCCTGTTCTGGCAAACTGTCTTCATAAACAACGAGTATGCCCCAACAAACCTCTTTTCTTACAAGTTGCTCTCGTCATGTATGTAATTTTTTATAGTATTGAGTTAACCTCTCTTGATTCAAATGCCAATGATTTCTTTTACTATTTCTTTAGTATTTGAAACATATTATCATAAAATATCTGTTGTTTCTCTGAAGTGTTATGTTAGTTGGTTGTCTTATTGCTCTTTTAGTTGTTTCTGGAAAACCTGGCAACCTTGTCAACCCTTTCCTTACATACATTTCTGAGACAGGTAGGCCCACGTTAAAAATTAGACTTGTAGAGTTTCAGTATTTAGCTGGTAACTACAGTCTTCCATTATATTCCATGAGTTATTAAGGCTGGAACTGGAGGTTTTTGCCTGTTAAGGTTTCAATGTGTTTGCCTATGGAACAAATGGATGGATCTAGAAGTGGAGAGAAAAATAGTAGATGATATGGATGATAAGTCAGTTCTAATAATGGTATAGATTCATTTTCACAACCATTTTAATATTCTCCATTTACTGAGGCCTTTAAACTGTTTCCCAATAGCTAACTTGTTTTGGAGAAAAATGTAATCAATTGTTTCTAGGTTTTAACTTTGATGCTTAGTTTTACCGCATACATTTGTGAGTGGTTACACAATGATTAGGCATGATACATATTTATATTTGCATAATGATACAATTTGGGTGTCATTAAATTTCCTGTGGAAAAAAAAATATTGTAGATGGAAAGGGAAATGCCACTTATAAGGTCCAGCTATATGTTGACGTTTTTGCATGCTATTTGTTCTAATGTTAAAGTCATAAGCACCATATGATAATCTATATGCTGTAGATCAAAATAATGAACTTATAAACATTTAATTGGTTTGTTCTGTGTCACACAGACAGGAATCACTCAAATAATAGAGCTTAAATATAAATCTGTCTCAAATGGTTTAAAGACACTCAGTAATTTATTTATATAAAGAGCTCATTGTAAACCTCAAATATCTAGTCTGCTTTTTATTTGATCTTCTATAATTAAACAGAAAAGATTTTGAGAATAAAAGGTGCTATCAGCTATGTTTCTATTATCCAGAATTAGGAATCACTGATATATTTGAATGCTTCTATGCTTCTGTTGCTTTCTTTGTGGATTTACAGGAAGAAGCCTGAGCTGCTTATATTTATAAATTGAAAAATCTGTATCTGAAGAAAAAATCATCAAGAAACAGAACCATTTAATACCATTGAATATCAGGTATGCCTAACTCTAAACATCACATATCAAAGTGGGAAACAGGAAAAAAAGAGAGAGAGATTTAGGAAAGTGAGGAAAGGGAATTGATGGGGTTTGGGAAATGTGGCTCAGTGGGTAAGATGCTGTGCAAGAGTGAGGGTCAGGATCTGGATCTCTAGCATTCTTAGACCGCTTGGCCATCCTGACAACTTATCTGCAGGATTCTTGTAAAAGGTAGGAGAACATGTTATCCAGCTGTAGTTATGTAGTTATAGATCTTCAAAAGTTGACATGGGATCCTTGGAGATAGATTCGCTATCTAAAATAGATGAGCCATTGAGCTTTGAGTGAAGGCAAAGTGTTTGCCTCAATGGGTAATAAAGAGAGTTATGAAAGAACAAATCCAATATCAACATCCAATAGCCATCTGCAAATATTTTATGCAAACTCTTACAGAAATGTACCTATAAAGCATACACATACACACACACACACACACACACACACACACACACACACACACACATCCTATTTGCACATGTTAAAAAAAAAGACAGAGAGGTAAGGGAAAATGTACTATAAGTACTTTATCAAAAATGAAATTGTTCCTAGATCCTACTTCAGATTGTTTTCTGTCTCCATAGTTCTTGTGTTTTTTCTTGAAAGCATTGAGATGAGATACATAGAACCTAGTCCAGAAGGCAGGTAGGGATTTTTAAGAGTAAAATGGAACACTTTCAAGGGGTGAGTGTCAATGGGGGAAAAGGGACCATTTTGCTGACTTGAATTTCAGATAGGCCTCATGCTATTCTCTATGGTTGGAGACAGTCAACTTTCCTTGAGTCATGTTTTCTTCTTCAGGGGCTTTACAGGCCCATTGAGCAACAGAGGTGACAATGGTATGTCTTTGTTCTTTATCAGAATAACTTTGGGTTTATAATAAGCATATGAACTACTGGTAGTTCAGGATGTGTGTTTTTTTTTTTTTTTTTTTTTGCAGTTAGGAGCAGAAATAGAATGCAGGTCTTATGCTTTTGGCTCCTAATCAGAGCCTTACAGTTTCAGTTACTGATTTTACAAATGGCTCATTATGAGGGAAGGGTCCATTTCCAATGACTTTCTAGCCTCTCAATATCTTACTCTCTCCATAACACAGTCATTCCATTCCCATAATACAGTCTTTTGAAGCCATTAAATTGGATATTATTTTAATTTACATAATTAAAGCAAATTGAAGAAAGTACTGTAACTTGACCAACATTAAACATGTTTCCTACCACAAGTAATATTTGGTTTAATTTTTTTTCCTCTACTCTGAAGTAAAAAGTGTTTGGAAGATACATTTTGTAGTATATTAGTAGGATCTCCCTCTGGCTTCCAATAGTTATCTGGTTTTTATGATCTATATTGAAAAAAGCAGCCTGAAATGTGGGACATTGTCCATCAAAGACACCAAACACTTTATTCTAAACTGCAGTGTCATCCAGATCTAGAGACATCTCACTAATTGTCTGATGGCCTTGATGTCAACTGTCCATCATGATCTTTCTAGAGTCACTAGAGTTGATATTTCTTTGTGTTTTCTGTGAAAACTTTGGTTTCTAATGCATTTCATTTAATCTATATTATTCTGAATTGTTTTCATTCATTCTTGGTTTTATACATCTTTTATCCTCTTTCCCCTGCTCTTCCCAGCCTCCCTTCCCTCTCCTCCTTTCTTTTAGGCTGGAGTCTTGCTATAGAGCTTAGGTTCCCCATGGAAACTTTATCAAAATAGAATGAATTGAACTTAAGATCCTTTTGTCTCAGCTTCCATGAAAGATGGTACCGCAATTGTAAACTGTAAAATGGTAGTTTCCGTTTTATTCATAGTTTGATGATAATATATGATTTTTTAACATTTTCATTTTGATATGACTCTTAGATATTTCACTATGACATATCAGGAAGATTTCTTTCTTACATTAACTGTGCCTACACAGTTAATGAATGAGATGATAGAGTAGGTGGTGTGTGATGGAACATACTGGGACAAAGCAGGGGATTTGTGAATGCAAGTGGTTTCTGTTAAGAGACTTCATTATCTAATACTATTTATTACAATCTGAATTAACTCTGTACAGGGGGTTAAACTGTACTAATCCCATCTCGTCCCTCTTCTGTGTGTGTGTACTTCCTGGTCTCACTATTTCAGCCATACCAAGAATTCTTGATTAGAGGATAGATGACCTATCCATTAGAATACGTCTTCTCAACTTCCCTAATGCTATGATCTTTATTACAGTTCCTCAGCATGTGGTGACCCCCAACCATAAAATTATTTTCATTGCTACTTCAAAACTGTGACTTTGCTACTATTATGAATTGTAATGTAAATATCTGAAGGACAGCATACCTGAGATGCAACCTCTGTGAAAGGGTCATTGCATCCCCAAAGGGGTCGAGAACCATAGGTTGAGAATTGCTGCATTAGAAAGAATTCCAAGGACATTTTGGATTTATCACTTTGCCTTCAAGGATTATCTAAACTGCCCCCCCCATTCATTGCCTATGTTCCAGTTCTAGAATTAAAACTGATTCTATGAGGTGATAACACTTTTTGTTTGCTTTTGTTCAGCTTTCAAACAGTTATTTGTTGTTGTCATTTAAATATTTTATAAGGCATTACATGTGGAAATTCTTAAAATTTGAAAATATGTATTTAATTTAAATTTTCTTATTTCAGTATATTAGTATAGGTCCAGGAGAAAATTCATTTCACCCAACATTTAATCTCTTATTCATCAGCTTCTTAAGTACATTCTGGATTATTGCATAATTGTTTTGTGCCCCCTGTATTTACAGTGTTACTTTCTCTTTCTCCTTATTTGTGTTCCCTTAGACACTAGCCCAGTATTTAATATGGATACAATGAATGAACTGACAAATGGATTTAAATGGATCATGATCTGTTTTCAACATAAAAAGGTTTATTTCCAGTGCTTAGGTTCTTATAAAGCAACACAGATATTTTACAAAAATTCTCACACTAATAAAAATTCTCTAGCTGGAGATATGCTGATCCATTGGACTGTGGGAAAAATATTTAATATATGTAGCAGCAGACATCATGCTCTTCACTTAGGATTTTACTTAGATAGATTGTGTGACTTATCAGAGTTCCAGAAAAATTTCCAGCAACATTGCTAGGTAAAATTGCTTAGGAGAAGAATTTTTTTTACATGATTTGGAATTCTATCTGAAAGATAAAGGATACATTTGTAAGAATTGCTCAACTAATGTATTTCTCACACATCATTTTTTTTCTGAAATATTTTTCAGTTACTTTTAATGTGAAGATAAGTATAAAAACAGCAACCAGAGCAATTGCTACTGAAAAGACCAAAATAAATACTCTGGTCTTAAAAGTTTCTCCCTCCCTTTTCCAATATAAAATGTCTAGCATTGTCTGAAACTGTTTTCCAGGCAATGTGTGAATTCATTCAGGCACATTTTAAAGCTTATGATTATTAACTTTCCAAACTTGTGAACATCCCTGGTGGTCTTTTCAAGGTTTGTGTCCTCTACCTGACTTTCAGTCTCTGCCTGCTGACAATTATTGGAACACAGACCATTTTAAAGTATAATCACACCAGCAGAAAGGTTTGTTTCCCATTTTTTGTTGGCTTGATATACTACTCATTTCAAATGCCTAATATAAACTTGAAAGAAAATTTGTGATGTCCTTGCTTTCTATTTCTAGAGATCCAATAGAGTACCTGGATCTGAGGTAATCATCTATTCATAGCTTCAGAAGATCCATGAATAACTTAAGTAGGATAAACTTAGAATAGGTCAGCAGCTTGAAAATGTATCCTGAAAGTTCTGATAGCATAGGTATATCCCAAAGGACTCTTTCCAAGAAGCTAGCAACAACGTTTTTGTTTTATAAAAAATAATAGTAACTATTAATTTTATATATCATATCTAAGAATAAGTATTGCAGGTAACTCATAAGTACCACTTGATGCCTTGTGATAATCGATCTTGATTTTACTGAGGTGCAAAATTAGGGCTCAGGGTTGACACTTAATCAAATCTTAAAATGTCAAGCTAGAATTTGAAATGAGTTATTTCTGTTCTTAATACCAGTATGAAACAATATTCATATTTTTACTCTGAGCTCTCTGGCTTTACAATAGTGATGAGAACATAGTAAAATTCCTATTGCAGGGTTCATGTCAAGTGTAGAATTATTTTGATAAAGCAGGTTTAGACAATGTTTAGGAAAAAGAGAGATAAGAAAGTACTTGAATAAAACTGAGAAATGTAGATCTGAAGTTGAGATTTAGTTTACAGTAACACCATCACATAATGCTGTGGAGACACGAACTACTGAATAGAACGTAGAAGGCAATGATGTTACTAGGGGTACAGCAAAGAACTTTGTAGATGAAAATAGCAATCTATGCAAAAAAAAACATTACGAAACAAAGAATGAGTATAGCCTGAAGTTCTGAGTTTGGGTAGCAATCACTAACAGAAAAGTAGAGGATGTTAGAGATGAGGTGAAATAATGAAGACCAGACATTTTTCGCTGCATTTCAGCCTAGATCTCAGGCACTCTGTCATGATAGAGCCTCTGCATATCTATCCTGCACAAACCAAACATTGTATTAAGTTTTATAATAATAAAACATGGCTAACAAAACCATTGAGGAATAGATTTCTACCTCTGTGACACTAGTTTTCAATTCCTAATTTAATTGAGTAGGATCTTAAGCCCATCTAATGTTACAGTCAGCAGGTATTTTAATTTCATTCTCTAAAACATCCCTTCCTTTCCTCTGTCCCATGCAAAACATACTATGACTCTGCAAACTTTCAGCCAAGCGGCTTGCACAGAAGTAGGAGAAATTCAATTTCCAAGGAAAGTTTAGAGCACTCAGAAATCTAGAGACATCACTACATAATCTAAAAGAACAAGTTTGCTTTGAAAAGCCAGTTGGTTAAATCTAGAGTAATGACCCCAAATCTCTACAATAGAGGATGGATTGTACCCCAAGTTGAACCTCCATCAATGTAACTTGGTAAATGACTTTTGGATCAGCTTAATCCCTTCCCTTTTCTGGCCAATTGCACAGGAACTATCATTTCAGAAGATAAGAGAGCTCTGTTGCCCCAATCTACATTTTTCTTTCTGTCATCTTAGAGGACAGTAAACCTCCAGGATGGAGCAAGACTCTGTTAGTGCTGATGTCTTATAATGTTTAAATCATCCCATGAAATGAAGAGCAAACATATAGTCTATTTTCTCCAACATTTTTTCAGGGCTAGTGTTTCTAATGTCTTTCAATCTCCAAGAATAAGATATGCAATAATATGAATTCCACAAAATTTTTTATTTAACCTGGTACACAGTGAAACTCTTTTTCTAATAAAATAATTTATTCAAATATCCTGTTGTGAAATTGTAGTATGTAATAGAAGTTGCTAAGCCTCAGTTAAATTTTGAAGTTTTTATATTCCACCTAACAAATGAATACAACATCTGACAAATAACAGTTGAAAAATATCTAATTTGATGGATGGGTAAGTGATGGAAGATGTTATTCTGTAAATATGTTTCTCATACTGGTTAATGAATAAAGCACTGTGGGCCAATGGGAAAGCAAGATAAGAAGGGCTAGAAGACAAGGAAGAAAGAGGAAGTAGTTAGGAGGAGTCAACATGGAGGGCAGGAAGAAGTAAAATGCCAGCGCCACTCTGGCTGGTAAGATGAGCCACGTGGAAATACTTAGAATAGTAGAAATAGGTTAATAATTAAGTAAGAGCTAGCCGATAAACAATGATAGTAACTGGCCAACAGGTTTGTATCAAATACAGAGTCTCAGCATGTATTATTGGGGGCTGGCATGGCAGCAGGATCAGACCCACCAGCAGGGAAAAATGTGCTTGTAACAGGTAAGTGAATGGACAGATGAGTCAACAGACAAAGAAAGAAATTAATGAGTGCAACAAACAAATGACATTTTAGAGTAGAATAACTTGCTAATATTAATATTTTCTGTGATCAATGAAAGATATGTAATTACATTAAATTCTGAGTTGTTATGATTCAATAATGTTCATATCACACATGGTAAAAACCACATTTCTGTACTCAGGATATAGCTATGGTTAAAATTATATGCATAAAATAGTATGAACTGGGAACATAAAATTCACTGGAAATTGACAGGAATTAAATTCATTTAAAGATATAATAATATGAATGATTTCTATGTGGTTTTAATAAACTCTTGTTTTATATAACAACAGTTTAACTAAAGCTTCCATAACAATACAGTTTGTTTTTTTATTTTATAATGAAGAGATCTGGGCTTAGATTTTTTTTTAAAAAAATTGGTCTATCTTCATTTATTGTTGCTCATATATCATTTAGGTGTGCACATTTATGATAAATAAAAGCATTATGGGATTTTAAACTCAGGAAATCTGCAGTCAAATACTATATTTGAATGAGCAGGAGCAAGGCATACTACAACTTACAGATCTGATGTGCCATTTACAATGAACACACTCTTTTAAAGAGCCATAACTAAAAACCTCCAAAGTCTTTAAGACTTTTTTCCTGACTTGTTAAAGTTAAAAATTAATCTAATGACCTCAAGTTTATGTTTCTTGTTTTACAACATGGTTTATTGATTTGCACAGGTGTAAACAAAGCTTCCTACATGAGTCATTGATCAAAAGTAAGATCTAAGAGCTTATTAACTCCATTGTCAAGAATGATCATTTATTTCTAACCCCTTTTGCAGTTTACTGTTAAGAACAACAGAAACAAAAAACTCTCTATTGTTACACCTCAGCAAATACAGACTATGGACATTATATTTTCACAGGGCATATAGGAGAAAAAAAAATGCTAGTTTTGAATGAAGTATCCTAAGCATTTATGCTGACTAGTTTTACATTAATTGACACAAACTAGAATCATTTGAGAAGAAAAAACATCAATTGGAAAAATGTCCCTCACAGAATGTACAATGTCTAGTGGGGGAGCCTCAGTGGATTTCTTGATTGACTACTATGTGGGATATCCCAGCTCACTGTGGGCAGTGCCATACTGGGATGGTGATATAGAGAATGATCTAAGTTTCAAGAAAGAAAGCCAAGGAAACCATGATGAGCAAGCCACTAAGCAGAGTTTATTCATGGCTTCTGCTTCAGATCTTACCTCCAGGATCCTTCCTTGAATTCTTGCTCTGACTCCCCCCCACAGTGGTAGAGCATGAACTGAGAATTGTACACTGAGATAAATTCTTTCTTTCCCAAGTTGCTTTTGGTTATGGCATTTTACCACAGCAGTAGAAACCATAACTAAGATATTATCATATTATTTATAGCATACTGTTGTTTAATAGATTATTATTATAGCTTTTAATTTTAAGAAAGTATGATCACTTGGTGAATATTTTTTGATTTCCTGAATTTCTAGCGCAATATAACCGTAACATAAAAAACTAAGAAAGGAAATTGTTTTTGGATATTTCTTATGGCAGAGGGACTCATTGGTAGTTTTTTAGCTTTATCACTAGAATTTAAACATATTGATGATTCAGCTTCTCATATTTATTCAGTTTCCATGTATAGAACCAGAGTGCAAATTAAGGTGGCCATCTATTTACATTCATGGGTTCTAATTTGTATTCACTTAACAGTTGTTATCTTTGACTGGAGTGATTGTACATTACCATCCAAACAATAAAACTTCTGACAGTGAAGATTGTACTATTTATTACCATACCAGTGCAAACATAACATCCAGGACAGTAGGGACTTAGCATCTATTTAGCTGAGTGCATGAGAGATTTTTAAATTATTTTTTATTCATTTTATATACCAACCACAGTTCCTAATCCCTCCCCCCTTTCTGCTCCCTCCCTCCTCCACCCAACACACCCTTTATCCACTCCTCAGAAAGGGTAAGGCCTTCCATGGGTAGTCAACCAAGCCTGGCAAATTAGTTGAGGAAGGACCAAGTCCCTCCCCTCTGCATCAAGGCTGAGAATAGTATCCCAGTATAGGGAATTGTCTTCAAAAAACAAGCTCATGCACCAAGGATAGATCTTGGTCCCACTGCCAGTGATCCCATAAACATACCAAGCTACTCAGCTATCATCCACATGCAGAAGGTCTAGTTAGGTCCTGTGCTGGCTCTCCAGCTGTTGGTCTAAAGTCCATGAGCTCCCAGGACCTGTGGTTAGCTTTCTCTGTGGGTTTTCCCTTCATGATCTTGACCCAACCTCAGTTCATATAATCCCTCTTCCCTCTCTTCAACTGGACCCAATTTCTCTTTACATTAGCCTGTTTATCAAGGAAGGGTATTTTGAGAACTATTATATGTGACTATATTTTAATATAAATTCTGTCTAGTTCTTCCTATTTCATCCACTTAATTTTCTCCATCTCCTGTAGTTAGTCTGAGAGAGTATCCTTCACTAGGGAATGGGCTCTAAAAATCCAGTTCATGCACTAAGATTTTATTATGCTTTGTAGTTTTCATGTATCTTCTTGAGTTGTCAAATTAAAAAAAAAAAGAGAAAAGAAAAGAAAAAGAAAAAAGAAAGAAACTATTACACTCTCAACTATAGCAAATAATCCTCAAGACTTAATCATCTGTGACCCATATATTTTAGTATTCTAGGTACATAGTCTGGCCTCAACAAATTCATCTACTTTTGAAAACTGAGAGACCTAGGAAAGAATACTAATCTAAATAATGGTTGTGAAAAAGAAAAAGATAATTATATTGTAATTTCTTTGAGAAAAATTAAGTGATGTTATTATAGTATAAAATTTTTCTTTTGTTCTTGAGAGCAAATCCTCCTTTGATCATATTTCTTATAGAATACTTAATGACTGCCAAATTTTTACACATTCTGGGAAATTTTCTATTTTGAGAAATTATTAAATATATCCTTTTCAAAGGAAACTACATGATTCTAAGAAGATTTGTTTTAAAATTCTTTATGTATGAAGAACAAAAATGGACAAGTATTGATATTATATAGATATTATTTAAAATATACTAGGTCCTGGAATGAAAAAGTACTGAAGTAAAATATTCTGTCTATCTCATGTACAAGGCATCTCACATCACACAGTGACTCTCAGATCCTGCCTTATTAAAGTAGCTTATTGAAGGTCCAATGGAAACAGCATTTATTTAAATAAAATAATTTGGATATATTTCACTTCTATACTGCTACTACAGATAAAAGGTAACTGTATCCAGTAAGACCTGCTTTTAGAGATTATGATGATTTGTGTAAGAATTGCCTCCAGAGGCTCATATATTTGAATGACTAAACACCACATAAAGAAACTCTTTGAAAGGATTAGAAGGATTAGGAGCTGGGGTCTTGTTGGAGAAAATATGTCACTGAAGCATGAGCTTTAAAATTTCAGAATCTTTTGCCATTCCTAGGCTCTCTTATTCTGTCTATGAATTAGTATGGAGATCTTAGCTATGGTTGTAGCAAGTGCCTGCATAACATTATGTTCCCCCACTCAATAACAATAATAATGGACTAAACCTCCTACTTTCAGTGAACTCCCAATTAAATGCTTTCTTTTCTAAGAGTTACCTAGGTCATAGTGTCTCTTTTCTTCACAACAATAGAGAGTAAGATAGAAGTTCAGAGCAGAAGAAGGTATTTTGGGGCAAGTCTGATCATCTTAGTTGGTGGCAGAATATGAACTTGGGACTTTAAATTAGAAAAATAATCAGTCTTCAAATGGGGCTTAATGGGCCACACTGCCAAGAAAATGGAAGACAAGATTCTGAGTACAATGAAAGATATGATTGTCCATCTCAAGAAGTCTCAGAGGGACACAATATTAGTAAGTGGCCTGAAGACAATTGTAATATATTGGCAAAGAATATGGCTGCTTTTTTGCCATTGTACTAATAACTCAACTACGTCTAAATTGAAGGGATTTTGATTAATGGAGTTGGAAAAGGAGATTCTAGGATAGCCTAGTACCCTCATGTGGTTATTAGTGATTGATTTTATACAGATCTTCAATGAAAAGGATCAAGCAGATAAAGGAAATTTACAAAATGTAGTTTGAGGAGAAAAGAAACACCAGAAAATGTTTGTTTGAGTGAAGTTCAATGAATAAGATAAAAAGTTAAAGAAAAGCTAATACTAAATGGAATAAAGGGAATGGTGACCTCATGGCAAGATCCCATCTAGCTAAAATTCTAACTTGTGAGAAGGAATTAAAGGAAAGTTTAAGAAGTGAAGGAAACCATCAACAATAGATGTTGATGCAAATGTAACTGAAGGAAGAGGCAAGTTTCAGGCCTAGCAAACAACAGAACTTGGCAGATTTGGCCACAATGCTTTGTCTTTAGCATTAAGTATAAGAAAGGGGTTATGGAATCTCCCTCTGTAGCTAAGTTAAACCACAAAGGTCAGGTTTGTGGGTATGGGGGAGGGGTCCCTGCATGGAAGCCCAAAAAGGCCCTTGCATGAAGCTGTGAAGGTGAAGCTTAAAGAGTGTTGGTGATTTTGTAAATGTCAGAATCAGGGGATACCTGCCAAGAGAAGCTGCAGACCAGGTGTGCAACCAGGCCTCCCAAGATAGAGAACTATGTTTCAGTCCACAAAGCTAAAAGCAGTTGGAAATTTGAAGTTGGAGATGTATTTGACATTAGAAATGGAATTGTGGAATTTGTTGTTTGCCTTGCTGGTGCAGTTTTCCTTATTATGTCCCCTTTTCTCTCTTTTGAAATGGCAATGAATATTCTTTGTCATTGTATGTCATAAGTATGTGATCTCTTCTTTTACTTTGATTTTACAGGTAGTTTCAATTAAAAGATTACCTTAAGTCTTAGATCTCAGAAGTGACTTTGAAGGCTTAACTGTTCTTTTTACTTTTTTTAAATTTATTTTTTTCTTCTTTTACAGACCATTCTCATTTCCTTCTCCCTTACTCCCTCCCACTCTCTCTCCCTCCTAAACCCCCAACCACCCTCCCCTCCCATTCCCCTACCACTCCACAGGGGGGTGATGCCTCCCAGTAGAGCTCAACAAAATCTGTCAAGTCATTTGGAGTAGGGACAAGGCCTCCCATCCTGCCTCTAGGTAAAGAGAGTATCCCTCCATGGGGAATGTTCAGCTCAGTGTTTAGCTATGGGTATCTGCTTCTGTTTCCATCAGCTACTAGATGAGGGTTCTATAATGGTTGATAAGTTAGTTATCAATTTCATTATCAGGGAAGGACCTTTCCACTGTTGCTCAAATTGCTAGTTGGGTCAGTCTTGTAGATCTCTGGGCATTTCTCTAGAGTCAGTTTTCTCTTCAAACTTTTATTGGCTCCCTCTTTTATGTTATCTCTCTGTCTCTCTCTCTCTGTCTCTCTGTCTCTCTCTCTCTCTCTCTTTCTCTTCTCTCATCTATTCCTCCCCTGACTCAATCATTCTAGTTCCAAGTGCTTTCCTCTCCTCCCCTTCTCTTTCTCCTAGCACCCTCTCCACTCACTGCCACCTCTCCCCACCCCAACTCCCAATATACCCAGGAGATCTTGTTCCTTTCCCCTTCTGTAAGGACCTTGTATGACTCTCTTAGATTCCTCCTTGTATCCTAGCTTCTCTGACAATGTGAATTATATGCTGGTGATCCTTTGCTCTATATCTAAAATCTATATATGAGTGAGTAAATACCATGTTACTCTTTTTATGATGGGGTTACCTCATTTAAGATGATTTTTTTAAGTTCCATCCATTTGCCTGTGAATTTCAAGACTCCATTTTTCTTTTTATTTTTTTTTCTCTGCAGAGTAGTATACCCTTGTGTAAATGTGCCACATCTTCTTTATCCATTCTTCAGTTGAGGGGCATCTAGGTTGCTTCCAGGTTTTTGGTATTACTAATAATGCTGCTATGAACATAGTTGAACAGATGTCTGTTGCAAACTTGTACAGCCATTTTGAAGATCAGTATGGTGGTTCCTCAGGAAAATGGGAATTAGTCTACCACAGGACCCGGCAATCCCACTCTTAGGCGTATACCCAAAAGATCCACCTCCATGCTATGAAGGGTTAACTTTTAAAAAATATTTATAATGTGATACCCTCTGGGAGCTCCTTTTTGAATACATTTTTTGCATTTTGATATGGCTACAAGCCTATAGATGTCAGGAGACAGATTGTGATTGAATAAAAGTGGACTCTATAGGCTCATATATACAAATGCTTATTCACCAGGGAATGTAAGTCTTTGGTAGAATAAGCATACTGTATTCTGAAGTGTGGTCTTTCTGGAGTAGGTGTGGACTTACTGGAGGAAGTATGTCACTGAGGGTGGGCTTTGAAGTTTCAAACACCCATGCGAAGCTTAGGAATTCACTCTCTGTCTGTTTGTGTCTTTCTCTGTCTCTGTCTCTGTCTCTGTATCTCTCTCTCTCCTTCCCTCTCTCTTTCTCCCTCTCTTTGTTTACAAAGATGTACTCTCAGCTCCAGACCCAACATCTGCCTACACACTGCCATGCTTTCCACCATGATGATAATATACTAAACCTCTGAAATTTTAAGTAAGTCTTCAACTAAATGCTTAGTTTTATAAGAGTTGCCATAATTACAGCATCCCTTCACAGTAATACAAGGTTGATTAACAGAGATATGTGGTAGGATATCTTGTTTTGGGTTGGAACACCTTCTTGCTATACATGTTTTTCTACAATCACCAGCCCTGTGATTGTGAGGACTGTTTTCTTACCTAGAGTATCATGGACAACATGGAAAGTGCTATTCCCTCATATGTACCAGGAAGCTGAAATATTACCCATTCTCAGACCATCATAATATTTTAATGTTTATATCTAACTAAGCTCAGGCCATTGGGAAGCTTTGCCACACATTTATCATATTAGAAGTAGAAGTCCTTAAGTTTTAGTCACAAAAGCATCTGGACTTTAGGTCCTCATTGACCCAGTGTGTATACAAATTTAACAATGAACATAAAGATCAAATAATATTAAGTAACAAGCAAATGTAGTGATAATTAAAGTCACAAATATGACTATATTTGAATACTGAGTTTTAGCTGCCTAGACTGAGTGAAAAAAACCCAATTTGCCTTATGTTACAATAAAGTAAATAAAAATTCCTAGACTAATGGTGCATAGTTTAGATCTATTGTTTATTTTTGACACCATTAAACAAACTCTGATTTATATTATAATACAGATTCAAATTTTTTGAAATCTTTATATGAATTTCCAGCCAAATTCCCTTTCTTCCCTCTCTCTTATATGATTTATTTTGTGTTCAGTCTTCTATAACTACACATTTTACTGTAAATATATTTAAACATATCTGTTCCTCACCAATCCAATATATCAAGCTATTTATATATACATGTATGCTTATATGTATTATTATATATAATTGTGTGTATGTATTCATCTATCATCTATCTATCTATCTATCTATCTATCTATCTATCTACAATCTATTAAATGTGTTGGTGCAATGTCTATGGAGTTCAGAAGATGGCATGACATTCGACCTCCTGAAATGGGAGTTTTTGTTGATTATGTCTTTTGGAAGAAAAGTAAATACTCTTAAACTCTGATCCATCTTCCTCACTTCAAGTTTGAATGTGTTTGTTTTGCATGTGGTACATGGTTATGCACATGCATATGTGTGAGAGTACATTTGTGTGAGAAGTCTCACATGGAGGATGACATTTGTTGTCTTCCTCTTTAATTCTCTATTTTATTACTTCTGTGACAGTCTCTCATTGAATCTAGAGTTCACCATTTAGACTATACTGGCTGCCAAGCAAATCCACAAGTCCTGTCTGTCTCTAGCGTTACCTTCTGCCCCACGTTGAGGCTTCTAATGCTTGGTGTCATGGTAGGCTTTTACATGCATGCTTGGGATTAGCATTCAGACCTTCCTGCTTGGACAGTGAGCACTTTATACACTGAAACATTTTCTAAGCTCCACGAATTTCTTTCTATAAAGCACCACCTCTAGAATTTAGCCCTTTACACTAAAAAGTTCATGTACCAAATATTCAGATTTATAAACGCATTGCCTGCACTAACTTCAGAAAGCAGGAAAATAAAAAATGATCAATACTCATGGAAATGTGGGTGTAATACAGAGGGGAATAGCATGGAACAAAATATCTGAAGGGAGGTTGAAAAAAATGAGGGGTTCTAACGGGAAAAGAAGGACAGAGATACACATAGGAGAAAAGACAGTAAATAACAGCAAGGATATCAAAATAAGGTCATCAGAACTCATACTCTAACCTAACTAAAAGTAACTATAATTTACACAAGTTGGCATATAAATATAAACACATAGAAATATAATATCAACAATTAAACAATTAAAAGAAAAGAGACCATGAACTTGAAAGAGAGTAAGACAGGGTTTAAAGGAGGGTTCAATGGGAGGAAAGGAATGGAATGGGGAAATGTAATTATATTATAATCTAAAAAAGAAAAAAATAAAAACTTCATAATTAGTGCAATTACATTGTTTCAGGGTTGTAATCCCAGATATTTGAGATGCTTTGATGGACCCAAAGTTTGATGATAGCCTAGCAACACAAAAATGACTTGTATAAAAAAAAAAAAAAAGAAAAAAGTAGAAGGGGAACTGAATGAGGGTTGGGGGAAGGTTTATGTGTTCAATTACATATATATTTATATCAGTTTTCTTCATGAATTCATTACTATGTGTAATGAATATATGCCAATAATATTTTTCAAGAAAGGACATAGAATGTAACAGAACACTTACTTAGTATCAATAAGTCACTGTGCTCAGTCTGCAGTTGAAAAAACAAAACTATGGTCATTGTTGAAAAATATTTATAGTTGTAAGTAATGAAATGGGTTGTCTTAATAGGATTCATAAATGAGCATGGTCCACTAGTTATCACTTGTGATTTTAACAGCAATACTAATTAAAGAAAAATAAATACATTTCAGCAAAATAATAATTGTGACTTTCGAAGCCAAATCTGTTATGCTATGGCATGGGGATGTCTCTGGGCATCTCTATACCTTCTCAGTTGTAGCAGCAGGCCTGATATCTTTCCATGGAAATTCTGCTTGAAAGAGATTAGGCATATGATATTTTAGTTTATATTTTGTTTATTTTTATTTATTCTTCTCTCATACATCACATTCCTATCACAGTTTCCCCTCACCCACATCCCCTCTCACTCAGATCCTCTCCTCCTCTGTTTCTCTTCAGAAAAGAGCAGTAGTGTCAATCAAACATAGCATACGTGGTTACAGTAAGATTATGCACAAATACTCATATCGAGATGTACAAAGAAACCTAGTAGGAGGAAAAGGGTCCCAAGAGCAGGCAGACAGAGAAACTTGGAACTCTCACTGTTGGAGTCCCACAAGAAAACCAAGTAACACAACTAGCTCAGATCCATACAGGCTCTAGTTTCCATGGCACCCTGTGAGCCCTGCTTAGTTGATTCTGTGGACCATGTTCGTGTGGTGTCCTTGATCCCTCTCACTCCTACAATCCTTCCTCCTCTCTTTCACATTGCTCCTTGAGTTCCACCTAATTTTTGGCTTTGGGTCTCTGAATATGGATACATAATATCATATAAATGAATAAAATGGTTCACATCTAGATGTATCTCTACTTAATTTCATTTTACTCCACAATTTATAGTTTGATGGTCTATTTTTCTTTTTACTTCTGAGAGCATAGATTTTCAGAACAGAAGAGAACTTTGTGTGCCATTGGCTATCCTAACAGGTGACTTGATTTCTGGCCAATTGTTTAATAAACTTCCATAATTTCATCATTCATAAGAGTTTCAGAGGATTATTTAAATGAACATTATTTTATATGATGAAAATCACAACAAAAAGAATAATATTACTCTCAAAACTATGTCATTAGTGGAATATCGAAGAGCAACATATATTAAAACTTAATGTAGCATGTTTGTCTCAGTGCTTGACAGAACAGAGCTGGCTTTACCTATAGCACAATAGATAAGAATTACTTTTCATGAGGCCAAGCTAAATTTTAAGCAGAAAAAAAGACCAATAGATTCACAGACTTTCTTCCTTAATGGAATTACAATCATTTAAACTTACTCAATTCTTTTTCTGCACCATAGGTTCAATCTTCTAATGATTTAAACTATTAAAGAAATTATAATAAAGCCAATTGTTTAATTTACATAGAATAGAATCCTTATTACATATGAGAACTGACTCATTCCCTTTGTTTTAAATGTCCACATTATTTATTCCAGGCCAGTTTGAATTTGGAACATTGAAAGACATAGTTTGCATAATTTCTGTGATGTTGGTACCAGACAGGATACTAAATAGCTTACTAGCTCTCCATCATGAAGCAAGTTGAAATGTCTGTGGCTTAGCATTCCTGAGTCGTCTATTTTCTGATTCTCCATTCTCACTTCTCACAATTAATTTACAACTTCATACTATATAGTCTAAACATATTGAACCCATTAAAGTTCACTAAATATGTCTCAATTTGTGTGAGTGTGAGCATATGCTTCATCTGACTAGCATATTTTCCTCACCCCTCTGAAACTGTGACACATCACTTTTCAAAGACAAGCAAGTTTCCATTAGGTAAATACGAATGTGATTTAGTGGATTTTAGAGATAGATCAAAGGATCACCAGCCTAAAATTCATACTGCCAGAGAAGCTAGGATACAGGGAGGACCCTAAGAAGGGGAAAGGGGCAAGATCTCATCAGCATATTGGAAGTATGGGGGAGGCAATGAGTGGAAAAGGAGTAAGGAGAAAGAGAATGGGAGAAGAGGGGAGAGCATAACACGAGGAACCAGGAAAATTGAATCCAGGAAGGAATAGAGGAGAGCAAAGAGATACCATAATAAAGGTAGCCACTATAGGTTTGAAGAGAAAACTGACACTAGGGAAATGTTCAGAGACCTACAAGGATGACCCCCAACTAACAATCTGAGCAATAATAGACTACCTTAAATGGCCTTCCCTGATGATGAGATTGATAACTACCTTGTATGCGATCCTAGAACCTTCATCTAGTAGCTGATAGAGACAGAAGCAGACACCCACAGCCAAACACTGAGTAGATCTCCTGGATCCAGTTGCAGAGAGGGAGAAGTGATGAGCAAGACCAGTCTGCAGAAACCCACAGAACCAGCTAACCTGAAAAATGGGGAGTTCATGGACCCCAGACTGATAGCTGGGAAACCAGCATAGTACCAACCTGAATGTGGGTCTCAGAAGGCCTGAGCAGTCTATTGAACCTCTGACAGTGGAATAAGGATGTATCCTTGGTGCACGAAAGAACTTTGGGAGCATATTCCCCATGCAGGACTGCTTCCTTAGCCTAGAGACATGGGGAAGAGCATAGGACCTACCCCAAATGACTTGACAGATTTTCTTGATCCCTCCTGGAAGGCCTCACCCTCCCTGGTGAGTGGGTAGGGAATGGGAAAGAGAGAGTTGGGGGGCATGTGCAGATGTGAGGGATGGGGAACTGGGATCGATATATAAAATACGAAAAACATAATAAATCTACAACTTCATTAAGCCCTAACTACCCTCTTGTACCACCGTTTCTCATCTCATAAAAAACAAAAAGTGATTTAGTAGCTCATCAAATATTCCAGATTTAATCTTTGCTTGCGCAACAATAAATGGTATTCAACCTATGTTTGTTCTTGAAAGTTTTGACTTTACAATGATATAAAGCACATTCAGTAGAAATTTTACCTCAAATTTTCAAATTTTAATTTTTTTCATGGACTGACTATTCTGGGATCAAGGTACTTTTTTTTAGAACCTGAAGTGTGGTAGCAAGCCTGGGACCCCAGTCAGCCATGCTATCATGACAGAAAAAACTGATAAGTCTACAGTTGTCAAGCTGCCATGTTACATTAATTAAGTCCATGAAATATACTTTTACCCCCACCATTTCCAATTTTAGGGTCTGTATTCAGCTTATTTCAAGTTAAAGAGAAATCTGTAGCTCAAATTCCTATGATGGGAACAAATGTGATGATCACTTCAGAGAGAATAGTGCTCTTTTGTGTTTTAGTATTTTCTTCAACAGAGCAACCACTGGGAGTTCATGCTAATTCCTAGTACTCACCCAAGTAACTTCACACATAAGAGGTGACCAAGGATAGCACACCATCAAGTGCATTGTGGCTTCATAAAGCATATTGTTCATGTTCCCATTCCTCTAACAGTGAGGATGATAATGCTGAGACTAGAGTAAAAATACACACGATTTCTAATTACAGCAAGGTTTGGAACAGTTCTCAGCTGCATCAAGCAAGCACTATTATCTCCTCTCACTCTCCCAATGTGTATCCTTTCTGCTATATTATACACAAAAAGTACATTGCTGTGTGAATTGCTACTGAATTCTACCCTGCTGCCATGCATTCTTTTATTTATCCCCTCCAGAACCTTTACTGAACATCTTTTGTGGATCAGCCACTGAGATACCTACAGGCTGTGCATTGTTTACTGTGTAACCTAGAGGCTTCACTGAGAAACAGGTATTTAGACTGTCTAGTTTTAATCTGGATGAAGGAGTATTAGCTGCTGTGCAACATGGCAGTATAATCTTTAACCTCTACCATGCCTACTTCAGTATTTTTAGTAGATGGATAATGCTATCCCAGGTCTCTGGATTCTTTGTATGCCTTAATATAAAATCTTATTGTCACTTGATCAGCATATAAAACTTGCTATAAATTTTGTAAATGTTAATATTATTAGCTTGAGAACATCATAGATTTTCCTAACTGTAATTTAATACAACCCAGAGCCACCCGAGAAGGGATTCTTAATGGAGGTATTGCACACAACAGATGACCTGTTGGCATTAATGTCTTGATCACTAATTAATGTTGAAGGAACCAGTCCACTGTGGGTAGTAGCATGCCTGGACTTCTGATCCCAGCCTGTATAAGAAAGTTTACCTGGCCTACTTGTTGCTTTCTATTTAAAGCTTCCATTTTTATTTGTGTTTAGACTCCCATTAATGATGATAGAATGTGACCTGGGAATATAAATTAAATAAATATTTTCCTCTTCTAAGTTTCTTTTATGTTTTTATCACAGCAACAGAATGGAACTAGAATAAGGAGACAATAGAAAACATTAAAAACTTGAAAGATTATAAGATATGGTGAGTTCCAGAATGGGCAAAAGCAAGTGCATAAGGAAAAGCAGAGAATTAAGACTCAATAAATAAATAATCTTGAGAAAGTGCCAGTTAAGTTGGTATGCACACGATAAGAATAATGGTGGCCTATGAAAATGGGGAAAAGTATTTCTAGAGTAGGTAAGGAAATCAGAAGGCTTGTATTTGGGTGCAGGCACATAGCACATTGTAGAAACCAAATGCGTAGAATGCAACCACTAGCCATGAAGGAAATCTGATGGGTCATTTTAGAAGGGTCATTACCCTAGTCTTAAATGTTGCTGAAGCACCTGTATCACCTGATAACATGTCTATTCCTGTGAACAATAGAAGTAATCATGGAGTGATGGCAATATTCCTGACAAAAGCTTCTGATTATCTTTAAAAGTTATGCAGAGCAAAGCCAGAATTCATCCACCCACAAGAGGATGTGGATCTGTGACTCATCCAAAGCCCCTAATTCATGGAGTAAACTCCTTTTATGTGAGAATTTCTCAAAAAGTGCCACGATTGCATACTTGTGACAGTTGAGAGGCTTTTTAGAATTTTCAATGTACTTTCAAAATATTTTAAATATTCTTTTAAACTAATTTTAAGGGATATGTTTTTGATGGATGTGGTAGGATCCAGGGTCACTTTGCAATTTATACTCCTGTTTTTCATTTTCATTGCTCTGAGAACTTTTAGAAACATTTTGTGAATGTTTAATGTTAGGTTATATGTAAACCTTGACTAACGCCAGAGTTCATTTCTTAGTTAATTGTTCTGTTTTTACAAGTTTGTATGCTGGCTTTAAAATACAGAGTGTCCCAAGCTCAAATCAAGTTTTCATATTGATGTCAAAAGGTCTCTCAAACTCACATGATGGTGGTAGACTATAGGACTATTGTCTCTTGCCTTTTGGCCAGGTCTTCTTTAAACTTCTGGACATTATCCACGTTCTTCCTTTTGTGCAATATTGGCTGAAAATATGTTACATCTATTTATGCTTGGAATATTTGTTTACTGGTTCAAAGATTGTTATATTCTTCTATGCTGCATTTGTTTAACTCTGTTAAACCTTGTTACTTTGCTTGTCTAAAATACCAGAGTATTTTAGACAAAGATAAAGAGCTGAATAAAGAGCTGAATGACCAATAGTAAAGAAGTAGAAAAGATAGTTTGTGCTGGCAGGCAGAGAGAAGATCTAAGTGTGAGAGGAGGAGAGGAGGACTCCAAGGACCAGCCACCATTCTACACAATAAGCCAGGGAGAAAGGAGTAAAGAAAGGTATACAGAAATAAAGAAAGATAAATGTCTAGATGCAAGAGATAGATGAGATATTTTATGTTAAGGAAGGCTAGCTGGAAATAAGTCTAGCTAAGGCTCTGTGTACTTTTTTGGGAGCTGGATGGTACCCTATCCCTGAAAGAAAAGAACAACCAACTATAACTCCCCGTACAATTTCCTTTATCTGCAAGGCAAACAGCAGAGAATCTGTCTCTTGAATCCCTCTTACACTTAAATTCTTTCTAGGAAACCAGATGATTTTACGGGTTAACCTCAATAGGTTGCACACACCCAGATAACCTCCATTCCTACAGTTATGTGTTATACAATAACCTAATCACTATCACACATATATCATAATATTTAAAGTGGTCATTTTCACTGGAAAGCAGTGGTAGAGAAGTTTCAGGTCGTATATGCTTGTCATTTCTTCATTAAAATTTCACGCTATAGATGGCTTCTATGTAAATTATAGATGTTATCACTGCTTTGCTGTTGAGATTGCTGTGATACATGCTGTATTTTCTCACACTAGCCATCTTACCCCACAGTTGGTGACCTCACAGGGAAAAAAGCAAAGAGATACACAGTTGCAGCCACAAGCATCAGTAAGTGACATTCACAATATGAGAAGCAGGGAGAGACCCTGCCATCTTAACACCCTAAAAAGCTCACAACATATATATTGGTGACATTTGATGTCTCATTCACTGGCCTGAATCTCAAAGGCTGAATTATTATTTTTGCCATGTTTAACAATTACACTTCACTCTTTTGTAACTCTTTTTTCTGATTATCATCTGTCATTTTTTACTATTTGACGTACATTCCAAATAAAACTTTGTTCATATAAATGGTAATTTTTATTCTTTTTGGTAATGTTTTGATTGCAAATTTTTGTACATGTTACATTTTTGTTTAGACAGGAATTAGTTCATTCACTCAATACTCATTGAACACTTGATAATTACCAAGAACAAATTTGGTCATTAAAAATACTGTCTATACTGGCAATCCCACTCTAAGGCAAATGATCCACATACATGCAACAAAGATATCTGTTCAACTATGTTCATAGCAGCATTATTTGTAGTGGCAAGAACCTGGAAGCATCCTAGATGCCCCTCAACTGAAGAATGGATAAAGAAGATGTGACACATTTACACAATGGAATACTATTCTGCGGACAAAAACAATGGAATCCTGAAATTACAGTCAAATGGATGAAACTTGAAGAAATAATCCTGAATGAGGTAACCTAGTCACAAAAAGAGGACCATGGTTTATACTCACTCATACATGGATTTTAGACATAGAGCAGAGGCTCACCAGCCTATAATTCACACTGCCAGAGAAACTAGGATACAAGGAGGAACCTAAGATATTTTACAAGGTCCTTCACAGAAGGGGAAAGGAACAAGATCTCCTGGGTATATTGGGAGTTGGGGGGGCAGTGAGTGGAGAGGGAGCTAGGAGAATGAGAAGAGGAGGAGAGGAAAGAACTTCGGACTAGGAAGTTTGAGTCAGGGGAGGAATAGATGAGAGAAAAGAGAGAGAGCGAGAAATACTATAAAAGAGGGAGCCATTATAGGTTTGAAGAGTAAACTGATTCTAGACAAATATCTGGAGCCTACAAGACCCCAACTAACAATTTGAGCAACAGTGGAAAGGCTACCATAAATGCCCTTCCCTGATAATGAGATTGATGACTAACTTATCAACCATCATAGAGCCCTCATCTAATAGTTGATGAAAACAGAAGCAGACACCCACAGCTACACACTGAGCTGAACTGAAATCCAGATGCAGAGGGGGAGGACAAGACCAGGCTACAGAAACCCACAGAGACTGTTGACCTGAATAATGAGGGGCTAATGGGCCCCCAGACTGATAGCTGGATAGCTGGAAAACCAGCATTGGACAGACTCAGACCCCCTGAACATGGGTCTCAGTTAGAAGGTCTGAGCAGCCTGCAGGACCTTTGACAGTGGAACCAGGATGTATCCCTGGTGCACAAAAGGTCTTTAGGTGCACATTCCCCATGGAGGGATACTCCCTTAACCTAGATGCAGGAGGGAGGGCCTAGTCCCTATTCAAAATGACTTGACAGATTTTGTTGACATCTCCTGGAAGGCACTACCTTCCCTGTGGAGTAGGGGGAGGCTACGGTGTGGGTTGGGGGATGGGGAGGCATGGGAAGGAGGGAGAGAGGGAGGGTAGGAAGGAGGGAGAGGGAACTGGATTTAATATGTAAAATAAGAAAGATTAATAAGAAAAATACTTTCTATAAAGTAAGTTGCATTAAAAAAACAAACCAAAACGAAGTAACAACAACAAAAGCAGAACAAAAGAAACAGTCTCCAGATTACCACTGGGTAGGTGAAAAACTATAGCTAGGTTACTTCATAGCCTCTTGTCTCTGTTTATCGTGTGGATAATGATATTACCTACCACATAAGCCTGCGATGAATTTGTGAAAGCCTTGGAAATATTGTTAAGAATATAATTTCTGTGTAAGTTCAAAAGTATTAATAAATCATGTCTTCTCTCTATGAAGCTCCATGTAAGACAAGTATGCAAAGTACAATGAATTACACCAGTCATACACTTTCCATCCTTGAAGCTCTGTGTAGGACCAGCACACAGGGTACAATGAACTACACCAGTCATATACATTACCTCCATGAAGCTCACTATAGGACAAGTACACAGGGAATAATGTACTATACCCATCATGCACCTTACCTTCATGAAGTTCTGTGTAGAAGAAGCACACAGGGTACAATTGACTATACCAGTCATTTAGCTGGTGTGAAGAGTTAAGCAGAGTCCTGCAGCCATGAACTGCGTTCTGATGACTCAACTGTAGAGGAGTAAGTTGAAAAAAAATTCTACAAAATATATAACTGATGAAATGCAAGAAGCTCAGCAGAGAGAGAGCTCTGGCACACTAAGTAGGGTAGCTGACCAAACCACCAACTATTCTGGGTGTGGTGGGCAGGGAACTCTTTTATTCCTATAACAAGATGGAAAGGAAAATATGTAATTAATATTTAGCAGTATTAGTTACAAATATTGCATTTGCCAAGCCCCATAAATGAATGGAATGCAACATTAGGCCAGGAAGGCTAGCTATCACAATTAGAGCCTTAGAGAGGAGCAGTATTAAGAAAATCTCCCTCTTCCACTTCTGGAAAACCATGGATCACACATATCAATCAACAAGATTTAAGCATTGTCTGTTTTGGGCAGGGAGTAGAATAATTGCTATGCAATTAGAAACGTGGTAGGTTTAAAGAGTTCCCAGGAATATCAGTCTGAGAAAACCATGTTTTTGTGTAATTTTTGCATCTGTAAAAGACAACCAAAGTCTATCTGCTTTATATCATTGTGGGAAAAATGAATAAACATTCTCTTGTATTGTTTATGCAAATCATCCATCCATCATTTGAGTTGGTCTGGAGCAAGAAAGCATTTGTCAAATTGAGGTAGAAATTGGAAGGGCCAACAAAACAAAGCAAAACAAATAAACAAACAAACTAGAAAGAAGGGCTAACTTTATACATAATTGATATCATTTAATTGAATCTCAACAGATCAATAAATATGGTGGAACCCAGGGCTGAAGTCAGATCTCCTACTTACTTAAGAAGTGAACTTTCTTTCTTTTTCTTTTCTTATTTTACATATAGATTCCACTTCCCTCCTACTCCCTCTCTCCCTCCCTTCCTCCCTTTCTCCCTCCCTTCCATTCCTCCTGACCACCCTCCCAGCCCATTCCCCCCCACTCCTCAGGGAGCGTGATGATTTCCAAGAGGAGTCAACAAAATCTGTCTAGTCATTTGGAGTAGGGACTAGGTCCTCCCTCGTGCCTCTAGATGAAGGGAGTATCCCTCCATGGGGAACGTGCTCCCAAACTCCTTTTGTGCATCAAGGATACATACTGGTTCCACTGTCAGAGGTTCCTTAGACTGCTCAGGCCTTCCAACTGAGATGGAGATTATTAAACCCAGTCATGGTAATGCATGCCTACAATTCTCAGGAGATGGAAGCAGGAAGGCCAGGAGTTCACAATCATTTTCAGTTACACAGTGAGCCGAAGACTACTCTAGGCTATATCAAACCTTGTCTCAGTAAACTAAAAAAAAAAAAAAATTTGTGTGGAGGTAGGGAAACAAGGGCCAGTCTGAAAGGATATTCAGGTATGTCCCTTAGAGAAAGACATCACCAGATACAAGAAAATTTTGTAATTTTTTTCTTTAATTAAAGCATTATGACATCATTTTCCCCTCTAACACTTCAGTGTCCCCTCTCTGTTGTTCCTTTTCCAATTCATGGCCTCTTATTAATTATTACTGTTGCATGTATATATGTAAGTGAATAAATGCATACATCCAAAAAAAGTGAACTTTCTATTACACAAGGACATGTGAGAATTAAGAATGAAACAGTGCATGAAGAAATACCCTGTAGCAAATTAAGCACTTCATACTCTTTAGGAGAAATGTTGATGCACGTGTTTCTCAACCAGTATGTTACATTTTGAATCTTTCAGGGAGGGCACGGATGGGAAATCACATTTGGTGTTGTAGTTTCCTCTAAGTAGCTCTGTGTTTTGTAGTTTCCATTATCTTGCCATCTTACTAATGAAGAATTATTATGGTAAAGAAATCTTTGGAGGCATTTTAAACTGGCAAACCGCTTAATGGGGAGAAAAGGATGTTTTCAATCTGTAATCAGGGACTCCTAAACTTTAGGACACACATCATCTTGCTCCCAGTTTCCCATCAGAGCTACAATCCTAATGAATTTTCTCTTGGAGTGTCAGTGTGTGTGTGTGTGTGTGTGTGTGTGTGTGTGTGTGTGTGTGTGAGTGCATGTGCATGTGTGTGCATATGTGCATGTGTAAACAACACTCAGCAGAAAGGAACCCTGTAGGATTTTAAGCGAAACATGTATTTAAAGAGATGTTACATTTGGAAACAAACCAAATGTGCATCCCTAGAGACTGGTAGCTGTGTGGAATTCAGAGGTAACATACAATATGGACTATATTTTGCAGGATAAAATGCCAAGCAGTGAACAAAGGAAGAAATGTGAGCACAAAACTTTCATGCAGTAAAACAGAAAAAAAAACTAGTTTGCCCATGCATTTCTACTAAGGAGAGAAGGAGAAGCATTCATGAATTGATAACATTTCTTTCTTAACAAGATGAACATCTTTTCCTTCTGTTCACTTGAGATCTCAGCCAGAATTAGGAGAACAAATGTGGCTTAATGAAGGGAAATAGTATCCGGATATGTCTTTAACAGTTTTAGTGACCCCTGATTGATGATTAATCTAAAGTCACAATTGAGAAAATTAAGTTCTATTTAAGCACAAGTAATGCTGGGGTAAAACATACAATGGGACAATTATATACACATGAGATATAACATTTGAAAATGGTCTGAAAAATAAGTGATTTACATTTGTTCCTTCTTCTGTGGATTACTAATTTTATAACCATGATTGATAAGAAATTACCTCCAAACTTTGCAGCACAAAACGCATACTCAGTATTAGCCAATAAGGGTAAGGCTGGACCTCATGGATTGTTTGGCTATATGGTCCAGTGTACAGACTTCTGGGAAACTGAAGTGATGACATCAATTGCATTAGTGAACACTCTTGACTGCTGAGAAAGCTCCCTGAATTAGATTTAAAATAGTTATTGGAAATGATATAGTTGTTACTAAATAAAATTACTGACATTGTATTCTTCCAACCAAATAATTCCTCCTGTTAATTTTCTAGCCTTTATCTGAAATTACCATTCTCAGTCTCATCACCATATAATTATAATTGTTTTCTTTTCTATCTAGCTTTGTTTGTAAAAATCATTTTTATGCTACACAGATTACACACCTATTTACAAACATATAAATAAGTGTATCCATAGTTAGTTCATATTTATATGATAATCTTTCTTGCACTGATGTCCTAAAGGATATCTATATTAATACAGTATTTACACTTTCCCTTAATATTCTTATTTGCATCCATGACCATTGGTTCATATACAAGACTTGCTATAATGATATATTAGTATATTTCTTTTCTCTTTTGTGGGTGGTGTTAACATTGCTTCTGATATTTTGCATGACCAATGCTGTTGTGATTTATAAAAAGCAGAGTCAGCAACACCAACTAATAAAATAAAAAAATATCTGTTCTAATGAAAACACTTTCAGATAAATGGAAATGTAAGCACCAAAAGGGAATTTCAGATGATTGTCACTTTGAAAACACTCTGTCAATTTATTACAAATTAATTGCACTTTCACTATATAGCCCCAAAACATAATACCTTAGCATTTTTCCAGAAGACTTACAGCATACACCTAACAAAACAGATACAAAACCACATACATGGAGTTCATCTTAGTCTACTCACAGTTGCCCAGACTCAGGAGCAATTGAGATTTCTTCCAATAAGTGAATAAAGAAATAAACTAACAAGTCAGACAATCAAATATTAGTTTATGCTAAACAGAGAGGAGATATCATTCTATGCTAAGTCATGGAAGAAAACTTAACAATGGAGCCATTTCTTTCTTTGTGTTTTTGAAATGTGTTATTAATTTATTTTTAAATTCTAATCCCAGTTTCCCCTCCCTCCTTTCCTCCTGCTCTCTCCATCCCTCACCTCTTCCCATTTGCTCCTTAGAGAGGGTAAGGCCCCCCCCCACAGGAAGTCTACTAAGTCTGTAGCATCATCTAATTGAGGCAGGACCAAGGCAACACTCCACCCCATTCCCCTGTGTTTATACTGGGCATGGTATCTCTCCAAAATGAATAGGCTCCATTAAGTCAGTTTGTGCCTTAGTATTAGGTCTTTGACACACTGCCAGTGGCCTTATATATTGTTCCAGTAACACCATTGTCACCTATATTAAGGGAGTCTAGTTTGGTCATAGGCAGATTCAGCATTTGTCAGACCCGAGTCAATGATCTCTCACTAGTTCCAGTCAGCTGATTCTGTGGGTTTCCCCATCATGTTCTTGACTCCTTTGTTCATGAATTGCTCCTCCCTAACTTCAATTGTACTCCAGGAACTTTGCCCATTGGTTAGCTGTTAATTTCTGCATCTGCTTCTATCTGTTTCTGGAAAAGACTTCAACCTTTCTGAGGTTATGGATTATAGGATGAGTATATTTTGCTTTATGTCTGGTATCCACTCATAAGTGAGTACATATTATATTTTTCTTTCAGGTTTTGTGTTACCTCACTTAGGATGATTTATTTTTTCTAGTTCTGTCCATTTGCCTGTGAATGTTAGGATGTCATTGTTTCTTACCACTCAGTACTATTCAATTGTGTAAATATACCACATTTTATTTATCCATTCTTCAATTGAGGGACATCTAGGTTGCGTCCAGGTTCTTGCTGTTGCCAATATCTTTTTATTATGAATAATGTTGCTATCAACATAGTAGAGTAAATGTTCTTGTGATGTGAATGTGCCTCTTTTGGGTATATGCCCAACAATGGTATTGCAGGGATGGAGCCATTTCTTAAGCCTCAAAATATTGTTATTAAAATGTGTCATACTCTGTTAACAGGTAATTTGGGGGAAATTTACCTTTTACTATTTTCTCAGACTTGGACTATTTATCCCTTTAATTGATTTCAGTTTTCACAAATTCTTATAACTTTTATTTTTTAAAATATCATCTGATTTATCGCTCTCTTCAATACGAATAAAAATATGAAACATATTTTTATATCCGTGGGCCACAACCTTTCTGTAAAACCAATCATGTAAATGTTACATGGTATCTTAAATTTCTGGGTATTTTTGACATTACTTATCCTTCTATTCAGTATCAAGTATTTTATTAAATGATAAGTATTTTTTCTTAAGACATTTGTTACTTTATACAGTAAATCTGCTGGATTTTTATACCTTTAAATCCATGTACTTTGTGAAAAAAAATGTAGTGAATATAGATTTTCCTTCATATAACAAAGCATTCTAGGATGTGCATGTCTGTAAGGCATTATATTCTGCAAGAATTATGCATTTAATATTGACTAATGTTTACAGGTATAAAGGCATTGTTTCAAAGTTGTTTATTTTTCAAAATATATTTCTTTGTTTCATGTGAACTAGATGTGGACTATTCTGATGCCAGCCTTATCTCTTTGCACAGTTAGACTATGTTCCCCGTGGGCTACTTAAATGTTCTATTGTCTTTGCATCTTTTTTTCTAGTGTTTGTATAGTCCCCCTTAAAACAGTTTTCTCTGAAATGTGGTAAAAGCCTCCTAACTTATACTCTTAAATTATGAATATGCGTTCAGAATTTCAAACTAGAGTCATTTGGGAAGAAAAAACTGTAACTGAGAAGACTCTCCCATCAAAAATCTAGAATTTCTCTGATTAATGACTGATGTAGGAGGTCCGAACCCACTATGGGTATTACCACCCTGATGGAAGATGTTGTTCTGCCTATGTTTTTCTTATTGGTTGATTAATAAAAAAACTGATTGGCAAGTCAGGAAGATAGGTATGGCTAGGAGACTAGGAGAATTCTGGGAAGTATATGTAGAGAGAAGTCAAAATGAAAGCCCAGGAGGAGATGAGGCAAGTCAGGGTTCTCCAGTAAGATAAGACCATGTAGAAACACATAGATTAGCAGTTATGGGTTTATAATTAAGAGAGAGCACCCATTAAGAAGCCCAAACCACTGGCCAACAATTTTATAATTAATATAGTGTCTGTGTGTTTATTTGGGGCTTCAGGGTGGCAGTACCTTTGCCAGGCCAGAAAACTTACATGAACAAAATGGCACCAACAACATGGGTTATGTGAATTTCCATGTTAAACCCAACAAAAGCATAAAAAGGTATTCTAAAAATAAAAGTATAGAGATAAGAACAGCTTCTTGTGTAGCAGCATTTCTTTGGGTGAGCTCTGTTTATCAGAAACAGAGACTCGCAGCTCCTTTAAGAGCAGTTTCTTGACTCATCATAGCAACAAAAAGCATCTGGCTCTTTTACCAAACAATCAGATGGTATTAACAAGCAGATAAGACTTTTGTGGCCAGAAAGAAGATAAATATTTACAGTAAAGACAGATTCAGATGAACTAAAACCACTAACGTTTTTATGGTGTGTTTAAAAATATGTTTAGGCTTGTGTGAGGAAAGAAACAGGATAAAGTTAAAAGAAAGAAAAAAAGAAAAAAAGAAAGAAAGAAAGAAAGGAAGAAAGAAAGAAAAAGGAAGGAAGGAAGGAAGGAAGGAAGGAAGGAAGGAAGTAGCTGTGATAGTGTGTGATAGTGGCACACACCTTTAATGCCATCACTCAGGAGGCAGAGGCAAGCAGAGCTCTGTGATTTCAAGGCTATCCTGGTCTACAGAGTGAATTCCAGAATAGGCAAAAGTACACAGAGGAACCCTGTCTCAGAAAATGAAAGAATAAAAGCAAAACAAATATGGCTCTTAAAAAGCCACATAGAGATGGTAAATACACAGAGAGTCTGGATACTGTATGTTACAGTATTGTCTTTAAAATTTTTGATTGCTGAGGAAAGAGATACAGCTACTAAAATATACTTGATTATACAAGGAGACTAAGCCACTGGCAAACAGTTTGACAATTCATACAGCCTCTGTGTGTTTATTTGGGGCTTCAGGGAGGCGGGAGCTCTGCCAGGCCAGAAAACTGACATCAACACCACCCCTGGGAAGGTGACTCAGTGTTGTACAAAAAAATCAAAGAGAGCAATCTGTGACCAGAAAGCTAAGAAGAAGCACTACTACAAGCCTTTGATTAAGTTCCTATCTTCAGGTTCCTGCATTGAGTTTTTGACCTGACTTTCCTCAGTGATGGGCTATGACAAGGAAATGTAAGTCAAATAGGCCAATTTCTCGCTAAGTTCATTTTGAGGTCAGTGCCTTTTTTTTTTTTTTTTTTTTTTTTTTTTTAATAGCAAGAGAGAAAGCAATGCTCATCTCACTTCCATTTCCAGTTTTTCGTACTCTGTTTATCCCCCTTGCTTCTTGTCTGGGCAGTTGACATTATGTGCTGCCACAGTGATTCTTTTCCCTCTATTTTTCATTACCTTCAACTGAGTTTTACATTTTCATTTCATCATGATGATGGTCACTGTCACTTACCATTTGGATGTAGTGCTGCACTGAGCATGTCTGGTCATGATTAATCCCTGATTTTCTTGGAAAGACATTATTTCTCTCATTTTTGAAAGGAAATTGTGCTGAGTATAATTATGCTCGACAGTTTTTTTTTTTTTTTTTAAATCACTTTCTGTATGTCACCTCATCTTCTCTGCACTGGAAATTTTCTGTTGAAAAATCTGCTGTTAATTTTGCCGAGATTTTCTTGCATGAGACTTGATACTTGCCTGTTTTCATTTTAGTATTCTATGTCTCTATTTTGAACTTTGCAGAGTTTTAACATAATATACCTTAGGGAATATTTTTTTCAAATTTATGTGGGGTGTTTTGTGTTTCCTATATTTTGATGGAAAATATCTTTCTGACATTTAAAAATGCTTTAATTATTATTTTAGTTAAATAAGTTTCCCCATGTTTCCTTCCTTTTCTCTTTATGGAGCACTCAGTATGCAAACCAAACTTTCTTCCTCCTATCTTTTTCTTTCCCTTCTCTACCCTCCCCTCTCCTCCATTGCACTTTCTACCCCTTTTCCTTTTCCACTCTTCCCCTCCTCTCCCTTCCATCAAATTTTCATTTTTCCCCTCTCTTCCCTCCTCCCTCCTCCCTCCCTTCTTCCCTTCCTCCCTTCTTCCCTCATTCCTTCCTTCCTTGTCCCTCAAATCTATTATTTCTTTTACAGTGGCAAGGCTATTTCTAAAGATCTGCTTCAAGTTCAGAAATTCATCTACTTAATCTAATATGTGGTAGAGACATTCAACTGTATTTTCTATAACTGCTTGGTTGTACATTTTGATTTATTAATTTATCCATGTTTGTTGTGTAGGTGAATGCAAGGCTACCTGTGGAGGACATTTCCATTTATACCTATATGTATCCTCAGGATCAAACTCAGGTTTCATGCTTGGCATCAGGTATCTTTCCCTGCCATCCTGAAGCCATTTTACTGGGCATAAATTATATTTGAAATTTTATCTATTATTAACTTTTTCTGGTTTATGGTTTCTGTTCTCTTTTTCAATGATCTATCTTTTTGCTGTGTTTCTCATTTAGAACATAAATTGCTTTCTTAGTGTAATGAATTGTCTGTGTATACATTCTTGTATTATTTTTAGTTCCATTATAATTGTCATATAGACATTTTTAGTCACTTGGTCAATTTTTAATCTCTTTGAATTGGGTTGGACTCATATATTCTTCATTTTTCGATATAACAATTTTCATACATTAATGCTTACACAGGATTCAAATGAGTTACTCCTAACAATTTTGTGGCATGTTCCATGCATATGTATACTCAATCCTGATTGTGTAGGATGGACTGGACTGGTCACGATTTCTGGTAGATTAAGAGGGAAATTATCCATGTAGCACCCTCAGCTGTTCACATTGTCTGTGGTTTTCTCTGTGTCCTAGGCTGTAAAGACTCATGGGAGGTTCTCCTAGATGGGATGTAACTATTTTAAAGATAGGTCAGGCAGGCCAGAGATTCTGGATATAAATGACATTACTATAGTTATAGGATATCCATCAGTGTCTATCAACACATGAGAAAAAGGAGCCCTACCAGGCCAGGATGGTGAAGACTAATACACAAAAAGTGGGTGTCTATCAATATCTGAGGCTTTTTACATGAGCTACACTTCTCTAACAGGCTCAGGTGAATGCTTTGTGTAATTCCAGCTGGATGCTTACCAGCTTCTACAGTCATTGGCTTGATGTAGTCTCACAAAACATCAAGTAAAGGGATCTACACACAAAATCAAAAGATCAACACTTTAAAGATAGTAATGAGAGCTACCAGGACCTGTCATGCATCTTTTCCCCATTAGGAGACTGTCTTATCCACATTATGGCAATGTGAATTTGAGGTGCAACATTTCTGTCTTCACAAAGTCACTTTGAGCCTCCATGTTCTGCAACATCTCTGTTGAAATAATCCTGAATTTAATATTGAGGGAGGGTGCTGTATAAAGCACTGCTGGTAATCTATTCTGAGGAAAGTTTGCAAATGTGTACATTCCTTATGTATGTACTTCTAAGCCATATATATATATATATATATATACATATATGTATATATATATATATATATATATATATATATTTCTTTTGGGTTCTTTTCATATTTTCATGATTGTCATTTTTACTTGTTTTATTTTTAATTTTTAATTTTACATGTATGGGTGTTTTGCATGCATGCATGTCAGTGAAACATGTGCATGTAGTGCCCATGAAGAGTAAAAGAATGTGTCAAATCATCTTAAATTATAGGTACGAACAGTTGTGAGCTGTCGTGTGGGTGCTGGGCAGTGAACCTGGGGTCTCTGAAAGGGCAGCCAGTGCTTTTAACCTCTGAGCCACCTCTCCTGCCTCTACTTTTTATTTTTAAAATTGTATGTGTTTGTATGTGTCTGACTGTGTGTATATGCCATGTATATTTGGGTGTCTTTGGATGCTAGAAGTATGTGCCAGTTCAACTGGACCTGGAATTATAACTGGTTTTGATCCACATGATATGGAACTTAGAGAGAGAACTCTGATTCCCTACATAAGAAGCAATGATTGTGTACTGCTGAACCTTCTCAGTCATTTATTTAAAAAATTGTTTTATCTCTTATAGTATGTATACATATATATGTGTGTATATATATATACATATATATATGTATATATATATATATACTAGGTCAGTTTAAAATCATTAATAACATTGATCTATATTCAATTATGCTGCCTTTTTCTTTGAATATGTTGTTTCTCTGATTTGCTAGTATTCTATCGTGAGTGTTTATCTTTCCCAGGAATATCAATTGCTTATAGAGATAAACTACTGGCAGCACAGCTTATATATTACCTTGTGGTACCTTTGTGCAAGCTTGGAGCCAACAGCTATAAATGAGTAGTTCTGCTTGTCTTCTGATATTTTTCTTTGCTTATCCTCCCCCATTAGTGCCTGTCTCCTCCCTCAGGCCAATGTCACTACCCCTCCCACACACAGTAGTTCAAAATAGCTCCATATGTTATCCAGGGATTTTTAACAGACTTTCATCTCTTTCTTGATATTTTTCCATTATTGATTATTTATGTTTAAAATGGGGGATGGTAGCAATTTTACTAGTTCAATAAATTAGTACAAAATGCACTAACAGTGCAGTTACCTCTTTAACTGATAGTAACACACACACACACACACACACACACACACATATACACACACACATACACACACACACAAACACATACACACACACACACACACGATTTTAGCACTGCCTTTTTACTCAGGATGAATGGCAAGCAATAAAATTAAGATGTTGTGATATTTAGTTGGGGGCAAGTTTCTTCTCCGAGGGCATGACATTTAAACAGAGACTGCACAAAGGGATAGAGTCAATCATTTAAGATCTGTGAGTGGGTATTCTAAATGAAATAATCTGCAAGACCAAAGCCCCAAGGTAGGGTGATATTGGTGTGTTGCAAATGAAGTGAAATGACTTTAGTCTGGTATATTGCTAGAAAAGATGCAATGGGAACAGTGGTCAATTTATGGAAAGAAAGACAGGTGCCAGCAAGATTGTACAAGGCAAGAGTAAGCAAGGATGAGTGTATCAGTGTTTTAGTTACCAGTGTCTTCCTGTAGCAGCCTTATATTCTCTCTTTCTCACATGGAAGTTTCCTATTTTGTTAGCTCTCCATATCTCAAATTTCCTGTCCTATTCTTTATTCTCTGAAACTGCAATATAATTGTCCTTAAGTTTCAAAAGGAAAAAAAAGTGTTTGTAAGATTTAAAGGATTTGGATTTCCTATCACATGACTATCTTGAGCAATCATGTGCTGTGTGTATGACATAACTGCCACAGCAAAGTGTAGATGAAAACTATCTGCCATCACTCAATAAACAAAACAACAAAAAAGATCTATTAGTCTGACCTATTTGTCATGTGAAGATTTTTGTAAAACTAGAGTTTGAAATTTGTCATAAATGTGAAATATTGTTGTAGGTTTTCAATACTGGTATTAAAGTCAGGTGTAACTGGTCTTTGATCATTATAGGGAGAAAAGATGAAATCAAGATTACAGAAGACTGATAAAAACCTAGTAGAGTCAATAATACAAATTCAGATGAGAGAATACATTTTAGCAGGTGAGAAGTGTGGAGTGTTATCAGCCTAAAACTAAGTTGAAGGTAATTTTACAGGATGTGCTCACTGGAAAATATGGAAAATAGAGGAAAGAATTAGTGATTTGTTTCTTTTTTATTTAATCCAAAGAAACTGATATGCTATGGAGCTATTCACTTGGTTTAGGAATCTTTGCTCTCTAAGCATATTGGGAAGAAAGTAAAGGTGGCATCTGGGAATCTGTGGAACATAATACAATGTAGACTAATAAACACAGCTGGAGGCACACATGCGACTGTCCTTCTCTTGCACACTGCTAAAATGATAGTGAGTTTCCAAGTGAAATGTGACTTAATAAATACTAAATGGTCCCTTAGAATAATATTACAGTCAGTCATGTCTTTAAAGCTCTAGTATAGCAGAACCATCAGAGCAACAACCAGAGAGAAAATACAAAGAGAATAGGGTGAGATATAGAAATGGTTGAAATCAAAGAACCCATTTTACCTTCTTCTGAATTTTTTATTTATTCTTTGAAAATTTCATACAAGCAGACTTATAATAATAGTTTCTTGAGCCATAACATATGCAGCAAAATTCATCTCTGATAAAATGCAGTTGCATAAAATTTGTTGACTAGTCAGTCATGTAACAATCACTACAATCAAGATAATAGAACTTTCTTTGAACTCTCAAAATGTTATCATTCTCTGTTTAGTCAAGGCAGTTTATCTGAAATATAAATCACTGAGTCCTTGTTTTTTAAGGAGAATCTATCTTAATACTCTATTTCAGAAATTAAGTTGGAAAATAATATTGCTAATCATCAATTTGTTTTTTAATTCATATATATATACATGCACATAATTACATACATATATATACACACACACACAAATACACACACACACACACATACACACACACACACACACACACACACACACACACACACACACAGGCTAACTTAGCAACTTATATGAAGCTCATGTTGAATCAAACTCCCCAGAATAAGGATTACAGTTTTAAACTTAGCACTGGTTTAATTATTTATCCAGAAGTAAATAGCCTTTGAGTAATCATGGTAGGATTTTAAGTATAAAATATTGGCCATAGTCATTTAAATTACAACTTTAAAATGTAAATTAAAATGCAGATAAAAAGTGAAGGCAACACTTTTGGGAAAAAATTTTTAATAATCCCTCCATTAGAGACATTTAATAAACTTGTAATCATTCTTTACAATATTTCCTCTAGGTCTTTTTTATATGTGCATATATATAGAATGCATTTGTGCATCAAATTACGTTAAAACTGTGATGAAACAGAAATATGTTAAATTGAAATTTGCATAATTATTTGTCATATTCCAGATACACAAAAGCATGTAACTAAAGCTTTGATGACTGGAAAATCAACAATTGAAGGCAAGATTTGTCAGCATACTGAGTTTGAGGATAGCTTAGGCTACATGCAGTATTGTTCAAAAAGAAAAACCAAGAGACAGAGATAGACATACAGACAAACAGACAGATATATATTAAACATTGATTTGTACAGGAATTATTAAGAAGATGAATTTTGACATATGTTTTAGAAAACAGATTGAAATATGCAGATGCAGCAAGAGATAGGTGTTCTTTATTCTGTAAACCTAGCACAGCCTTCATCTTTCTTCAACTGTTCAGCTTTCCAGAAAAAAAAAGGAAAAGAGGACTTACATATTTTACTTTTCAGGGACAAAATTAATAAACTCATAAACATATCCCTTGTATATTCATTTATTTAAAAATAGCAAACTAATGAAAAAAAAAACATTTCTTAACTTGCCGTTCCTAACATAACACAATGACAAGTTCTTCTCCTGGCCCTGATTTCACATGGATGCCAAGTGTGCAATACTGCTCACTGAGGATTTTAATGCATACATAATGCTCTCTGTACAAAATAAAAGTCTGACTGTAAAATGGGAACTATTGTAATATCCCGAAATGAAAATGAATGTCAGAAATAATGATAAAAGAGGGCTTCACATCCTCTAGGTCCAATTTTAGTGAGAGAAAATCCACCTTTCTAATAAATTCATTATATTATTTATTTCAGAGAATCACAGGGAAGGCCTTTGTGTCAAATAAATGGTAAAGATATGAGGCTCTATTTTAGTCCTCAGTGGAAAATAAAGGCTACAAGGAGGTAAGATGGCACAGCAGGCAAAGGCACTTGCCAATGAGCCTGATGACCTGAGTTAGATACTTGGAGCCCAGATGGCAGAAAGAGTTCAGAGCTTAAAACTTGTCCTCTGGTGTTCACATGCACTGTAGCTGGATTGTACTCCAAACATACAAAAAACCTAAAAAAGAAAGAAATGAAATAAATGTTAAATGCATATATTAATAAATATTTGGTTTCCTTCTCTGATATAAAGATTAGGAAAATCTGGAGTTACAGTAGTAGATCAGTAATAGAGCACTTGCTTTAGGTACATCAACATCACTACAAAGAAAGAAAGGATGAGAGACAAGGGAAGAAGGAGGGAAATAAAATGATCTACTACAGCTCAGAATTTGACTATTGGCTTAAGGCAAAATCATAACTTCCTGGATCCCATACACTCCTGTATATTTATATGAGTCTTTTATGAACATAATTATTATTAGCATTAAAAACATTCTTCAATTATCTTGTTGTCAGCTTTATAACAAGGGAGTGAAATTGATAGAAAGGATGTTGGTTTTGTTAGACTGGTCTAGGGACTCAAGATTTAGTCATTCATATGATCTACCCTTGAAAACTCTATTATCTGTGATCTCATCTGCATATGTATATTACTTTCAGTTTAATATTAATTAAAATATTTTAACTCATAGTTATTATTCCTTAGTTCAACAATAATAAAATAAATAATACATGTATATTATCATATTAAAAATAACATAACAGCAACAGGATACTGGCATTGACCCTGGCTTTCATAGCACTAGCACATGCTATGCAGGCTACCAAGGAAGAAAGACAGCAATGATCTTACCCAGACTGGCCCCTGCTTGCTGCAATACTAAATGAGCAGGCATTTGTGATTCCTGGTGTAATAGCAGCATGACTGTTACAGAGGTAATGAATAGCTTTTGGATTGGATGTATGGACTACTCCCTAGGACATAATTTATACCTGGTATTATAAGCATGTTTAGAAACACATGGCTAGAAGAGTCATAGGCCCTAGAGAGGAACTCATTCTTTTCCTTTTGCTAAAGGCTCACATTGTCAAACTGCCTTATAAACACTTATGTTTATAACCAATAGGCCTGAGTGGCTCTCAATCTTGGTTAGGGACTCTTTTTGCAGTAGGTAGTAGTTAATGCAGAGAAACATAACTATTCAAAATTCTGAGATTATGTCAAGTTAAGTGCTTGCCTATAGGTAGAATGAATATATAATGCACTTTCTTCCCAAGGCTCGGGGAATATTACAGAAGATGAGATATAAAGAACTTAAGAGGGCTGGATAGGTGATTCAGCTATTAAAGGTGGAGTTTACAACCCAGACATCAAGAATATAACAGCAGACAAATGGAAAGCAGTGCGATGAAATGCTGTCTTCTGGATATAACATGACTATCACAAACAGGTACTCACAATAGTTATATGACCTGCACAAAACCTGTGTAAGTCAAGCAAGCTAAAAATTCAAGGACAGAGGGGAAGGGATTCCCAAGCCCCCCATTGTCAGCTGATATCTACTGATGGAAGAAGCGTCAGTTTTCTTTGGTGGTGTTGTCACTGGTAGACTACACATGTTTCAGTGGATAGCTCCATACCAAAAAGCAAAAAAATAAAGAAAGTGATGCTGAGAGGGAAGTGTAATTGGAATTTCTCATGGGAGGGTAGAAACCAAAGTGAGAAAGAAGATATGATCAAGATATATATGAAAGAAATTTCAAAGAATAAGTAAAGATATTCTTTTCAAAAGAGATTTTTATGACTCAATTCATAGCTTATGTATAGCTATCTCACAGTTTTAAAGAAAGAATTGAAAAGTCTAATATTTTAAACATTTATTTATTTTAGGCTGGACATAAAAAAAAAAGAAAACAAACATTTATAAACAATATTTGAAAATTTGGGAATCGTTCTTTCCAAGCTGCTTCCTGCTGGTAGGGGGCGCTGTCAGAGGGGATCCTAAGAGGACACAGAAATCCTGGCTGTAGTGGTCTGCAAGGCTGCATTGTCACATTGACATTGCTTCAGGGGGTCTTGCTCGATCAAACCACATTAGTCTGGAAGGGATCCACAGCTTTTCATTTTTTTGTGGAAACAAAATTAGAAATCCTTTCCCCAGTAACTTGTCTTTAGGCTTAAATTTTGAAGTCAAAGCATTATATATATATATATATATATATATATATATATATATATATATATACATATATATATATGTATGTATGTATGTATGTAGATATTGAATTAATCCAGCAGCATTTTTTACATTCTGTTTTTTAATAATAATATAATTTAAAATTTTTGCATGTGGATCCCAGTTTCCTTTCCCTTCCTCCCTCCAACCCTCCCTCCTCTCTTCATCCCTCCTTCCTTCTCTCCCTATTATCCTCTTTCCCCTGTGACATGCACCCTGGCCACTCTACCCTCTCATCCCAGCACTGCCATTCCAGTTGTAGGGCTATGCCATCCAGGTTGGGTCATGTAAGTCTGTCAAGCCATTTGAAGTAGGGACTAGGCCTTCTCTCCTGTCTCTAGGTTAAGAGGGTATGCCTCCATGGGGATGTGTTCGCAAGGTCCTTTAGTGCACCAGAAATATATCCTGTTTCTACTGTCTGAGGACCCCAAATTGCTCAGTCCTTCTAGCTGAGACCCATATTCAGGGGGTCTGAGTCAGTCCCTTGCTGGGTTCCTAGCCATCAGTCTGGGAGGCCCAAGCTCCCCCTTGTTCAGGTCAGCTGTCTTTGTGAGTTTCTGCAACCTGGTCTTGTCCCCTATCTCTGCGCCTGGATTCCAGTTCAACTCAGTGTTTGGGTATGGATGTTTGCTTCTGTTTCCAACAAGTACTAGATAAGGAATACATGATGGTGGATAATTTAGTTGATGATCTCACTATAAGGAAAGTGTTTTTATGGTAGCCTTTCCATGGATACTCGAATTGTTAGTTGGAGTCGGTCTTGTAGTTCTATAGACCTTTCTTTAGGTTCTTCAAACCAATAATGACTCCCTCTTTTAAGCCACCCCACCCTTACCCTGACTCAACCTATCTAGTCACACGTGTTATCCTCTCCTCCCCTTCTCTTTCTCCTAGTTGTATCGCCATTCACTGCCCCCCCCCATTTTCCATCCCTGTTGCTCTTTTTGTGACTGGGTTACTTCATTCAGGATGGTTTCTTAAAGTTCCATCCACTTGCCTGAGAATTTCAAGATTCCGTTATTTTTTTCTGCATAGTAGTATTCCATTGTGTAGATGTGCCACATCTTCTTTATCCATTCTTCAGTTGAGGGGCATCTAGGTTGCTTCCAGGTTCTTGCTATTACAAATAATGCTGCTATGAACATAGTTGAGCAAATGCCTTTGTTACATGGATGTGAGTCATTTGGGTATATACCTAAGAGTGGAATTGCTGGGTCCTGTGGTAAGCTAATTCCCATTTTCCTGAGGAACCACCATACTGATCTCCAAAATGGCTGTACGAGTTTACACTCCCACCAGCAGTGAAGGAGTTTTCCCCTTTCTCCACATCCTCGCCAGCATAAGTTGTCACTGGTGTTTCTAATTTTAGCCATTCTGGCAGAAGTAAGATGGTATCTCAAAGTTGTTTTCTTTTGCATTTCCCTGATAGCTAAGGATGTTGACGACTTTCTAAAGTGTATTTTAGCCTCTTTGATTTCCTCTATTGAGAATTTTTTCTTCAATTCTGTACCCCATTTTATAATAGGGCTATTTGGTGATTTGTTGACTAGTTTCTTGAGTTCTTTGTATATTTTGAAGATCAGTCGTTTGTCAGATGTAGGATTGGTAAAAAAATTTTTTCCAGTCTGTGCGTTACCATTTGGTCTTGTCAACTGTGTCCTTTGCCTTAAAGAAACTTCTAAGTTTGAGGAAGTCCCAATTATTAATTTTTGATCTCAGTGTCTGTGCTACTGGAGTTGTTTAGGAAGAAGTCTCCTATACCAATTTGTTCAAGGGTAATTTATCTTCTAAGAGTTTGAGGGTGGCTGGATTTATATTGAGGTCTTTGATCCATTTGGACTTGAGTTTTGTGCATGGTGATAGACATGGGTCTATCTGCAGTCTTCTACACACCGTCATCCATTTGAGCCAGCAGCATTTGTTGAAGATGCTTTTCTTTAAGAATTTTATTCATTTCTTCAAATTTTTCGTTTGTGTTATCTTCCATTTCTTTAAGGGATTTTATCAGATCTTTCAGGGCCTCTGTAATTTTTACTTCTCTAATAAAGAAGAAAATCTGTAGATAATTAGTATCAGTTGTTTACAATCTTATAAAGGGAACAAGTCAGTTCTTCAAAGCTGTCTCATATAAAAATTTCCAATGATGGAAGTAAACTATCTTTGAGTGAAACAGTGTGAGTTTGGCTTCCTATTTTCATAGCTTTCCTTGGATTAATAATATTTTAGTTTTATTGTTCCAACACATATTTATTTTTAATTTATAAGATTGCTAACATTTTACTTTAAAAATTATCATTTTTCCAGTTATCATATTGTACCCAAGTTATTAATCTGCTTCATCTTCTTTTCTATCTCCATAACAATCTACGTTAGTGTGGTAGTTTGAATATAATGGCCCTCACAATATCTCAGGGAATTGCACTACCAGGAGTGTGGCTTTTTGGAATGTGTATGGCCTTCAAGGTAGTGTGTCACTGTAGAGACAGGTTTTGAGCTTTACTATGCTCAGGATATTTTCTTGAGCAATAGTCGACTGTGTGAGTGTGTCAGCTGACTTCTTGTTGCCTATAAGGGGTAAAACTCTCAATTCTAGTACCATATCTGCCTGTATGCTGGCTGCCATGCTCCTTGTCACGATGATAATGGACTATACCTCTGAACTGTAAGTCAGCCCCAATTAAATATTTTCTTTATAAGAGTTGCTGTGGTCATGGTGTCTCTTCACAGCAATGAAAACTCTAACTATAACAACTAGTCTATCTCATTATAGCATTTCTATAGTCTAGCAGGATAGCTTCCGTGGGAGTGGTAATATAGTTAGTAGCAAAAAGACATCATGGCATTTTGTTATCACAATTACATCTAATAAGGCTTAGGGTATTTTACCATGGGAAGAGAGTCTTTAAAATAAAATTAGCTAGAGGTTGTGAATCCTAATGACCAAATTATCAGTTCTTTTACATATAATTTAATTGTAATCTAAGCTACAAACCCACACTGTAATACTTTAGTAATGAAGGAATAGTGTTAATTAATTGATATTTATTTATCTTGCACTGGACTCTAAAAGATATCTGGCAATCTATACTTTTCTACTTTTTTATCCACTATCCATAAACATGGATCCTATTTCATCCTAAGGTAATAAGGACTTTTTAAAGGACTTACATGTTGCAGTATTGTTTCTTAGAAATAGAAACCATTTGCTTTCCTAAAGTTGTGAAAGAATAAAAATGTACACAATTAACTTGCTGAGATGGAGATTGATGTATTATACAAATATAGGGGAAGTGCATTATCATTCCTCTCTCAAGATTGCAGAACATAAATCAATTTAAATTTCACTCTGAATATAACTTTTAGTAAAAAGCCTACCAGCCTACTGTGGTACTTTCAAACTACCTTAGATACAAAGGGGAACTAGCCCACATACATATACATAGGGTCTCATAGCACTTACAGAATAATTGAATAACTTTTGATTTAGATGGTGAAGGCATTTACTTTTTAAAAAGAAGAAAACAAAACACAAATCATCCACACAAAAAATCTTCTCGTGTGGCTCAGTGAGTAAAGGTGTTTATGCGCAATTCTGGAGACCTGAATCAGATCACTTGAACCCACATAATGATGGTAAGGGAGAACCAACTACACAAAAATGTACCCTGACCTCCATGGCATTTGAATCAATACCCATCGACCCACACTAATAATGAATTAAAAGTTAAAAGTAGGAAATCATAGTATTGGCTAACTGCCTGTTGACTGCTCATAATATATTATAGAAAGTAACCTGGTATTTTCATAATTGGAACCCAAATGTCTTAGTTCATTTACTGCTCAATATGCTTACCTGGTAATTATGATTGGCCATTCTTGCATTGAATATTTAATATTACAGAAACAAACACAAAAGCAGGCATGGCTTTTTTTCCTTAAGGTCATTACTGAGTTGTTTTATATTCATGCTTCATCTTTTGCATTTAGTTACTGAAAGTGTTCTTGTTCTTAAAAAGCTCATTGGTGTATGGGCAATAGATGTAAAGTTACAATGTTATATCATTCATAAAACATTTTTAGTTTCACACTGTGCCAGACAGTAAAAAGATCTGAGGGTTACATTGATTTACAAAATGTTCCTCACCTTGTGGTCAAGGGAAGATTATTAAATATATAAATGTTAATTTCATATAGAATGTCCAGAGCAACATTTGGGAAGTCATATATCAAATGCTCTGTCAGTAAATATGTCTGAAATATGTACTTCTGAGAAAAGAAGCCTGTCAATACAAGCAGAAAACTGAGTTAACCAGACAGAGTAGAAAAAAATTGGAAGAAGGAACAGATGTAGGGAATGAGATCCTTCAAGGCAGCAAGCAGTGTATCAGAGGGAGAGAAGTATAATAGGGACTGAGGGTATTAGGTTATGCAAGAACCTGTTCATTAAGGTGGTTGGATATGATTATAAATGTGGTTGAACATGGTTAGAGAATGCAGAAAGAATATTAAGTTTTTTAACCATTTTATTTTTTATGATTATAATATAGTTACACCATTTGTCTCTTCTCTTTCTTCCCTCTGATACTGCCTTGGCCTCTTTCCAAATAATGAATTCTTTTTCATTAATTGTTGCTACCTGAGTAAATACATATTAATCAGCAACTGCACCCATCAAGTCTTATCAACATAACTGTCTCAACATGAACTGAACAAAGACAGAAACAAGGGACATGCTGAAAGGTTTTAATCCAAGTAGCTTGAGCACATCTTCACTTCAAAATGTTTTTTAATTGTGTATAGGGAAATTGTTGACACAATGATTGTCCCCTTGAGGTTTTCAACTGAGAATAAATTGAGGCATATCTTAGAACTATGATCAGAGAGGGGCTTTTCAGAATTGATTTTAATAAACATGACCATTAAGTCTAAATCTTACAACATTTATTAAGATAAGATTCTGAAGGTGATTTCTGAGTTTCCTAGGACACAAAATATGGCCTCACATAGCAGAATAAATCAAAGTTCCTTCTAAATGGCTAAATGTTAAAAATATCTATTTACCATTAGTCGTTTATTAAATAAAGAATCATCAATATAAGCTAGCTAAGACAATAAAACCAAATATCAGAAATCAATTTTTGAATACTCAGAGAGCTTACACTTAATGCTGTATAAATATTTTATTCTGAGGTAGGTCAGGATGCCCTTGAACTTGAATTTCTTCTGCTTCATCAGCCTCCGGAGAGCTAGAGTTAAAAAGGTAAGCCTATCCATACTATACTAAATTGAATTGCAGTTACTAGTATCCTATGGAGATGGTTCATTTAATCTGAAGATAGACAATTTTCAAAATATGTTTTCTGAGGAAGCTGAAATCCTGAAAGATATTTGATTCATTGTAGCTTGTGGAGTAGAAAGGTTAAGATTTCAAATTTGGCTGAGTGTCTATTTTAATTATCATTTATTCCTTTGAGAATCAGCTCCAGGTAGCAGTTTTTGGACAATCTGAAAGTTTTCACAGTATCTGTGAGGAACTGGTAGGTATGTTCTTTTGTCCCTTGGGACCATGCACTACCAGACCCACTGTCAGGCCATGGCCAGCAAAGTTGGCCCCCATCTTCATTTCTAAGCAATGAGAAACACAGCAGTGTGCTGAGTGCCATGTATCTAGACAACACTATGTAATCCAGAGTTCACATGGATCAGAAAGAACAATCAAGAACCTTGGGAAAAACTGGCTCCCCCAGTCAGAACCCAAACAAGATCTACTAATGAACACAGATTGTATCAAACTAAAGAAAGTTGGTTTGAATCTCCAAATCAAGCATCTTACCATAAAGCTACTGAGTATAAAGATCTTTCAGAAGTCATTCACAAAAGTTGTTACTTAGGCAGGAAACACCAGACATCTAAATGCTGAGAACCATGACACTTAGGGAAGTTTTGTTAACAATTAACAAGCATGATATATGTCACTACTTAATGAACTTGTGAACAAGGTAGAAGAAATAAACTTAAGGCTTAAATAAAAGCAGAAAAGGTGATTGCTTTTGTGGAAATTGGAAGAAATGTTCTTGCTATGTAAGTCTTAATTCTTATTTTTTTCCAGCCTCATTCCATGCTTGGTTTTAATGAAAAAACAAAACAACTATTTGCTAGCCTTTCCTACCTCTACAAGGGATTTCAGAGAAGCAGAAATTCTTAATATGAATCTGTAACAAGGAACTCAACCCTTCCACAGATTGATTATAGCACAACATTGGTGAAATGAGTGAAGCATATGGGGAGTGTATTATTTTTCCACTTTATTACACTCTCATCATCTACCTGTAAAGCTTTCATACTGCCTGGTAAATATGACCACTTATCTGGCATTGAAAACATCATATTCAAAACCTGCATTAAGGGAAATTACTTATTAATAGTATTAAAACTTTCTGTTGATCTTATCAACAAAATTGAAGTTAAACCTCTGAGTTTGGGTATGTTTTATTATGTCTTTGCCTAAGGGAACGTAATTTGACTTTCTTGACATTGCCTTCTCTTTCTCTCCTTTCAAAGCTATGATTAAGAACTAATTTATTTAGCTCTGTCTGTGATTAGTTGAATGATTCTGCTTCTTGTTGTAATTAATTTTCAGACACTTTAATTGATAGTACCTGTACTATACTTAATGCATTTTCAGGTGCTAGAATCAAATTGCTGCTTGTGGAGGCCTTCAGATTTTCAACCAAAAAACAAAACACTGATTGTGTCAAAAACAAATTGTGATACATGTTTCTTCCAATGACTATTTTGAAGGGGCCAAATGTAAAGTCAGTCATATTGCGTATTCTCAATATATCAGACAATGAAAAGTCAAATTATTTCACAAAATAATATAGTGGCCATTGATTCAAGGATCAAACATTGAGGAGTAGCTGTTTAAAAGAGAGGAAGAGAAAGAGAAGGGGGAAAGATATAAGTTCAAATACAAATTTATTATATAAATGGTGAACTTCAGACAGATCCATTGATGATGGTGGAAAAGTTAATTAGTCGAGTAAGCATGGTTTTCCCCAGAAAATAAAATATAAGTCTACCCATAGGACCCAGCTCCATGAGTCCTGGATCTCACACAAAAGATAATAACTAACCATAGTGCTGAGATACTGGCATATTGATGTCAACTAAAGCACCGTTTACCATAGCCAACCTTACAGTCTAGATGTGTGGATAAGGGAGGATATATATATATATATATATGTACATATATATATATATATATCATGATATACATGAATATACATATGAATTTATATATAATAAATTAATATATATGAATGATAGATATAGATATATTCCAATGGAATTTTATTCAGTCAAAAGAAGAATAAAGTCATATCAACACAAAAATGGATGCAACTGGGTATAATTAACAAACATTAAACCTTAAAAACAAATACCAAACTTTATCTCTGTTTTTTTTCTTTAAAAAACATATTTATGTGGTCCCTGGCCCTTAAATCTGTGATAGTGTGTGTTTGTGTGTGTGTGTGTGTGTGTGTGTTTGTGTGTGTGTGTGTGTGTATATGTGTGTGTGTGTATGTGTGTGTGTGTATGTGTGTGTGTGTGTATGTGTGAGAGAGTAATAATTTGACTCATCTTTCACTCTCAATCTTTGATTTTCTATGAAAGTGTAATAGCTCTCTCTCTCTTTGTCTCTCTCTCTCACACATACACACACACACACACACACACACACACACACACACACACTAGAATTGAGATTTCATGGGGACATGAGAGTAGCAGGAGAAACAGGGTTACAAAGGATGATACAAGATAAATATATTGAGTGTATAATATAGTTTATAAAACTGTCAATGTGTAATTCATCACTGTGTATAAAGAATATTTGAAAATATAATTTCAATTCCAAATCTTCTTTTAAAGTTTCCATATATACAGAAATTTCCATAATCTTTGTAAAATATAAAACCAAATGTCTTTGTGTTTTTATTCCTGTTAAGAGACACCATGGCCACAACAACTCTTATAAAAGAAAACATTTAATTGGGTGCCTTACAAGTCTGAGGTGCAGTTCATTATTATCATGGTGGGATATTGCAAAGGGATAGATAAGCATGATGCTAAAAATGGAGCTGAGAATTCACCATCTTGTACAGGCAACAGGAAGTGAACTGAGACCCTGGGCATGTAAGGAAAATGTTTTTCTACTTAATATATCTGAATTTTGCCACATTTGTTCCTAGTTAGGTTATTCTGGAGGTTCAGTTATATACTTATGTTAAGAAGTTTGTGATAAAGGTGAAATCAACCTATGCACAATTCAAATGTACTTCCAAATACACTATCATTACTCAAGGTCAGTTTTTTGCAATTCCTGGTCCCTCATTCCCTTTGACTGAGTGAAGAGGATGGTGCATCTGATCAGTCACAGAATTGTGTTGAATACCACACTGTGTACTTCTGGCATAACAATTACATACCCACATGCACTTAACATTTCACATAATGATGTTCCATATCCTGTTGATATTTATTTCAAATATTGTTCAATTAATTTTTTTCTCAACCTACTGCACCTGAAACACATCAGGGAAATTCTGTAAAATTCTGTGAAATTTAAATTCCATATTCATGCCATGTAACGGGTGCCACATCTAGAAAGGTGCAGTCTCAGTGAGATTTCTGTGTCAGTTCTGAGCTCTCAATCATTTCACAAGATAACTTTATGGGTGATTTCCATGGACATAGAAGAAGATTCCATTAAAAATGCAGGCAATGAAATACAATTTCTGGCATAGATGAAGTAGACAATCTCCTGGCCTCAACACTACACTATTGGCAGTAGATAGATGCTGAAAAAGAGAGATTATTCTTTGTTGAGAATGTGGTACTGGAAGGTTTTCCTTGCTCCAGGTCATGGCTCACATTCACACATATATGGGCAACAGTGACAAAATTAGTGGGTTATAAATAAAAGGACTTGAAGTTAGGATAGAGACATGTTGAGCAGGATATGCTGGGAGCTGATGGAAAGATTTGGAGTTGGAGGTGTAGATATGGTATTTCATATATGTATGAATTTCTTGAGAATAAATATAAATTTCAAAAATCAACAGTGATAAGCAGCCTAATTATTGGTGCCAGTAATGGTGATGGTATTGGCAACTAATGAATCCAAGTACGAGTTTGTAGGAATTTTGTATTTTTGTGTTAGTACTCGAGGTACACATCACTGAACAAACAGAGGCTGCTGTAGGCTAGAAGGTACAAGTTTCTTTATCTCAGAAAAATGAACGGAATGAGTAAAATTCTAGCCCACAAGTGCTGGACAATAGGTGACTTCTGGTTCCTTCTAAGGTAAGAAAATCATTATTACAGTTGTTGTTGGGTGTTGGGCACCATCATTTTAATTCTTTTGACAGACATACTGCTTTCATGATATGTGCAAATGTTTGGTGGAAATATCTAATCACTCATGCTTAGTGCTTACCCTTCTCCTTTCTACACATTTAAAACATGTGTCTTTCTTTACCTTTATCCATTAAAATAGATGTATAATATTTGCCCATATTTAGGGAGTATAGTATTGTTATTTTGTACATGTGTAGAAAATGTGGCACTCAAACCCATAGGAATCAGCATTTCAATGTCTTCAAACTTAATCATTTTATTTTGAAGTTAGAGTTTTCATTATTGTGTATTAATTATACAAAACAATGGGCTAAGTTGTGATGCTTTCTTATATACACACAATATACTTAGAGTTGTGGTGTATATTTAGAAACCCCAGGTTTAGCTTTTTTATTTTAAAGTGCATCTGTAACTGCTTCTTGCGCCTGCCCCACTGTGTTAGAGAACAGAGAATATTCCTGACAGGATGCTTTAGGATGAGATTGTGAATGGGAGTTGCAAATGTCCTCAATTTTAATGTAAAAATTCTCTTTCAAAGGATTAAAACTAATTCATAAACTGCTTTCCCCATTTCTCTACAGTCTGTTTTCAGCATTTCATCTACAGCTTCTCCAACACTGTGTTAATGTTTCCTACTTAGTGTGAATACTATAGAATATGCCTAAGGCTACGTGTATATTGACTATGACACAGTAACAACACCTCATCAAAGTTTAAAATGAGAAAACATGGGGCAACACATATCCCCTTCCACCTAATCAGCAATGTCAATGTCGTTGCACAGAAATCACTTACACAGTTTGAATCTATATACATATTATTCTAAATTCATGTTCTTTTTAGTCAAATCAAAACTTTGTTCTTAGTAACAAAAGTTTTCTTTCCCAAGTGGTCATGAGGATTAAATGCTCAGCAACCAGTCTAGTGCCTAATACAAAGGAATAATAAGCGTTAATTTGTCTTCAGAAATACTCTAGTTGCCCCTTATGTTTTAATCTTGCATCCTTACATATTAAAATTATCAAAGAATAATCATTATAGGTCCTTGGTGGTTAGTAGCCTTTCCACAATAGATTTCATGCTCTTTCCAGACCTTTACAATGAAATTGCAACTTAATCCTTTTGTCGCAGCTTGCTAAAATCTGAACCTACCTATGGCTCTGAATTATGAAATATCTAAATTTTTCAGTAGACTTTATTTACATGGTATTGTCTATTTTCTAATTAGAATGACTCTTTCAGGTGTTGTTTTGAAAAATCTTGTAGTAATCTATCCTTGAATCCATTTTCATAATCCAAATTCATTGGAATTAACCTTAAGAAAAAACATTCACAATTATATATGTGTATATAATGATATAGCACATTTTGTATATATGCACATATAAGACTATATATGCACAGTCCAAAATTTCTAGCAATCTAATATAATTTGCACATACTTCACTTTAGTTGATATATATTTTTATGTTGATTTTAACTTTAGAGTATACATATCAATGTTTCCTAAACGCAGCATCTTGTTTACATCTTCCACATCTAGACAAAAGTCAGTTTTATAATTTATATTACATATTATATAAGATATAAGATTAAGTAAATGGGCATGGTAGGTTTACAACCTATAAACAATTCAGGCAGATTTTTTTTTCTTAAGCTAATTGATGCACCTGAATCATATGAGTACAGCATTAAAATAGCATAGTTGCTTGATTTCCTTTTCCCGACCTCACTAAATATCTATCCTTGAAATCCCAGGCTAGAAGATACATTTACACTTAGAATGTTGGAATTTTAAATGTCTTACAGTGTCATGTTAGCACATTCTTTCAGTTTATAAGAGTGAGACCAAACTTCAGAGAAAACAAAACAAAACAAACAAAACAAAAAACCAAAACCAAAACAACAAAAACAAAAACAATACAGGTAATAAAAAGAATAGGCTGCTTACAGGGTAAGACCAGTGGGTCCTTTATGTACTGGCAAGAGGGAGTTCTGATAGATGGCTCAGTGTTGAAGAATATTGACTGCTCTACCCAGCACACACATGGCAGGTCACAGCTGTCTGTAACTCCAGTTGCAGGGAATCCAACACCCTCACAAAGATGTATATGCAGGCAAAACACAGATAGACATAAAAAAAATAAATAATTCTTTATTTAAAGATGCAAAGTTCTTGCTATATAGGTACTTTGCTTTTAGATTGGCTTTACCCAAAGATATTTTATGTTGTTTGTGGCTATTGTATAGGGTGATGTTTCTCTGATTTCTTTCTCAGCCCCTTTATTGTCTATGTATATAGTAGGGCTACTGATTTTTTTGAGTTAATCTTGTATCCTGCCACTTTGTTGAAGGTGTTTATCAGCTGTAGGAGTTCCCTGATAGAGTATTTCAGGTCACATATAAACTATCATATCATCTGTAAGTAGTGAAAGTTTGATTTCTTTCCAATTTGTATCCCCCTGATCTCCTTTTGTTGTCCAATTGCTCTAGTTAGAACTGCAAGTACAATGTTGAGGAGATATGGAGAGAGTGGGCAGCCTTGCCTTGTTCCTGATTTTAGAGGAATAACATTAAGTTTTTCTAGTTTGATATTGCCTGTTGGTTTACTGTATATTACTTTTATTATGTTTAGGTGTTCCTGTTATCCATGATCTCTCCAAGACCTTTGTCATGAAAGGGTGACTTTGTTAAAGGCTTTTTCAACATCTAGTGAGATGATCAGGTGATTTTTCTTTTTCAGTTTGTTTATATGGTGGATTAAATTGATAGATTATCCTATGTTGAACCATCCCTGCATCACTGGAATGAAGCCTACTTGGTCATGGTGGATGATTTCTTTGATGTGTTCTTGGATCCAATTTACAAGTATTTTAAATTGAAAGATCTCCCATGCTCTTGGATAAGTAGGATAAACATAGTAAAAAATGGCACTATTGCCAAAAGCAATCTACAGATTGAATGCAATCCCATTCAAAATTCCAGTACAATTCTTTATTGATCTTAAAAGAATAATACTCAAATTTATATGGAAAAAAACAAAAGACCCAGTACAGGTAAAACAATCCTTTACAATAAAGATGTTTCAGGAGGCATCACCATCCCTGACTTCAAGTTCTAGTATAGAGCTATAGTCATGAAAACAGCTTAGTATTGGCACAAAAATAAACAAGTAGACCAATGGGATTGAATAAAAAAATCCTGATATTAACACAGATACCTAAGAACACCTGATTTTTGACAAAATTGCCAAACTTATACAATGGAAAGAAGAAAAGATCTTCAACAAATGGTGCTGGAATAACTGGATGATGGTGTGCAGATGACTGCAGGTAGATGCATATCTATCATCATGCACTAAACTTAATACTAAATGGTTCAAAGACCTCAACATAAATCCAGCCACACTGAACTTTTTAGAAGAGAAAGTGGGAGATACCCTTGAATGAATTGGTACAGGACACAGCTTCCTGAACATAACACCAGTAGCCAGTAGCATAGACACTAAGATCAACAATTAATAAATAGGGCCTCTTGAAACTGAGAAGCTTCTGTGGCAAAGGACACAGTTGAAAAGACAAAATGGCAGCCTATGAAGTGGGAAAAGATCTTCACCAACTCCACATCTGACAGAAGGCTTATCTCCAAAATAGACAATGAGCCCGAGAAGCCAATCACCTAAACACCAAATAATCCAAGGAAAATGTGAAGTACAGAACTGAATTCTCAACATAGGAATCCAAAATGGCTGAAAGACACTTAAGAAAGTACTCAACATCCTTAGCTATTAGGGTAATGCAAATCAAGGGAACTCTGAGATGCTATCTTACTCTTGTCAAAATGGCCAAAATTAGAAACACCAATGACAGTTTATGCTGGAGAGTCTGTGGAGAGAGGGGAGCTCTCCTCCACTGCTAGTGGGAGTGCAAACTTTTACAGCCATTTTGGAGATCAATTTGGTGGTTCATCAGGAAAATGGGAATCAGCCTACCACAAGATCCAGCAATTCCACACTTAAGCATTATCCAGAAATTGCACATACATGCAACAAAGACATCTGTTCATCTATGTTTACAGCAGCATTTTTTTGTAATAGCTAGACCCTAGAAACAACCTAGATGTCCCACAACTGAAGAATGGATAAAGAATATGTAGTACATTTATACATAGAATACTATTGAGGGGAGAAAATAATGCAATCCTGAAATCTGCAGGCAAATGGAGGAAAGTTGAAGAAATCATCCTGTGTGAGGTAACCCAGTCACAGAAAGTGGAATATGGTGTGTACTCACTCATATATTGATTTTAGACACAGAGCATATAATCACCAGCCTACAATTTGCACCACCAGAGAAGCTAGGATACAAAAAGGACATTAAGAGAGTCATGTAAGGTCCCCTACAGAAGGGGAAAGGGACAAGATCTCCTGAGCATATGGGGGGCAGGTGAGTGGACAGGATGTTAGGAGAAAGAGAAGGTGAGGAGAGAGAAGAGCAGGGGAGAAGAGAAAATGAGGGACCATGAAGATTGGGTATGGGGATGAAAAGAGGAGAGCAAGAAAAGCAACTGGCACTAAAGAAATGTCCAGAGACCTACAAGTATGACCCCAACTAACAATCTGAGAAATAGTGGAGAGTCTATTGCCCTTCCATGATAATAAGTTTGATAATTAACTTATATGCCATCCTAGAACCTTAATCTAGTTGCTGATGGAAACAGAAGCAGATACCCGGAACTAAACACTGAGCAGAACTCCTGATATCTTATTGCAGAGAGGGAGAAGTGATGAGCAAAGGAGTCAAGACCAGGCTATAGAAACCCACAGAGACATCTGACATGAACAAGGGGGAGCTCATGGACCCCAGACTGATAGCTGGGAAATCAGCATTGGACCAATCCAGGCCTGGAAGGTCTATGGGATCTCTGACAGTGGAACCAGGACTTATCTCTGGTGCATGAAAGGACTTTGGGAGCTCATTCCCCATGGAGGGATACTCCTTTCACCTAGAGACATGCATGAGGGCCCTTCTCCAATGACTTGACAGATTTTGATTATCCCTCTTGGAAGTCCTCACCCTCCCTTTGGAGTGGGTGGGGAATGGGATGAGAAGTGGAAATGGAGTGGTCTGAGAGGATGGGATGGAGAGGAAACTGGGATCATTATGTAAAAACAAGAAAAAAAATAAGATTAAATAAATAAATAAATAATGCTTCCTGGAGGCAAGCAGACTGAGATTGGAGAAAAGGTACAGTGCCATCCTTTCATCCCTGAGGATGAGCGAGCTCATGAGGTTGTTAGCCTGAGCCCAATCTCAGACTTCTGAACTCAAGTTCCATTATGCCCAGATTTGTGCAGTGAAAGAAACTGCTTAACCTAGGGAAAATGACTCATGAACAGAGAGGGACCACAGAAAGTTCTGGGATCAAGAGAAAGGTATATGCATGGTAGAAGCGTAGGACACAGTGGTCAAAGGCTCTGTTTAAGGAAAAGCATCATCTTTGAGCTGACTCTCTGTGACTAAGAAAGAGGAGCTCATAACTCATTGATTCAGCCACCAGATTTTTGTTAAGCATGTTCTCCAGTCCAGGGGATATTCTATGATGGTGAATGTACTAGGATAAACATTTCTGCTTTTATATACCTTAAATTCTAGCAGAAGAAAAAAGACAATAAACAAGTTAAGCAAAAATATGCATTAGGGTCACCAGACCTCGGCTACAGGTGAGTTTGGGTCTATCCTGCTGGGGTGGCGGACTCTCCCCTACACCCTCCCCAGAAAATCCCTGGGTGGGTCCTGGATATCCCTGCACCTGCGTCCTGTCCCCACCAAGAGTGCTCTTGGAGCTCCAACATACCACTACCCACCCCCATAGAGAGCCTGCCCTCCCCCTGTGCTCTTCCCTACCCTGTGCACTGTCCCACCACTCTGGTTGAGCACCGACCCAGAGGGTGGAACCAACAATCCAGCCACCTTCAGGGAAATTCCTGGAGCATATCTGACCACAATAGACCAGCCTATCCACGTGGGACCACCCGTAATTTCCACCTGCCTTGTCTCTGACCGCCACCACCTGTTTCTACTGGAGTTCTGGGCACCTTCCAGAGATCCATCTAACTCTGCAGTTAGATCCACCCTGAGTTAGTGAGGCTGGATCCTTGACCCCCAAACACAGGACCCCTGCTAAAGAGGCACTACTTGGTTGGAGAGTGCCAGCTAGACTACCCTATCGGTGCTGAAACATCCCGAGTATCAGCCAGCCTTTGTTCCTCAAGACCAGACCTTGGCTAGAGGCCTTGGCTAGAGCTAGACCCAACTATACCTGAGGAAACATCCTGCAGGCTAGCCTCTGCCAAAGAGGCCTCAGCTCTCCTCTGCTGAAGCCTGAACTTTGACCCCCATCGTTGGGCCCCTGCCTATAGAGAGACCGCTTAGAGAGCTTGGACCACCCAGAACTACATACATAGAAACTTTGACCCACCTAAATCCATAAAGAGAGGGAGAAACCCCAACAACACCTACTGGAAGAAGCTGTGAGAAGATGGCAATAAAAGAAAACACCTAACATCAGAAAAACAAGCATAACACCAACAGAATCGAGGAAAGGAACACCAACTAGATCAGAACACAACAAAGCAAATGAATCAGAAGAGAACAACCTAAAAATTATTGCCATAAAAATGATAGAGGCCCTGAAAGAAGATCTGAGAAAATCCCTTCAAGAAATGGAAGATAAAACAAACAAAAAATTGGAAGAAATGAATAAAATCCTTAAAGAATGTACAGAAAGCCAAGAAAAACAATTAAACAGGTTCAAGACTTGAAAACGGAAATGGAAACAATAAAGAAAACAGAAATCGAAGGAATGTTGGAAATAGAAAAACTGGGCAAACGATCAGGAACTGAAGACACAAGCATAACCAAGAGAATTCAAGAGATGGAAGAGAGAATCACAGGTGCTGAAGATAAACTAGACTTACCGACCAGAAAAAAATTGTAAATCCAACAAATCCTTGACACAATCCAGGAAATGTGGGACACTGTGAAAAGGCCAAACCTAAGAATAATAGGCATAGAGGTTTGTGAGGAAGCCCATATCAAAGGGGCTGAAAACATATTCAACAAAATCATCAAGGAAAACTTTTCCAATCTGAAGGACATGCCCATGCTTCAGTATACAAGAAGCATACTGAACATCAAGTACACTGGACCAAAGAAAACAGACCCTTCGACATATGATAATCAAAACACCTAACATACAGAATAAAGAAAGAATATTAAGAGTCCACGGATGCCAGCCCAGGCTACTATACCCAGCATATACCTCTCAATGATAATAGATGGAGAAAACAAGATATTTAGTGACGAAGCCAGATTTTCACAATATGTATCTACAAATCCAGCCCTACAGAAAGCTTTGGAAGGAAAACTCAAACCCAAGGTAGTTAACTATGCTCACAAAGACATAAGTACCAGATAATCCCACTTCACCAGAAACCAAGTGTAAAGAAGGACAACTAAATTCACAATACCACGGCCAAAGCAAATCTAAAACAAACAAACATTAACAATCAGTGGTCCTGACTCTCCCTGAACATTAATGGTCTAAACTCGCCTATAAAAAGACACAGGCTAACAGAATGAATATGAAGACAGAATTCATCCTTCTGCTGCATACAAGAAACACACATAAGCTACAAAGATAGACATTACCTCAGGGTAAAGGGTTGGGAAAAGATCTTCCAATCAAATGGACCCAAGAAGAAAGCAGGTGTAGCTATCCTAATATCTAATAATTTAGACTTCAAACCAAAATTAATCAAAAGAGATAAAGATGGTCATTTTATATTCATCACAGGAGAAATCCATCAACCAAAGGTCTTGACTTTGAACATCTATGCCCCAAATACAAAGGAACCCTCATTCGTAAAAGAAAGGCTTCTAAAACTGAAAGCTCACATAAAACCTCACACACTTATAATGGGAGACTTGAACACACCACTCTCACCACTAGAAAGAATGACCAATCAGAAACTCAACAAAGAAACAAAAGAACTAACAGAAGATATGTCTCAACTGGGTTTAAAAGACATCTATAGAATGTTCCATCCAAACACAAAAGAACATAACTTCCTCTCTGCTCCACATGGAACCTTCTCTAAAATCAACCACATACTAGGTGGCATAATAATCCTCAACAGATACAAAAGAATTGGAATAGTCCCCTGTATCCCACCATGCTTTAAAATTGAAATTCAACAACACTAAAGGCAGAAACCCTACAATCTCATGGAACCTGAACAATGGGCAATTGCACCACACCTGAGTCAAGGAAGAAATAATGAAAGAAATTAAGGACTTCCTAAAATTCAGTGAGAATGAGGACAGGCCATATCTGAACTCATGGGACACCTTGAAAGCAGTGATAAAAGGAAAGTTCATTGCACTGAGTGCCCATATGAAGAAAACAGTATAGTCACATTAGAGAATTAACAGCGCAACTGAAAGTCTTAGAACAAAAAGAAGCAAACTCACCCCTAGGAGTAGATGCCAGGAAATAATCAATTTGAGGGCTAAAATCAATAAAATAGAGACCAGGAAAACAATACAAAAAAATCAGTGCAACAAAGAGTTGGTTTTTCGAGAAAATCAACAAGATAGACAAACCTTTATCCAAACTAATGAAAAAGCAGAGATAGATCATGCAAATTAACAAAATTAGAAATGAAAAGGGGGACATAACAACTAACACAGAGGAAATCCAGACAACTTTTATGTCATACTTTGAAAACCCTACTCTACAAAACTTGAAAATTCAAAGAAAATGAACAAATTTCTGGACAACTATCACTTACCAAAATTAAACCAAGAACAGACAAAAAACTTAAATAGATCTATAACCCCTAACAAAATCAAAGCAGTCATCCAAAGCCTTCCAACTAAAAAAGCCCAGGGACAGATGACTTCGGTGCAGAATTCTACCAGAAATTCAAGGAATTTTCCTCAAATTGTTCCACAAAATAGAGACAGAAGACACAGTACAAAACTCTTTCTATGAGGCCACAATCACCTTGGTACCCAAGCCTCACAAAGATACAACTAAGAAAGAAAACTACAGACCAATATCCCTGATAAACATCGACGCAAAAATACTAAATAAAATACTGGCAAATGGAATCCAAGAATACATTAGAAAATCATCCACCACAACCAAGTAGGCTTCATCCCTGTGTTGCAGAGTTGGTTTAACATGTGAAAATCTATCAATGTGATTCACCATATAAACAAACTGAAAAAAAAAACTATATGATCATCTCCCTAGATGGTGAAAAAGCCTTCAACAAAATTCAACACCCTTTCATGATAAAGGTTTTGGAGAGATCAGGGATAACAGGAACACACCAAAACCTAATAAGAGGTATATACAGTAAACCAATAGCCAACATCAAACTGAATGGAGAGAAACTTAAGGCAATTCCTCTAAAATCAGGAACAAGACAAGGCTCTCCTCTCCTTATTTCTTCAATATTGTACTTGAATTTCTAGGTAAAGCTATAAGACAACAAAAGGAGATCAAGTGGATCCAAAATGGAAAGGTAGAGGTCAAACTGTTTATATTTGCAGATGATATGATAGTTTATATAAGCAAACCAATAAACTCTACCAGGGAACTCCTGCAGCTGATAAACACCTTCAGCAATCTAGCAGGATACAAGATAAACTCAAAATACCCAGTAGCCCTACTTTATTCAGAGGACACAGAGGCTGAGGAAGAAATCAGAGAAAGATCACTCTTTACAATAGCCACAAACAACATAAAATATCTCGGAGTAACACTTACCAAACATGAGAAAGACCTATACAATAAGAACTTTGTGTCTTTAAAGAAAGAAATTAAAGATACCAGAAAATGGAAAGATCTCCCATGCTCTTGGATTGGAAGGACAAATACAGTAAAAATGGCAATCTTGCCAAAAGCAATCTATAGATTCAATGCAATCCCCATTAAAATCCCAGCACAATTCTTCACTGACCTTGAAAGAATGATGATCAACTTTGTATGGAAAAACAAAAGACCCAGGATAGCCAAAACAACCCTGTACAATAAAAGAACTTCAGAGGGCATCACCATCTCTGACTTTAAGTCTACTACAGATTTATAGTCCTGAAAACAGCCTGGTATTGGCACAAAAATAGACAGTTAGACCAAGGGAATCGAATAGAAAATCCCGATATTAATTCACACAACTATGAACACCTGATTTTCAACACAACCGCTAAAATAAAAAATACAATGGGAAGAGAAAACCATCTTCAACAAATGGTGCTGGCACAATTGGATGATGGTGTGTAGAAGACTGCAGATAGAAGCTTCTTTAAGGCAAAGACCAGTGTTGACAAGACCAAATGGCAGCCTAAAGACTGGGAAAAACTTTTTTTTTTTTTACCAATCCTACATCTGACAAAAGGCTGATCTCCAAAATATACAGAGAACTCAAGAAATTAGTCAACAAAACACCAAATAGCCCTATTAAAAAATGGGATACAATACTGAAGAAAGATTTCTCAATAGAGGAAATCAAAGAGGCTGAAAGACACTTAGAAAATGTTCAACATCATTTGTTATCAGGGAAATGCAAATGAAAACAACTTTGAGATACCATCTTACTTCTGCCAGAATGGCTAAACTTAGAAACACCAATGACAACTTATGCTGGCGAGGATGTGGAGAAAGGGGAACACTCCTTTGCTGCTGGTGGGAGTGTAAACTCGTACAGCCATTTTGGAGATCAGTATGGTGGTTCCTCAGGAAAATGGGAATTAGCTTACCACAGGACCCAGCAATTCCACTCTTAGGTATATACCCAAATGACTCACATGCATGCAACAAAGGCATTTGCTCAACTATGTTCATAGCAGCATTATTTGTAATAGCAAGAACCTGGAAGCAACCTAGATGCCCCTCAACTGAAGAATGGATATAGAAGATGTGGCACATCTACACAATGGAATACTATTCTGCAGAAAAAAATAATGGAATCTTGAATTTCTCAGTTAAGTGGATGGAACTTGAAGAAACCATCCTGAATGAGATAACCCAGTTACAAAAAGTGGAACAGGGTATATACTCGCTCATACATGGATTTTAGACATAGAGCAAAGGATCACCAGCCTATAATACACATCACCAGATGAACTGGGATACAAGGTGTATTCTAAGATATTCATATATGGTCCCTCACAAAAGGGGTAAGGGACAAGTCTCCCAGAGCACATGGCAAGTTGGGGGCAGTGAATGGAGAGAGAACTAGGAGAAAGAGAAGGGGAGGAGAGGAAAACACGTGTGACTTGATAGGTTGAGTTAGGGTGAAAGGGGGGCATAAAAGAGGGAGTCATTATTTCTTTGAAGAGAAAACTGAACCTAAAGAAGGGTCTAGAGAACTACAAGACTGACTCCAACTAATAATTCATACAACCATGGAAATATCCTTCCCTGATAGTGAGATCATCAACTTAATTATCCACCATCATGGAGTCCTTATCTAGTACTTGTTGGAAACAGAAGCAAACATCCATAACAAACACTGAGTTGAACTGGAATCCAGACTCAGAGATAGGGGACAAGTTTGAAGAAGGAGGAACTTGGGCCTCCCAGACTAATTGCTAGGAACCTAGCAAGGGACTGACTCAGGCCCCCTGAATATGGGTCTCAGCTAGAAGGACTGAGCAGTCTGGGCAGACCTCAGACAGTAGAAACAGTATCTATTTCTGGTGCACAAAAGGACCTCGCCGACACAGCCCCATGGAGGTATACTCCCTTAACCTAGAAACAGGAGAGAAGTCCTAGTCCCTACTTCAAATGACTTGACAGACTTACATGACCCAACCTGGATAGCATAGCCCTACAAATGGAATGGGGGTGGGGAGATGAGATGGGAGGGTGGCCAGGGTGCATGTCATAGGGAAAAGAGTGTAAGAGAGAAGGAGGGAAGGAGGGATGGAGGGAGGGAGGGTTGAAGGGTGGAAGGGAGAGAAAACTATGTTCCACATGTAAAATTTTTAAATTATGTTATTATTAAATAAAAAAAGAAAAAATGCAAAAAAATATGCATTAGATAATGCTAAGGAGAAAGATACAGCGATACAGCAGCTCAGGAGTTACAGCATTTGTTGTTTTGTTAGGGAAGATTTTTCCTAAAAAATAAAGATCTGAATAGAAGTAACAGTCATGCAGGGGGCCATGGAGTCCTGGCTATCTAATGACCAAGTCTGGTGTCTAGGTAGAGCAGCTCAAACCTCTTAGAGATGTGTGCCTGTTAATTAGCTCAAACTGGAGAACAATGGTTGGAGCAGAGTGGTGAAGAAAAGATAGGAAAGCAAGTGAAACCATCAAATAGTTGGAATGTGTAGAAGCTTCTAGGCCCCTTGAAAACTGTAATTTTTACTGAGAGTGATAGAATGCTCTTGGAGAGTGAGCCTATTAGCAGTGGGTGGTCACAGATGGGCATTTGATGCATTTTGACAAAAGTGGTCTTGGATCTCATTATGTAGTTTAGGTTGGCCTTTAACTCTCATGATCTACGTTTCTCTGTCTCCTGAGCACTGGGATAAAATGCATGAACCACATTGGCCACTTTGGTTAAGGCCTTTAAAGTATAAAACATAGGGATCAGATGGAAGTTTTGTTTATCTTCGTTGGGTTTGCATTTTGTTCCATGAATTTTTGTGAGAGGTGCATTGGAGAATACACAATTGCTTCAGTATGTGTGGAAGAAGTGTTTATTCTTTCACTTTTGTGTACTGGGGAAAATAAATACATAAATAAGTAAAATAAAAGCCAGGCAATAGTGGCCCAGGGCTGTTACAAAGATAAACAAAGAAAAACCCTGTCTTGAAATAATATAAATAAATTAAAAATAAGTAAGTAAATAAATAAACCAGTGAGTTATATCTTTATAAGAGTATTAATTTATCTTTTTGTATGAATTGGCTGGTAGTAGAAAGTAGTCTTACTTCATGTTTCTAGCTCTTTGAAGAACTTTAATTATATTTGTACCACAGCAATGCTAAATAAATAAATTAAAAAATGAATAAATAAAAGTAAATAGGCCTTCTATATTAGTACTTCTCTCATTATGGTGGCATAACACCCAGCCAAAACAACTTAAGGAAAGAAGGAAATAGGGATATTTTGCTTATAGTTTGAAAGTACAGTCTATTACAGAATAAATGCCATCCCTGCATTAGCAAGAGTCACATAACCATTCACCACTTTCTCCTGTTATTTTTGAACTCCACTCAAGTTAGGTAATGGTGTTGCTCTCTTTTAGGTCTGGTCTTCACACAGTCCAGTTTCTGTCAAATGTATAGGCAACGTTTAACATCACAAATCATAAACATACCTATAAATAAGCAAAGAAACAACAACAAAAAGAAAACACATAGTATTGCTTTGGAATACTTAGCCATAGACTATAAAAATAAATTACTTTGGGTGTACCAACTTTGATGTTACATTGCCTTGTCTTGAATTCCAGCTTCTTGGGTTACTAGGTTTACACTGCCCTTGTACATGTTGCTTATTCTCTATGCCAAGGAGTTTTCAACTATATGAATCAATTATGAAATAGGATGGTCATTCCTCAGCATTCATAATTGTTTACACATGAAGATGGTTTACATACTGAACAGTCATGAGAAGAGCCAGGCTGTGAGGCATGTTGTATGAATAAATGTCTGAAAACAATAGTTTGCATATTTAATGTGGTATTGCTGGTAGGTACCCCAAGCCACGGAGAGTTCCCCCAGCTCTATCTGAAAGAATTTTAAGGCAATTATTTTGCATGTAGTTGATGATATGAGACAAGTTCTTCCATGCTAAGCTCTGACTTCACTGTGAGATGGTAGCAGCTCTGACCTTTGCTTTATCTTGCTGAATATGACTCATGTCCCTGATGGTGGATACTAGTTGGTTCCTACTGACAGAGTCTGTCCATCACACTTTTTGGTACCCAGGTATCCTTTGTAAAATATTTTATATCCAGAGAAATTTTGTCTCCAGCATTCCAAACAGATGGGTAGACTTGAGCATTTCAGATGTGAAAGATTCCCTTTTCTTCCCTGCTCTAGCACTAAGTCACAATCTCTCTCCTTCAATTCCTACACACAATTTGAACGCAGTTTTTTAAATCAATTCTAGATTTAACTAATTGTAGTTCTATGCAGTTAATCTTAGCTAGCCATTTATCACTGCACAGAAATCCATTCAATTATGTCTCTTCAATATTATGTTTTGACAATCCTTTCATTTGACTATTAACATTGCTAGCAAATTTCTTAATAATTAGGCAAATAATTCATTAATAAGACTTAAGTCTTAACAATTAGGACTTACTATTTAGTTTGACATTTATTAAAGTTTTGTCTTTTCTTAGGCTGGTAGCTTTAATGGTACATGCTAATTGATTTGCATCTACCATCCTTTTTTGATTCACTCAAATGAACTGTATTTGTACACATTGGGTAATCTGTGTTATATATTCAAGGAAAATCCAATCTGTCCCCAAATCTTTGCTTTATTGCTATAGATTATTAAGCAGTTCCACATTATAGACACAGAGAACGACTTGGGATTCAAATTAAAACAAGTTTAAATAGACTTCAAAGCTTTTCTAAGCACACTGGCTTCTACATTAAACTCATGAATTAATGCGCATTGTCATTCAGTCACAGGAGCCTCTGTTTTCTTGCTCCTAACTATAGAGCCTATTTTAAAATGTAATTAATTTAAAGTAACATATTAAGTAAATTTCACAATAGTATCACTGTTCATCATATGTTTACTATCTGAAAACAAAAGTTTTATACCTTACTTATTCTTTAGCTATGACTAATATTCATCAGATAATCTAAAGTTGTGCTTAAGGACAAAATTAATACATTTGAACTTTAATTTATAAAACCATTCATCGGTTCACTCACTTATTTGGTTCCTTGATGGATTCTGCTAGTCCTAAGGATGGCTTTATGTTTTTTATTACATTTATTTACTTATTTGCTTGTGTGTGTGTGTGTGTGTGTGTGTGTGTGTGTGTGTGTGTGCTTGTGTGTGTACATGTACTAGGGTATGCATATGAAAATCAGAGGAAGACATGTAGGAGTTTGTTACAAGCATTTTTCCAGTCAACCTGGTCTCAGAGCTGCATCAGCACCAAATAACACACAGAGACACTGTATTAGATATAAAGCTGTTGGACTATTACTAGTGTTTCTTATTGGCTAGCTCTGTCATAAATATTAATCAATTTCTATTATTCTAATGTTTTTACTTGGTCTTACCTTACTGGAGAGAGGGTCCAGACCTCTTCCTCTCAAGTTTCTACATCTTGACTCTCAATTATTTCTCCCAGATTCTTCCTTGTCTCCTAGTCCCACCTATCTTGTTTTCCTATTGGCCAACAGGACTTCATTTATTAACCAATAAGAGAAACATATTTACAGGATGACATCTCCCATCAGGAGCTTCTTTTCTCCCTCTACCATGTGAAATTTGGGGAACAAACTCTTGTTGACAAGCTTGGTACCAAGCCTGTTTACCCACTGAGTCAACTTAGCTGTCTATTATTACTTGGTTATTATTATTATCTATTGTGAAACCATTCTCCATTTCTCCCCTGCTAGCAATACTTTGCATTTTCCCTTTCTCCTTTTTAGTACAAATAAATTATTTTTTCATAGAATATATACATTTTTTCCCTCCTTTCACTCTTCCCAGTTCCTCCTTACCTTCACTCCCATCTGGATCCACTCAATTTCCATCTCCTTTGAAAAAACAGGTTTCTTTTTCTTTTTTTTTAATTAATAATATAATTTAAAAATTTTACATGTGGATCCCAGTTTACTCTCCCTTTCTCCCTCCAACCCTCTCTTCCTCCCTCCCTCTCTCCCTGTTACCCTCTTACCCATGTGACATGCACCCTGCAACTGTCCCCTCCCATCCCCCCACCACCATTCCTCTTGTAGGGCTATGCTATCCAGGTTGGGTCATGTAAATCTGTCAAGTCATTTGAAGTAGGGACTAGGACTTCTCTTCTATCTCTAGGTTAAGGGGGTATCCCTCCATGGGGGATGTGCCTGCAAGGTCCTTTTGTGCACCAGGAATAGGTGGTATTTCTACTGTCTGAGGTCCCCCAGACTGAAAAGAACAGGTTTTTAAGAGATAATAACAAAACATAACAAAATAAAATATCATAAGAAAAAACAAAAATCATCATAATGAACTTAGGCAAGGTAATCCAAAAGAAGAAAAGAGTTCAAGACAAAGCAATGGAACCAGAGACCCAAAAGTTCAAACATCCAGTAGTTTCTTAAAAATGTAAACAAAAAAAAATAATGTAATATATACGAAATAATGATGAAGATTCTTGTCAGCCTGTGTTTGCTGTTTTAGTCCCTATAAATTTGTATGACCTTGTTCTGTTGCTGTCCTCCATCCCTTTCTGTCTCCTAAACTCTTTCCAGTTCCTCTTCCATAAGATCTAAGGGGAAGGATTCAATGGAGACATCCTACTTAGGTGTGTGTGTTTCAAGGTCTCTTACTCCCCACACTCCACAATGTTTGGCTGTGAGTATGTGTATTTGTGCCCATCTGCTGCATGAGAAAGATTTCTGATTGACTAAATAAGGCACTGAATTATGAGTAGAGCAGACTGTCATTAGGAGTTATGTTAGTACTTTAAACACACACACACACACACACACACACACACACACCAGTTATATTTGGTTTTAACCTAGTTCTATGAGCTATTTCTTCTGGTTCTTGGTCATGCAAGAAATATCAGTCAGGGTTTTATTAGGGTTTCTATTGTTGTGAAGAGACACCATGACCACCACAACTCACATAAAGAAAACATTTAATTGTTGTGGCTTGTGTATAGTTTCAGAGATATGGTCTATTTTCATCATGACAGTGAGCATGGGGGACTGTAAGCAGACATGGTTCTGTAGCTGGGAGTGCAACATCTTGAAGGAAGTTGACTGACACACTAGGAGCTATCCTAAGCATGGAAAACCTAAAAGCCTACCCACACAAGACACACTTACTTAAACAAGGGCATGCCCATTTCAACAAAGCCTCATGTTGCTCATTATTATGTCATGCCTCCTAATAGTGACACTCCATATTAGACTACAGGGGCCAATAACATTTAAACTACCACTTATGGGTTCTATATCACGGACTGGGCCTTCCTTAAATCAAATCAGGTATTTATTGGTTATTCGCCAAGCTTTATGCCATCCTTTACCATTCCGTTTTGTAAATTTTCACATCTCAATGTGGATCCTGATTAGCATACGTCATAAAATGGTTGACAACCTGTTCACAGTAACAAAATTTATTATGAATTTGAAACTGCTGTCCACAATAATAATTTAAAGCTGTGCTCAATGCTATGGCAAATCCCACCACATGCAAAGCCACAGAGCAGAACTCCTTTAGGTGGACAGGCAGAGAAATCAAGCAAAGGATGACAACTCCTGTGTTGACAGTGGTTATTGACACATGTTAGACTTTAATCTTTACATTATGTTACAAATACTGATGTAGTAATGTATGATCAACCATCTTAAACCTATGCAGCATAATAAACATCATTACACAGGCTTCTTATAATTACTCATTGAGGCAGCTTTCTGTTTTTTTTTTTCATTTAACTTTCTCAGTATTCAATTTTTGTTGAGTTTATCTTGAAAACAGTGATATGCCTTATACTTTCATTTTAAAGATGGTGCAGAAAGAATGAACAAATCCAGTGCTGTTTTTAATGTGTGGTGCTTGCTAAGATTCACTTGTTCCAAAGTAAACAGTAAGATCAGAGTAAGAGACTAAAGCAAACATTAAGAGCCACAAAAGGAGAGACCAAAAAGGTAGATGTCAAAGGTGGTAAGATAAGAAAGCCCTGAGGAAATAGCACATTTTCAGGTACAACATATAATGGACTTCAGTTTTACAAAGGCCATATTACAAATACAAACAGAAATTCTATACATACAATAATTTCAAATTACATAAAAAATCTGTCCATCAAAAAATGTTCTGGTTTATTTTCCAGTTTCTGTTCCTTCTGTTATGCTCCTGGCTTTGCACATGTTACCTATCCCACATGAATGATATACAGTTCTTGAAGTCTTCTCAGGATTAAGTATGGAGAGAGAATGATTTTTATCTTGTTTGGAAAACTTTTTTATTTTTGTTGTTCTAGTTTACTTTCCATTGCTATGATCAGCACAATGGGTATATTTTTTAGTTTCTCACCACAGTCTGTCATGAGGGAAGCCATGCCCAGTAGTGGCACCTCCCACAGTAGCCAGTAACTTTCTATACTAGTTAGTCATCCATTAAGGTAATATCTCACAGAAAAACACCAATACAAATCTGATGAAGGCAATGCCTTAACTAAAGTTCCAACTTCCCATGTGTCTCTAGTTTCTGACAAGTTGACAAAAACTAATCAGCTCACTCCTTTCTACAAGAACACCAAGGGTAAATAAAGACAATCAAAACAGCAACAACAAAACCAGGAGCTTCCTGTAAGATCAGAAATTGGAGATAGTTTTTAAAATAATGCATTTATTTTAAAAATTATTATAATTCCATTATTACTCTATTCCTTTTCCTTCTTGCAAATCCTCCCATGTAATCTCTACCCCTTGTTCTCTCTCAAATTCATGGCTGCAGCTTTTGACATTTCTAGGAGACACAGTACCACAGTAAACCTCTGTTATCTTCTTTCCCTTTCAGTCTTTCTTCCCAATCACCCATGATGGGGAAGACTGATCCTTAAGTAGGAATTGTAATGAAGGTCTATCAGTTGGATCAGGTCTTCCAAAAATCAGCATTTTTATCCGTTGTGATTTTTCTATAATCATCTACATTTACTGCAAGGAACTTTTACTGTATGTTTGTTTTTCTTTTTTCTTCATGAGGGGAGAGAACTACATGTATCTGTAGGTAATAGGACAAATGCTATATTGAAAATTATGCTTCTTAGTAAGTTAGTGACTGTGGGTTCTCTTGCAAGATACATGACTTCACTGTCCTTAGGTAGTTGGCTAGGTTTCTAGTAAAGGCATGATTTACCTCTTATTGAGAAAGTTTGCAGTCACTGAAAAATTATTGGCTACCAACAAGGAATATATGCCACTATTGCATCCTTAGGGCTGCCATGTGGTATGAACATGACATTTTGTGAGTTAAAGAATTTACTTAGATAGTTCAGTCTCTAATCCCTTCCAGTTTACTGAGAGCCAAAACATCTAAAACTCATATAACAGTTTGTAGATCATATTTGATAACATATTTGGGATTCAGGGGCCATGATGGGGCTTAATATAGTACATGGAAATATAGATGCACTTTTGTTTTGAATTATTCTTTTTGATAGAGACAGAAAATATGTAGGTTACTTTTCCTGGGGAGCATGCCAACCTCAGGCCCAGAAAGAACTTAGATCAATGTGAAAAATTTGTTCCACTTTATTCCACTTTAGAAACAATTTCCAAAATAGAATTATGAATATTTCTGTTTACTATGCTAATTGGTTGTTATGTTTTTTAAATTGTTCATGTCACTATATGATACAAAGCAATTTTCACTCTAGCATCTTCCAAGACAATGTACAGAGGCAGGTTGTTTCACAGGCTTCCATTTGGGAATTGTATCTTTGCCATCTGCTTTTACATGTTTTTTGTTGCCTGATAGGAGTCCATGTGCCCTGAAGCCACAAGTTCTATACAGATATACTAATAAGATGAACTTTGCACTAAGATTTCCCAGTGAGGATGAATTATTCCCTTCCTGTCAAGGTCATCCTTTCTGCTCCAGGTGCTTATTTGTGGTGCTCTTGATACACTCATATTATTGGCAGTTTAGTCCTTGGTATGTGTTCGATTGAAATATTACTAATGTATGAACTGTAACATTAAATTTCTAATATAATCAATCAAGTGGTATATATATGCAGTAGATGCTTGGCTAGCAAAATGATTAATTGCCGTGTGCAATGAAAACTAACTCTCTATAAGGTGAAATATTGCATGTCTCCCACAGAAGGATGGAAACATGAACACTGTCTTAAGCTAATGACTAGTTCTGCCATTCAACCATATGGATTGCCTTTAAGACAAACTGCAATGAAGATTAAAGGCATGTAAAATCAACTCTCTATTAAAGCAGTTAGGGCTTTTCTCCAGATTCTGTAGGAAAATTATGCAATCTGTTGCAAAACTAGGCACTTGTCTCCCAGATGGTGCAAGAATGTATCTAAGCAAACATTTCTTCTAGGTCTGTGTAACAAACCAAGCATATTTTTTATTTTCTCTACTTGATTATGCATCTGAAGACATTTACAGGGAAAGGACCTTGTAGAGTTGTTGTAGATTTGCATTGTAAAATTTCTCAATATTATGGAAATATACACTTCTGAATGCAAACCTGGTGTTATGAAGTAAAAGATGATGTGTTTTCTGAGATTTACTTTGTGATGTCTTGGCTGGCATACTTTTTGTTTTTTTTTTACAACAGTATTCTGCATGCTTTTGATAAAAAAATGACCAAACTCTCTCAGATTGTTAATAATCTCTTGTTAATTAATGTGGCATTGTTGCTTTTTAAGAGGTCCATTCACTATGAAATATATTACTGAAAATACACTACATGAATTTAATTATTATTGAAGGAATCATTGACAGAAACACCATGGAGAAGTGATGGGATATGTTATTCTGTAAATATGTTTCTAATACTTGTTAATTAATAAAGCACTGTTGGTCAATAGGAAAGCAAGATAGGTGGGGCTAGGAGACTAGGAGAAAAGAAGAGGTAGTTAGGAGTAGTCAGCATGTAGAGACCAGAGAGAGCAGCACGCTGGGCCTGCTCTCCAGTAAGATGAGCCACGTGGAAATACTTAGAGTAATATAAATGGGTTCATCATTAAAAAAGAGCTAGCCAATAATAAATAAGTAACAGGCCAACAGCATTATATCAAATACAGAGGCTCAGTGTGTTACTGGGAGCTGGCATGGCGGCGGGATCAGGCAGCCGGCGGGGGAAAACATACTTGTTACAGAGAAGTGGAATGGAATACTTTAATATGTGCATGTCAGCCATGACTGTGTCATATATATGGCAAAGGTGATCATTAGTGCAAGGGTTTAGGCATAAAGATCAGGCTGTGCATTCCTTAGTATGTCCCCCACCAGTTTTCTTGCATTTTTTCACTGCTTCATGCCCAGCAATTACTTTTGCTCCTCTTTGGTTTAACTAACTTCAGAAAGATATTTTGTCTTATTTGGAAATTAACCAGGTAGATTAGATCTATGTATATATATATATATATATATATATATATATATATATATATATATATATACTCTTCTTTACATATTAGTGTATGAAAATCATAATTTCTATCCTCACAAAACAAAGCTAAAGCAAATTAATTATTAATGGATTTGTTTTACAATTTCGCAAGATTTCCTTTTATCTGTGTGACTACTTTCTTGGTGTTTACAGATATCAGAAGAGGTTGTCAACTCCTGTGGCACTGGAGTGATAGAGGGTTATTAGCCATCATTTAGATATTAGAAGCCGAATTCAGTCCTCTGCAGAAGCAGGCAGTGCTCTTAAATGTGGTAGTGATTTGAATGAGAATGCCACCTACAACTTTATATGTTTGGTTACTTGGTCCCCAGTTTGTAGAACTGTTAGGAAGGACATGGGATGTGGCAATATTAAGGGGTATGTGTCACTGGGTACAGTTTTTGAGATTTCATAGGACTCTTTCTATTCTTAATCTCTCTACCTCCTGATTGTGCCTCAAGATATGAGTTCTCAGCAACTACTCTACTGCCATGTCTCCTTGCCTTATACTAAGCTCTCTGCTGTGATGGACATTGACTGAAACCTTCTGAAACTGTAAGCCACCAGTAAACTCTTCCTTCTATATATATTATCTTGTTAATCATGTCTTCCTAGTCTTCTGTAGCAATAGAAAAGCAACCAAGACAACCACAAAGCTATCTCTCGGGCCCCATGTTTTAAATTTATCATCTTCATTATTATTATTGCATATATATAAACATGCAGATATGGGTATGTATGTCACCATAGGAATTTGGAGGTTAGAGAACAACTTTCAGGAGTCAGTTGCATTTTTCTACCAACCATTTTGAGTCTGATGATAAAAACATAGGATATTAGATTTGGTAGAAAACATATTCTTAACCTGTAAGGCCGTTTTGACAGCCCTTAATGGCTTTTTTGAAGTCCACTAGTTGAGGTCAGTTGAGGTGACAGAAAAAAATCATTTCACAAACACTGAAAATGCAGGTGGATACAAAGATCATTTAAGTTTAATGAGGCAGAAATGACTGGAGTTACTTATATAGTCTTTCAGAGAATGCATGGACCAGGGGCAAGTATCCAATCCACAAGTGTTGACTAGTATCAGTGAAACTTCCACACTTTCATGAGTTTTACCCTTAGTTTCTCCAAATTTTATAACAGATATTGGAGTAATGATCAGGGCACAGAGAGCTTTCTAAAAAACAGGATGACCTGGCTAGAGACTAGCCTTTACCAAACATTCAGATAAGAAGGGAACCATGTTTACACTACTTCATTTCACCTTACTGTTGCCTTACTGTTTTCTTATGGAGAGGAAAAAAGCAAGAAACACTTTTAAAATATATTTAAATTCAAAATCAGTAAAGGACCGAGACCTAAACATAGGATCACTGAATAGTCCTCTCTTCTGCTGTACCAATATGAAAACAACCTTAGATACTTACAATGGTTATAAGGAGAATAAATTTAAAGTGTATTCCCTGTTTAAGGGAAACCAAACATTTCAGCACTGACAAAGAAAATGAAGAAAATTTTGGTCCTGACATCCATCGCTGATGTACTAGAAAGATAAATATAATCTCATACTAAAGGCAAACTTCTATTTCCTTTAACAAATACACATCCTTAGCTATCAGTATCAACAGCAACAGAATTCAAACATAATAAAATGATAGAAAACTTACAAATGTAAGATACCAACAGCTTTTAGAATGTGCAGATAAAGGATTTGCTATAACTATGACCAATACATTTTTCTACCAAAAGAAAATTAATAGATGGTATGCAAAAAATTATGAGTGATGTAAGGATAAAGATTGAAGTGTTAAGAGAATATAAAAAAGAAAATGCTAGATACAATAAGAATAGCCCAAGGTTTAAAATAAATTACAGAAAAAAGAAAAGATAATATTTAAGAATGATGGAATTATGGGGAAGGACTGAGCAGAACAAAAACTTCACCATCAAATGGCACCCAATTTTAGCAATTATATCCACATAAATCTTGAGGGAACTTCAGAAGGGGTTCTAAACACAAAAGAACTTAGGTAAGCAGAGCTTCTATGTAGCAGCATTTTCTTGGATGGGCTCTGTGTGATACAGGTAAGCAGAGGCTTGAGGTTGGTTTAAGAGAGATTCCTGACTCAGCAATAGCAGCAAAAGACTTCATGGCTCTTTTAAGAGGCCCTGATACCAAGTAATTAAGTGGTGCTCATGAGCAGCCAGTGGCATGCTTCTTGGTGGTGACAGGAACCTACAACTTGGCAGAGTTGTGGCAATAAGCATGGCTCCCACCAGTATTTCTACCATGAAGTTAGACTCTCAGCAAGCTAAGGAATAAGGTGGGACCAGCTGCCACTTTAGTCTTAGCCATGCGGTTTAGCATATTAAAGGCTCATGTAGTCAGAAAAACATAGAAATATTCAATAAAGACAAATTCAGTGGAACATAACCACCCTCCCTGTGAATAGAGGGGAGATGGGTTGTGAGGGTGGTTGAGGTGCATGGGAGGGAGGGAGAAAGGCAGGTATGGAGGGAGGGAGGAAAGGAGAAAGAGGGAACTGGGTCAATATGTAAAATAAGAAAGAATGACCTCTAAATGGCATATAGCATGTTTAAAAATATATGTAGGCTTGAGAGAGAAAATAAAAACAAAACATAGAGAAATTTCTTAAAAAGAAATAGGGTACCTGGGTGTGTTGGCGCATATCATTAATTCCAGCACTCCAGAGATAGAGGTAAGTGGATCTCTGTGATATCAAGGCCAGCCTTGTATACAGAATGAGTTCAAGGACAACAAAAGTTAAACAGAGAAACCCTGTCTCAAGAAACAACAACAACAACAACAAAACAATAAAAAGAAATAAAGTGATATAAAAAAGTCACATAAAGACGGAAAATATACAGAGAGTCTGAGTACTGTATGTTATTGTGTTGTGTTTAAATAGTTTGACTACTGAGAAAGGAGCACCAGCTGCTAAATGACATTTGATCATAAATGTCCCTGTATTAACACAACCTATATATTTTGAAAATATCTTGACATCAAAATTTAAGTATAGGATATGTTATTTTGGAAAAGAGGTTCTGCCTTTGTTTCCACAGAAGATGAAAATCTATTCCTTCCAGACAAACGTGGCTTGATCAAACAAGACCCCATGAAGCAGTGATCCAGGTGGCTCAACATCCAAAATAACTTTGATGATGCAGCCACACAGACTACTACTGCCAGAGTTTGGCCAAGTTTCTGGGTTCTCTCAGGATCCCCTTGGGATTGATAGTGTCCCCAAAGAGCAGGAAGCAGTTTGAGTGTATGATGCCCAAATTCCCAAATATTGTTTATAAATATTTGTTTTCATTTAAATGGGATTGTTTATAAATGGTTAATGATTATAGTTAATCTCTCAAATAAAGAGAATATGTTATAGAAATGAATACTTTGCATTGGTATGTATTTTGGTTTATTGATACAAATTTCAGTTCAATTTTGTCATATGTATACTTTGAAATTGGACAAGCAGGATGCCAAAGAGAGCGATTACCTTTTAGAAAATCCTGCTTCATAGAAAACTTTCTCAGAAATGCTGGGCCTATAGGCTGAAGATGAATGCTTCAACATTGCAGGCGGAACTTGGGTGACTGCCTAGGCAGGAAGGTGTCTCTGTCAATTCTAGGATTTTATATTAACCTGCTAGGGTCTTCAATGGAGTTGAACACAGATAGTTATGGTTATGGTTTTCCTTAGTTATGATAAAATATGTCACACATAAAATTATAGATTCCCAAAGAGAGGATGAAATAGAATATTTTCTTTAAATTTTGCCTAATGTTAGTGTACTAAATATTATTAGTTATATTACTTGGTTGATAACTGTTTTGTTATATATTCTTATACTGTGTCAAAATTAAAATATTCCTTTTATTTAGGCAAAAAAAGAGGAGATGATGGGGGATGTCCTTCTGTATGCTGTGAATATATGTTTCTTTTATTGGTTGATTAATAAATGCTGATTGCCCAGTAGCCAGGCAAGAAATATATGTGGGGCTACCAGACTAGGAGGTTTCTAGGAAGAGCAAAGGCAGGAAGGAGTTTTGAGGAAGATGGTATGTAGCCACTGAAGGAGTAACATGCCAAAACATTACAAGTAAGCCACATCATCGTGGCAATACATAGTTTCATAGAAATCTATTAACCATTAAGAAAGAGCTTGCCAATAAGAATCCCGAGCCACCAGCCAAACAGTTTATATTTAATAAAAGCCTCTGTGTGTTTATTTGGAATAAAGGACAGCAGGACCGGGAAAAACAGAAGCATGTCTTCAACTTTGAAAGAATTTAAGAATACCAGAAGAAATTAAAGAGTGAATGCAAGGAAATAGTTTAAGTGACAATAGATGAGAATATTCCCAAATTAATGACTAAAAACAGATCCTGAAATCTAGAAAATTCACAAGACATGAGTGAAAAACAAAAACAAAAACAAAAAACCCACAAAAATTATACATCTTGTTACGTTAAAGCCAAACTGTAGAAACCAAAGGCAAATTGAAATCTTGAGAGAATTTTAGTTAGTTTCTCTAGTGGATCAGATCTCATAGAATGAATACACATTTCAAAGGAGATTTATTAGTTTGGCTGATGTGATTTGGTTTGTTTGTATAACAATGGCAATGTGAAAACTTGGCTGGCGGAAGAATTCCTGGAAAGCCTTACAGACCAACCCAAACTTATGTTTAGGTTGATTCATATTGAAACACAATGATAAGAATTATATCACACCTCTCATCAAATCTTTAGCAAGAAGGAAGCAAGTGCAACTGGGTACCTAATATAGTTTTATAACTGACTTTTGATTGCAACTATTATTGGAAAGTAAAGAAGAAAGGACAGTTCTCTAGGATAAAGGCAGGGGATACATCAGACAGAGAAATTCTTCACTAGAAATGTTAAAATTATTTCTTCAGAAATAAGTCATGTTTGCCAAACAAGAAACTGTTCTAAACTCCTTATAGGTAGTGGTTGATGGGAATGGGAAAGATACTTTGTTCAGTTGCATAGCTATTGCTATAATGCCCACATTCCTGTAAACAATCCAACCTGTAAACAACCCCCTACACACATACACACACACACACACACACACACACACACACACACACAGAGTTATATAAATAGAAGGAGGAGACAAGTTGGGAGATAAGAAGGGGTCATTGGGAGGAGGAAGGTGACAGGAGACAGTAAAAGGAGATGAATATTGTAAAACTACATTACATAAATATATGAAAATGTTATAATGAGACACATTATTGAGTATTATTAGTAAATCTTAATAAAGAAATAATATTAAAGAAAGATTTATAGAAGGGATTATAATCAAAATCTTAATATTTTATCTGTTCTTTAGGCAATTACTTCAAGTAACAGTGTTTTGGGTGATTTTAACAGAGAAATAAGTTAACTGGATGGTATCCATGTTACAAGGGATGACGAAGAAGCACTGGGAAGACACTAAGTCATTGGCCTAACTGTAGACTTGTTTAGTACAACATGAAAGTGGCTTATACTCACTAAATACTAAAAAAAAAAACACTGTTCCCTTTTTAAAAGAAGTATAATTCCTGAGCTAAGAGGAAATTTTAATCATATAGAAATGTGTTTGATATTAGAGGACACAGCAGCTAGATAATGGAGGTGTTCAATCTTTTCTCTATCAGTGAGTATTTATCCATATAATACACATAAATAAAATTTGAAACATATTAATAGACACTTGTGGGTTCACATAACAGATGGGACTTCAGGAACTCTTCCCCTATCTGTGCTAGGATTTTTGTCTGCCTTCTTCACGCACTATCCTTGTTTATGGAGTCCTAGCTGAGGGTTTTGGTATGCAATGGGACTGAGAACCTTGTTTCTCTGTAGTCCTGTGCTACTTTCATGTCTCATCATTTTTTCTGCCCTTTCTTCCTCTAGGATCTGTGAATACTAGGCAGAGGGATGTAATACAGAAGTTCCATTTAAGGTTGAGCATCCCTCAGTCCCTTGTTCTCTGCAGACTGACTAGTTTCAGGTCTCTGTATTAGTTGACATACACTGAAAAGGGAAGCATCTCTGATGAGGGTTGAGAGTTTCATTAAGAATATAAAATAAGAACTTAGGGGTAGTTTATAGTAATGTCTGTTCAGAAGAATAAGAGTAGAGGATTGAAGATTATCATGTTTAGTGAAAGAATACAGACTCAGACAAATACCATATATGTAGGGACCAGATATTATATAAAAAATAAAAAAAATAGAACAGCAGTAGAATAGATGGAAGGAGCTGGTGCAAATTTGGTGAATGAAGCAAACACATAGATGTGCCTGTCTGACCATGACATAGGAAAACACAGCTTTTTAAAGTGAGTACTCACTAATTAAATAATAAAAGGCAATGATTATTATACTTCATAAAAATTAGCTACACACTTTTATAAAATATCTTAAAAAGAGAAACAAATACATAGATTACACTAGGAACCTGTTTTAGTTAAGGTTTCTATTGCTGCGAAGAGACATGACCATGGCAACTCTTATAAAGGAAAATATTTAAGTGGGTGAACTATCTCACTGGATGTGGCTTGAGAATATATGAGACCTCAAAGCCTGTCTCTCCAGTGATATGCATCTTCCCACAAGAGTATACCTACTTCAACAAGGCTACATCTCCTAATAGTGACAATTCCTTTGGTGACCATTGTCTTTCAAACCACCACAGCCACTGTAATAAAATAACTGAAATAATTAACTCATGAAGAGAAATGATTTGCTGAAATTTTCACTCTTGGATGTTTGAGGGCTTGTGATACACATTCCAGATGCAAATAGTAGGTAGAGGAAGCGGAGAACTGCTCACCTCCTGAACCAGAAAGCAATACAAATGCAGAGGAGGCCAGCACCCCATAGTTGACTTTCGTGTCATGTTTCATGGAAGTCCTACCAAGCTACCTCTCCTACTCCAGATACCATCACTTCCTGAGAGTACCACCTGGGCACCAAGTACTTAAGATATGGGCCTTTAGAAGGCTTTCCAGATACAAATTGTAGCAAATTTAAAGTGAAATGTTAGGCTTCTTTAATTTCCTGGTGAGATGGGAAATAGTAAAGCCTCTTTGACTATAGAAGTTTCTTTCCAAACTAACAAAATTTTACAATGTGATCCTATGAGACAATTATGCCTCTTCATATTCATATACAGTAATTGTAAACCATGTGTACACAAAACTTGTGATTTGAATATTTATAACAACTTTATAATTGTTAAAATAGGAGCAACGAAGCTTCACTTCCAAAGGTGAATGGAGAAATGCATGTGGCACATTGAGACAATAGAATAATTTTCATAATTCATGAGAAATGAGATACCAAGAGAAAAAAGAGAAGATATAGACACTTAAGTGCACATTATAGAATGGAATATGAAGTTGAAAAGGATTTTTATGGTATTGTAGCTGTTTAATATTTTTAGAAAGATATAGGCAAATCCATGAAAATATTCAACTACAATACAGTTGAAAGATAATACAGTAGAGACAGTAAAGAGACATTAGTGGTTGTCATAGTCCTGAGGTGAACTGTAAAGGGATGAATCAAATTATAGGGGGGGGGAAGTTTGGGACAATAAAGTCACTATATAAAACTGAAACAATGACTACAGATCATGCACACATGTCAAAACCCCTGGAAAGGCACAACACAGAATGTAAAGTTCAGAACAAGCTAGGGCTTATGATATAAGAAGAATGTATCAACATCAGCCTCTTAATTGTAGTGAGGCTACTGCACTAGGGCAGGATGCTAATATCAGGGGATATTATGTGATAGTGGAGGCCAGAGTGGTAAGTAGAACTCTTTTGTTATCCCTTCAGTTGTTCTATATTTTTTACACAGTGCTGAAAAAATACAATTTATCAATTATTAAAATGTTAACATTAAATATGTTGACATTGCAGTTGTATTGCTCTCTAAATAATGAAAGTTCAGTCACAATTTTACTTTTACACCTCAGATAATCTTCTGTCAAACAAATGTATTCTATCCAGAATTGCAAAATCAGCAACTGAAAGGTCTTTCTGTTTCACCCCACATTTTAAAAGTGTTAGAATTGCACTGTGATTTCAGTATTACTGTGCTTCTCTACTCATTTTTAACTCTATCACTTAAAAATTTTCATTCACTTTTGCTTTTATTGAAAATAGATTGTTCCCATAATATATCCTAATTAATGTTTCCTTTCCCTCTACTCCTCCCAGTTTCTCCTCACCTTTCATACCACATGTATCCACCCCTTTCTGCCTCTCATTAGAAAACACAGGCTTTTAAGGGACTATGATATAATAGAATATAATTATCATAATATAATAGATACAACAAAACTGCCACATAGGAGTAGGACAAAACAAACAAGCAGAAAGAACAAAAACAAGAAAAAACAAACAAACAAACAAAAAAAAACAAAAACAAAAGATCCAGAAGCAGATATAGAGGTAGAGACACTAAAGAATCCCATAGAAAATATTAAACTAGAATCCATATAACATATACAAAGTATATACAGGATTGAAAGAAAAAAATATAAGTACAATAGAAAAATATAAAGTTTAAAAAATAAGATAAAAAAAAAACAAGTCCTGGCAGTACATTATGAGGCAATGAACCTCCAAAAGTGCCATTAAGTTTATTTTCTGTTGGGCATCTATTAAAGGACATGCTTCCTGCAACTATTAAAAGTAGTTTGTTTTTTATCCAACTGACTCCTACAGTTCTTCCTCTCTTCAACAGGATTCCCTGATATCTACTAATGTTTGCCCTGGGTCTCTGCATCTGTTTCCATCAGTTACTGGATGAAGACTCTCTAATGATAATTGTGTTATACACAAATCTGATCACAGAAGAGGGCAAGTTCAGGCTAGATATTCACTATTATTAAGGGTCTTAGCTGAGTTCATTCTAGGGTATTTTTCTTCAGGTTTCTATCTGACCACAAAGTGCCTCCCTTTTCAGTCATCTCTTTCAGTATTATCCCCCTCCATCTACCTCTTAACCCAATTCCTCAAGTTCCCATTCCCACCTGGTCCCAATCCACTCAGATCTCCTCTGTTTCACCTCCCCAAGGAAATCCAAGTGTCCCCTCTTGGGCCTTCCTTATTATCTAGCCTCTGTGGATCTTTGGATTATAGTGTGGCAATCCTTTACATTATAGCAATATCCACTTATAAGTGAGTACATACCATTTTTGTCTTTCTAGATCTGGTATACCTCACTCAGTATGACTTTTGTCTAGCTCTATACAACAAAAAAAATCCACACAAACAACTAACATGGCTCGTAGGAATTCACAGATTCTGAATGAATCAGGGAGCAAGCCTGCATTGAACCTACACATATGTAGGTTCTAAACATATGTGACAATTATGTGACTTTGTGTAATTGTGAGACTGCTAACAATAGGAACACAGGCTGTCCCTAACATTTTGGCTGGTTGTTGGGAACCTATTCCTCATTCTGGGTTGCATTGGCCAGCCTTAATATTTAGCTGCTTAGTCTTGCCACAATTTGATATGCCATGCAGTGTTGAAAGCCATGGGAGGCCTGTCCTTTTCTGAAAAGAAACTAAGGAGGACTATATTGGGAAGAGGGCAAAGAGGAAGTGAAGTAGGGGATAGGAGGAGAGCAGGTAGGGGAAAATGTTGTTGGGTTGTAAAACTAAATTATCATTTGCGAGTGGCTATTGATTGCAGATGGCATCTGGGTTTGGGATTGGGGCATGTAGGTACATCTTTCAGCTCTAGGATCCTATCAAGTACATACCTAAGCAGGCTCAGGGCATGCTGCCTCTGTTGCTTTAGAAGACCTTGGTTCCTTGTTGCCCTCCACCCTTCCCTCCTTTCTTTTACCTTCTTCTGTCTCCTCTTCCACAGTGTTCCCTGAGCCCTGAGAGAAGGGATATCATGGAAATATCCAGTTTGGGGCTTAGTGTTCCAAGGTCTCTTAGTCTGCATAATATCTGTCTGGGGGTCTCTTGCATTTTTTCCCATCTGCTGCAGGAAAAAGCTTCTTTGATGATGGCACTAATCTACAAGTACAGGATAATGGAGTCATTTTTTCTTTGCTTTCTCTTTTCCTTTTATAATAGCATTTTTTGGTTTTACTCTATTCTAGGATCCTGGGATTTCTAGTCTCAGGTTCTTTATCACTAAAGAAATGCCAAGTATGAGTTCTGTATCTTGGGTGGGCTTTAATTCAAATCAGATATTGGCTGGTTCCTCCCATAATCAGCATGTCAACATTGCACTAGCATATCGTAAAGCAAGATTGCATTATAGATGAAATGTGTTGTAGTTGAGTTAGTTTTTATGTTTATCCTTTGGTAACCTGCAGAGTGAATTCCTGTATAAAGACACTACCATGTAGGGAGTGAAGGCTCCATATACCTGCAAACTCAAACTCTCCATGTTCAATGAAACATGTAGGTATTTTCTTCAGCAATGGGATGTTGCTGTGTCAGTTTGTGTATAGCAAAGTATGCTCTTTACAACAGTCTGGGTTGTTAGGCATTCCAATGAAATGTCATTTGCCAAAAACTCAAATACATATAACCATTTTCTAGAGTATTGGAAAGCTTCATTTGTTGACATGAAATGTCCAGTTGAGACTTTGCCTCCCTCATTACTTTGAGATTTCATTTATATTGCCTTAATATATGCATATATTTTATATATTTTGTTGAAGAACAGAAAAGCAAAGCAGTAAAGTCACTAGCTCCAATCTTTACCCCAAGCTGAAAGTGCTATTTCTGTCTTCACGAGCTCTCCACCCAGCCTCAGACTGCTTAGCCTCTCTTTAGCATGGCTGGAGAAATCTCAGAATGTATCATGGGACACTGGACTCCTGTGGTGCTGTTTATTGTATGTAATAGAATTCTTCTGTGATCCTGCTAGGTGTGGCTACTGGGGGTAATATATGTTTCTATGAATTCTAAATTTACACTTAGAGATAGATATGGATTAGGACAGGGGCAATATGGTCCACAGGATGGGGAAAGCAAGGTGATCTATCAAGATGTGCTTATTCCCCTGAGGAAGGTGTAGACAGTGAAGAAAGACCACCGTAGACAGTCTGTTACACAGCTGAGACTAAGACCAGGACCTTGGATGCACACGAGAAGACAGAGACAGTAGGGCAATGGGTGCAAAAGATTAGGTGAGTGCAGGCTCACCTAATGGTCCTGGGTGGAATGGCTGGTCCAGTATACTTAAAGACTACCTAGGAAGTTCCAAGGAGATGGAGGGGGTGTTGAACCCTGCTCTTGGCAAATGCTCTCCCTGAGCATTATGCCCACCCAAGGATGAGAGGAAGCAAGAATAGTATTTATTTATTCCTTGAGAATGCAATACTTCTTGGATAAAGAGCTAACAATGTTGGTGAAGAAACATGAGTATAACCAGATTACTGAAGTTTTGTTTGTTTGTTTTGGTTGGTGTGTGTGTGTGTGAGTGTGTGTGTGTGTGTGTGTGTGTGTGTGTGTGAAGGGTACATATTATCTGAACCAAGTGTTGTTATTTTCCCATTTTAAGTGCAGGGATCTGAACTTGGGTCTTACACAAAAGCAGCAGAGTAGTTTGTGTTTTTAATCATTTTGCCATCTCTCCACTTCTTGTGTTACACTTTAAGGAAAACAGTTGTGTGACAAATTTGGAAGTAAATAATAAAGCAGTAAAACACACACAAATTCTATTCATCATGTCATATTCGTCTACATCATATGCAAGAGAAAAGAATGCATATATGAATGTCCCCAAAACTAGAGTTATTAAAAGACCTATGAAAAGGGGTCTTTAGTAAGCCCCAACTAAATATCAAACTTTTACAATATAAAATATACATTTGAGATAAGCCAGATAAGTTGCAGCTGCTGTAATAAGAGGGAGAGGGTTATGGGAACTTCTCGTTAGGAGTGTATAGACACTTAATTATATTAGGTAAGAGTTTAGAGATAACCATTTAATTAGAAAAGGTTAGCACTACAGAAACAGAAAGGGAGTTATCACTAAAACAGTAGAAGTAAAATCAGAAGGCCGCCAGCATAAATGTAATCCATTTAATGTTCAAAAGTAATTTTTGCTCTTTTATTTGGGCATCTCTCTTGATTATACAGATAGAGCTCCTAAATGATTTGTGTTTGGATTATTCTTTCACAATAGTAGACCTATATTTCACTTCTAGACTCTATAACTAAAATAGGTCCAAATTCTGATAATCTATCTGATAAAATAATTAAAGATGGAGGTATTTAAGAATTAATAAGGATATGGATGCAGGGCGTCAGTCCTAGAAGAATCTGTAAAAGTTCCCATAAATATTTTACAGTTAGTTGGTGCTGTGTTGCTTTAATTTGCTTTTACACTTATCAGAATTCTAAACTCTTCTTTAGTATACTTCAGTATACAGACTCTTAGAACTATATGTTGGATAAAATATATATTATCTTCTATCTTACAAACACTTCAAAACTGATTTGAAATAGTTTTGAAATTTTTAAAGTTTTGAAGTTTGAAATTCTTTTAAATATATATTTAGAATCCTGTGTAGATATGTGCCTTTGTTGTACTTCTTTCATTTTAATATCATTGGTGTCTCATAAATCTCTATGTGCCAGCTTTCTATGAATATGATTCTAAAAGCCTGTAGAGATGAGCCATGTTATTTATAAACACTTTATATACAAGATATTGTGTTTGTTCATTTATTTTTGTGGTCTCCGTATTCACTTTCACTTGTCTTTGTGACATATGTCAAATACAAGCTTTACTTGTGTGAAGTTTGTTCTGTTTTAAAATTCATTCTTTTAGTGAGAATACAGAGTGATGGCTTTTATGATGTACCTTCATATACATAAAATTTTAAATTATTTTTCTTTTGCTTTTTATGTTAGCATACAAAGTATTAAATGGCCCTATGACATTTCTATACAAACTTGCTGTTTACACTTCTCTTTTGTGCTCTTCCCCTCTCCTCTGCCTTTCCTTATATTCCACTCAAACCCCTTTCATATTTTCTTCCCCAGAACATCTTCCCTTTCTCATTCATCTCACACTCATTCTATTACTATCTCTTTTACTCAGCTCACTTTCCCTTGTAATACTTCCTCCTTTGAGGGAACTTTATTGTTTAATGAAGATTTTAATTTAAATCTTCAGATATGTGTTAAACCTATGAGTCTAACTTATCTTAGGTTTTCTTAACAATGGCTCATTCTTTAACTCAAATAGCACTTGAATTAAGTACATTCATATTCTGCTTCAGAATTTAAAAAATGTGCTCAATACCTTTTTACTTTGAATGTTCTTTAAACTTTTCTTGTAAACAGCAAACTAATATACAATAATAATACATGCTTGGTGCCTGTATCAAAATTGGAAAAAAAAAGTTAAAGGAATAACACTATTTTAGAACCTTGAGACATAAAATCTCTGTTATAAGTACTCACTCTTCCTTTATAGAGGGAAAGCAACAATGAGAGGATAAAAAGAGATGACTCACAGTGTTTTGCTCCCAGTCCTTAATTTGCTGATACAGCTGAGTTATATTTGGTCTAGAAATCCAAGAAATTAACACCACTCACAAAAGAAATAACTAGAGGGGAATCAATCTCAATATATTCAGAAGCTAGACATGAACCGCAGAAATAAACTCCATAGTGATAATAAAAATTACATAGCTGGATAAAATCCTAATTGCAAAATTTGGGATAGGTTTGAGATAGAATTGTATATGTAGTAATTTTATGTCAGAAAAGATATTGAATAATTAAGTGCTTAAAAACACCTCAGTAGCAAAATAATTTCCTCAGAAGTATAGATCTTCAATACAATAACAGATCACAAAACTAGATTACTATATTATCTTCTATCAAAAAATTAACTGTTTAAATGAGCTGAATAAAGCTGGAAGTACCGCTGATGTAAACTGTTATCAAATAAATTACTTTATTTATCAAGTTAAGTCAATTAAGACAATAAATTCTTAATATTGGTGTTAGAATTTGTAAGTTGTCAGACTGCTCATTCACTCTGGTCAAAGAGGCTAAGGGGAGGAAAGAGATATATAATTTCATAGTTCATTGGCATAATGAATATTATTAACTTAATTAGTTATTATTAAAATAACACTCCCTACTAGAAAGACTAATTACACTCTGGGAGCATGAGGCTGTTAAATTTCACCTAAAATATTTCCATAAATTAAAAACATCACAAATCTTCAACTTAAGAATTCATGCACAATTATTTCCCAAGTGTACTTTGATTTCAAAACAATACTGCCCTTTGACTTTTATTCTAAAAAGACATATAACTAAATAACATAGAGATGATGTATAAAAATGAAGTCATTAAAATGAGTTTGACATATTTCACTTACCTCTGAATACTAAATAAAGGCTAAGTTAGATTAATGCTTATTTCTGTCTGACTTAGATGAATGTCTGTGAAAGAAGGATTGTGACTCTCACAGGAGATACAGATATGACGTGAAGCAGCTTGTCATACAAAAGGACATCTTGGTTATTCTCACACGACTTAAAATCTTCAAATATTTAACTTAACAATAAATGCTAAAGCCTGATAGATGGCTCTGCAGGTAAATGTGTGTGCTATCAAGTCTAATGGCCAAAGTTTGACCCCCAGGACACACACAGTAGGAGAGAACTGAGTTTTGCAAGTTGTCCACTGACTTCCACACCAATGCACACACACATAGGTGCACATGTGCGCACACAAACACACACACACACACACACTATATATATATATATATACATATATTACATATATATGTTATATATGTATATATATAATGAATGCTTAAAAGTTTATGAATAAACAAGAAAGCATAAAAATATATGTAAGTTACATTTTCTGTTAATTTTGAGAATGGTTTATGATATTTGACAGAAGCAGATTGAGCTCATGTTGTGTCTTTTGTAATTCTAAAACTTAGAATTCTCAGGCAAGCATAGTGGAACTTGTCTTTAAACCCAACATTTGGGAGGCAAAAGCAACCAGAACACTGTGATTTTGAGGCTATCCTGGTCAACATAGTGAATTCCAGAACAGCCAGAACTGTGTAGTGAGGGCATCTCAAAAATGTTTAAAACTCTTATAAATATACTTTAAAACTTTTATAAAGTTCTGTGAGCTTCAAACACATGTCATTCATATAAGAAAAGGTTTTTTGATGCTGATAGAATTCCATCTACTATGCTTTTCTCTAGGAAAAATAAAAGAAAGGGACATGGACTCCTTGTCTTGCTGTCTTTTGGAAAACAGAGAAAGAGAAAAAATGTTTGGAGACTGACAGTTCATTCTTTTGTTTGTTTAAATATAACAATGATGCACAGATGAACAGCTACCACTTTCCCTTTTGATGATGACGTTGATTTTCATTGAATAGTTACATATTATAAGATTCATTTTCCTGGTACTATACATCAACATATCATATTTATACAGAAAACAATTAATTGACTGGGAATAAACGTACAATTGCTCAGGGGACAAAGCCTTTATTGAATAGCCAAATAAAAAAAATTACTGACAATTTACTGAAGACCATGTTCATGAATAATATGACCAGAAATTATCTAAAAGCATTAGACAATGTTATTATTTAATAAAACATTTTATTTTGTGTATAAAATATTTGAATTAGTTTGTTCTAATGTGATAGTCCTTTAAATTGTATGCTACATAAATAATACAGAATAGCAACTTATATTTCTCTTTCCTTTCCATCACCCCTTTTTTGTGGTGGTACTCAGGATCCAACCCAGGCATCGCATATACTAGACAAGCATTCTCACTCTGACCAAATCAATTCAGAGAGAAAAAAAAACAAGCCTCCATTTATTGTACTATGTATTTTAAAGAAAAATATAAGAAAAGTATTTCTCTATAATTTCAATTTTTTGAAGTATTCTTCTCTTAAGAGGTATACTTGAAGTAGTAGGACAAATCAGTGTTTGCAACTGCCTAGTTACCCACCTAACATGCTCTTACTAGGTGAATTTTGATGACACTAAGCAATAATCATTTAGCAAAGTTTCCATTGTTTTCTGCTCATGGAGGTAAACATTTTATATCCACAACCATTTATCTCCTGCATATGTGTACATCTGGAAATTACTTATTTTCTTCTGTATTATAAATTTGCATCAACATTCTCATGTATTGTTTTAAAAATAAGTAATGACAAAAGGAAACAGAAGCAAAATGAAAAATTCAGATTTATGAATTAAAGTAAAATTGCATTGGGTTTATATGTTTTTAAGGCTAGTGCATCATTTCTAGCTTAGACTGTGACCGACACCCACTATCCAAGAATCTATTTTTCAGATTTAAAAGAAATGTGTATGTGTTTCTGTGTCAGAATGTCATCTGTGTACCGGTTCCCAGAGAGGCCTGAAGAGGGCAATAGATCCCTAGAACTACTTGCAATCTTTCTGATGTGAGAGCTGGGACCTGATTTCAGGTCCTGTCATAGAACAGTTAATAGGCACTATTAACTGCTGAGCAATCACTCCAGCCCCAATTTCAAGACACTTAATGGCTACTAAAAATACAAAACAAAATGAAACAAAAACAAATAAAAAAGTACTATGAGGTATTCCTGTATTTATAGATGTTCATAAGTATTGAGTTGAATTACTTATTTCACATTAAGTGGAAGATTTTGGATTTTGTATAAGGAACCTTATTTTCCAATGGAATTTTCAGCCATTTTGAAGGCTGCAGTTATCTTGCTAATCTACCATATGAAATTATAATGCATAATGTTGCTAAGTTGATAACTTGCTTTCATAGAAATGAAAAAGAATCTCAGACATAGAGAGCTTGTGTACATGGTAACTGAACATTAGGGCAATTAATAATGGTTTCCAGGTACTGATTGTGTGTCATTCATACATTCAGTTCAACCCATGTGCCACCACCAAGAACACATATTTCTTGTTTTAATTATAAGAGTAATGAGAAATATTGTAATTAATGTTGTATTTCATAGATTTGCATTTTGTATTAAATTGGTATTCATCACTACTATCTCCCTAGTACAAGTTTTCAAAATTTGATAGTAGTGCAACCTTAATGTAAGTTTAGATACATAAAATGATAGTTTTAGAATACAAACTACAATTTTGTTTCATAGAGCTAATAACTATCTATGGCTGTGTTAATCAGAAAAATGAATAAGAATGATTTGGATAATCTAATAGTGCATATTTTTCTATATGAATTCAAGCCATATTAATGCTGATACACTGTCATTCCATCATCAAGGAGGCAACCATACTTATACATGTTTTGGTTTCTATTCAACATGACTTCACAATCTAATATACATGATCTATTTCCCTTATACCAGAAAATAGTAATGAATAGGAGAAGCTCCACTTAAGTTCTTCCTGGGAAAACTTGAGAAATCTAGGAATTCTATCTTTGTCAATTCTGTAATCACAAGCTCAAATATAACTACAGAAAGTTGAGAAATGCAGTGAGCTTTAATGAGAGCAGAGACTTATGGCTGGACTGGATATTCACACATGAACTACTCTACTAATGTATAATTTATAAGATTTTAGAAATTTGTGATCAAATTACTATAAATAGTATAAGTAAATGATGATAACAGTAACTTATCAAGGTTGTCTTGGGTAGATTTCTCCACCCAATGCTGTAGATATGTATCTCACTGTGTTCTAAACACTAGAGTCAACAAAACGTTTTGAATGCCTGATGTTATTGCAAATTCAGGATAAGGTTAAGCGTTCTTCCACAATGGCACTAGTTTAAAACCATTGTTATGGATTAGATTGGGATTTTCTGCATCAGGAGTTTTGGTTTATGTACTTTATATCATTTCAAAAACAACTTTGAAGTTATTACCTTTTAGGTTTTAGAGGGGTTAAGTTAAAGATACAGAAAATTCCAATTGAATGGTGTATTTTACAGGCAGTTATATTCATAAATGAGAAGTACTCTCAGGAAACTTTTATCTATTTATTGCATTTAATATTTTTTATTTTCTGATCAAAAAACTTAAGAGCATGTTTGGGGTCCTGAGAAACAGCTCAGAAAATAAAAATATGCATTGTTCTTGCAGAGGACCCAAATTCAATTCCCAACAATGTCAGTTGGCTTAATACAGTTGACCTATAACTACAGCTACATGGGATCAGATATCCTTATCTGTTCTCAAAAGGCAACTGCCTCCATGTATACATGGCCCAACACAGCCACATACATCTACACACAATTAAAAAGAAAAACCATCATTTTTAAAATCATATTTTATTATTGAGTATATGTGGAAAAGGTGGTAGATTATCAACTGTAAATTAGTTTTGCTATATACTCATATTACTATTGCTAGACATAGAAGTTTGACTGGTACACACAGAGATGACTAACAGAGCCATTTATTTACTCTGCTGTTGGGGAAAAGATTATGAAGGTCCTGTTACACAATTCATTTTTTTTTCAGGTTTGCTGTACTAAAAGTTGAATGCAGTGACTTTCACATGATAGACAAATACTCTGTCTCTGGGCTAAGATATATCTTCAATTATAAAGTATTTTTTAAGGAAATGCTCTTCTTAAAAATATTTAAGTAGATTCTGAGAATTTGTATATATAATTAAAATAATTTTATATGCCACACTTAATTTGGCTACTTAGTTAAGAATTTAAACAATTTGGATGTTGATGTCATCTATAATCTTATTAAGATTCATTATAGATACTTGTTTTTGATTTACTATGTGCAAATCTTGGGGATAAAAATCTATAGCTTATGCAATTAAGTATGCATCTACCATGGCACTATTTCACCCTCTGGCTCTACCAGGATTTTTGGTTCTGCAACATTATGGAGATTCCCACTGATATTTTAATAACAGAATTTATTTTTGTTGAAACACGTGGTAGTATTTATTCATCCTTGTTTTGGATCATGACTATGTATATTATGGGATGAGGGATGGAAAGTCTAAAAAATTCAGAAAATTAATATTTAGATTTAATGAATTACAATTTTTATGTAATTAGTTTTTGAAGGGAGTAATATTTAAAAATTGAAGTGTAATAATTTACATCAATGTAGACATTAACTTCTTGTCATTGTCACCTATTAGTTAATATTGTAAATCCTTTAGTATTATCTGTATGCACATTATGTTTATTAACACCCAATTACAAAGTTAACAGATTATAAAACCTGTCTCTTTTGGTCTCTCCCTCATAGTCTGGAAGAATTTGAGTTCCCAAGTGAAAAACAAAGAGATACAGGAAGAGAGATAAAGAGGTAGGGATAAAGGGAGCCTGACATGGAGAGAGGAGAATCCTCAACCCCATTCACTTCTCCTCCATTTCTATTCAGAGAAGGGCAAGTCTTTCATGGATATCAATGAAACATGGCATATCAAGTTGTAGTAAGACTAAGAATCTTTCACTAGATTAAGGTTGGGCAAGGCAACTCAATATGTGGATTAGGCTCTCAAAGCCAGTAAAAGAGTCAGAGACAGGCCCTAGTCCCACTGTTTGTAGTCCCACATAAGATCAAACTACACAACAGTCATGTATATGCACAGTGCCTAGGTTAATCCCATACAGACTCCCTGGTTGTTGGTTCAGATACCACTGGGGGGAAGGGCAGGTTTCTGGGTCAGGTAAAAACCTGGCACAAGAGAATCTGCAAGGATGAGCCAAGCTAAGACTCCTATCAATAGTGGATATGTAGCCTGAACTGGCCATATCCTGTGACCAGATTGGTGCCCTGCCAAATTGTCATCGGAGATATTTCATTGAATGACTGATGGAAGCAGATACAGGCCACCCAGCCAAATATTAGGTGGAATTTGGGAATCCTGTAGAAGAGGGGGAAAAAGGATTTTAGGAGCAAGAGGGGTCAAGTACACCATAACAAACTCACAGATAACTAACCAGGGCTCATAGCAGCTCACAGACTTGTGCATTGAAAAATGAGGAGGTGTTAGCTCTCTTTAAAGAATATCCTTGTAATTTCTACAAGTCAATCTCTTTTTCAAAGAGCTTGAGATATATGGTTTTAAGAATCACAATAGCAATGTATTCCCAAAGGAAAGCAAAAAAAAAAAAAAAAAAAAAAAAAAAGAAAGAAAATCATGAGAAAACTGCCTTCATAATTCAGTGTCTATGATTTCCATATCAATTAACCATTGCTTGCTTTATGTTCTAGGAAAGGCATTGCTTGAAACACACAAACCAAAACCCTCCCTCCTGAGATTTTCTTGTCCTGTTTCTGAAGTCCATCCCTTTAGTTTAGAATTCTATTGAGTGTGAAAAGATGAAGGTTTTAGATATATAGAAAACACACAGTTTCCAATTTTTATTCCTAAATAAACTTTCAACCCAATTGTTTTATTTCTAGCTGAATTTTGCTTTCCACTGCAAATAAGAGAAATTTAAGTAAAGAATTGCTTGTAAGTAGAATGGTATAGCTCAATACTTCACGAAAAATTAAAGAAAATTTAATAAATATAGTAACTGAACAGCACAAGCCACTTGCACTAGTGTTCCTGCACTTTGCATTTGTTCCTTCTCTGAACTGTCTGGAGGTAACAGATTGACTTATGTAGCCTACTAAACACTGCAATGAACCATGTGTTTCATCTCCTTCCATAGGAGGTAAAGGAGCCTTTCTCATATTTGTACCACCTGCCCCCTGAAAAAAAATCCTGTTAACTCCTAACTATGCTCATGACTCATTTCCACCTGGCCCCAAATTGAATCACATCATTGGGCATCACAACTGGGCTTTTAGTAAGAACATGTGCTGTTATGGTTGAGATCCAAAATGTACTTCAAAGGCTATGTATTCATATCATGGCTGTTAGGAATTAGTGCTGCCCTGGGGAGTAAGGCCTAAAGGAAGGAAAGGAGATCACTGTGAATCCTCGAGGGATATTTTGGAGCCTGCCATTATCATCTGTCTCATAGCTTTACTGGGAGCAGCTTTATTTCATTCTTCATTTCCCACCATGATGTTCAGCCTTTTAACAGACCCAAAGCAATGAAGCTGTGTAACCATGGAACTACAATGCTGAAACTCTTAGTTGAAATAAATTATCCCAAGCCATTATTGATGAAGTTCATCATGCTATCACAATTCAGAAAACTGACCAACATGCCTGCTAGGTAGGGTGGTCTGAGAATGAGGATACTGACAAAGTGGCACAGGCTTGCTGTGCTCCAAGCAAATAACTACACCATTGAAGCACTATTGTTTATAGTTTCGAATATTATTCATTCTGAACAGCTTGCCTCTCTTAATTGGAAACAAAATTCTCAGTCAATTTTATCGAGTACATTCTCATTGTACTAAAAACTGATAGTTCTATTTAATTTAAATAATTCTAAGTTAAGAAAATGATCAGATACTCCTAGCAGTGGAATTAGGGTCTGTATCTATGGCTTGGACTAGCTTTTGGGAACTTATTACTCATATTGGGCTTGTTAGGGCTCAGCAGTCTGTGGACCCCACCTCTGGGCCGGATGCCTATGGACACTTAATCACTACGTCTGGCTTTACCTAGCCTTTACCTGGCTGCGCAGGACCCGGTTACACATGTGCAAACTCCCGTTTTAAAGCAAGCGTGCCAAGTGCCCCTCTCTCTTGCCTCTTGCTCCTGCTCTTTCTCTCTCTTGCTCTCTCTGGGACCCTCTCTCTCTCTCTCTCTCTCTCTCTCTCTCTCTCTCTCTCTCTCTCTCTCTCTCTCTCTGTCCACTTTCGGTTGGCCACCAGCTACCCCCCCTCTTTTTCCTCTCCCCTCTCTCAATAAACTCCACGTGGGCGCTGAATTTCATGTTTGTGTTTCTTAGGCAAAAGCTGCATCAAAAGAACAACAGGGCTGCCTTGAAAAACCTCAATACAAAGGGAAGATCTTAGTCCTACCTCAACTTGGTATGTCATGCTTTGTTGACAACCATGGGAAGCATGCCCCTTTCTGAATAGAGACAGAAGTGGAGTGGACTGTGGGAAGATTAAGAAAGAGTGGGAGAGAAAATAGGAACACGGGAGATGTGATCAGGATGTAAGGTAAAAGAAAAAAACACAATAAAAAAAGAAAAAAAGAGAAAATGTTCAGAGAGGCAAAGAATTAAACACAAATTTAAACACATTCATCACTTCAGCCACCACTCATTGTGTAACTCATGCATGATCCATTAATGGCATGTAAACCTCTATAATTTGGGTTTAACCCATGGTCTTTCTATAGTAATTAATTCTGTAACTGTTACTATAGGAAGCAAAGTAAGTAAACAACAATAAAATAGTATTTACACTCCATCCCTACCTAAGAACATCTAAGGCCACTGAATCAAGAGGACAAGAAGGCTACAGAAAGCTCTGTATTTCCAGATGTTAAAGCTTTGCAAACAGGTTATAGGAAAAGCACATAGTGTTTTAGCACAAGCAGATTGCTAAAAGAAAAGAAAAATGTGAGGCCTAAGAAACCAAAGGGACCTTCAAAGGGAGGCTTGTGAAGGGTATTTGCAGAAACAGATAGTTACATGGGATAAACCTGGTTTTATGTTTCTATTTACATATTAATTGTAATTCAACTAATGGTATAATTAGAGATGCTCAAAACAAGGCTGTAAAAACATGAATTGCATAAACAATAAGTATTGGGCTTTTGAGGATTATTCCAAAGTTGACTTGAAACACTGTCACAGACCTTGTCTCGATATTATTCATGCACGGTTTCAATTTTAATAATTGATTTATTATTGCTCATAAATTGAAATGAAGCTACTTTTGGCAGTAATATTCTTTCATTTCATTATAAATACTCATTGAAAAATATTTCTTGAGGGCTTTAGACATTGCAGTTAGTTTTTTTTTCTTCAAACAAGGAAGTAAATTTCTATCACAGATTATTGTTTGTTTTCTCCATGAAAATTAGAACAAAATCATGTTAAATTGATATATTGTCGTCTTCAGGGATTCAAATAGAAAAGAAATGAAAGATTTAGAACTTCAGACACAAACACAACTGTACAATTGTTTTAAAACTAAAATGGCACCTAAATCGTACATGAATTCTGAAATCATGTCAAGTTAGTCCAACAATTTTATTCTAATTATTTTTTACATTAATGGGAGTCATTATACCAGTTAGTCCTTAACCATAAAATTCTCAGTAATTAGAAATGTTAACTAATATATTGAATTAATTGTACAAAATATATAGAATTCTCAATATCTTACAAATATATGAACTCAGAGAGAATGAGCTTGGTGATTAGTAACTAATTGGTTATGAGGTTTTGATCAGGAGGACATCTATAGATTTGATCAGGAGGACATCTATTCCTATGGACCATGGATCAGGAGAGGAAGGCACTCACTAGCTCTTATCTTTTCTCTGTTTCTTAATTTATATAATGAATTTTCATTGTTTTCAATCCTTATTCTATTTGATAACCACCTCTCTTGAATAGAAAGTCCTGGGTTCTAAAAGCCTCATTCATAACTCTCCTGTCCTCTATTTGTGCGTGACCCACTGAGTTTAATTAGATTATCTTGCAGGAATGTGGGTGGGAATAAGGGCAATTTGTCAGTGCAACATCACTGAAGAAAATGATATCTCCTCCCACACAACTCTGAACAGCAAAATAGGAACCCCCATCCCATTCTTGATGTAATGTTAATGGGCCAATAATGTACAAATTTTGTGCATTTAGCCACAACTGCAGTGAGTTCAAGAGTGCAATGATCTGTCATGTACAGAAGACACATTATTTATTGCTCTGCTTCTCCTACCTCCTCTACTTCCTATGTTATCTACCACTCTTTTATGCAATATTCTCTGAACTTTAGAGAGGGGTGATATAACTGTCCTAGTTTTTAAAAAGCAATCACTACATTTTTTTTCTCATACTTCCTGGGTTATTTTGTGCCAACATGACACAAACCTAGACATATCTTGGAAGGGATAATTTAGTAAATGCCTTCTTAAGGTTGACCTGTATGCAAGTCTGTGGGCTATTGCCTTGAATAATGTTTGAAGTGGAGGGGGCAGCTCTCTCTGGTTCGTTCTACTGCTGGGCAGGTGGTCCTGGATGGTGTGTAATGTAGCTACAGGAAGCAAGCTTAATTCTCCATGGCTTCTACTTTGCTTCCAGCTGCCAGATTTGTGCCACACATATAACCTGTCTTCCCTCAGTCATGAACTGTAATATGCAAGTATAAACAACATCAAACCTTTTCTCTCCAAGTTACTGTTGGTAATGGTGTTTATTACAACAATAGAAACCTAAACTAAGACACAAATTTCATTTTTACTGTGTAAAATTTTCAACAGAATTTCATTTATATTGTATCTTTTGACATTTTCCTCTACTTTATAACGTTTCCTTTAAAACCAAGCTAACATTAAGTGTCTTATGTATAAAAAGAATATTAAGTACACGTGGTAGCTACTTGACATTGTTTTAGCAATGGACAGAGTCCATAGCATTAGTGTAAATTAATACTTTGCAGCAATGTTGGAAGTTGGGAGCCTTCTTCCTCCCCTGAATAGAATCATTAGTGTGTTCATTCAATAGAGAATCCACCGGAAAAGATTGACCCTCACTCTGTCATGGACCCTACCAGAACTCTTATTAAGTATAAGGATTCCTTCTCAGGATATTTTTAATTACAATATAACAATATAAATATATATATATATATGTATATATATGATTACTATATAAATCAATTATTTATGTTGGTTAAAATAAAAAACATGAAAATTTGTATTATGATCATATATATTCCCTAAATGTTAGAAATTGAAACATTATATAACCAGATCTATTTTGGTATCATACAATTTCACTAATTTCAGCATAGTGATTAGATTAATGCTCCAGCTATTTATATAATTGCAATGAAATTTGTCTAAGTACAAAGATGATACTGGGATTTTATGAGTGACAAAGTTTTCAGATATGTTTGATTATATGTTTGGTCATAGTCTTGATTAAAGTTGTATTCAAGAAATGCAACATTTCAAGCAAGGAGAAATAATAACAAAGATATGACTGTATTTTTTATCTCAGTTGAGTGGCTCTATTTTATCCACAGACCTTGTATTAACAGCTCTTATCATAGGAATGAGAAGTCATATTATTTGACATTTCAGTATGTATCATTGATGTCAGAGCCAGAAGTTTCCATACCAATGAAATATCAAATCATCCAGATGTATTTTAGTTGTTCTCCAAACAACTAAGCCTCCTTCTTAAAAAAAAATGATTTCTTTTCAATAGTGCTGCAGGAAACTTTTATTCATTTTTTAAGATTTATTATTTTTATTTATGTGTACTGATAAATGTCTGATCAGCAGGTCATTAGATTTGAAACTGGAAAAACAGAGGGCATGGCCTCCATATGGGTTGGCTCTCCTGCTCTTCTGACAACAAGGCCAGTTCTCTCACCTGCCCCAGGCATTGAGGGGCAGTGATGGTGGTTGGAGGGCACCTTTCCCTGTGCCTTGCCACCACCAGACAAATGAGAAATGTGTGACTGGGTTGAGAACTTTGATTCTTAAGTATTACTAAACATGTTTAAAATATACTATACCAAGTATCCATGTAATAAACTATAAGAAATCTGTATTCATTAGATATGGGAGGATGAGGTAATTCTTTTGTCTTTTTCAGATAATATAACTGTGAACTGGCAAAATACAGGGGAATATATCAACAGTTTATTAATAAACAACTTTGAAATCCCTTGACTTCTCCTCATGTGGAAAAACACAGTGCTCTAGGGATAGGGAGTGAAGACAAACATCATTTTGAGAAGAGACAAAATATAATTAAGATACAGGACTTGTGACTTTCACTGCTCTCTTCACAACCTAACATTAAGAATAATTCCCATTGATTAAAGTAATATTCAGCTGTGCAATATAAAGATACTAATTAGATAATCTTGATTTTTTTTAATAATGAGTATGCTAACAAAGCAGGAGTCAAAACTCAGTGATGCACAAGGTAATGTACTGATATGTCTTTTCTGTCATGATTCTGGAGTAGACTCTAAACCAATCCAAATCACAAATGGATCAGAAAGAAGCAGCTACAGAACCAGGTTTAGGCTCCCTGTAATATGCACTTCTTTGAACTCAAGTTCCAGATTCTGGAGCTACAGTCTGTGCCAGAAGTGAGATGTGCCAGTAGTGAGAGTGACAATGAGTAGAGTGTGGGATGGTCTGTTCACAAATTCTTACCACTTTACCCAGTACCAAACTCATCACAGAAAGCACACAAGAAGATACATCAGGATAAGCATCAGGAGAAATAAAAGTCTTAGAGCATAGGTCTTCATATGAGTTCATGCAAATGACAGAGATGGAGAAAGTCTAATTTTGAACTGTGTATCCAGTCTTGAGGTCACCTCCAAGGCTGTGAAAGTACCTACAGTTAAAACAGCAATGGTCTTCTGAATGAATTTCAAAATACACCATCAAAATGATAATTTAAAAGCTTCACAAATTAAGCTGAAGGGATGAAGAGGCATTTTAGTTGGTAGAAACCTTGCTTAGAAATCCCAAGCACTTCATGAAACTTGGCATGTTGCCACATGCTAGTTACTACAATTCTTAAAATGTGGAGGCAGGAAGATCAGATGTTCATGGTCAAAATCAGCTATGCAGTGAGTTTAAGCCAGCTTGAACTACGTCAAACTCTATCTCTAAAACAAAAGCAAAAGCTGGGAATTGGAGTCATAGCTCATGAAGTATATGGTAGGTCTGAATTGAAGTTTGAATTTGTGAATATTGTCTTTTAAAACATATACAAACACTATCAACGTGTTCCAGAGTACTTTAGCAGGATAGAGTATTGTACTATTACAAATGTCTAAGATTTCATCAGATATTATTTGACTAATCTAACCTAGAAAATCATGCTCAAATCTTTATCATAGTCTCATTTTGAAATATTTAAGAAGTGAGAATGTATTCCATATAGTGTTATCTGCATGTGTAGGAATAACAGATTCATGTGTTGCTGATTTTAGATAGTGCTCTATGTAACATATTGTTTTCTAACTTATTTAAATTTAAATACGTTTTCACTAGCTGGATAAATGAAACCAACATTATATTTGGTTGAGAATGAGAGATATTTTTATTTTCCTAAATATTATATATTTTTCTGTAATATTTTAGTTTAATAATTCTTTTAAAACTGTATCAAGGTAAGAATAACTTCTATATGTAGGCATTATTTATTTCCATTTTTCAATAAAGTTGTATTGAAGTGGAAAGCAAAGCTTCTGTGTTGTGAAAAACTTTTTATAAAAACAATATAATATATGCAAATGCTTAAAAATTAGTCTAGTAAAGAAAGATATAATAAGCACTGAATGCTTTATAGTCTAGTCTTGTTATTCTGCATATTAATCTCCATTCAACACATTTTTTACAAGATGTTTCTTTTGATAACATTCAAATTCATAAATACGATATACTGCTTGTCATTATTCTAGCTAAAAGTGTAGGCACTGCACACTGGTCACATTTGGTATACTTTGCTCTGTTGTGACACACCTGTAAGTTCTTCATTCCATCAGTAGGGTATACTACTAGTTTTAGTTTGCCCATTATTCAATTTTTGAAATTCTTTCTTGGGCTTCTCATTTTATTGCTTTATGATGCTCACCATTTTTTTTCTATTCTTACAGTTTGTAACCATTTGCAACCTCACTCATTCTTCCTCTTCTGTTTTTAACCTACAATTGTTTTAAAATAATTTTTGTCAGTTTTATGAGTTAATAATAATGTTTATAAAAAAGAGTGTAAATTACAATTCATATTTTGAATATAGCTTTTATTTTCTTTTGATTATAAAATGGATATGCAATCACTCATACTGGAAAATCAACCATTAATAGGAAAAGTGTATAATTGGCTCATGTTCTTGATGCTATGAACAAATAACTGACAAAAGTAACTTAAAGGAAAAATGTTTTCTTTGGCTCACACTTTGAGGAATGTATGGAAATAGAAATGTAAGGCAGCTGATTAAACTAACTCTACAGTCCAGAAATAGGCAGCTATGGATTCTGGTACTCACTTAATTCATCCTTCCTCACATTTTATTCAGAATGGGTTCCTCGTCCATGGAAGGCTCCCATGCAGATTTCAAGTGACTATTTTCTCATTAACTAATTCTCCCCAGACACGATCTCAAATACACTCCTAGGGATAAGAAGCACATATCTTAGGTAAATTCAAATTATACAAGTTCAAAGTAAATACTAAATGGTATGATTTCCATTTGGCACCCAACAAGATAACTAAATTCTTTACTCTTGATTGGAAAATGAACACATCAAAGAAAGTAACTGTTCTTCTTTAGTAAATTGATACTTGAGTGCTGTTTGTACATTGCACATGAATCTATATTTCTGTGTATATATGTGTGCATGTGCCTGTGGCTCTGTGTGAGTGTACTAATGTGTGGGTATGTGTGTATGGTCTAGAACTTCAAAGCACACTCCTTTTAAGGTCTCCAAATTTTTAAAATATTGCCTTATTTGAGAGCCAACTGGCCAAAATATATTATTGTAGTACAAATATGATCCAAATAACCAGTAGTATTTAGAGACTAAATCATGCTCGTTGTTTATTTGGAACACAAATTTATTTCAGTTGTATATTTCACCAGATAATCTAGTAATCACATGTTTTGAACAGCAAGATTACCTTTACCTGGAGTTTTGTAATAAATTTACAATCTCTTGTCCTGCTTTAGATTTACTAAATGAAATCTTGATCATTTGGCAATCATTGTGATGTGTGAGTAACTGAGAAAATTTTTTTCACTCTTCAGAAAATAAATGGTATAGCAAAGATGGTCTATTTTCCTTCTTTCTTTTTAGTATGACTTGTGACTTTTTCTTTTTGACTGATAGATTTATTGTCATAAGCAGTATGAATACAAGTAGTAAGCCTTAGTGTGGAGGTTTGTGTTAATACTCTAAGAAGAATTTCAGTTGTGTTTAATGTTGGCTGTAACTGTGAATGCAAATCTGTGGATACAAATGAACTCAGAATCCAAATCAAGTTTTTGACTTCCTGGAGTATCAACTTGTTTGTAATGCTTGAAATATCAGTTTGGTGAATTTATAAAATCCATGGACTGGTATGAATATGAGACTCTCCTGGGTCTAGTGAACTTCAATCAGATAAACTTTTGTCTAGAGTAAGGGGAAAATTGTAGGCTTGTTCTTTCTGGTTGATATCCAATGAACATTTAACCATCTCTCATGATAATGCAGTTGCTGAGAAACATGGATCTGTCTCTTCCTATCGGCATCGCCAAACTGTGAATAAGATTGCTATGCATAGAGATTGTTCCCAGTGATGCATAATATAAAATTACATAGCTACGTTAAAGCATGACAAATAAATCTTTACATTTTTACCATGAGCACAGAAATCTGCAAACAAAAACAACATACAACATCAAGAACAAAAAGATTGTTAAGTTTGATGTTCATATCATAAGATAAAAGGTAAATAAGCCTCAGTTATTTGCTTTTTTTTATGATTTTACTATGCAGGGTGTGGGGGAAGACCGTCTCAATCAATAGTTCAGGCAAGCCTAGAACTACTAAGTATCCAAGGGTGGGCTTGAAGTTCAGGTAACACTCTTAGCCTCCTGAGTTCTGAGATGATATGTGTGAATCTCCATGCCATGTTCTGTGGGAGATGTTATTCTGTAAATATGTTCCTCATACTGATTAATTAATAAAGCACTGTGGCCAATGAGAAAGCAAGATAGGTGGGGCTAGGAGACAAGGAGGAAACAGGAAGTAGTTAGGAGGAGTCAGCATGTAAAGTGAGAGGAAGCAAGATGCCAGGCCTGCTGCTCCCCAATAAGATGACCACGTGGAAATATTTAGATAAATAGAAATGGGTTAATAATTAAGACAGAGCTAGTCCATAAACAATAATGGTAACTGGCCAACAGGATTGTATCAAATACAGAGTCTCAGTGTGTTATTTGGGGCTGGCACAGCTGTGGGCCCAGACCAGTGGGGGGCTGGCTGGCGGAAAACAGACATGCTACAATGATCATATTTCTTTTTATTATCATCCTCTCTTTGGCAGACCTTCCAACTTTCAAAGCAAATTCAAACACATAATCTGACTTGCTTTTACAAAGTCCCATGAAGTCTGAAGTTGACTAATTTTTATTTCCTGTCTTCAGATGCAAAAACTGAAAATCTGAGGTCTAAAAGAACTTGCTGCAGGTCACAGGAAAAAAACTGACATTAACCACAGGGTATTCACTCAAGACTTCACAGGTTAATGAATGAAAGCACAGACTACCTCAAGAATGTTTTGGATACAAACACATTTGGAAGTAAATGAAAATATACTTTAAGAAACTATCAGCTAAATACTTCTAAAGTTATACCCACTGGGATTCAAAACTTTTCGAAAATAGCATTATGTTCTTTCTACATTAGGTTGTTTCTATCCCACAATTAGAATAATTTCAATAATTGAAAGGAGAATGATATTATTTGAAAGTGAAATAAGTTACAATCTAAAAAAACATTTTTAAAAAGCAAATGTTTTCCTTTATTATTATTCATCTATAGCCATCTAAAATCCATTGTGTAAAAAGTAAATTTTACAATGAGGCAATCTCCTTAGGAAATGCTACAATAAACCCAATTTTCTTTTAGAAGAACTTTCAGTGTTTTAAATCTCATTTTCTTTAAATTTTTTTTTTTACAATACAGCTCAGGAGATTGGTGACAAAAACAACATAATGAATTTTGAGGCTGCATAATTTATGACTTTGTACTCACAGCGACAGTTTTAACCTCCACTCATATTTACATTTGCCCTCTATTTCCCAGATTCAAATGGTCTTTCGGAGGAGATTGGTTTCATGTGGAGATAGGATAGTAATCAGAAATTTCTATCTTACTCACAATAAATCAGAGCCATTTCTGTCCACATTTGTGGCCACCATTGATATAAAATGCACCTCTCACTGGGAAATGCCTATGGCTATTAACTGCTTGAGTTTTGATTTCCAATAAAGACACATTTTCAATTTGTTTAATGGTTCTAAATAAGGGTGTGGTTTCCTTGTATATTAAAGCAGTTTTACCACTAAAATCTCTTCTACTTCTTAAAATATGTGTTATATGTGATTGTAAAGCAAATATTTATGACACAGAAAGGATAAAATGATAGTAAAAGTATATGCATTATTATTTCTTTAAAATGGTTTTGCAAACACTATCACTTTTCAATTTTTATTATTTACTGAACAAATCAGGACACTGGGCTTCCACTCCTTCACCGTATATAGGCCAGAGTTATGAAAGAGCCAAGCATAAATGCACCAACAACAGCAAAAGATATATAAATGTCTTGAAATTTTAAATTAGAAAACAATTCCCATTAAAAAGATACAGAAAGCAAACTATTTATGTAACCGCATAACTGGTTCAGATGCAACTGCTTGGTAACTACTGGTACAAATGCTGTAGCTAGAGAACTATGACAACCAGACATCAGGCCCATTTCTGAATGTGGATGATCATGCACAGGGACCTAAGAAAATAAGTCTGTTATAAAATGGGCATTTCCAGATAAAAGCAAAACAAAACAAAAAACCTGTGGACAATTATCAAGGGGGATGCATACTCAATATGATAGGGCTGAGGAAACAGCTTCCAGACCTTGTCATTCTTGTTCTGAGTCACCATTCAGACACATGCACAGGGTGGAACACCTGAAGTTGTTGACATTTCTTAATACAACCAGGAAAATAGTTGATGAGGCAATACATATATTTTTATTTCATGATCTATTTATTTATTTATGTGTGTGGGGGATGTGTGTGTGTGTGTGAAAGGGCTGACACAGTGTGGGTGTGGAAACAAGAAGACAGGTGGCTAGAGTTAGTTCTCTCTTTCCACTATGTGTATTTAGTGGGTAAAATTTAGATCATTAGCTTTGGTAGCAATTGTCTTTGCCTGCTGAGCCATCTAACTGTTCAATAAAATTCTTTTAGTTATTATAAATTGGTGCAACTTTTCTTAAATTCTGTGTATGAAACAAATTCTTTCTGATTCTTAATAATTTATTCTGTTCAATAAAGACCTTTGAAAGGAAAAGCCAGGTTATTCAATGACAAAATAAAAAACCCTAAACCTTAGACTATGTGTATAAATCTGTTCAATATTAGGACACCTCCTTTACAAATTCTGTGACTAAGTCACCCAAGTAAGCCAATTCAAGTTAGAAACAATATGAAAATTAAGGCCTATGCTGTGAACAAGCAATTCCCTATAATAACTGTGTGGCTATTCTCAAGGGTAGAATTAAATGGTTCCTGTGTTAAAATTCAAGTGGTCATGACTTTAGCATGATGCACATTTCTTCGTTTATTTGTTTACTTTTCATTCAGGGCAAGATTGCTGACTCAAAGAAAATTCTTCTGAAATTTGATTAAATACATATATCCTTAAATATTGGAAGTTGAGGAAAGTGAATATAGCATAAGACTAAAGATCTTTGTGACTACAGCCATTCAATGAAACTTCTGGGGAAGTAACTAAATTTCTTTAAAGCTGCCACAAGGTAATGATAGATTTCTATCACAGAGAAATATATTTGATTGACTTTTCATTTAAAGTAATAGAAGTTGGAAAGAAGCAGCAGGATGTTTTTCAAGTACAACAGAAAATGCCTTGATTCTTTATCTAACAGAACAATCATTCAGAGATGAAAGGGAGAAAGATAGCCTCACACAAAAGAAACCTCAAAGTATATATTGCTGTCAAACACACCCTTAAGGAAGGTTAAAGACAGAAGAAAACAACAAAGTTGATGAATGAGCAAGTACTACAGACTGTGTTTCTCCTCGTGAATTTTCTGAGTAATGTGTTTACCTTATGAGGATATTGCATAAGGATATACCAAGCAATCTTCCAGAAGCTTATCAGTGTCTTAAAAGTTTACATACCAAGCAACAGATATCAATCATATATGATATAAAAAGTTAATATCAGAAAGAAATAATACAAAATATCCCCAATTATGTCATGCATTTCAACATTGTATTATCAACTGATAGAAATTCAGGCTAAAGCTGGGGGTTCATGGCACAAACATTTAATTCCAGTACTTGGGAGGCAGAGGCAGAAGGATCTCCGTGAGTTTGAGGCCAGCCTAGTCTACAGAGTGAGTTTCAGGACAGACTTCAAAGCACAAAGCATGCAGAGAAACCCTGTCTCAAAAAACAAAAAACAAAAAACAAAACTATAAAAAACAAAGAAAAGAAAAGAAAAGAAAAAGAAAATAAAGCCACAAAGCCACAAAAACAAGACTTTAGAATAATCCACATAATCAATCATAATACCTAAGTCACAAACAACTAATGTGTGTGTATTAATATTCATGTAATATTCACCAATGTGGAATATGTCATGGACTACATAAAAAAACTAAGAAAATTTTCAATCATTGACGTCTAAGATAAATTGTATAATTGCTGGTTGTAAGTACAACACTAAATTTAGTGACCAAAACGAGATCAGAAATAGCCCTAATACATGATAATTTATCAACAGACTCCAGTAATCCAAAGCACTTACAAATCTCAAAGGAACAAGAGACATAGGATTGAATGAGGACAAAAGTTTTACATATCAACTCCGTGGGATGCACATGAACCAGTTAAGAGATAATAATTTATAGAACTAAATAGTAAATAATGAGTGAGCATAAGGTGTTTTTGTAATATATGCTGTATGATTAAAGTCCAATCTCCTAGAATGATGTAAAAGATCAAAATGTGTCTTGTATAATCACAGACATTTATTTTGCAGACATAGATAAGATTATTGTAATTTCTATGGAAATGCATAGGATTTTGAAACAATCTTGACAAAGAACACTAAAATGTAAGAAATCATTCTATAAAATACTGTGATTTGTTCCACATCAATAGTAATCAGGATATTATAATATCACCACAAGGCTCCACAGCAAGAAACGATGAGCAGAGAATGCAGAAAATGGCAAATATCTCTATCTAACCTTATTTTCCTTCTAAAGTGACAAAGGAAAATCAAAGGAAGAATGATAATATTTTAAAACATTGCTGTAGTTCTTAAATTATCATTTTTACTTTTTGAGAGAAAGTCTCACTATATAGCTCAGTCTGACCTGGAAGTTGCTTTGTAGAAGATGATGGCTTCAAATTTATGCCAGTCTAATTGTCCTAGTGTCCTGAGTGCTGGAATTTTCAGCAAGAACCATTATATCTTTCCTAAAACTATTTTTCAAGACACTAAACTTGAGAAAAATGTTTGTGTTCTAGGCTTAGTTAAATGGTAGATATGGATGATTATTTTGTGCTAATAAAAAATTTTAAAAACTGCATTAATAGAGGGGCAGCTAGAGACCATGATTGTTCATTATTAATTGTGTGCATATAACAAATTATCCCACTATATCTTAAAATATGCACATTTTAATGGATACTCTATGCATAGAAAAAAATCTATGTAAAAAATTAAATTCTGATTAATGAAATCAAACAAAGGTTTTTTTTTTTTTAACAATCCTACATACAACATAAAATTGTAGACTTGGTATAAACTGTATGTCATTAAAACAATAATAAATTGATTCTCATACAAATCAAAATCCTTAGCTGCTCATTAGCCCACCTGAAGAAATGGAACTTTTCATTGACTCTACAACACAGCTCAAAAAGAAGAAATGAAATATCGATGCATAGAACAATCAGACACCTGCATCACCAATTACCCTCAGTGTTTGTGGAGACTAAAACATTATCCTTGGATAAATAATTATGTATCATATCTTTATGTTATATTATTTTGCTACTTATACATTATTTTGATATATCATTCAGTTTTACATACTAATAATTTGTCATTTTTCCAAAGATCACACACACACACACACACACACACAGAGTGTTTATTATGCATGAGAGCATGGTGGAGTTTGAAAAAATAATGTTTATCTCACCTCTTAACTAGATAAAATTCAAATTATATTTATCAATTCCTTGACTGTTGACAATAGCTAAGACCTCTAGTCTTATTTTCCATCCCTTAAAAAACATCTTCCTAAAAGGTATCTTGCAATATACAGATGTGTGAAAAATTCAGATTTGGCCAGAGGTATAGAGGTGTGTATGCATACTTAGACCTCACAAGGCAGGATCACTTCCTTATCCTGTAGGGGTTTCTTTCTTAAATTATATTCTGTGATCACTAAATCTTAATATGTGTTATTTTGGCCCAGGTTGTAGCTGCCTCCTCATAGTGACATCTGGAAAACTACAGGGAAAACTCTCAATTTTTGGCTTTATTCTCATTTTAATAAAAATGAAAATATATACTGATGTTAGTTTCCCCTCTCTCAACTCCTCCCACATCCTTTTCTCCTACCCACACACCCAAATCCATACCTTCTCTCCTGTTGCATTAGTAAACAAACATAGAAATAAAACCAAACACACCAGAATAAAATAAGAAACACACACACACACACACACACACACACACACACACACACACACACACCAACACACCAAGTCATGAAAACAATGACAATGAACTTTCTGCCCAGAGTCAAATTCTTTTCTCATTCCTTCCTATCATTGTCTTCTTCTTTCTTCCTTTCTTTCCTTCCTTTCTTGATTGCTTCTTTCCCTTCTTTCCTTCTTTCCTCCCTCCCTCCCTCCCTCCCTCCCTCCCTCCCTCCCTCCCTCTCTCTCTCTTTTTTTTTCTTTCTTTCTTTCTCCCCTATGTTCTTTTCTCTTGTCTCCAATGCATGTAAACTATAAAATTGGTGCTTAAAGGATGACAATTCAGTCTTACTTGAATTTAAGATACTTTAGACATCTGAGTGATATTTTGTCCTGGAGAAGCTTGTAGTATTGATCATGGCTTTCTTCTCATTTATATTAGAAGTCCTGATACTGCTCATCTCAGGGATAGCTAATACCTTGGGAAGCAAGAAGTTCACCCAAAGGCACAGCTTTGAAGTGGAAATATACCTACCCAGATCCCACACACTGCCGAACACCTCCTCTGCAGAATTTTAATCTTAGGTTATGATTTTCCTGTCTAAATTCTCCGAAGGCCAGATAGTAGACCCATGGATACAGCAGTCGTACCAGAGGCTGGTAAAATTATTTCACTTAGAAAAACTCTTAAAATTGCTTGCTTGTCCTACCTGTTTCTTTTCATATAAATCACAAGACAGCCTGTTCCCTTTCATTTCTTCTGCTTTCTGAACAACCCTAACACTCTTCCAAGAGTCTTATACTATATGCTCTGCCTTTTGTTTTGGTGGAATCTTAGACTGTAAAGAATCATTTCCTGACAATCATTTCAAGTCTGCATATTTTACCTTACTGGTTAGCAAAAATCATGTACACTTAAAGCACCTTTCCTAGCATACCTGGAAACCTACAGACTTACATTTCCCTCAGATATTTCTTTTGTTTTAACATATAATTAGGTTGGTAGCAATTTAGAAAACCAATTTGTGACGATTCACCCCGTTTGTCAGAGAGAACTGAGACCACAGGTAGCCCTGAACCTGAGGAACAGCTTTACTCTTTGGCAAATGCTAAGAGTTCATGTTTTTCTGATCAGCCTTGTGGTGCTCTGTAATCTCGTATTTTTCCTTCTTTGTGCGCAGCTGCTTCTTCTTGAAGTAAGCATCAGTCAGGTGTTTGGGGATCTTGGTTGATATAAACTTTTGTAGAGGTGGCGATGACACATTTCTGGTGTGTTTCTTCACAGTGGAACTCTGATGAGGGCAAGAGGTCTTGTCACAAGTAGCAAGCCGGTGCCCAGATGCTTCAGGAAAACCACCCTCTTGCCTCTGTGGCACCCAGTGAGGATGATCAGGACAGTCCCTGGTGTGAGGCTGGCAGGAAGCTTTCTCACATGCTGACTGAAGGGCTTTTTGTCATGGCTCAGCAGCTTCTGAGGAACATTTTAGGGTAAGTAGGGTTAAGTATGCTTAACCACCCGGGTGCCAACATTCTTGTCACCACCAACTGGTTTGGTGATAGTAGCAAGAACCTTCTCCTTTTTATTCTTTTCAACCTTAGTTTTTGTAGCTGAGTATTTTCTTTTGTACAGGGCCTTTGTGGAATACATGGCAGATCGAGAGTACCTGCCAATTCCTCTAACCAGGACAGGGCTACAATGTGGCTTTCCCTTCTTGGGCTTTTTATTAGGGTCACTCTTTTTTGGCTACATCTGCAGCAGGAGCACCTGCGGCATCACCACCAGCCTTCATGGCTGCAGGTTTTTTTCTCTTTTTTTGTCAGGCTTCTCAGCTTTTTTACCTGCCATCTTGAAAGATGGGAAAGAGAACTAATGTCCCGGATTCCTGTCTATAATCCCTCAGATATTTCTTAACCTACTTAAGTTTTAGAAACTATGGCAAATATGAACTGATAAGAAGACATTACTTTTTTAACTAAATTTTGAAGAAGTAGTACTGGTTAATAATTTAGAAAACTGCACAAAAGGAAACAAGTCTAGAAGAGAAAATGAAGCTGAAATCTTTCTTGGGGTATCCACCATTGATCTATTGGGTCTAAGCCAATCGAAAGACATTATTATCTGTCTGATTACTGTACTGGGTGTTTGGTATCCCAGTGTTGCCCCAAGGGTGAGCTTTTCAGCACTAAAATCCATAACCTGAGCTGACATAACAAGAATAGCCAGCTGGAAAGAAAACTGCAGAGGCTCAAGAGGATGGTTAGTACATTTAGAGATTATTTCACTAATTATGGACTTAGATAAAATAGGTCTTTATTTTAGTATTGGCTGTTAGTACTATCTACATTCTCAGTTTTGTGGTCTAAATGGTACTTCCATCATGGGGTGAGTTGTGCTAAGGTCTGAGACCCTTTTGTAAAACCCAAAAAGTGACTGCAGTATAATGGTGGAAATTGTGAGAGAGAATATTATTCAGGTCGCTTTGTGATAGATGTTACTCAACAAGGTGGTTTTCCTTGATTGTCTTTGGTCTAAGAATAAAACAATTTAATTTCAGAAATAAGATAATTAAGACCTATGCAGATCATTCTTTTACTTTATTCTTCTTAGTATTTCATGCTGTAATCTCAGTGACTTGACCAAACAACATCATTCCCTGTATCTTCCCCAAACTTGAAGGAAGGTGGGGGTATTGCACCCATGGTTTGAAGTGATATGGCACAAATTATTGGATTGAACAATCAGGTTTGAAGTGATATGGCTCAAATTATTCTATTGAATTCTTTTTAAGCCTGTACATGAATAGAATTTAAAATGTGCTAAGTAAAATTGATTGAAATGAACACTAGCTTAGGAAAATCACTATGTAGAAATATGTGCTTTTAAGTAAGAGATAGGGGGCAAACAATCAATAATCAGTCAAGTGGAATCTGGATCTCAGATAAAAGCCAAGCCAGGATGACCATGGCAAAGTCATGCCTGATGGATAACTGGGAAAGAATAGATGCCTGTGATATTAACTCAACCATATGGGAAAATAAACACAATGTATGCAAAGAAAAAAGTAAAAGTGGACATTTGGATTTTGTTCAACAAACTATAACCATGGCTAAAATAGTTGTTTTCTTATTCATTATTATAAGCTATATCATAAAGATGTATACAAAATTAAATTTCAACAAGTTAGGTTAATGTATTGTCACATAACCAAAGGGGAGACTTTGAATTAAATTGGCTCCTGCAAAAAAAACTTTGATATTACTTGTGCAAAATCTGAGTATACAGGAAATCACAGGAACAGGGGAGTCTGCGTCACATCCACCCAAAACCTTCTGTAGTAACATAACTGCATGTTCTTGATTCTATTTATCATGCCAAAGCTAATTTCTTTAACTCTTGCTTTGTGTCTGTTTATTTCTTAGAATTTGCTGTAGGAAATATTAATCTACTAATGAAATCAAAGATTCCTCCAAGGCAGTGACATTTCCGCTGTACTTATTAGTATATGCTCAGAGCTTGGCATAAATTAGGTTTCAATACCCCACTGATGTTTGTACAGATGGGTGGGGGGAGAGCAAATACATGTTGAGCAAACATACAAGTAAAGAAAAATACCTCATTTAACATTATTTCTTTTAATTTGTGGGCTTTTCTGATTACTGATCATTATTACATGAATCCCAATTGAATTCACAAATGTCTTAAGTCTGATGGTGTTGCTGTAATATTTAGGTAAAATTGTTGAAGTTGTGAGGTATGAGAGCAGGTTTTGAACTGAGCTACCCTAAACAGCATCTTCAATACTGGGTACAGACATGGCAAGAAAACAATACTATAAAATGTCAACAATGATTTTAAAAGGGTATGGATTATCACTTTGAATGTTTTACTTAACTCAAAACTTCAGCTTATAACTCAGTTTCTCAACTGTCCAAAAAAGTAATTTCATAGCCATTATTTTATGTAATTAAGAGCTAGTCACCAAAACACCAAACAATTCAATTAAAAAGCAGGGGTACAGAACTAAATAGAGAACTCTCAATAGAGGAATCTAAAATGGCTAATAGACACTTAAGAAATTGTGTAACATCCTTAGCCATCAGGGAAATGCAAGTCAAAACAACTCTGAGATATCATCTCACACCTATCAGAATGCCTAAAAAAAGCACCAAGGACAGTTTATGCTAGAGAAGATGTGGAGAAAGAGGAACACTCCTCTGTTACTTGTGGGAATGCAAACTTGTACAGCCACTTTGGAAATCAGTATGGCAGTTTCTCTGGAAAATGGGAATCAGTATATCTCATGATCTAGCAATATCACTCTTAGGCATGTACCCAAATGATGCACGTTTATACAACAAGAGAAATCTGTTCAACTATGTTTATAGCAGCATTATTTGTAATAGCCAGAACATGGTAGCAACCTAAATGTTCTTCAAATGAAGAATGCATTTAAAAAATGTGGTACATTTACACAATGGAATGGATCTAGATCCTGGAATCCATTTCTAGCGAGGGAAGAGGGAGAAGTAAATGGATCAAGACCATGCTGGTGAAACCCACAGAAACATTTGACCTGACCAAGTGAGAGCACACAGACCCCAGTCATAAAACTGGGGAACCAGCATTGGATTGAACAAAGCCTTCTGAATTTTGGTGTCAGTTAGGTGGCCTGGGCAGTCTATAATACTTCTGATAGTGGAACCGGTATTTATACATAGTTCATAAATGGACTTAGGGAGGCCATTCCCCATGGAGGGCTACTTTCTCAGCCTAGACACAGGGAATAGGGCCCAGGCCATCCCCTAAATGATACGATAGACTTTGATGATCTCCCCATGGAAGGCCTTACCCTTCCCTAGGGAGTGTATGTGGGATGGGAATGGGGAGCAGTGGGTGGTATGGGAGGATGGGAGGGAGAGAGAACTGGGATTAATATATAAAATAAGAATTTTCACAAATTAAAAAAATTAAACCAAAAAAGAAAGAAATGAGATGACAATACAAATACAGTTTGTATGTGTATGCTTATAAATGTGCCTGTGTCTGTTTCTTCATGCAACCAGAAGTCGAAAGTTGACATTACTTGTCCTCCATGTTCACTCTCTGACCTATGTTTTAAGGCTGGATCTAGTACTTTGTTCCTAAGCTCACAATCTTGGTTTTTCTAGCCAGCCAGCTTGCCCTGTGGATCCTTGGTCCCCACTTCCCATGTGCCAGGATTATAAGCAAACACTCAGACTAGCTGGGCATTTGTGTGGGCGCTGGGGACCCTAACCCAATCCGCATGTTTGTATGGCAAGCACTTTATCCTTTCATGCCTTGTCTTCATCCTTGTAAATAAGATTTTTAACATGGTAGATACTAGTAATAACATTAATACAGTGATAACAACAATGTTAGCCACCAATCCAGTAAGTCATGGTGATAAAAGTATTCTACTAAAATGCATGTATTTATTTATTTTTTATTTCATGTATGTCCCTATGTGTAATGAATTGAGTTGCTCATGTAATCCCAAATAGGGTGACAAATCACCTGAAACTGGACTTATACCTGATTATGGGGGAAGTAATATTGGCCCTATGAAGCAAAATCCAAAATTTTCAGCCAAAAAGCAAAGCAGTGTTTTAATTAATGAAAGATCTCTCCAGCTCCAGGAACTTATTTATTTAATCTTAGTTGCTTGCAATGGAACTCAGAGTCTAATACATTTTAAACCTAAGTTCTAAATTCCATTCTAGCCCTGAGAAATTTACAGTTGTGCCCTTGTTACTGGGTTTTAATTTTAAACTGAAGAGGCAAAATGTTACTATCCCTTTCCTCCAAACCATAGTTTTCTTTTCAACTTCCTATAAAAGGGTTAGGAGTTTTTATATGGAGGCTGATAACAGTTATGCAGAGAAGGGCAGTTAATGGGAAAATGATCCAGACCCACACTTGCAGTTGTGTCTGAGGTTTGGAGACCCTTCACTTTACTGTCACTAGCTAACCTTCCCTGAGTTACTTTGTTGCTTTTTCTTTTCTTCTACTGTGGCTAATGTGTTCAACTGGGGATATTTAGAATGCATTGATTTGAATGTACCCATTTTTGAGCCCCATCCCATTAGTTTTTAAATAGTCCTCAGATTGGCACATGTCCCAAATATAACCTTAATATTAGATCTTTGGGTTCTCATTTTCTTAGCCTTCCAGAATCAAAAAAAAAAAAAAAAAAAACAAAACAAAACAAAAAAAAAAACAGCTCCCAAAAAGCCAAAGATGTAAGGAATCTTGTAAGTGAAAAGTCAGTAGAGAAAGAGAAGTCATTGATGTGACTAGAGTACTCCAGATGCACACAGGGAATTCAATATTAAATAAATATGTGCTAAGCAACACACACACACACACACACACACACACACACACACAATATTTCATTCTGATCTTTATATACCAACAGGACTGTGTTTTTTATGTGTGCTTAATCTGAATGCAATTGTTATGATAGTTATTTTAAAGGGCATTCTAATGAAGATTAGATGAAATAGACTGGTAAAAGTTTTATCTTGGCAGGCAGAAATGAAGGCATACATGATGATAGTACCCATGGCAAGTATGGGGAAGTGAATTTTGAGATTTATGCAACTGGGTGACATTCATCTGATGACTTTCTGTGCAAAACTGCTATGCTCACCAGTTGGAAGGTAAATTGAGATAGAGGACATGAAATTACATTGTTCTTCAATAAGTCATAGTAGCAGAGAAAGAGGAAGAAAGTTATACATGCATTTTTATCTGACAGAGGGCTTCTATATGAAATTAAAAACCAATTGTGTAATCCCCATTGCACAAAATACTCCAGACTTTTGGAACCACACTTAATATTGCCCCAATAGGAATGTATGTGATTATCAGAGTATATGTGTATTTAAGGAGCAGATGAATGACTAAGTAAGGGACAGTAGTGTTGAAGTGATGGAACCAGAAAAACAAGATAAAACATCCCGCTTTATCTGTTCCTGGCCACCTGAACTGGAACATTTCTATTGATCACTCACATGCTTACACAAGGATAGCATCCTTCATTTAAAGGAATATTTCTCCTCCTGCTACATGTTCTAAATGTTTTAGTTCATAAGACAGAAGTGTTTTATGAAAGTGCTCATAATAGCTTTCTACAATGATAAAAAAGAATGTGTACTCCATATTGGGGGGGGAGAAAGGTGTTATACTCAAAGACAAAATTCTTTACCTGATATTGATTCTCAGGTTAGACCCAACCCGGTGTTTAAACAGGCATTAATTTAATCAGAGCTAAAATCAGCTGTTTGGGAAATTGAGCCTTCTGCTACTTTCCTGTTTTAAACATGCCATTTGGGATTTATGGAATTCATATGACTTTTTTGTTGTGTTTTGTTTTTCAGATGTGCATTATATGTTGTCTGTAAATTTTATAAACATTCATCCTGATCATCATTGACAGAATGATAGTAAGGTTATTATATGAGAAAATCTTATGCTTTATAGATGATAGCAGTGTTTTACATTATATAAAATGATACATTAATAGTTTTATCTTTTATAAGCTGTATTACTGAAGAAGCCCAGTGGAATCCTCCCACCTCCTCTGAGCACTGCTTATTTTATATTGAAATTGTGATAATGATGATTGAGTTATTGAGGATTAAATTATATTATACATATATTCCAAGTCCAAAAGCTGCTACTGTCATTCCTTTACAATCAGTTACTAGTCATATTTTGATCTAGTCTAATTCATAGATTTTTACATATGAGAAGACTAAATCTCAAAGATGGAATTCAAATTGACCAAGAAATTGTAGTTACCCAATGGTAGAACTTAGATTGAAACTCTAGTCTCCTATTTCCCTCATCAATATTCTCTTTCGTTTGACTATAATAGTAGTGGAAATTGAAGACAGTGAATTAAGACCCTATATAGGAACAAATTGCTTCAAAACAGGGATACACAGGAAAGAATTAGCATACAAGTATACATCAGATAATTATATTGCCCATGACAACCTTCATGTGTACCTTTTTGTATTGATTTTCAAATAATTTTTATCTTATTTCATAGAGAAATGCAGATACAGCAAGAAAGAGCATCTTCTCTACCATACTTATGACCCAGACACTTGAAAACTGTAGTGATAAAGTTCTCCATTAAAAAAAAAAGACATACTGCTCAGGTAGCAGCAGTTTATGATTCATTTACTGGTCTGGCTGTTATTCTGTTACTATTTTTAAATTAAAAGTTTGATAGATAGGCCCCAAAAGGTGGTCTTGTCCTAACCTCTAGGATATATGAATATGCTTATTTGCATGATAAAAAAGAAGGGTTTAAAGATGAAAGTAGAGTTACTGATGAGTTTCATTTAATATCATTCTAGATTATCTGTGCATGCCCAATGCAATCACAAGTGTCCTTGAGAATGTAAAATGGAGCCAAGAATGCCGCAGAGTCACTATCTCTTTATCTTTCTGCAGAAATTAAAGAGGTTTCATAATAGATTTAAAGTAGTTTCAGCTGAAGAAAAATCCAGACAGTTAAAACTTTAAGGCAGCAAAAAAAGAAAAGGAGTGAAGAAAAGTGAAATCACTGCCCAGATTTCTATCTGCTACAGGTAGATATGGAGATTGTGGTGTTTGATTGGTGGGTATGCTTCCAACAAATTAGTTGGGCTTTTTAAATTTTAAATTAAAAACAGTCTTATTTTATGTACCAATCCAAGTTCCCTCTCCTTTCCATCCTCCCATTCCTCCCACCACCCCATATACCACCCTCCATCAACTCTTCAGGGAGGGTTCAGCCTCCCATGGGGGATCATCAAAGTCTGTCACATCATTTGGGGGAGGGCCTAAGTCCTTCTCCATGTATCAAGGCTGATTGAGTATCTCTCCATAGGGAAATGGGCTTCCAAAGCCCATTAGTGCAATAGGTTATGCAAATAGCTTAGGCAGGATTTTAAATAAGCCATGTGCCAGGCCCCCAAATTTAGCAGCCACCAATATTTAATTGTGCAGTTCAGTTATCTCAGTTTCTGACTAGAATAGGACAGTGGCTATTGAAATGGTGACTACTTTGAATGTTGTGCTTTGTTCCAGCAAGACAAAGTGGTGTATGTGCCCATTGATATTAAAATGATCACTAGCCTATAGGAAAAACACTGTAGCGTTATATTTAGATTACTCAATGAAGTAAAGAAATGTCATTTATTTTCCTACATGACATTGCATACAGAAATACATTAAATGACAAGAAAATACAAGCCAATAATGTTAACAAAGTGAACTGTAGAGATGTGTGTGTAAAATTCGAAGATGAATACTTAAGTCTAATATTTTTAATGATGAAAAGAATTGAAGCAAATATATAGTCTTGAATAATGTAACATATTTAGATTTTTGAGAATATTATATTCTCCATCATTGTGGTTATATGTTTCTCTCTAATTAATGCAATCCAGTGGAGATCTAACTGGTTGCTTAACTGTGCTTTTCCTTTATGCAAACTCAATTCTATGCCTTTAAAAATTGTGTTGCACAAAATAACTAAATAAGCATATAAATAAATGAAAAAGGCTGGCAAATTAAGATAATACACTTTTTTGTGATTTCTAAAACTTGTTATTTAGAAAGAAAAAACTTTTTGGCAGAACCATATATGCTTTAAGATAGAACTCAAATATACATATTATTATCTAGGATTCTTAGCTCATTATTCTAGTTTAGTTTTACCTCATGACTTCCTAAATACTTTGTTAAATGGCATGACACTGGTTCTTTCATTATTTTTTTAGTAAAGCACACATTTTCTTACCAGTTGTCTATAAAAATAAAAGTTATGATGAAAGCATTTTTGTGCTTTTGTGTTTATATACAAGCCTGAACTTTCCATGATCCCTTAGTTTGGGAACAACATTCATGAACACTACATAATTAACTAACATTAGTTGAACAAATGTCTTTGATCCAGCTCATTTTACTCTTCATTAAAATATTGATGCTGAAATAAGTTGCATGAATAACAGTAAATTTGGATACATATTGAGCATAAAATAGTGAAAGCAACTGATTTTTAATGCTCAATAATTATAGATGACATGTTGTTCCTGCTCTGTTCAAGCCAAGGAAATGTAACTGCCAAATCATAGTTCCAGTATTGATGTGGAAAAGGCAGATAGATATTATATCTGTGTATGAATAGATACGAAGCATATGATTTATTTTTTTTACTTATACAGATTTTCTTTCATTTTTGAGAACATAATATATTCACATCTTTCCTCTTTCTTTTTCTTCCTTCAAACCCTTTCATATACCACACTTTGTTCTTTTTCAAACTAACGGACTTTTTTTCATTAATTGCTGTTATATAATTATATATAAATACCAGCAGACTGATAGCATGATGCATGTGTACAGTGTGTATAGGGTGTAACAGAACTTACTGTGGAGATGCAGACAGTTGAGGTCTGCTACCCAGGTTGGTTTTTGCTGCACATGTGTGGCAGAACCTTAGAGTAGCATAAAAGAGACTCTGCATTTGAATATTTTGTATTTAGTAACTGAAACATTCAAACACAGTTTGAGTTTCAGCAATTCTGAAATAAGTTTTCTTTTTTTATTTCATTTTTTTTATTTAAATTGGAAACAATCTTATTTTATTTTTCAATCCCAGTTCCTTCTCCCTCACACATGGAAAGGGTGAGGCCTTCTATGAGAAATCATCAAAGCCTGTCACAACATATAGGACAGGGCCTAGGCCTTTCCCCATGTGTCTAGGCTGAGAGAGTATCCCTCTTCTGGATGGGCTCCGATGTCTATTTGTACACTAGGTATAAATGCTGTTTCATTATTCTTTCTTTGACTCAATATTCTTGCTCCCCATGCCCACCTCTCCCATCCTCTACCCCTAACACCTTCTCCCCTCCCCTATGCTCCCAATTTGCTTGGGAGATCTTGTCCCTTTCCCCTTCTCCAAGAGATACCATAATAAAGGGAGTCATTATAGATTTCAAGAGAAATCTGGCACTAGGAAAATATTCAGAGATCTACAAAGATGACCCCAGCTAACAATCTAAGCAATTGTGGACAGACTACCTTAAATGTCCTTCCCTGATAATGAGACTGATGACTACCTCATATGCCATCATAGAGCTTTCATCCAATAGCTGATGGAAGCAGAAGCAGACTCTCACAGCTAAACACTGGCCCAAACTCCTGCAATCCAGTTGCAGACAGAAAGGAGTGATGAGCAAAAGGATCAACACCAAGCTGGAAAAACCTATAGAAATTGCTCACCTGAGCAAATGGGAACTCATAGACTCCAGTCTGATAGCTGGGAAACCATCATAGGATTGACCCAGATTCCTTGATTGTGGTGTTATTTGGGAGGTATGGGAATTCTATGGGGTCTCTTGTAGTGGATCAGTATTTATCCCTAGTATTTGGGAGCCCATTCCACATAGAGGGATAATTCCTCATCGTAGGCACATGGGGGAGGGCATAGGCTCTACTCCAAGTGATATGACAGACTTTGAAGACTCCCCATGGAAGGCCTCACCCTCCCTGGGGAGCAAGAAGGGGATGGGATGGGGGTTGGTGGGTGGAACAGGAGAGGACAGGAGGGTGAGGGAATTGGGATTGATGTGGAAAACAAGCTTGTTTCAAATTTAAATAAAAAATTATAAAATAATAAATAAATAAAATGCTGTTCCATTACCAAGGGCCCAATAGAAGGCCCAGGCCTTCAAACTGACTCCCACATGCAAATGGCCTGGTGTCACCCCATGCTGTCTTCCAAGCTGTCAGTCTGGGGTTCATGAGCTCCCCCTTGTTCAGGTCATTTTTTCCTGTGGGCTTCCTTAACAGAGACTCACTTGTGGGTACTCATCAACCAAAATTTAAAACTTTACCTATGAAGTACATTTGTATAAGCCTGTAGCTGAGGCCTGGAACATTTTGAGGAATCAGTTTTGAGGAATCAATTTTAAGGAGATAATCTTAAGTTACTAATTCAAGGTAGTTGATGAAGTTTACCCATAAGTCACCCTTTTAGCTTATCTTTGGGTCAGCTCCTGGGCTATCTTTTGATATTCCTCATCTTTGCTTTTCAAATGTTTCTTTAATACTTTTATCCTATTCTATTCCCATATGACATGTGTCCCTTTCTAACAGTCATGTATTTTTAAATGTGTGGGGGTTTATAATTCCATTATCATTCACCTTTAAAGTTAAACTATTTATACTTTCAGAGAGTCACACTTTAATGGAAGTGAGGTAAGTTATTCTGGTGGCTGATGATGGCATCTAGACTATATTCCGTGATGTACCTTTTTTGTAATTTTTAAAATACTTTCAAAGCCACATGGATAGAGATAAATTTTAAAAACTTTGAGGGCACTTCAAGGGCCAACATTTTGATTTCCACTTTATCAAATTGATAGCAAACAAAGTCAAGGCCAAATAGCTAATCATTACTGTTTTAATTTTTATGTTTGGTTTTGGAGTTGTGAGCAAAATTATTAAGTTCAAAGATTTATTGATGGCTTAATGAATACATTAAGAATTAGGAAAGGTTATCTTCCTGCTACTTCCTGAGACTAAAGCTCATTTCTGGAATGTTCTTGATATAACTGAATCAATCAGAGCATGTTTAGCTTACTTCTCTTACCTGGAAGAGAAATAATTACCACCCAAACTGAAAAGTCCTAAAATTAGATCATTTAATAAATTAATAAAATGATTATTAATAAACTGGGAAATATACCCAGTATAGTTGTAGACTATTTCACAATGATCTCCAGTAGTGGATATTTCTGTTTTGATCTCTGTAACAGTCTACTTTGAACTGTCAGTTTGTGAAGTTCCAATAATGGAATAGTTACTTTCTTCTCTTTTCAACTTCTTTTTTTATTTATTCATTATCCATCAATCTGTTTATTTATTTCTTCTCATAAAATATATTGTGACTGCAGCCTCTCTGTTCTCAACTCCTTCCACTCTCCTTTCAAACCCCCTCCCCCAGATCTACTGTTCTTCCTTTTCCCTTTAAAGAGTAGACTTCTCACTGATATCACATATCTCATCACAAGATGCAATAAGACTAAGCTCAAACTCTCATGTCAAGACGGGAGAAGGCAAATCAATAGGACTAAAAGGGGCCCAAGAGCATGCAAAGAGGTCAGAGAAAGCCACTCTTTCACTTTGTGAATCTCACAAACACCTAAAGCTAAATAACAACAGCATAATATATATATATATGCAGAGGATTCAGCAGAGGCCCCAGTGCTTGGTGAGGGCCATGTCAGTCTTTGTGAGTCCCTTTGAGTTTTGCTTAGTTGATTCTGTGGATCATATACTCCTGGTGTCCTCAATCTCTTTGGCCCCTATAATCCTTTCTCCCCATCTTTTGCAGTGTCCCTTATGTTCTGCCTACAGTTTGGGTGTGTGTTAATGCATTTGTTCCCATCAGATGCCAGAGAATGTCTCTGATTATGATTCAGCTAAGGCACAAATTTCTGAATGTAGTGAAATATCATTAGGAATTATTTCATTGAATATTTTTTGTCAGTCATGTTTGGCTATACTCTAAGTTTTTGAGGTATCCATCTTCTAAGAATAGAATGGAAAAAACTAGGATATTCATTGGAGTGTTTCTCTCTCTCTCTCTGTCTCTCTTTCTTTTCCAACCCAAGAACAGCCTTCCCAGCTCTCTTCCTATTGTATCCCTTGACTTCCCCAGTGGCTCCCATCCCCTCCTCTGTTTCTCCAAACATTAGGGACAGGCACTGCTTCCATTGTTAGGAGTCTCACAAATAGACCAAGCAATATATTGCTGTGAATATTCCTTAGGTTCCCACTTTTTGACTCACATTCACATTTCTTTGTTTGTACTCTGAGTTCTTATGAGCCATGTTAGTTGTTTCTGTATACTTTCTTGTGAGGTTCTTGACCCTTACAATCCTTCCTTCACCTCTTTAGGAGGATTCAGCTTATGATGGAGAGGATGTGAAACAAGGGGAATGCTTCTCCATTTTTTGAAAGGAGTGTGAGTTTTACAGCCACTTTGGAAATCAATATAGTGGTTTCTCTGAAAATTGGTAATGGATCGACCTCAACTCCCAAGGATTACACCCTTGGGCATATATCCAAGGGATGCTCAATCATACCACAAGGACATTTACACAGTGCTGCTCATAATAGTTTTATTCATAATAGCCAAACCGTGGGAATAACCAAGATCCCCCCCAACAACATAATGGGAAAATTTGATACATCTATGCACTATAATATTACCCAGCTATTAAAAACAATGAATGAGGAAATTTACAGATAAATGGATAGAATAAGAAAAACATTATCCTGAATGAGGTAACCTGGAACAGAAAGGCAAACATGGTATGTATCACTCATAAGTGAATATTAGCTTCAAAGTAAAGGGTAACCATGTAATTATTCATAGGTCCAGAGAGGCTAGGGACCATATGTAGGGAAGATATCTCCTGGGTGGACTGGGGTGGGTGGGCATGTGAACCTGAGAGAGTTTTCTGAATGTGGGTGTAGGAGGGAGTACTGAAAAAGATGACTGGGAAGGGGGGGCATTTCTGGGTAAGGTAGAAATGTGATGCAAGGGAAATTCCATTAATCTAAATGGATGACCCCAGGTAAGCATTAGTGGATACATAGTTTGCACTGGCCCTTTCCCGTGATCAGATTAGTGACTACTCTGGTTGTAATCAGTAACTGAAACAAATGCCAAGACCAAGCTAAGCTTGATAAGTCATACTAGAGCTATCTCTTCATCAGGGAAAGAAATAATTCAGACATGTATTAGGAAAACATTTGCCCATGTCTGAATGATCAGAATTTTGCTACCTGTTGATTCAGAGGACAGAAAAAGCTTAGGAAGGAAGAATCTAGTGTTTTCAATCTCAATAGTCAGAATCAATTTTTGTGGTCAGGTAAATAATATCTTCCTGAAAATACTTGTATTTTGCTATGGGTAGATTAAATTTTAATAGAAATTTAGAGGCATTATAATGGCGTATGAATTTTTGAAGCAAGTATAGAAACATTTCTTCCTAAAGGGTAACATTGAGAAATTTCTTCTTTTTCCAGAATATGGAAAAAATAAAGCAATCACTGGACAAAAAGAATGAGCAATAAGACAGCAAAAGATTCTTATACTCAAAGAAAAGAAGTCTCCACTATTTTGATCAGGAAAGAACTTGGGGAGGGAGTATAGAATAAATTCTTTATAGGTCTCAGTCTTTATATTGAGTTGCCATTGAATAAGATAAACAACCTACAAGTGCAATGCAGAGAAACACAGTGTGAATCAAAGGAGGCAGTGTTATTGCTTCCCACGGCAGTGGTTTGACTAGTGTGAGAGTACTATATCTGGTATTTGTCACTATTTCTCAGATAGGGAATAATTTCTCTTGAAGGACTATTGCACTGAGTCACTTAATGTTAGCAAGCTTCTAAGATTTAAGATGTAAAGAAGAATGCTAAACATTGTACATTTGTTCACTGGGAGGTAAAGGGGGAGTTTAAAACTTCCATTAAGCCTATGCAATTTCCATCACTAGCAAAGACTATTTTTCTCTCTCACTTTTACCTCCTGTTTCTATGCCAGTCCATATTCTACTGCTGACTCACTAGGTCACTAGTTTAGCAGCAACACTTCATGGAAACAGCAAGGGAAGCAAGGAGACAGCATTGTTTTCTGTATCAAGAGTCAGAGGGAGATTTAAACACATGCTTCTTACCTGCCACAGGAAAAAGTAGATAATGCTTTTTGAGGCAAGTACAAAAAGTGAGTAACTGGCATATATATTATGATCTAAACTGGAAAGTATAGATTTGAAGGTTGACAGCCACAGTAGTATGGCACCATCCACAGAAAAGGAGATAAAATAATATGTATACCTCATCAGGACAGTGCTGAATAGAATTGAACAGACTCACATGCATTCCATGTCTATGTTCTTTGTCCATTGTGAAACATGCAAAGCTCCCTACCCACGCTGAGCTTTAGCTTCAACATTGGTAAGCAAGGAGGATAAAAACAGAGCTATATATTTAGATTGTGATTGTATGTATATTGTGATTACATTCAATGAGATAATGCTCACAATTTTTAAGACAAAATTTAAAATGCTCAATGGGTATTAGGTTTAAAAAATTGAATCCTATAGTTAATATTTCAGTAACACCTTTCAGATAATCAGTATATGACTCCAAAAGTCATTTTGTTCACCAGGGATACATCCTGGTTCCACTGTCAGAGGTCCTTATCCCTGGTGCACAAAGGGACTTTGGGAGCATATACCCCATGGAGGGTTACTCCCTTAACCCAGAGGCAGGAGGGAGGGCCTACTCCCTACTCCAAATGACTTCACGGATTTTGTTGATCCCACCTGGAAGGCACCAGTACCCCTGTGGAGTGGGGGGTATGGGAGGGTGGTCAGGGGGCATGAGAGGGAGGGAGAGAAAGAGGGACATAGGGAGAGAAGGGGAACTGGGATCAATATGTAAATAAGAAAAAAATAAATTAAAAAAAGAAAAGACTCCAAAAATTCAAAGTTAGAATACAATACATGTACATGCGCACCTATACTTGTTACAGCATTGTTCATAGTATACTAGCCATGGTCTCAGCCTATGTATCAGTCAGTGAAGGAATAGATAGGAAATTTGGTCATTAAGAAGAATAAAAATTCATATCATTCACAAAGAATTGTATATTGGAGGACTATCATCAGATCTTAAATTATACAGACTCAAAATTACAAGTATTACATATTTTCACAATTACAAAAGCTAAAAATATTAGTAAGCAAAATAAAAATTAGTAAGTAAAATCATAGAATAATATGGATTAAGTAGGAAGGATCTGGGTATTTAAATGGGGGTAGGGGTTAAAAGAGGAATAAATTTGATGGGAAGACCTTCTACACATCTAAGAATATAAGAAGCTGTCATTATAATTCCTACCATGATGTATAATGCATAAACACTAATAAACACACACACACACACACACACACAAACACACACACACACACACACACACACACACACACACACACACACACACACACCTTATACTGGATGTCTTGAAATCCAGCACAGTTCATATTTAAAGAGCAGGCCTAAATGCCTCTTCAAATGTTAATTGAATTCACTTTGCTTAAAGTATCTCAGACATTTGGCAAGAATGGCTGAGAGTATTGGCTATTGTCTCACTGCTCTATGACTTTCATATAAATCTTGATATTTAGTAACTCTTAAACCTTGGAAAAACTGTTTAATTTTTTTGAGACTAAGATCATTCTATGTAAACTTCAAAAAAATTGTGATAATATAACATATGACTCTGTCACTGAGGATTGTCTGATCTTATTTGGAAAATCACTTACAGTAGTATATGATAGTATATGATGTAGAGAAAATATTAACAATAACTTATCATTGATGGCCAGACATAAAATTCCATAAGTTATAGGAGAAAAATGTGCTGAATCCCATCAATGCCTAGTGTAACTAGAAAAGGGGGACATTCAGTTCACTGGTAATAGAACAGGTTCAGGTTCTGTACCTATAGGATATTGTGCCAAGAACAAGGGGGATATAAATAAAATAGTGACAATTCATATTCTGAAGTTTAACAATTAAGAGATATTATAAAGATGATAAGTAAGAGCTATTGAGGGTAACAAATGATTCTCTTCTTACATCATTGTTAAAACATCACAACAATTACTTTTACAATGCAATTTTATCACAGAATTTTGATGATGTGTTTATCCTTCTAAAGATTACAGCATGTTATTCAGAGATTAAAGCATTTTATTCAAAGAAATCTAATATCAAGAAGTATATGTTTTGTCCTATTGTTCCCATAAAGTTCATTTATCTTAAATTTACATAGAAAAATTTAAAACATTTTTTAACTAACTGCCTTTGCTTTTCTTCTATGCTTTGTAGTTCAGTTTTTAAGTTCTTTTAGATTATAACTACATCTTTAATCCTTTCTTTTTTTCTCCCAAACTCTGCCATATGCCCATCCTTATCGCTTTTTAATTCATTATATTATTTTTCACTGTTACATGAATATATAATCCTAAATATAACTTTTTCTGATTATATACTTTTTTTGAGGCAGGACTTCTCTGTATTGCTCTGGAGCCTGTCGTGGAACAAGCTCTGTAGATTAGTCTGGTATTGAACTCACAGAGATCCACTTGCGTTTACCTCCTGAGTGCTGGGATTAAAAGCCTTTGCCACCAACTTCCAGCTTATACTGTTTTTTGTTTTGTTTGTTTATTTTTGTATGTTTTCAGGGCTGACCACCTGATAATGTATAGGCAATTCACATGATCTTCTCAGAAGAAGACTATTTCTCCCACTCTCAGAATTCTTTACTTGTCTATAAGTCTTTGTGAAGGGTTGAGGAACCATCACCCTTACAGTACTTCTATTGCTGGTGTTCTTGTTCAACTCATGTTAAGGCAGTCATGTTGAGATTTTATGAGTGTTATTTGTGACATTAAGAGGGCTCACAGTTGCACAGCAAACTCATTGACTGCTAGAGACCACAGACTTATACACTAAGTGTTCAGCACATGTTTCAGGGATCTTCCAATCAGAGATGCATATCTCATTGAGAATAGATATCATTAAGGAAGGCTATGGGAAATATTTTCATCAGAGATGTAAATATGATGCAGATAACTTATTTAGCGGGATGAAAAGGTATATTTCTTCTGTATGCTAGCTGTCCTTATTGCTGGCTTCTTGTGTGAAGAATTCTTCCTTACATTACGGCTTGGGGATTTTTCCCACTGCACTACAGTGTTTTAATTGTATGCTGGGCACATATGTCTGTGAGTGATCTAGATGATGACTTTTCACTTAACCCTATAATTTTAATATATAGAATATATACTAGGACATACTTTATAACCAGATGCATTTGTTCCACGGGAGGCTGTGGACTCTTTAACAGCCTACTTCGTTCTCTTGCTCAACTAGCTGTACACACTTTAGCTCACTTTCACCTCACAGTAGATTCAAACTAGTCTGAAAGCATTTTGAAAATAGTAAGTTTGAAACCTTACAGCTATGTATAAGGTCAGAGCCACAGATGTCTAAACAAGATTACAAAGGAACACATGCCAATTGTTCACTTGCCAGTCTACTAACAACGTAGCTGTCAATGGGTGCTCTGCCTTCTCTGTCTGGTCATGATTTTGCTCCTATGGCCTTGGACCCCTCTGTTGCCATGGTAACCAGCTTATCTCCTTATCACTTGCTCTAGGAAAGTGTTTTTGACCAATGAGAGAAATTTCTTTATCACTTCAATGCTTATTTAGAAGAATTTTTTGGAATAGAAGAAGCTGGAAGAGGAAGCATGGAGAAGCTAGAAGTCAGACAGGATTGTTAGAGCAGAACAAAACAATAAAGAACACATGAAATAAAGATCATGATACTCAGATTGTGTATGATGTTGTAATAGAAACCATTTACTCACTCCTTTACTACCTAGAAACATTTTACATTTGGGACCCAGGGTAGGGGCTGGAGCAGGGTTCAGGCTGGAGCAGGTCTCATAGCCCTTACACTCAATACCCTGGTTTTTAAAATCTTTCTGTTCCCTTTTATGTAATGTTCACTGAGCTTTAGGTGAAGAAGTTATTTTTTGTTTATCCACTGGAACTGGATACCACAGCTCTGCATTTTGATTGGTTATAGGTTTTAGTAATGGTCTCCTTGGTGAGGGTGAAGAATACACTTATCTGCCAGTACAAAAACAAATGTTTAGAATTCAATTAGGGATTATTCTGGCTTGGTAAAATGGTAATTTAGAACTACATGCTCTATTTTAAAAAATCTCTGACTGAACTAGCCCTGGGAATCTGGCTATATTTCTATTACCAGCCATTGTATCCCCACTGTTGAGTAAACATTAAGTACAATTAGAGAGATGTTTTTTACTGATCTGGTATGTGTGCCACTAGTAAAATCTTAGGGTTATTGTGCCATTTTGGACATCCTTGTGGTTCATAGTTATTATTTCTCAGGAGCACTGTTGTTTGCCCCTCTCCTAAGGAAACTTGCATAGTGATTGCTGGTATCATGAAAGATAGGTCCCAGGAAGGAAGCATTCTGTAAGATCAAATTTAAGCGCCTCTGGAGCCTGTTTCTAAAGAACATCGTGGCTCCAAAAGAGTTATATTTTGCTACTGGAGGGAAATCAAGTGCAATAGAAGTAGCCTGCATGTTTTGGGAGTCGCTTGGACAAATTTGACCAAAACCTTGGGTTCTCACGACTTGTGTGGTAGGGTTTTTTTTTGTTTTTGTTTTTGTTTTTTTTTTTTTTTTTTTTGGTGATCTTTGGGTCTTGGATGGAGCATTGTCATTACAAATGAGAATATACAGTTTGAAAATTTGTTTTTTCCCTCTCCAAAATATTACAAGATACTAACCTCTACCAACCCACTCAATTCATTCCTTTCTTCCTGTCTCTCCATCTCTGTACCTTTTTTTTACCTCAATTTCTCAAATCACAAGACCAAACCAAAAAAATGTGAAAATCAAAGCAAACAGATATAAAACACCAGAATAAAAGAAAACATGACCCCTCCTAAAACTTATAGTTCATTTTGACCAACTATTCCTGTGCATGGAACCTGGAGTGGTTGATATACACAGTGACAGCCCATTGAAGAAAAATTATTTCCATACATTGTGATATTCACACATACCTTTTGTGGAAGCAGTCCTCTAATTGCAAATCATATCACAGTTCCATTTCCTCATTCTAGTATAAAACTCAGATGAATTTCCATTTACACAGTTAATAATATCTGACATATATTTGATGTTTATTTTGTTCTAAATGCTGTTCCATTTGATCATCTTGTTCTTTTCCCTTAAACTACAAATGTCACTCATGATATCACAGCTATTATCACCTGCTTATTCACACATGTACAGACATGGGACTACAAAAAAGAATAGAAGTGGTAGCTTTGTCAAGGCCATATAGCCCATGACTGATGTAAATATTATTTGAAATAATAAATAGTTGTTTCAGCAGGAAATTATAAAATCATTATAATTGGACTGCATTATATAGCAACTAGAATAAGACTGTCCCTATGCGCCTCAACATATAAGGATGTATCCTCAGAATAGGTGGCAACTAGAATTTCTGTGGGATAACTGGTTATGATAAGGAACTCACCTAGAATTCTGTTTCTGTTTTAATTGTTGTGCAGTTGTTAAATTGTAGGGGAATATAGTAAACAGACTAATCACTCAAAAATTATAGGATTTCAACCACTTATATGTGAAAATTGCTCCTGGTTACTAAGAAATTACAAATTACTGATGCAAATATTATAATAAAATGCCAAGTAGTGGAATCCCAGCTGAGTATGCCATCAAATGACTGAAATCTAAAATATGGTTGCATTTTGCTTAAATGAAATTTCTGTGTATGACAAAACCTATAGCCAATTTCTTTTTAAATATTATTCTTGACACCTGAAGCAGCCTGGCATCATGCAGACAAGCATAAAGCCTTTATTAACTACTATGCCAAAGTTTCATAGCTGTGGCATAACAAGCTTTGGGATTTATGGAACAATTATAGAATTATAGAACAATCAGAGCTTTCTGTGACTGCTGCAACTAACAACTTCATCTCCATAGGTAGAACTTTAGGAATCACTAGTGTTCTTACTGAAATGCTTTAAAAACTGTTTTTGTTATTGTTGTCTTTTGCTTATTAAAATATGGGGATTTGTGCTTTTGCTTATATTGTAAGTTGTGTGTGTGTTTGTGTGTGTTTGAGCAAACTTTACTATTTTCTTGACTTCCTTTCTCCTATGTATCATATAAGCCTACATCTCTATTTATCTTGTAAGTGTTTAACTGTGGCATTGCTTTAGAAAAATTATGTCATTCAACCTTCATAATAATCTTTATTTGCAAAGTAGAAAAATTGAGGCGCAGGCTAACTAGGTGCCCAAAGAAAAACATTAAATAACCAGTAGAATAAGGTGTTAAGTGGTGCTTTGTTTATTTACAATCTTAGGCTTTAACAGAATTCTTTTTTTTTTTTTTCATTTCTCATGTAGACCCTCCTTGTCTTATAGTCTTCCTTTTCTCCTGAAGCGGTATGAATGAAAAAAGCATTGTGGTTCTTGTAGACATTTGGGTCATCTACTTAGCAATGAACATTTTAAAAGAACAATTTCTTTCACTCTCTTTTGTTCATTACACATTAAAATAAGGATTGAAGAATATATGGACAGCACATATTGGACTTGATACAATAGAAAATCATGAAATTTAAATATGGTTATAATACTATGCTAGCTTGTTTACTTTTTTGTTTTGCTCTGATAAGACAGCATCACAATTTACAGAAGAGTTTACTTGAGGCTTATAGGTCAGAGGCTAAGGCTATTACCAGCATGGTGGGTAGCATGGCAGCTGGCAAGCAGGCATGACACTGTAGCAACATCTGATAGATTATAATCTTTTTGCAGGTAAGAGGCAGAGGAAGTTAACTGAAAGAGTTCAAAGCCTTCCCTAGTGACACACCTTCACAAACAAGTACAGAGGTTCCAATATTTTCTAAATTTCAAACAACTGAGGACCAATTATTCAAACATAGAGCTCTCTTCCTTTTCCTCTCTCCAACCGTTGCCATGCATCACTTTGTACACTCCAAATTCTTGGAAACACACACATACACACACACACACACACACACACACACACACACACACACACACACACACACAGAGAGAGAGAGAGAGAGAGAGAGAGAGAGAGAGAGAGAGAGAGAGACTCTCTGAGTCTCCATATGTGCAGATATGCTAACATAAGAGGGTAAATCATATGGCTAAGAACCTATACAAAGAACTTCAGGTAACTAAGTAATGCTTGTCATGGGATAGAGAGTCTGCATCAGAGAAAAATCCCAATTCAACTCTTCTGCGGTTTTTGTCTAATGAGATAAGGCCATTAATATTTAAAGCTGTCATTGAAAGGTGTGTTGTGATAGCTGTCGTTTTGTTGTTCTCATTGCTGATTGTGTTCTTAGTTACATTTTGTGCTTCTATAATTGGACGTTTCTTTTTCTTTCTCTGCTCTCTTGGCTATTATTTCCCTCTTCAATCCTATGTATTGCTCAAAATATTTCTCTAGTGCTGCTTGGGTGACATGAACTATTTTAAATCATGAAAGTTGTCTTTTCTTTTCTTTTAAAAAACAGCAGGTAGGTTCACTGGTATAGTGTCCTGGGTTGGCATCTGCAGACTTTTAGAACTTAGCGCACATTTCTCCAAGCTCTTCTGGTTTTTAATATTTACATTGAGAAACTGATCTACTATTATTCTGATGCCGTTTTCTTTTCCTCTTTTAAAATTATTTTTCTTACTTTATATATAGATCCCAAATCGCTCACCCTTCCATTCTTCCATGCCCCACTGACCACCCCATTCCCATCCCATTCCCCATCCACTCCACAGGAGGGGTGAGGAATTTCAGGAGGGATCATCAAAATATGTCAAGTCATTTGGAGTATGGCCTAAGCCCTCTCTCCTGTCTCTAGGTTAAGGGAGTATCCTTCCATGGGGAATGTACTCCCAAAGTCCTTTCCTGGACCAGGAGCACTTCCTAGATCCACTTTCAGAGATCCCTTAAACTGCCCAGGCCTTCTAACTGAGACTCACATTCAGACTGCCTGGGTCATTCCAATGCTGGTTTCCCAGCTATCAGTCTGGGATCCATGAGCTCCCCCTTGTTCAGGTCAGCTGTCTCCGTGGGTTTCTGCAGCCTGGACTTGACCCATTTGCTAATCACTCTTCCCTCTCTGCAACTGGTTTCCAGGAGGTCAGCTCAGTGTTTAGTTATGGGTGTCTGCTTCTGTTTTCATAAGCTACTAGATGAAGGCTCTAGAATGGCATATAAATTAGTTATCCATCTCATTATCAGGGAAGGACATTTAAGGTAGCCTCTCAACCACTGCTCAGATTGTTAGTTGGGGTCATTTCTGTAGTGTTAGTTTTCTTTTCAAACCTATAATGACTTCCCCTATTATGTTATCTCTTTTCCTGTTCTCATCTATTTGTTCCCCCAACTCAATCTTTCTGTTCCTTCATGTTCTCCTCTCACTTTCTTTTCTCCCCTTCTCTTTCTCCTGATTCCCTCTCCACTCACTGCCCCCCCCACTCCCAATGTGCTCAGGAGATCTTGTTCCTTTCCCCTTCAGTGGGGAAACTTGTTTGGCTCTCTTAGGTTCCTCCTTGTATCCTGATGCTCCTGAATTGAACAATGGATAAAGAAGATGTGGTACATGTACACAATAGTATACTACTCAGTAGAAAAAAAATGGGATACTAATCAGTAGGAAAAATTAAAATGGAATTTTAAATTTCAAGGCAAATGGATGGACTTTGAAGAAACCATCCTGAATTAGGTAACCCAGCCAAAAAAAGAGGAACATGGTATATATTCACTTATGTATGGATTTTAGAATTAGAGCATAGGATCACCAGCCCACAATTCACATCACCAAAGAAGCTAGGATACAAAAAGTATCCTAGAGGACTGGTGCGGTTTTCTTTATATGTGAATTGTGTTTTCTGTTCTTGCCACCTTTGATACTCCTTAGTTTTTCTACATAAATAGTTTTCCTTAGTTTTTCTACATAAATAGTTTTAACTATACTATGCCATGCATATGTTTTCTCTTCCTGTCTAGTTGGTGTTCTCTTTGCTTTTTGTTATGTTTTTCATAAATTTTAGGAACTTTTCTTCTGCTCCTTCTATGATCCTGTTAAATGTATCATCTGTTTTGTTATCCGGGGCTTCTGCTACTATCTCTGCTCTTTATCGTCCTCTTCCTCTTCCCCTCCTCCTTCACTATCCTTTTTTTCTTTCCCCATTAGTCATCATGTTGGTGACTTTGTAGTGTTCTGCGATTCCTGTATATTCCTTTTCTTTTGGTTGGTTCAGTCGTCTTATTCTATTTTATCTCCAAATTTTGATATTCTGTATTCTACTTGATCTATTCTATTGCTAAGGTTTCCCGAATGAGTTTTCCAATTAAAAACTATTATATTTAATTTATAATTACATCTAGGTTTCAGCTTGGATATTATTCAGCGTTTCTATCACTTCACTGAGTACAGTTTTCAAATCCTGTATTGTCCTCCTCAGTAATTCACCTGTATATTTCCTTTTTTTCCTTGGACTTCACTCGGGAGTTCATTCCAATCATCTTTTAATTCCATTACGGTGTTGATATCTGTCTTCTCCTTGAATTGTGTGATCATTTTATGATTGTTCTTTTATTTTTTTATACCTTGAGTTCATCAAGATAAACCACATCAAAGAATGTTTTATGGGCTGGCATTGTTGTGCCCCTTTATATTCTTTTCTGTTTTACAATATTTATGAAAACATGGGTTCTCTCATTGATTATATGTTAATTCTTAGATTCAGTTGTACCTCTCTTGGAAGTAAATTTAGACTTTTATTGTTGCCCAAGATTCAGTGTGAATTGAAGATCAAATATAAGGAATTACTAGGTCAGACCTTCAGATACTTAATGTTAATTGGAAATCTGAGAATGATTCCAATTTAGTGGTACAAAAGAGTTTAAGAATGTAAGTCCTGGGAACAACACAATTTGAGAAGCCTTTGTTACATCAGAGTAATTTTTCCAGGGTATTTAGGTTAGGTTCTAAAATTTTAGGAAAATGGATGATTGGGGAGGCTCTTGGCAAACAGTAAGAGGGGTGGTCTATAACAGGTTTGGGGTTCCCAAAGAAGGATTTGGAAGGTCAAGGAGATAAGCATTCAGTAGTTGGGGGGGTTGCCAAGTGGAGTATCAATGTTGGTGTTGAGAGGGACTGCAGCCAATAGTGGGCTTTGAAGAGAGCTGCAAAGAAAACAGTGGGGGACACTGAAAGGGGATCAGTGAAGTTCAGGAGAGAGAGAGTTTGTTGGATGGATGACTTTGATCCAAGAAAGAGTATGTATGTACTGTGTAACATGAAAAATAAAAGACTCAGAGACTGATATTGGGGTCCAACCTTCAAGCTGAAGATCAGAGAAGCAAAGCATCTGGCCAGTAGCTCTTACCTCTACCTATGCTCAGACCAAAGGGGTGATCTTCAGACTCCTCCCAACTTCACTGCTTGTCAGATTCGCTCAGACTGCTATGATTTCCTCAATGTGGCTGGAACCAATTGCCGAAGACTGACTTTGTGCCTTCTTTTTAAACTTCTCAAACTCTGGGATTAAATGTGTGTTATCCCAAGTGCTGAGACCACCTTTGTTCAAGCTGTTTCTCTTATTTTTTCTTTTTTTATTAATAATATAATTAAAAAATTTTACATGTGGATCCCAGTTTCCTCTCCCTTCCTCCTTCCAACCCTCCCTCCCTCCTTCCCTCCCTCCCTCCCTCCCTCCCTCCCTCCCTCCTTCCCTCCCTCTTTCCCTTCCTTCCTCCCTTCCTACCTCCTTCCCTCCATTCCTACCTCTCTGTGACATACACCCTGGCAACCCACCCCTCCCATCTCCCCACCCGCATTGCACTTGTAGGGCTATGCTATCCATGTTGGGTCATGTAAATCTGTCAAGTCATTTGAAGTAGGGACTAGGACTTCTCTCCTGTCTCTAGGTTAAGGAAGTATCCCTCCATGGGGGATGTGTATGCAAGGTCCTTTGTGCACCAGGAATAGATCCTGTCTCTACTCTCTGAGGTCCCCAGACTGCTCAGTCCTTCTAGCTGAGACCCATATTCAGGGGGTCTGAGTAGGTCCCATGCTGGATTCCCAGCTATCAGTCTGGGAGGAGGCATTAGCTCCTCCTTGTTCAGGTCTGCTGTCTTTGTGTGTTTCTGCAACCTGGTCTTGTCCCCTCTCTCTGCATCTGGATTCTAGTTCAACTCAGTGTTTGGTTAAGGGTGTGTGTTTTTGTTTCCAACAGTTACTAGATGAGGGCTCCATGATGGTGGATAATTTAGTTGATGATCTCACTAAAGGGAAGGGCATTTATGGTAGCCTTTCCATGGTTGCTCGAATTGTTAGTTGGAGTCAGTCTTGTAGTTCTCTACACCTTTCTTTAGGTTCAGTTTTCTCTTCAAACTAATAAAGGCTGCCTTTTTTATATTCCCCCCTCTCACCCTGACAACCAGATCCTCATTACAGATGACAGTTGTTCCCCTTTTCTCCAGAGAAATATTTCTGCCAACTAACAACCCAAGTTTTCTTACCTACTTGCCTATTCTTAAGAGTGGGATATCTCCCATTTCTCGGGGATCTCTCACTGTAGAGAGCTGCTAAGTGCCACACCTTAAAGATGGCACTGGCTTCTGTCTTCCACCTCCCCAAGGGTGAGCGCTCTCTGGTGTAAACAAGCCCTTATTTGGTTAAGTTTGTTCAGCCTGTCTGCTTCCGCGTTAGAATAGCATCTCTGCAGGGTCCATGTAGCTCACTGAGGTTGGTTAGTGCAAGGGTATTTAAGCCTGTGCAGGGGTCCCCTGGGCTCTTGTGGGTCAGAGGAAACATGTTTCAAGGATCCTGATTAAAACTGCATGAAGAAGATCTTCCCGGAGTTGCATCCTTGCTGGCAAGGGCAGGCGCGTACAGATGGTGCCCACACAGGGAATCTTCAGATCAGAACTCCTTGCTGGTCAGGGTAGGCACTGTACAGATGGTGGCCCTTACCGGGAATTTTTCAGATCAGAACTTCTTGCAGTCAGGGCAGTGCTGGCAAGTTCCCAAGGTAAGTTGGGACCAAATCTAAGGCCCTTGGTAAAGAGGCAATAAGGTCTCTGATAAGGAGCAATAAAAGTCCCAGGTAAGTTGGGACCAAACTAAAGACCAGAGAATTAAGCGGCAATAAAGTCTCAGGCATTGAATGAGAGGTTGTAACGAACTGAAAGTAAAATTCTTAAAATGGGGACTTCTCAGTGTCATCTAATTTTTCAGGAGCCAATTTTGTCAAAGAAACTTAAGAAGAAAAGCACACTAGAAAGATTCCTGAGCGAATGGGATGTCATTGCACCTTGGTTTGCAGTTTCAGGAGACCTCATGCTAGCATACTGGGACAAGTTAGGCAGGGATCTTGATTTTGCTTGGGAACAAGGGACACTAAAGTCCGGAGTCCAACCTGTTTGGAAGTTAGTGCTTAGCTGTATTGAAAACCAGAGGTACTGTAAAGAGGCGATGGAAAAAGGGAAAGCTGCACTAGAAATGTTACAAGAAGAAAGATCAGAAGAGGTTGAGAGCACAGGAGAGTCAGGTATGGATGAAACAGATTCTGAGGAAGAATTGCAAGCCCTCATAAAAATGGTTCAGAAAAAATCCCTTAAGGGGCAGAGCGGGAAGGGAGAGGAGAAATGGTGATTTGGGGTGGGGAGGGACCTTCTTGGAACAATGCCTTTGGTGCCTTCTCCTGATCAGAGTGAGGAAGGGCAGCACCGAGGTACAGAGCATTCCTTTTGCCCCGAGGTATGGAAAGCCGTATGGAATGACTTAAGTCTTGAACAAGTAAATCAGATTGTCATAAAAGCATGGAAGTCATTACCCAATAAGGGAGAGGTGAGTGGTAACCTCACTAAGATACTGCTAGATCCCATGGAACCATTTTCAGATTTTATGGCCAGTTTGGTAGTGGCTGCCGGGAGAGATTTTGGCATTATTGCAGCCATAGTTGCAGCTATCTCTTTTGCAGTTGTGGGTTTAATCAAGGCTGCTATGGCTATGAGCACTTCGGTGCAGACAGCCTCTAAGCTAAATGAATTGTCCAAGAATGTGGCTACCGCCTTGAACACTCAATCCACAATTGGTGCTCAATTAAAAGGAGGTTTAATGATTGTAAACCTAAGAACTGATCTGGTGTAGGAGCAAATAGATACTTTGTGGCAGCTGGCTCAATTGGAATGTGAAATGAAGTATCCAGGTTTGTGTGTTACCAGAATTCAGTATGAAAACTTTACAGGTGTTGCTATTATGTCACAAGAGTTGTCTAGCTATATTTTAGGAAATTGATCTGCTGACTTTGATGACTTAATGGTACAGCTGGGAGTGACCATCGTTTCAGTGAATTTGACACTTTTGGATGCAGGACTGGCTGTCGGATTGTCATCATGGTTCCGATTGCCATGGATCATCTGAAAGAGTGGGCGGGAATGGAAGCCATGGCTGTCCTCTTGTTGCTTATCTCCTTTGTGGGCCTGTGGTGCCTATGCAAGATGAGGTTTGCTCAGAAGCGGTATGCAGCTATGGTTGTCCAGGCATTTACAGCCATTGGGGCAAGACAGTCTCCCCAAGCATGGCTTGCAGTCATGAATAAGAATTGATTCTTCACACTAAAGTTGTATGGCTTAGCACTGCACTCCGAGTTAGCTCTGGAAGTGAGCATATCCGAGAAGGGCAAGTCTGGTTGAATGTGGCTTGGTGTCCGAGGCCCCACTTCCAGGAAAAAGATACTATATGGGCACTGACTTGGCTGACTACCAGGATTCAGGATCATTATTACAATGTCCACTGCTTTACTGGAGACCAGACCACTACCCTTGCCTGTTGCGTTATTAAAACAAAAAGGGGGAACTGTAGAGAGCCACAAAGTGCTGCGCCTTAAAGATGGTGCTGGCTTCCGCCTTCCACCACCCCAAGGGTGAGTCCTCTCTGGTGTAAACAAGCCCTTATTTGGTTAAGTCTGTTCAGCCTGTCTGCTTCTGCGTTAGAGTAGCCTCTCTGCAGGGTTCACGTAGATCACTGGGGTTGGTTAGTGCAAGGGTATTTAAGCCTGTGCAGGGGTTCCCTGGGCTATTGTGGGTCAGAGGAAACATGTTTCAAGGATCCTGATTAAAACTGCATGAAGAAGATCTTCAGCGAGTCGCGTCTTCCTTGCTGGCGAGGGCAGGTGCATACATCTCACTATTTCTCTGGTCCTTTCCCCCTTTCCCTGGTCTTGGGAATTTTCTTCTCAACTACCAAACCATGAACCTAACAGTTTCAAATGCACATCACAGATAAAATTGTTTTCTAAACTCCTCAACTTTCCCTCTTTTGCTAGTCTGCCTCAACAGATTTCAAATCAACTACAGGCTGCTCCAGCAATTGCAGTGCCAGCCCCAGCTGTTGGCTTGGAATCTACATCCTGGTCCAGCCACACAGACTCATTTCTCTAGACACAGATCCCAAAGAACCTGGACATCAGCTGACTCAGACTGGACTTCCTGTCCTTGAACAACAACCCATATTCCTTGCATTACCTGACAGCATCAGCTCAATGTCAACAGGGAGAAGTCAGAGCCCATTTACCCAACACCTAGTTACCCAATAGTAAAACAAAAATGGGAATGAAGGGAGACTATAGCCCACTTGAACATGTGGCTCTGGCAGGACTTGCCCTACTCCTCAATTTCTTCTACCTTGAAACACACACATGCACAACAAAAACTTTAGGTTATATTCCTAAACCTAGCCATCAAGGTCTATTTCTTTATTTAGCCCAACCCTCCTTCTGAAGCTGACTTCCAAGATCAAGCTATCCAAGTATTGAAGTGCAGCAATCAAAGGCCCCCTTTGGCTGACCTAATTAGCATGCCTAATTAAAATTAAACACCTCATCCTAACACAGGTTTTCCCCTTGTACCTTTATAAACTGCCATTTTTTTATGTCCCACATCTGTCTCCTCTCTATCCAGAGGCAGTCAGTCCTTTGTCCCTTTGGGACAACCACCCCTGTCCCCTTTCCTTTGTTTCTTTCACCTTTTTCCTCTTCCTATATCTGCTATTTTTGTCCCTTATTCCTGCCTCAAAAGCAAATACATCTCCCTTGAGCAAGAACCTGGTGTTGGGGGTACTGAGCCAGTAGTCGTCCTCTCAATGATCGAGTGTGGTGTGAAAGTTTAAACAAAGTAAATCTTTTCCTCTCCAAATTTCTCTTCTCAGTGTTTCATCAAAGCAACAGAAATCCTACCTAAGGAAATCATCATTTCTTAAATTTTGTGTCACATGCTCATATTGCTTGGGTAACTGTGTGGGGTGGATTCTTGAAAATTTTGACAGGAGAAAAAGAGTTCTTAATATACAACAATCAAAAATTTGAAATTCATGTCTTTATGCTATTATAATTTATAATTTTTAAATTTCCAGTGGTGTTTCCTCACATTCAAACTCTTACTTTTATACCCTATTGTTGATTTTATATGCTAAGACTTTATTAAAGTCAGTTGTTTCTAGGCATTTTTTCTTGTGTTTGTGTGTGTGTGTGTGTGTGTGTGTGTGTGTGTGTGTGTATGTGTGTGAATTTCATAGGAGATTATCCACATCTGCAATCTGTTACCTGTGAATTAGCTGTACTTCTGTTTCATAATCTATAGGTGTTCTATATCCTTTACTGGCCTTATTGCACTATTTCTCACCTCCCATAAAATATGAAATAGGAATGGGGAGAGGGAATATCTTTGATTCATTTCTGACCTAAGAAGGAAAGCAGTCAATCTTTTATCATGGGGAGTGGGGAAACCTAGCTGGCATTTATGTGGTGAGAGAGCATGTCCCACTAATAGTTTGAGGAATATTTCTAATAACTAGTTGTTAAAGTGAATAAAATATTTTTCTCCATAAAAAAGACTGTAAATCCTGGCTGAATCTACCTAAGCTGAGGGTAGCCACTACTCTAGCTAGATTTGGGAATATAGGAACAACATATATAAGGCAGTAGAGAGAAAAATGCAGTTGTATCCTATCCTTATATGTTGGCAATCTTCTACAAACAAAATCATTAAACATCAATATTTAGACAAATTCTGTTGTGGAAGCAACATTTTCATTGGGCTACACTGGTGGTAGAACTTCAGCCCTTGATTGCTATATATGTACTCCTTGTCACTGTAATAGGCAATACTGAGTACATCTCTTCATTTTATTTTACTAGTATGGACATGTGAGGTCAATACTCCTCCTATACAGTATAACCAAAAGAAAAATAATATTCACTGTCCTAGACTGTCACTGGCAGGAATGATGGAATATGTGTAGATGGGAATGACCCTGGATCATAGGCATGATGGTGATCAATAAGCAGAATAATGTGTTTTGAGGAAGAAATTTGTGCTATGTTTTTCAAGGTCACAGGCTGATTATTAGGAAATAGTTCCCCAAATGATGGTTCTTATGGACAGGACATTATATCCTCATTTTATCAATAGCAAAATACTAATAATAATGATAATGTATTTTTCTTCAATCTCAATTCTACTGCTTGATTAGTTTCCACTAATCAATGTATAACTAGATTATCTATATCCTATCTGCACATCATTAGTAGTATGTTATAAACTTTAATTTTTTTGATATGATCAAATAGTCATTTTAAGTGAGTAAAGATTACTACAACCTTTTTGAGCAGTGATGTATGTTCTGAATACTTAACAAAGTAAATTGTAATGATCATTCCTTTAATAAATTAAAGAATTAACCTGGGAGTAGAAGCTCTCAATGTTTTAATAGTGAAGAAAGATAGATGATGTGAAGGTAAAACAACTATGAAGAAAAAATAGTATAAGAACACCAAAATAAAAATAAATAAATAAACAAATAAAGTAGCAATGTTGAACTGATCATTTTGTTAAAGGATAAAACCTTGTTGCATGATTTGTCAGCTCTTCATTTATGGTGGTACAACACTATGTAGGAACTTGAAGACTATATTTAGTGTTTTTGTGAACCATGTATTTTAACAAGAGTAAGGGAAGAAAAGAAAGAAAGAGAGGGGGAAGGGAAGAAAGGGAGTTTTTTCTAAAAGAATTTTTGATCAGGGAAGACAAATGAAATAAACATTTAATAATTACTGTATCATTCAAATCCAGAACAAAGAGAGGCAATCCTACAGAGGGTAAAGTTATAAGTTTCTTTTTAAACACAGACAAAAAATATCTTCTAAATAAATGCGTTTTGTTCTCTGATAAAATGCTCATATGTATTCAATAACATTTCTAGTAAATTGACCCCTTCAGGTAACAGTTGGCATCATATTTTACTTTTCTTTTCCAACAGAGCTTACTATCTCGACACAGAAGATAATTTGAAAGAGGACAATATGACTTTAATGACAAAATCATATTCACCTCAGTTATCATGTACAATCACATGCCATGCTGGGGTATTTTCTATAAGGAGACATCAATATCACATCAATATCACAGCCATGTCCTTACAACAAAGGTTGACTTAACCATCCTATAACTTGTCAAGATGATTTAAAGACAAAATCTAAGCCAATAATCTAGCATCATACTGTTTTTAAGATACAGATAAAATCACATTTGTATATATTAAGATGATTTTATCTTTTCATAATATATGTATGTGTTTATAATAACAAAAAAGTATTTTTTCATTTCCCAGACTGAAGTGAATTCCTATAGTAGTAACACTTTCACATAAGCCACATAATTTTCATATTACTGTACAGAAAGACAATTGAATAAAATGACTTAGTAATTATGAGTGAAATGTTGGATATGCTTTTCTGCTCTTATTTTTAAAAAATCTACCATGCAAGTCCTTTTTGCAATACATATCACACTAACCAATATATAACCCATACTCCTGCTTCCTCTTTATATTAAAGCAGATTCAGGTAAGTATCATATAAACTGATTTGGTACAGATTTATTGCCTTTTGTGGTTTCAAACAGCTAAACTCAATCCTTGCATTTTGTTACAAAGTTACCATTCACTTAGCACATTTTCTATACAAGAGTTCAGATTAACTGCCAGTTGATATTAGTAATACTACACAAACTGACCAGGCTGCAATTTTTGACTTAATAATGAACACAAATATATGTACACAACAGTAGCAACAGTTGATACAAGAAAGTATCCATGAATTTTAAAGAGAACAAGGAGGAATATGTGAGATAATCTGGGAGAAGAAAGGGAAGAAAGAACTGCTGAAATTATATTGTAATCTTAAAAAAATAACAAGAAGTAATTAAAAAGAGAAAAATACTAGTTATAACAGGAATATGAAGGTTAATGAATATTATACACATGTCACACACATTCTAACATTTTATGGTGAAAAGGAATTATTCTTGAATGTAGATATATGAATCTATACTTCGGTGTAGACTATATGATTCCTAAATTCACTTTTGTAATGTAACTCTGTAATCTCTATTTTGTTCACTTCTAAAAATATGTTCCTTATAAGACCTGGAATCGTTTAATTTTCCAGCATTTGTTGATTTTGAAAATTAGATATTTTTGTTACCAGCATTAAGTTATACACTACATAGAATAATAATATTGGTATCAGAAAGAAAAATAAGATTCAATCTTTTAATCCCTTCCACAGTAAAATTTTAACATTTTTGAAATGATAGTATTGGTTTACAAGATGTTGGAAGATATCCAAAATTAGATTTGGGATGGTTGATTTCATGTGTCAACTTGAGTGGTCTAATGGATGAATAGGCAACCAAGTAAAAAATGTCCATTATATCTGATAAGTGATTACAAGGGATATATACACATAAATAACTATACTGAATAATGACAGTATATATAACCCTCTGTACCAATGTAAGTGTTGATTAGGTGGTTTATTGAGGGTCCAGCTAAAACCAGGTTGGGATAATGTACAGCCTCTGCTTTTTGAGCTTAATATCTGTCATCTTTTTGCTGAGTAGCAGCAGCATATGACTCCTGGTTCAAAGGACTTCACACAATGGAATTTATTCCCTTGTTTTTCTCTTCAACTTCCTTCCTTCAGTTATTTTTAAGCTTTTGAACTTGAAATGAACTAGATCTTCCCCATTGTTCCCTAGCAAGATGATATTTACCTTGGGGTTTCCTGATAATCCCATGTGTCAGTTCCTGTAATAAAGCTCATTCTCTTGTTAATATATCCCTGTAGAATCGTGAGTGTACATATGAAAAGAATTACCACAATATAATACATGTAATACATTAGAATCTCACAGCAAATATCATTCTCATCAGGTGACATAAAAGTTGTGTAAAAACAGAAACCCAACTCAAGGAAAGGAAGATCACCTCCACTCATGTTTTCAGCACAAATCTGGGAAACCTATCTGCAGTGATTAGGCAAGAAATAAATTAATATCAGAAAGCAAAAGATGGAGATATCTAATTCCATATGTTGCTACACTCCTTGAGGAAGATTTAAAAAATGCAACAAATGCAAACACACTGTCACAACTAATTTGTTTCCATTAGTTTATAAGATGTAAAATCAAAATACAAAACTCAATTGCACCAAATCCACTAACAAGCTATCTGAACAGGCAATACTTTAACTTACAATGACCTAAAGAACACCATGTTTAGAAGCAAATTTAAGCAAATAAACAAAAGACTTGAATATCAGAAGCTATGCACCAATTTTGAAATAAAGTAGACACAAGTAAATGTGAAATTCTTATGTCCATGTATTAGAAAAACTAATGGTATAATGTCCATGCTTCCCAAAACAATGTGTAGATGCAATGTAATATCTATAAAATATCTGATGGCATGTTGTAAGCAAATTGAAAGGAGTTCTAAAATTATATGGGGCCACAAAAATCCGTGAAAAGCCAAAGACATTTTGATTATGAAACATAAAGTGTATGTAAAATGTTACATTTCCTGATTTCAAAATATCTCTCAAATCCACAGTAATTAAAACAGTATATCAATGGAACTAAAACAGGTCTGATTTAACACAATAAAGTAAAGAGTTCCAACAAAAATCTCAAGAAATCTTCATGATAAGTGTATCAGCAATAGAAAACAAGAAGAAAATTGAATCCCCAGAAAATAGTATTGGGAGAATTGGATATTCAATTAAAAATAAATAAATGTTGAAGTCTTGCCCCACATAATACACACAAACTATTTGTAAAGTAATTTTAAAATGTCATTTTATTTATTATTTAGATTGTGTGAGTGCATTGAGTGCATGTATGTGTGTCCATTTGTCTTGTACCTGTGGAGATCAGAAGAGGCCATATGATATCCAGATCTAGAATAACAGTATGCTTATGAGCCACTGTGTGAGTAGTAAAGTTCAGGTCTTCTGAAAGAGCAACCAGTGATCTTATTACTTCTAGAAAAAAGTGTAAAGAAAACTTTTTATGGTATGATTGAGCATTGTTTGGGTATATGCTCAAGAGTGATATAGTTCGGTCTTGAGGTAGCTGGATTCACAACTTTCTGAGAAGTCATCACATTGATAGACAAAGTGGTTGTACAAGTTTACATTCCCACCAGGAATGGTGCAGTATTCTCTGTAATCCACATCCTCTCCAGTGTAAGGTGTCATTTGGGTTTTAGATCTTAGCCATTCTGACAGGTGTAAGATGGAATCTCAGAGTCTTTTTTATTTGCATTTCCATGATGGTGTAGGATATCAAACATTTTCTTTTAAGTGTATCTTACCCATTTTAGATTCTTCTGTTGAGATTTCTTTGTGTATATCTACACCCATTTTTAAAATTTAATTCTTTTGTTTTAGATATCTAGTGTTTTGTTCACCTATGTTCATAGCAGCTTAATTCAAAATAGCCAAATCTGGAAAAAAAAACTAGATGCCTTTCAACTGAAGAATGGACAATGGAAATATGATATATTTATGCAATGAGTTATTACTCAGCTATTAAAAAGATGATATCAAGAAATGTGAAGGCAAATGGATGAAACTAGAAATATCCTGAGTGAAGTAAGTCAGACCCAGAAAGACAAACATGGTATATATTCACTTATAAATGGATATTAGCTGTAAAATAAAGGATAAACAGGCTACAATCCACAGACCTATCAAGGCTGGGTAACACAAAGGGCACAAGAGGGGATACACAAATCTCTCTATGAAGGGGAAACAAAAGAGATCTCCTGAGTGGACTGAGGGTGAATGGGTATGGGAACATGGCAGATCTGGTTGGCTGTTGGTTTGAGGGAGAAAGTAATGAAAGAGATGACTTGAAAAGGAGGAGGTATTTCCCAGTCAGCTAGAAACCCAGTGCAAGAGAAAATCCCAGGAATCTACATGGGTGACCCCAGCTGAGACTCCTAGAAATGGTGGATATGTAGCCTGAATCGGCTATCTCCTGTGACCTGTTTAAACTATCTTTGGAAGGATTAGGATGCTTGCCCATCCACATAACCTTTGACATATAGTCTGACCTGCCTATGGGTTCTACAGGGCATGTGGTAGGGTGTTATGTGTGGCTCAGAGATTGTAAGAGTAGACAAGCAGTGACTAGTTCACCCTCAGAAACACACAACTAGAGTGAGCCCATCCCTGGCATTTTCTGGAGTGCTAGGCCCCAGAGGCTTGATGGCTAAGAGACCCGGGATAGAACCAAACACAATTTTAGAAGAAAGAAATGTCAACGTAATGATATTCTGCTATCCTCGTAGATTAATGACAATCCCAATTGTCATCAGAGAGCATTCGTTCAGTAACAAATAGAAATGATGGAAAGACTCACAGCCAAGCATTGGGACCTGATCTGGGAGTCATAATGAACAGTGAGAGAAGGGATTATAAGAGGAAAGGTGTTGGGGGCATCAAGGGCATTACATGGGGGCCCACATAACAACTTGCATGGGCTCATAGGAGCATACAGAGTCTGGATCAATAGCCAGGAATCCTGCATGGGACCTACCAAAGTCCTCTACATATGTTACAAGTGTGTAGATGGTTCTACTTAGGAGGCTTTTAGCAGTAGGATCAGGGCATGTTCCTAAAGCTTTGGCTAGATTTTGGGGAAGCTATTTCTCATATGGGTTTCCTGGGCCAGCCTAAACACAAGGAGAGGAGCTTAGTCCTACTGCAACTTGATATGCCATGCCTTGTTGATACCCATGGGAGGCCTGCCTCTTTCTGAACAGAAACAAATGAGGAGAAGATAAGGGAAGGGATGAACAGAGGTGCGGGTAGGGGATGGGAGGTAAGGAGGGAGCAGAAACTGAAGTCAGGATGTGAAATGAACAAATTTAATTAGTAATGAAAAGAAAAGAAAAAGAAAACTTCTTAAACTGAAAACCAAATGTACATGTAACAAAAACAAGAGATACATAGGAGAGTAGAACATGCAAGTGTGTGTATGTGTGTGTTCACAAGCAAGGGTATACACACACACACACACACACACACACACACACACACACACACACACACTTGCTTTCAGTACCTTAAATTAAAAGAAAAAAAAAGAAATAAAAGCAATCTACTTAATAAGAGAAAATATTTTTGTAGCCATAGATGTAATAAATGTGAAGTCTTCAAAATACATCAAGAACTTTTGCAACTTAATAGCAGAAAGCAACAATGACAAAAATTGGCATACATACCCAGAGGGTAAAATGGCTAAAGTAACTGTTTGATTAGACATTTCTTCAAAGGTGACTCATTAGCAAGAATCTTCTGTTAAATGAAAAGGAAAAAAGTACAAGATATTTCAAACTTTTGAGTTTTCACTGTAACTCTAATGTAAGAACAGACATGTGTCTTAGAAATCTGGGTATAAATCCAAAGGCACTGAAATAGAGCTATGGAGAAATTTCTACAGCTCTATATTCACTGAAATATTATGATTGTGAAGATGGACAGACAACCTACATTTACCAGTGCGAAAATAGAAAAAGTACTATAAACATATGGTGGAATGTTGTTCAGCATTACTAGTGTTGTGTGAAATCATAAAATAACATTCAGGACATTATCATGGGTAAAAGCACTAGCCACAAGGTAGATACCATGGAATACTCTTAACCCCCCCCAAAAAAAGCATACAATGCTTATTTTAAGTTTTGTACCATATAAACAAATATGTGATTTTAAATAATTCACATTTGTTAGATTCTTGGGCATGTCTTTCTATCAGCAGTGCCTTTTGTTTTGAGTTCTTTTCTGCAGTTTCTGTACATCTTTGCTTCTGTGGGCACTGGATAGGCATAATAACTAGGAAGAAACACAGGACTCAAAACTTGGCTTGATGTATATTTCACTTTTTTAAACTGAAAATGAAAAAGAGAAATGTTTTATTCTATTGTTTTCTGTCTGTCTGATTCTGTCTCTCTAAAGTCAAATTCTAGTCTTTTATAGGATAAAATACACCACTGACATGGTTGTCCAAGACAAATAGGTTTCCTTGAACATTAATTGGAAATGTTGATGGAAAGAAAACTCCCAAATCAAAATGGCCCATAGTCACAGAAAGTATATTATTTGTTTTTCTGTTCAACTCCCTAGAATAGAGTCTGTTTGATGCTTTTGTATAGAGTTTTTATAAAATAAACTTTTTTAAAAGTAGAAAGTCTAGTTATTCAAGCAAAAACACATGGTTTCTGAACACTACCCTAACAAAAATTTGTAAGTCTGCAAGTATCAAATATTTACATACTATGAAATAAGGAAGCCTGCTTTTTTTCTGAAGATAAATGAAGGAGGAGTAGATCTAAGGGAGAGATGAGGTGGGAGAGGTTGGGAGAAATAAAGGGAGGGGAAACTACAGTCAAGGTGTATTATATAAGAGAACAATAATAATAATGATGAAAATAACGGTATTAACTCTATGGAAACAAAGGGTATTTAGTCCATGACAGAAAAAAAATAATTTCATTGAAAAGACTGACATACACAATTGAGGACAATAAGTTAATAAAATCAATGAATTTACTGATAATATAGAATAAATACCACATTGTTATCTATGGTAAGTACTATCTTTCCAGACAAGTGGGTCCCAAAATAGGACTTTGAATATAGCATTACTCTTTTTTGGGTTTATAAAAAGAAAAAAATGATGTTGAAGTGATACAGATACTCACATATAAACATGATAGCTTGTACAATTACGAAAACTCTTAGCTGTTCAGTCTTGGAGTGTCAATGACTACTGAAAAATATGTTGGAAAAACAAAGAATCAGTGAATCATGAAGGGACCCTTCATTTGGAAGAGATTACTCTTGGTAAGGGTATATTATTGAGCTGATGACTTGAACCAAAGACCAATAAATCAACAATGATTTTATTCAAGTCCACATTTAATTTTCCTATTTGTGATTGTATTTGTTCTGATACATGAAGAAAATACTTGCAGCTTTTGACAATTTTCTTTCCAATATTATGAATAGCTTTTATCAGAAAACTAGTTTCAGTTCATCTCTATGCAATGACTAATCTGTTGTTCAAAGACCACCTTCGCAAGCTAAAGCAAATAGAGAGCAAGTTTAGATATATACAAATAAGAGCCAACTAATTGGTATTAATTTGTCACCAATAAATGTAGCTCTTTTAGTATTAAAGTGGTGCACTGGTTACTTTTCTTGTCATTCTGACAAAATATCTGGATGACTGCACTTAAGGGAGGAAGACTGTTTTGTGATTTCTGGTTTAAGAGGAAATAGGTCCATCATATTTTAGAAGACATGGATCAGATATGGCTTGAACTTGAGGGACAGGAAGCTTGTGCTGAACCTTGTTATATGGTATGATCAGGGAAATTGATGGAAAGTAGAACAGTCTATATCTCTTAGAACCTTCCTCCCCTTTCTGCAATAGCCTACTTCTTCCAGGTGGGTCATATTTCCTATAGGCCATGATAACTCCAGAAGTATTACCACCAGCTAGAGACCAACTATCCAACTATGTACATGTGTAGGCCTGTGGGGAATTTTTCCTATTCAAACAAACAAACAAAAAAGCCAGAATTGTGATATAATGAATGAACACTCTCTCTCTTATCTTGGCTCATTTGAAAAGGCTTCCTAATTATTAGTATAGTTATTCTTTACTACTCAGAACTTGCTTTCAAATTTATTTGAGTCTTTGTTTTGCAGTTTAAGTCCAAAGTAAATGATGGATGATGTGTCTACAAGTCAGAAATTTGGCTCTTATGTACCTATCTTACCAAGGTTTCTTGGAGTGTGCTTGATTTAACTTATTCTCTTTCCTTTTCTCAACACCTTCTTTCTCCCTCTTATGGAATGCTTCTCACTTGAAAGATCATGGCCATGGGTATAAGGGGCCATAGTTGCCTATATCTGGACAATGATGTCTTAGACTGAATGTAGTGGTAGTTACCCCAGTCCAGGATCATAGTAGAATGATGCAGCTGATGGATGACTCACAATAAATCGCAACTCTAGGAGTCCAAGTTTTTCTTCAAGACTATTAATTTTACTAAGTACTCTAGAAAGTCTTCATGGAACACATCCCACTTTTCATGGACTCATCTTCTTTCAGGACATTACATGTCAGTGAAAGATGGGACTCTTTCACACAGGATCATGTTTTTTTTACCATTTAGATTGGACTTGAGAGTCCAGCTGACTGGACTTGAGAGTCATGGTCACGATGATAGTAAAATACAAAAATGATGAAGATTATGGTATTGCTTTCCTTGACATATACCATTATCTACAATATGACTTTCACTTCAAAATTAAGCATTTTTGAACTTAGCTTGTTTTGTCTTGAATTCTTTGTATTGTATATATTTACCTTATAATTGCTCTGCCAATAGACATTATATGTGCTTTTAATGTACCAACCTGGAAGGGCACATCTGCCTTGAGACTGAACTACGTGATCTGTGCATGCTTGTGGTTGTCTCTCATCCTAATTATACCATTCACATGTTTTTGCCTACCATCATATCACAAAGCTTCACTCAATACTTGCATAATGTTACCATGTAAACTGCTTTGGTCCATAAACCAGTTTTTAAAATGCAATCATACATGAATACAGTGGGAGTAGACTAAGATGGAGAATTATTTTAAGCACTGAAAACAACACCAGCATCTCATTCCCAAGAGTCTCTTTACAGCTTTGCTTTCAACCCCTTTTTGAATTCTTGTTGTGCCTTTGCAATCTGTTTGTGTATTCATTTCTTTGTTTTTCATGCTGGTTCTTTCTTCTAAAAAGCCCTCCTGGTAACACTGACAAGTCAAGAGAGGATATTCATTCCCTGGGTTTGTAATGTAGCCTTGGGAAAAATTGTTCAAAAAGCCCCCCCAAAGAAAGTAAAAAGCCAGTGGAACATGTGCTAGGATGTATTTTTTCTCATGTTTACTATTGCTGTATTTCAAAGGCAGACAAAATTGCTTGAGCTAAATAAACTCATGTTCAAATACTTGGAAGAGTCTCTAATGTGGAGACAGTTGGAAGATAGCCTATATAATAAGTTATATAGTTCTGGAGTCATATATGACTGAAGCCTCAAGACAAAGAATATTAAATTGAGAACAACATTTTATATTAAATAATTTATTTAGAAGAACAAATGATCACAACAAACTTTAAATTGAAAATTATTATGAATATCACAAAATACAAAATAATTTCACAATTTAAAAATTATTCATATGTGTTTGTCTGTATTGCTGTGTGTGCTATATGCATGTGTAGGTACATTCATTCATTTCTATGGTGGCATGTACAGATGAGCATTTGAGGGATAATTTCCTCTAACCCTCTTTATTATTTTTAACATTTTTATATAAAGGGTCTTTGTCTGATCCTGGAGTCTACTCTTTTAGCTACACTAGTTATGTGGCAAGATCCCAGGATTCCTCTCTCTCTGATTCACGTCCCTCCATTCATGACTAGATCACCCATTACTTTGCCTGGATTTTTATATCAAGAGAGTTTGGAAGTCATTCATATTGAGATGGCTAGTGATAATAATCATATGACATAAACATATCATGCAGTCCGGATAGAATTTTTTAGCCAGTTCCAAAACTTACCTAGAGTTTATCAACTCAAATTAAGTGGGAGTGAAAAACTGGATTATTAGAGAAGAAAAACCATATTTCAAAGTGTTCTCCAGTAGAGAGGAATATATCTCACATTATAAGATATATAGGTGTGCAGATACATAAATAAATAGATAAATTTTTGAGAAAAGCACAGGGTTGGTGTCTAGTAGCTCACTGTTTCCAATTACCCTCTTGGACACCCGTTGCAGGTGTAGGTGAGAAGATGCAGCACCAAAGATTTAGGCACCTGGATTCAGTGAGTAGCAGAACTTGCTTTAGACTCATTTATTAAGGAAGTTGACTTGCCTTTATACCACCTCCCAAGGTCCTATTGGCTCAGGTATCTGTCTCTCCTGCAGTGTCCTTTTCCTCATTGGTGTCTCTAGATCAGGTGTCTCTCAAACAGCAGTCTCTGGGCATAGAGGCAAGCTTGGCTCAGGGAGAAAGTGCCTGTCTCACATGTGCATGCTCATGCAGACTGGCCTGGGCACTGGGGTCAGGGCGACTGAGGCTTGGGTAGGCTGGCCACAGTTTCTTCTATAGCTCAAATCTGGAGTTTAAGGGTAGAACCCCTTTTCAAAAATAATTAAATGAATGAATTTTTACATTTCTGAAACAAATTATTTGTTATTTTGACATTCTCTCTATCTAGTTGATAGCCACAGTGTGAAGTAAACTAATTGGTGACCCAATTTTTTCTACAAATAAAGAATCTGTTAGGGGTTCAATAATCAAATATTAAAGAACCAACAGTGAACAAAATGCGCATAGTTTGTGTATTAATATAACTACATTTCAAAGACCAATTTTACTTCTTTTTAATACAAAACATGACATTATTCTTTGTTTTTTTATTTTTTATGTTTTGGTTTTCGGGCTTTTTTTTTTAAGTGTATAGACCATGCATGCAAGAAAAGAAATCTTATATTATTTTTTTTCCAGACAGGTTTTCTCTGTTAGCCTTGGAGCCTGTCCTGGAACTCTTTCTGCAGACAATGCAGGCATGGAATTCACAGAGAGCTATCTGCCTCTGCCTCTGCCTCTAGAGTACTGCGATAAAAGGTGCTACCACTGCCTGATGAAAATCAATTAATTCTTAATGAATAGATTTACGTGCACTATTTTTGTCCATTTGTTTGTCTATATTAACTCTCACTTACTCAATTTGCATCTTCTTCCTATCTCTCTTTACTATCAAAAATATCTCTCTCTATACCTTAACTTGCACCAATCTGAAATGAAACCCCAAAAGAAAGAAAATCTAAAACCACAGATGTGTTTTATTATACAGAGAAAGAAGCAAAAGGCTGTTTCCTTGTGATGACATGACACTGGCAGAAGAGTCAAAATGATCCAGGAGGTAATTTCTTCCACATGTTCAATGTTGGGATATTCATGAGTAGTTTCAGTAAAAGTTAGAGTATATCATAGGGTATATCATAGTTGAGCAGTTTTTGTGGGGCTGCAATTGGAGCCAGTCAAGAGGCCCCAAGTCCATACCTGAGTTGGGGAGTGTGGATGAGGGAAAGGCTAGCTATAGACAATAAAGAAAAGACAGAGAGACAGAATAAAGTTTAGGAGGGCAGATCAGTCAATTCTGAAATGTCATGAGTTTACTTTTTACCACTCTTATACATCTTAACCAAAAAGGGGAACATAGTATATAAGGGACAAACAGACTTTTCTTCCTCACTTATTCTAAGAGTTCAGTAACCACACCTTAGCTTCAATTTCTTGTTCCCTAGTCTTCAGGTCAGGAGCAGCCACACGTCAGATTCAACTTCTCCTTCCCTATCCTTGAGAGTCAGGAGTAGCCATATCTCAGATTCAGGTCTGTTGTTATTTAGACTAAGACAGCTAAACATCCTATTGTAGCCACACCTTTAGGTCTTATGACTTGATGAGGACAGTTTTGAACTCCCTGTCTTTGTTTCTAGATGAAATGTAGCCACTAGGCCAGTTATTAATTATGATGATTGTGAAAACAGAATAATTAGAACATATACAACATACAATTGCACCCACAAAACTATGATAAGACTAATGATCTGGAGGAGAACACGCATCAAGTAAGCTGACAGTTGCTAAGTGTTTTGACATTTGCCATGTGGCCACTATCTCAAATGCTTGTGAAAAAGCAATGAAAGGAAAACATTTCAGCCTTATGAACTCATTTATTTCCTAGTATAATTAATGCACCTCTGATTGTTGCTACCATTATTTCTTGATACTTTCCTTCTCCTTGGTTTTTAGGCTCTTCATTAGACATATTAGGTCTATAAAAACAGATTTCAATTAAAAAAGAGTCTGCTCAACTCTGATACAGTTTTTGATTTTTCTTCCAAATAGCCCTGAATGTTTGATCTAAGTTAGATTTGTTTTTGGTCTGGTGTGTGTATGTGTGTGTGTCTGTGTGTGTGTGTCTGTGTGTGTGTGTCTGTGTATGCATGTGTCTGTATGTGTGTGTATTTTTTCTTTGGCTCATTGATTTTTTTGTTGTATTCCCTGATACACAAGAATGACAGATTTACTATAATTCAAATATAGTCTCTTAGTCCTTCCTTCTTGTGTTTCTATAGACAGAAAAGCACTTTGGTCTTCCATGTTTTTGTTTGTTTTTAAGGTTAGATTCTGATTATTTATAAGGGAAGAAATACTAACAAAACAGGAATTTGGAAAGTAGAAGAATTTTAATGACTATAGGAAACCATTTCTGTTTGTGTCTGGAACTGATTTCTAATTGTCTTTTAGAAGAAGAATGGACTCATATTTCTTTGACTCATATTATCTTTTCTTCCCCATATGATTAGGTCTCACTACAAATTTCCCTGAACCTTATACAATTTTCAAGAACACATCTCATGTAAGTATAAGACACAGTAGAAGAAAAGGAACCCAAAATCTGGTTCTGATTCCAAAGGTTCACTTATGCATCTGAAGAATGGGCCTACATTTCATTTCTGTTTACACATTCTAGAAGTGATTCTTACTTCCTTTCCTTTCAACAATGTACCTCACACACTGTATCCAAGTTTGTAGAGAGCTGCGAAGTGCCACGCCTTAAAGTTGGCACTGGCTTCTGCCTTCCACCTTCCCGATGGCTTCTGCCTTCCACCTTCCTGATGGTGAGTGCTCTCCGGCATAAACAAGTCCTTATTTGGTTAAGCCTGTTAAGCCTGTTTGATTCCACATAAGAGCAGCCTATCTTCAGGGTCCATGTGGCTCACTGGGGTTAGTCGGCACAAGGGGATTTAAGCCTGTGTGGGTTTTCCCCTGGCGTCAGAAGAAGCATGTTCAAGGATCCTGATTAAAACTGCATGAGGAATATCTTCCCGGAGTAGTGTCTTCCTTGCTGGTCGAGGGCAGGTGCATTACACAAGTTGATAAAAAAACTTACTGTCTTCAAGTTGATGACTTAGTGTGAGTGCAGTTTGACAACTGCACCCCTTCCAAACCAATGGGTCCTGTTTTCTTTCTCTTGACCTTTCTCACATTTATGTCTTTACTTGGGGTCATTCTTACTCCACCCCCATGGTTTACCCATTCCACCACAACATTTTCCTTATTTCTTAGGAAATCCTTGTATCCCAGAAGCCATATGCTTTTGTATACCTCAGTCGGTTTGGGTGACTTGAAATTTGACAAGGTTGCCTTCTGTTATTCATTCATTCATTGCACAAAACAAACATTTGTCTATTAGGCATCACATTAATTGTTTAAACATTTGCTCTTCAGCTGCTGGCAACATGTGAAGAGATTGGGGAACCTGTACAAGGTAAGGCCAATCCAAACTGGATGAACTAAGACAATTGTGTTGGAATTTGAAGTTTATTGCTCAGCTAATCTATTGTCAGACTCAGCTCCCCAGTGTGTAAGCAGCCGCACAGACCTGACATCAGAGCTGTGATCTTCTGTCATTACTGTGCCTTCTCCCTCATACTGAAATATACCTTCAAAACAAGGTATATTTCCTTTCATGAAAGTTTGTCATGTATTTTGTTACAGCAATAAGAACAAATCTTGGAAGAAAGTTAATAAATGCTACAATGACCTATTTTAAGTATCCACAAGTCACATCATTATTTTGTATTCCCCAGATGCAAGTCCTTCATGGATATCTTTATAGCTTGTTTGTCTCTAAAGGCTCACATTCATCCTAAGATTAGCTCAAGGATTCGTAAAGCTGAGCAAGAATAATAATTGGCATTTTACACATATAACTCAATTGGACAGTATATGAAACTTTCACAAACATACCTTCAAATTCCTTACAGATGAGAATTTGGAGCTGATAATAAATCCAAGCTCCCAAATCTATTACATCAGGGTCAACTTTAAAAATTCAAGTTTTTCAAGTTTTCCTTATTAACTTAATATCAAATTGTGATATTTTCCACTTTGCAAGGGCCTTAATATTGATACATGCTGTTTAGAACCCCAAAATCATAGGAAGAAAACTCACTATTGAATTCCCAGCAGCCTTTATAGTGCCTGGAACATCACAGGTGCTTAATGAACACTTCCTGGCTAAGCAAACTACATGGTAGCATAATAATAAGTTAGATTAGAAATGAATTTGGTAAACTTCCAATCTGTCAGTTTTCTGTTATTCCTGGAATTGGATTAGCTTGTCAAGCATGGTCTGGGAACCAGTAAAATACTTCTCACAAAAAGCTTGTCAGAAAGGCCAACTTTTAGCCCTCAACTTAGAGTCAGGGAATCAGCATCTAGTAATTTGTATGCAAATTTAAGAAGGACTAGTTTATCAGAAAGAGTTCACTAAAGCATAATGGCTTTGAATAACTTCACAGGCATATTACATACTGTCTCTGTTCTCTGTTCTCATACTGTGCTGGCTGAGTGGCTTCTCTTAGTGAAACTCTGTGTTGTCTACTACTAGTACCAAGTTACAACCCTCTGTAAGTAACCATAGTGCTTTAAAACATGTAGAACCATTCTGTTTCATTCTGGTGTGTGTTTCATTTTTTTTTTTTTGGACCAAGAATTCTTTATTTTTTGAGATTTAGCCAAAATGTAATTTTCAATGTTCTACCCATATAATAATACAGAAGCAAGTAATTTCATGGGGTCAATGCAGTGTCAATAAGTTTTTTTCTCTGCATACATTTTACCACACCTCTCTTCTTCCAGAGGTAACAAGATGTTAACATCATATACATGCACGGTCTTGATATTTTGGAAAAGGAAATTAGCAAGTAGTTTTTAATAAAAAATAATAAATTATGCCATATGTAATATATAAAAGAAATAGTTTTACAAAATATTATTGTTATTATTGCTGTTATTCCTTTCACTTCCTTAATTATGTTATAAAAATGATGATCTATTTTACCAATAACTTCAATCTTCGATCCAAAATGTTGAATGATTATTACTTAATATAAGAACAAACAGAGAATAGTCATGAGGTTATGTGCTTCTGGAAAGTGGTGGTATTTTAGGTTAGTATTAGACTAATAAAACACACAGGATAAGAAAAGATTATAATTTGTCACATATTAAATACTTTCAAGAGAAAGGGAAAAAAAGATCTCTTTTGAAATACCAGAAAACCACACAAAATTTAGGTGATATTGGGTTGAAGCAAGCATAGGGAATATTTCTATATAAATGCTCTGTTGATCTCATCTGATTCCTAAACAATATTGTCACATATGGAAAATAACAAAAAAGCTAAATAAAATAAACAAACAGACAAACAAAAAAACCCCAGCTGAACTCAAATCTAGTCAAATTTTTAAAGCATTACAAACAAATGATTTTTTTCAATTATGAAGAATCAAATGGTAGAGACAACTTAGAAGAATGATATAAGGATGTGGTCATATTTCAAATGGTAAGTGAGCATTCTAGAGATATGAATGGGTCTACAATGCAAAGAGTAATTAGAAATCCTATGAGAGTCTTTATGCTATTGATAGCCAGTGGTTGAATAAAATTCAAATGTAATAAAAGTAATTTAAAAAATTTTTCTTATGTAATCAGTGCCTATATTAATTCAAACAAATATTCTAATGGTGCTGGGGTTGAGTGATGAAAAAATATTTTTCCATCCCTGATGCCAGGGATTGATGTTCAATAGATGACAAGAAATTATACAAATATAAACCTGTTCCTTTTTTGTTCCTGGTCCTTGTATTTGACTGTGAAATATTAGCCACTCTCTCAATTCTTAGAATAACTATATTCAAAATAGTTCAGAGAGTGAATAAGAGACTCTACTGTTTCACCTGCCTTAATCATGAGTCATACTTTTTTAAAGTTCATGTTATATTGCACTTTCAAAATTTTCACCATAAATGAATCATCTTTGCTCATTTTCTCTCAAGCTAAATAGCTAAATATATTTAAATATAAATAAATTTATATTAAATGGAGACAACACATCAATACATTAACCTTAAGAAGAAACCACTCATCAGAACATTGGAAAAATTAGCAAGCATTAACAAAGAGTTAAACACATATTTAAACTGAGTAGGAATTCTCATTAATGTACTTAGACTAACTGTGAAAAAAATAGAAAAGGAAGTTCATTTCCCATTGATTCTGTAGATGTGATGTCATTATTGTTCTATCCCCATAAAGATGTTCAAAACATAGTAATGGCTAAGGTCTGTAATCTAAGCAATGTATATGACCTGGCATAGCACCACATAACCTCAGTGCCTGAGTTGGCTATAAACCGAGACCTTGTCTCAAAAATTAAAAGAAAAATATTGTTCAGTTTCCTGCAAAATATTCTGAGCCTTTGAGCTGGAAAGATGGCTAAAGTATTAAGAGTGCTTGCTGCTCTTCCAGAGGACATGATGTGAGTTTCCAGCACCTGTTTTGGGTGGTTCCCTAAAGCCTACAACTTTAGACTCAAAGGATTTGATACTTTGTGGTCTCCATAGGTACTTGTACACACATAACAGATGCACAATACATGTAAGTAAAAAATAATGGGGGCTGGATCCTTGAACCCCATCACCTGGCCTCTGATAAGGAGGCCTCAGATGGAGAATGCCAGGCCACAGCCTGATCCACCTATAGGTGCAGAAACATCCTGAGTCTCAGCCTAGTCTTTGAACTCCATCACCAGACCTCTGCTAGAGATGAGCCTGGGACATATTCAGGTGGAATCCCCCCCACACTCTTCCCTGGAAACTCCCTGGATTGGCCCAGGATCTTGCTCCCAGTGTGTCCACTGAGAGTACCCTTGGTGCTCTGATACACAGCCACCCACCCCTACCTAGAGCCTGCCCTTCCCCTACCTTGTGCTCTACCCTGCCCACTGTCCCACGTCTCTGATTGAACACTGGGTCAGAGGGTGGAGCCAACAATCCTGCCACCTTTGGGGAAATTCCTGGATCTGTTCTGAGCACACTAGACCTGCCTATCCACTTGGGACCACCCAGAATCCCTGCCTGCCTGGTTTCTGACCCCCACCTCCGGTCCACTACTGGAATTCTGGGCCCCTCCCAGAGATTCATCTATCCCCTGGGGCTACTCTGAGTCCCTGCTGGCTGGATCCTTGACCCCCATTACTGGGCCTCTGCTAAGGAGGCCTCAGCTGGAGAGAGCCAGCCCCAGGCCAGATCTGCCTATTGGTGCTCAGACCATCCTAAGTCCCATCCTTCAGGATCTCTGACTCCCATTGCCAGTCTTCTACTGGATCCTGATCTTTGACCCCCATCACTGGGTCCATGACTGAGGAGAAGCCTCCTATAGAACTTGGACCACCCAGAGCTACAGACATTGAAACTCTGACCTACCTAAGCCCTGGTACCTGCGGAGTACCAGAGAGAGAGCGAGAGAGTGAGTGAGAGAGAGAGAGAGAGAGAGAGAGAGAGAGAGAGAGAGAGAGAGAGAGACCCCACTTTCACCAATAGGAAGAAGCAATGGGAAGATGGCAAAACAAGAAATCACCTAACAATAGAAAGACAAGCATAACACCACCAGAATCTAGGAACTCAAAACCAACTAGACATGAACACCCCAAAGCAGACGAAGCAGAAGAGAACAACTTAAAAATTATCATCATAAAAATGACAGAGGCCCTCAAAGATGATGTGAAAAAAATCCTTTAAAGAAATGGAAGAAAAAACAAAAAAGAAAATTAGAAGAAATGAACAAATTTCTTAAAAAAAATACAGACCCCCAAGAAAAAACAATTAAACAGGAAAGGAAATGGTTCAAGAATTGAAAGCTGATATGGAGACAATAAAGAAAACACAAACTGAGGGAATGCTGGAAATAGAAAAACTGGAAAAATGATTGAGAACTAGAGACACAAGCATAACCAACAGAATACAAGAGATGGAAAAGAGAATCTCTGGAGCTGAAGATAAACTAGAGGAAATAGATTCATCGAACAAAGAAAATTGTAATCTGACAAATCCTTAACACATAACATCTAGGAAATGTGGAATACCATGAAAAGGCCAAACCTAAGAATAATAGGCATAGAGGAAGGTAAAAGAACACCAAGCTCAAAATTACAGAAAATATATTCCGCAAAATCATTGACAAAAACTTTCCCAATGTGAAGAAGGACGTGCCCATCAAACTACAAGAAGCATACCGAATACCAAATACACTGGACTAAAGAGAAAAGACCCCTCGACATATAATAATCAAAACACTTAACATACAGAGTAAAGAAAGAATATTAACAGCAGCAAAGGAAAAAGGACAGGTAACATATAAAGGCAGATCAATCAAAATTATACCTGACTTCTCCTTGGAAACTCTCAAGGCCAGAAGGTCCTGGATAGATGTTTTACAAGTACTAAGAATCCACTGATGCCAGCCCAGGCTACTTTACACAGCAAAATTCTCAATCACTATAGGAGAAAATAAGAGAGTTAATGACAAAGCCAGAGTCTCAACAATATGTATCTTCAAATCCAGCCTTACAGAAAGTTCTGGAAGCAAAACTCCAACCCAAGGAAGTTAACTATGCTCATAAAGACATAGGGAATAGATAATCCCACTTAACCAGAACCCAAGGGTAAAGCAGGACAAATATATTCACAATACCGCTGCCAACAACAAATCTAAAGCAAACAAGCTTCAATAATCAATGGTCTTTGGTCTCCCACAACATTAATGGTCTTAAATCACTTATAAAAAGAAACAAGCTAAAAGAATGGATACAAAGACAGAATCCATCCTTCTGCTGCATACAAGAAACACATCTAAACTTCAAAGATAGTTATTACCTCAGGGTAAAGGGCTGGGAAAAGATCTTCCAATCAAATGGACACAAGAAACAAGCAGGTGTGGCTATCCTAACATCTAACAAGTGAGATTTCATCCAAAATTAACCAAAAGAGATGAAAATGGTTATTTTGAGTTCATCGCAGGAGAAATCCATCAGTACAAAGTCTCAATTCTGAACATTTATGCCCAAAATACTATGGCACACACATAAGTAAAAGAAAACTACTAAAACTCAAAGCTCACATAAAACCTCACACACTTACAGTGGGAGACTTCAATATGCAACTCTCACCACTAGACAGGATCACCAGTCAGAAACTTAACAAAGAAACAAAGAAGTTATGTCTCAATTGGGTTTAACAGACATCTATAGAACATTCCATGCAAACACAAAAGAATATACCTTCTTCTCTGCTCTACATGGAACCTTCTCTAAAATTGACCACATGCTAGGTGACATAACAAACCTCAACAGATATAAAAAAAATATTAGTCCTCTCTATCTTATCAGACTACCATGCTTTAAAATTGGAATTCAACACCACAAATTGCAGACACCTACAAACTCATGGAAACTGAATAATGCACAATTGCACTATACCTGGGTCAAAGAAGACATAAATAAATTACGGACTTCCTAAAATTCAATGAGAATGAGTACACAACATACCTTAACTTATGGAACACGTGAAATCAGTGTTACAAGGGAAGTTCATTGCACTAAGTGCCCATATGAAGAAAACATAGGACAGTCACTTTAGAGAACTAACAGCACAAAAAAAAAGCCTTAGAACAAAAAGAAGCAAACTTACCCCAGAGTAGTAGATGCCAGGAAATAATCAATTTGAGGGCTGAAATTAATATAATGGAAACCAGGAAAACAATACAAAAAAATCAATGCAACAAAGAGTTGGTTTTTTGAGAAAATTAACAAGATAGCCAAACCTTTATCCAAACTAACAAAAAAGTAGAGAGAGAACATGCAAATTAACAAAACCAGAAATGAAAAGGGAGACATAACAACGAACATAAAGGACACCCAGACAATTTTCAGGTAAAACTTTGAAAACATATACTCCACAACTGGAAAATTCCAAGGAAACAAATTTCTGGATAAGTATCACTTACCAAAATTAAATAAAAAACAGACAAACATATAGACCTATAATCCCTAGTGAGATAAAAGTAGTCATCAAAAGGCTTCCAACAAAAAAAAAGTCCAGGGCCAGATTGCTTCAGGGCAGAATTTTACCAGAAATTCAAGAAAGAGCTAATACCAATACTCCTCAAATTGTTCCACACAATAGAAACAAAAGAATCATTACCAAATTCTTTTTACGAGGCCACAATTACCTTGGTACCCAAGCCACACAAAGAGGCAACTAAGAAAGAAAACTACAGATCAATATCCCTGATGAACATTGATGCAAAAATGCTCAATAAAATACTGGCAAATCGAATCCAAGAATATATCAGAGAAACCATTCACCATGACCAAGTAGGCTTCATCCCTGGGTTGCAGGGATGGTTTAACTTATGAAAATCTATCAATGTGATCCACCTGGAAAACCACAGGATCATCTCCCTAGATACTGAAAAAGCCTTTGACAAAATGCAACACCCTTTCATGATAAAGGTCTTGGCGAGATCAGGAAAAAGAGGAAACATACCTAAACATAATAACAGCAATATACAGTAAACCAACAGCCAACATCAAACTGAAAGTAGAGAAGCTTAAGGCAATTCCTCTAAAATCAGTAACAAGACAAGACTGCCCTCTCTCTACATATCTCTTCAACATTGTACTTGAAGTTCTAACTAAAGCATTAAGACAAAAAAAAAAAAAAGGAGATCAAGGAGATACAATTTGGAAAGGAAGAAGTCAAACTGTCTCTATTTGCAGAAGATATAATAGTTTACATAAGTGACACAAGAAACTCTTCGAGGGCAATGCTACAGCAGATAAACACCTTCAGCAAACTAGCAGGGTACAAGATAAACTCAAAAAATATCAGTAGCCCTACTGTATTCAGACAACAAAGGGGCTGAGAAAGAAATCGGAGAAATAACACCTTTTACAATAGCCACAAACAACATGAAGTATCTTTGGATAACACTTAACAAACAAGTGAAAGACCTATAGAATAAGAACTTTGTGCCTTTAAAGAAAGAAATTAAAGAAGATACCAGAAAATGGAAAGATCTCCCATGCTCTTGGATAAGTAGAATAAACATAGTAAAAATGACAATCTTGCAAAAAGCAATCTACAGATTCAAATCCTCATTAAAATCCCAGCACAATTCTTCACTGATCTTGAAAGGATGATGCTCAACTTTGTATGGACAAACAAAAGAGCCAAGATAGCCAAAACAAGCCTGTATAATAAAGGAACTTCAGGAGGTATCATCATCATCCCCAACTTTAAGCTCTACTACAGAGCTACAGTCCCCGAATCAGCCTGGTATTGGCACAAAAATAGGCTAGGTGACCAATGGAATCAAACGTAAATCCTGATATTAATCCACACACCTAACACCACCTGATTTTAAAAAAGCAGCTAAAATTATACAATGGGGTGAGGAAAGCATCTTTAACAAATGGTGCTGACACAATTGGATGATGGTGTGTAGAAGACTGCAGATAGACCCATGTCTATTGCCACACACAAAACTCAAGTCCAAATGGATCAAAGATCTCAAAATAATCCAGCCACACTGAAAGTCTTAGGAGAAAGTGGATTAGCGATGGCTTCCTGAACCATTAGCACAGACACTGATATCAACAATTAATAAATGTGGCCTCCTCAAACTGAGAAGCTTCTGTTAGATCATGAACACAGTTGACTAGACCAAATGCAAACCCACAGACTGGAAAAAGATTTTCACCAATCCACACAACAGCTAAAGGGCTGATCTCCAAAATCTACAAAGAATTCCATGAACTAGTCAACTGAACACCAAATAACCCTATTAATATTGGGGTACAAAACTTAAGAGAGAATTCTCAATAGCAGAAATCAAAAAAAGGCTGAAAGACAGTTAAGAAAGTGTTCAACATCCTTAGCTGTCAGGGAAATGTAAATCAAAACAATTTTGAGGTACCATCTTACTCCTACCAGAATGGCTAAATTTAGAAACACCAATGACAACTTATGCTGGAGAGGATGTGAAGAAAGAGGAACACTCCTCCACTGTTGGTGGGAGTGCAAACTTGTACAGCCATTTTCGAGATCAGTATGGTGGTTCCTCAGGGAAATTGGGATCAGTTTGCCATAATACCTGGCAATCTCCCTCTTAGAAATATACCCAAATGATCCACATCCATCCAACAAAGACATATGCTCAACTATGTTCATAGCAGCTTTATTTGTAATAGCAAGAACCTGAAAGCAACGTAGATGCCCCTTAACTGAAGACTGGATAAAGAAGATGTGACACATCTACACAATGGAATACTACTATGAGGAAAAAATAATGGAATCTTGAAATTTGCACGCAAGTGAATGGAACTTGAAGAAACAATCCTGAATAAGGTAACCCAATCACACAAAGAGGAACACGGTAAGTACTGGCTCATATATAGATTTTAGACCCAGAGCAAAGATTCACCAGCCTATAATTCACACCGCCAGAGAAACTAGGATACAAGGTGGATTCTAAGATTTATATAAGGTCCCTCACAAAAGGGGGAAGAGACAAGTTCTCCAGAGCATATGGGAAGTGGGGGGGGTTCATTGAGTACAGAGGGAACCAGGAGAAAGATAAGAGGAGGAGAGGAAAGCAAGTGGGACTAGGAAGATTGAGTCAAGGGAGGAATTGAAGACAGAAATGCAAGATATATATATATATATATATATATATATATATATATATATATATATAGAGAGAGAGAGAGAGAGAGAACATAAAAGATAAAAGAGGGAGACATTATAGGATTGAAGAATTGAAGAGAAAACTGAACATTAGAAATGACCAGATTATACTGAAACAGTACCCTACTCCTGGTTTAACAATTTAACTAAACACTGAGCGGAACTAGAATCCAAGTGCATAGAGGGAGCACAAGACCAGGCTGCAGAAACACATAGAGACAGCTTATCTGAACAAGGAGGAGCAAATAGGCCACACATTGATAGCTGAGAATCCAGCATGGGACTGACTCAGACCCCCTTAACACATGTCTCAGCTAGAAGGCCTGAGAAGTCTAAGGGTCTTCATACAGTGGAACCAAGATGTATTTCTGATATACAAATGACTTTGCAGGCTCATCCCCCATGGAGGGATACTCCCTTAACCTAGAGACAGGAGAGAAGTCCTAGTCTCTATTTCAAAAGGCTTGACAGATTTGGATGACCCCTGCTGGATGGCATCACCATACTTGTGGAGTGGGGGTGAGAGTGATAGGAGGATAGTCAGGGTGCATGTGAAGGTGGGAGAGAGGGAAAGAAGGAGGGAGGAATGATGGGAGATGTTATTCTGGTTAATAAAGCCCTGTGGCCAATAGGAAACAAGATAGGCGGGGCTAGGAGACCAGGAGGAGGAAAGAGGAAGTAGTAGGGAGGGGTCAACATGTAGTCCAGGGAGGAAGGAGGACGCCAGCTGCGGCTCCCCAATAAGACGACCACGTGGAAATACTTAGATAAGTAGAAATGGGTTAATAATTAAGACAGCGCTAGCCCATAAACAATAATGGTAATTGGCCAACAGGATTGTATCAAATACAGTGTCTCTGAGTGTTATTTGGGGCTGGTGTGGTAGAGGGCCCAGACTGGCGGCAGGCAGGACCAGGAGGCCGGTGGGGAGGAACCTGCCATAACATAATGGTGTCAGAAGCAGGATTGAGAACTTTCACTTAAACCTTTACAAAAGCTTAAAAAATAGTTTTTTAGAAACAAAGGAACAGAGACTAACAAGACTTCTTGGCAGCAACATTTTCTCAGTTGGATTTGTTGCTGTAGACAGATTTGCATGGCTCCTTTAAGGGAGGTTTCCAAAATTAGCATAAGCGGCAAAAAAGCTGCCTTGCTTTTAAAGAGCTCTGCTAACAATTCATTGGTGTGTACAAGAGCTGCAATGAAGGTTTACACAGTGTTTTAAAAAAAAGTACGCTGGCTTGGGAGAGAAAAAGAAACAGGATACAATGGTTTAAAAAAGAAAATAGGAAGTAGAATGGATCGATGAAATAGAGTAACAAAAAAGCCACATAAAAATGGAAAACAGAGAAATTTTGGATACTATACGTGCTTCTGTTGTCTTTAAATTATTTGATTGCTGAGAAAATAACAACAACTGATAAAAGAAATGCTACTGGATTAATTCAATTTATATATTATAAAATGCTTTGATTCAAAAATTTAAGCCTAAGGACAAGTTACTGGGGAAAAGGATTTCTATTTTTGTTTCCACAGAAAATGAAAAGCTATGGATTCTTACCAGACTTATATGGTTTGATCAAGCCGGACCCCCAGAAACAGCTCCCCAGGTGATCCAACATTCAAAGCAGTTGAGACAAAGCCTTGCAGACTACTGCCTAGATTTCTGCATCTTCTTTGGACCCCCATGACAGTGTCCTCTACCAGCAGGAAGTAGTTTGGAAAGAACGACGCCCAAATTCCCAAATATTGTTTATAAATGTTTGTTTTCATTTAAATGGACTTGGATATAAGTGGCTATAACCACAAACAATCTTTTTAAAGGTAAAAAGGGAATTATGGTATAGATATGAATACTTTGCTTTGGAATGGATTTTCTTTTATTGATACAATTTAAGGTCAATTTTGTGATATGTATATTTCTCCTCTTGTTTAGGTATTGTGTTCATATAGCTCATTGAAAAATGTAATGCCTAATTTAGTACAGATTAGAAAATTACCTATGATAGTCAAAACTTGGAGTTAAGTTAGTTAGGATTTCTAGATATACAGAGGTGTATTAGAGATGAACAGGCATTCTTCAAACCTTTCAAAGAACTACAGAATATGGCATTTAAAATGGTTTAGGGATTTTCTTGACAGTGAGGCACAACTGCTCCTGGTAACACCACCTGCATCAAAAAGGAAGATGGACATTGAAGAAACTTGTTATGAAGTTTGCTTCTAATATGGCAAGGTACTTCTCTTGTCTAGACTGTTTTACTTTATTTTGTAGAAACTGGACATGCAGGACCCACAAAAAGATGACTGCTGATGCAAGATGGACATTTCTACAGGATTCCTGCTTCATGGAAAAGGCAGCCAGACATTCTGCAGGACACAGAGAAAAATGACTGACACACTGTCAATACAGACTGCTGATGCAAGATGGACATTGCTACAGGATTCCTGCTTCATGGAAGAGGCTGCCAGACAGCTAGACAGTCTACAGGACACAGAGAAAAATGACTGACAAAGTGCTATTACAGGTGGACAGTTTAAAGTTTCCTGCCTTGTTGAGGAGTCTGGACACACTATGGCCTATGGGCTGAAGATGAAACATTACAGAAGAACTTTGGATGACTGACCAGCCAATGAGTTGTCTCTGTCATTTCTAGAGTTTATATATTATCCTTCTGTGGTTTTGATGGAGTTGAAGACAGATAGTTATGGTTATAGTTTTCCTTAGTTAGGATTAAAGATAAGTTACATATAGGACTTTAGACTCAGAAAGATAGGATAGATGATATATTCTTTAAGTCTTACAAAATGTTAATGGACTAAATATTGTTAACTGTGATTCTTAATTTGATAACTGTTGTATGGTATATTTTGCTATGTTAAGGTTAAACCCCTTCTTTTACTTTAGACAGAAAAGAGGAGATGATGGGAGATGTTATTCTGTATACGTGTTTCTCATACTGGTTAATAAAGCCCTGTGGCCAATAGGAAACAAGATAGGTGGGGCTAGGAGACCAGGAGGAGGAAAGAGGAAGTAGTAGGGAGTAGTAGCCCAGGGAGGAAGGAGGATGCCAGCCGCGGCTCCCCGATAAGACGACCACGTGGAAATACTTAGATAAGTAGAAATGGGTTAATAATTAAGACAGCGCTAGCCCATAAACAATAATGGTAACTGACCAACAGGATTGTATCAAATACAGAGTCTCAGAGTGTTATTTGGGGCTCACGTGGCTGTGGGCCCAGACTGGCGGGCTGGCGGAAACATACATGCTACAGAGGAAGGCAGAGATGGAGGGCGGGAGAGGGAAATAGGATCAGTATGTAAAATAAAAATAAATAAATAAAAGTTAAAAAAGCCCATAATTTCATTCCGAAGTATAAAACTAACTTTATATACACCAAAGCCTTTTTTTAATGCATACTGTTAATTATTTACATAACAACTATAACCTTACATTTTTTCTATCATTTTGGTCAAATGTAGGGTCATATTTTTCTATTTCATTTTCTTATTTTGGCATTATTAAACATATAAATATATATATATATATTTCTCTAGAAAATGTATTTAAAACAAAGAAAACAGTAGGAATTTAATTAACCTCATTTTTCAAAGGTAGGTAGACACATGTGCACACATACATATACATACTCTCTCTCTCTCTCTCTCACTCTCTATCTATCTATCTATCTATCTATCTATCTATCTCTCTCTCTCTCTCTCATAAAAATAGTCCTTGATAGTTTCTGATACCTAAGAGGAATGTATGCATAGGGTATTACTGTTTAGTCCTTCAGAAAATGGGCTTTAAGATTAGTTTAACTGCTGACATGAACAAGTAGGAACTCATACACTAGTCTGACAACTGGGAAGCCAGGATTGGACAACCCAGACTCATTGAATTTGGGTGTTAGATAGGAGGACTGGGAAGTCTATGGGGTCTTTGGTAATGGGTCAGTATTTATCCCTAGTATAGGAATGATCTTTGGGATACCATTCCACATAAAGGAATACTCCCTCAGCCTAAACATATTGAGGAGGGCCTATGCCCTGCTCCAAATGGTATGAAAGAATTTGAAGACTCCCCATGGAAGTCTGCTCCTTGGGGAGCAGTAAGGGTATGGGATGGAGGTTGGTGGGGAGAACAGGTGAGAATAGGAGGGTGCAGGGACTGGGATTGCCATATAAAACAAGCTTGTTTCAAACTTTAATTAAAAAAATATCAAAAAGGATTTGTTTAAGCAGGATGATAATGACCTTTTAACCTTTTACTTTTTGTTTTATGTAGTTTCAGTTTTAATAAGGATCTTTGGATCCACAGTATACCCTAGAAATATATCTTCCTTTTGACATAATGAAGCAAAGCCATTACTAGGTTATAACAGCTTCTCAGTGTAATGATAAGCCAAATAACTTCTTATTTATTACAAATATCTGGTCAAAATGGGAAAGAAAATTGCAAAGACTGGAGTTATTCTCCACTTCTCAGACCTCCATATCTGGGTGTCTTTTTTCATAGTTTAAGCAATAAATTGAATGGCATAATTTGATGTGGACATAGAACTGTGTATTAGTTTTATTTTGACAAAAATCATTAAAAATCATATGGGTTGAAAAATGAATCACGAGGCCCTAAGCCTGCCTTAGAAGATTGCACTTCATAAACTGAATTGCTCACATGGGCAACATTTTGGTGGAAGTTATAGATTTTCTAGCATATCTCTGATAGATAGGACTAATATAACTTCAATAAAAAAACTCTGGATATGTCAATATAAAATTTTTCCCTACCATTGAAAGATGTAAGATACTTCAACTAATAAATCGGACGACAACTTATCCCTTAGGGTATACTAACATACATATTGGGTTACAACAAGCAACAAAATCATTGAGGCAATAAAACTCAGTCACAGAGGGGCTATTGGGGAAGGCTTCTTTATGCTGCAGGCTTGCAGCATGATGGCTGTGGACATGAAACACCCATAGAATGTTAATTCCTAGTAATTGAATCAGCACATAGCTTAGTGTAAAGCTTTAGAATTGTATAAATGCTGAACTTGTATGTCACTATCTCACTTTTATTTATGAGTTATACTGCATAAAATACTAATAATACACAATCTGTTTGGGGCCCTTAGTTAGGAAACATAATAGTAATTTATTTTGTCTTTATCAGCTTGTTCATATATATGAGATGAATAACAGAATATTTGCTTAGTTGACAGGAGTGGTTTCAGGCTGAAGTTGGGGGCGGGGAAATCATATTACAGCTGATGTGTGTAGTATGCTCTAAAAAGTTACTAAACAAAGTCTAATTTAGATATGAGTTAAAAATTTTTGGTTGCTTTGGTTTGTTGAGGCTTTATTACTGTTATTTGGAAATGAAGGCCATTAATAGGTACTTTTTAGGGAGCTATGGTGGCTACAGTGAAAAGCAAGACTCTTCTTTGAAAGCTAAAGAGATGTTAGTTTCCTTGCCTCATACTTGAAGAGCATGTTTCCTGTGATATATTCCACTTTCAGTGTTATAGTTTAGTTGTAATCCTTTGCTTTCTCCTTTATTTGATTTATTTCTGGGGTGTAAGTTACTGTCTTTTCTGTTTGTGCTACTCAGGATTCTCTATAGAAACAGAAACACTAACATTTTATATGCATCACTTCCTTGTTGAAATTTATTTCAATGAATTGTCTCATGGATTTATTTTGAGAAATTTGATGGTTTTTATTATGGAAGCTGATGAGTTCAAAATCAGCTGTTTCAGTGCAACGACTTTCTGTTGATAAACTATTTTCTTGTTCAACGGATCAGTCCTGTGTCATAGGCAAGTCTTCCTCTGACTAGATCAGTTGTGTCTTACAGTATCACAGTTTAATGAGAATCAGGATAAACAGATAGGCCAAATAGGTGTTTATTAAGAGAGAAATAACTTACAGCATAGACAGATGAACACCAGAAAGTTCAACCAGATGCTCTCCTCTCCAAGTCCTGCCAGCAAGAGAGCATGCCCTGGCTCCTCCCCAGACCTAGTTCCAACTGGTTCCTAGGGTCAGTTCTGCCCTGGCTCCACCCCCAATGGGAGTGGGCAGTGCCACAGAAGGAGACAAAGTGAATATCTTACTACATTACAGGCTATCCTTAAAGATGTAATTTAAATACTATCCAAAAGATTTGACTGGATGAAGTCTACTCATATCATGGAAGACATCCAACTATCTTCTAAGTCTATTCATTCAAATGTTACTCATAGTCCAAAATAACATAATGCATAAAAGTATGTAAATTCTGCCTAAATGCAAAGTAATTTTAACCATTATACCTGTTTTCTACCAAAGCCTGTTGTATCTCCACATCAAATTCTTTTCTGTTCAAACGAATCATATTGCATAGTGACCAACCTTCACCTATAGTGGGTGTTATAATTTCTGGTTTTGAATATCTAATTATAGTGAGTCATTTTCCTTTTAATGCTAATGACTAAAAGTATAATCAATCTTTTAGATAAAATTTACTTTTAATCTATCTAAGAAGTAGGAGTGAACAGATTTTCAGAGGCCCAAATTTATAAAACATCATAGATTTTAATGATTCAAAATATTGATTTTTAGTCATGGTAAATGGGTCTTTATTATTTTATTATAATCATCTTACCACAAGTAACTTATCTAATTTAAGACTGTCCATTTTTCTTAGAAAACCTAGCATCCAAGCAAAAGGAACTGCAGTGTCAGAAAACATAATGTGCATGCTTTCAACATGATAAGTGTTTTGTAATGGCTAAGTTAGCAATCCATTCTGTTCATTTAAAAATTAATCAGTTGCCTTAATATGTTCCTAGACACTGAAATAAATATTTGATATATATTTATTCTCTTTAATTTTTCATGTTATTTAATGTATTTTGTCTAATCTCTTTCTTTGAAAATCAAAAGTTTTAAGAAGTATCTTTTAGGGAGGTTGTGGAGGTAAATCTTTGAAACAAAAGGCAGAAAATTTTATCCCAAAACATGGTGTTTTCATCACCTTAAAATAGTGTATAGTTTTTGTTTGTTTCCTTTTGGTGGGTTTTTTTTTTTTTTTTTTTTTGTTCTTTTTTTTAGTTCTTTTGGTACAGGACTTCTCTGTGTAGCTTTGGCTGTCTTCAACTCACTCTCAAGCCCGGGCAAGTTCCAAAATGCCTGCTTCTGCCTCCCAAGTGCTGGTATTACAGGCATACACCACTATAACCTGGCATTGTTTGTACTCCTTTCATCAACTTCTTTTAACTCTTTTCTTGATTTTATGCTTTATTCTCAGTTGGTCATAAGAGATTTTGGAAAATTCAAAAAAGAACAAATTATGAGCATAGTGACAAAAATAATTTTTGGAAATTCAACATTTAATCTTATAACCTCAAAGAAACCATTTGTAATATTCCTTGTTACCATTGTTATTTTGTTACTCCCTTGTACGCAGCTCTCATCATCACCAGAAATTGAGAATATCAGTATTATTATTGTACTAGTGGACTTCCTCTTTTATTCCAAATACAGCTTAGTTTGCAGAGTATGTGAAGAAAAGGGACACTCCTTCAGTGCTAGTGGGAATACAAAATCTTTTACAGCCACTTTGGAAATCAGTATGGTACTTTCTCAGGAAATTGGGTGTCAATTTACCTCAAGACCTAGCGTTATCACTCTTGGACACATACCCAAAAGATGCTCAATCATATCACAAGGTCACTTGCTTATATACGTTCGTAGTAGCATTACTTCTAATACCAGGAACTGGATACAACCTAGATGCCCTTCAACTGAAGAATGGATAAAGGAAATGTGGTACATTTACACAATGGAGCTTTAAAAATACAATGGCATCATGAAATATTCTGGCAAATGTGTGGAACTAGAAAAATAATTCTGAATGAGGTAATCCAGACCCAGAAAAACAAATATGGTGTGTACTTACTCATAAGTGGATGCCAGATAACCAGACCACAATCCATAGCCCCATAGAAGCTAGGTAACATTGGAGACCCTAAGAAGGATACATGTTTCACCCTGGCAAGAGGAATTTATTTCTTTTTAATTTTTCCCTAAGTAGATATGATGGATAATTGTGTCTTACCTTGTATCCATTATCTTCAAGTTACAGAAACTATTCCAAATTCAATCAACTACTTTCTAGATCTCACCTGAGAAAAACCTCTCAGTTTTTGCATTTTTCACTGCTGTAAGCACTAAAAGATGATTGAGTGAAAAGATGCTCAGGACATCTGTACTTGGGATTTGAGAATCAAACTATAACCTCCTCTGGGATTCTAACTTAGAAAGGGAGAGAGAAGCATGACATAAGTGGAATGTATACATATTTATTACATGCAAAATTTAATGTAGTTTGAACAGTTATGGAAGCTTAAAGAAGTGGGGTTCCATCTGTGGTAAGTGCAATAGGTTCCCCCAAAGATGTCTACATAACAATCTTCTGGAAACTGTGAATGTATTACCTCCTGTGAAAAAAAAACAAAGACATTGTATCTTATAGTCATAATTAAATTGTAGAACTAGACCTCAGAAATTTGTTTACGATTATCTAGAGATGCCTAACACAAATGCAAAGGGCTTTCTATGACAGTATGAGTTTAATATATGGATTATGCCACAGTAATCAATAATAGATAGGTGAAGACTATAGCTAAGACATGCAGAAGGCCTCCCAGAAGATTATATATACAAAAGACAGTGATTTTACTTAAGAAGTTCCAGAAGATATTTAATTATGTTAGTATGTATACTTGAGCAGACATACTTCTGGCTTACCAAACTTACACATAATAAGCTGAATTATTTTAAATCAGTTGACTTATGAGACTTTGTTTTAGCAGCAATAAAAATACACTATTTTATATCTGTAACAATGTAACAAAATATCCAAATTCATTTTGTTCTACACTTTCAGATGTTTCAGTCTACAGTCACCTGGCCTTGTTGCTCTGGGTATGTGGCAAAATAATCCATATTATGTGAAAGTATTACAGATGGTGGGTTAAACCTTTTTACTTCAAAGCAGCAAAGAAGGAATAAACACATAAGAAGAGGTGAGAGCATCAAAATCCTGTTAACGACACATGCTGGATCACCTCTCAATAACATCACTGCTTGTGCCTGGATGGGACTGGTATAGAGAACATGTTTCAGAGATGGTATCCATCATGATAGGCAACAAGGGATGCCAGTGAGGAGAGGCTGAGAGATGAGCAAACAACCATTTTCCAACATTATTGCATATCTGTGTCACTAGACTCTGGGGTGGATCTATACGTATTCAGACATTTTTTCCCTGTTTAGTTAACTCTTTTTGGAAATTTACTCAAAGGTATACCCAGAGTACACTGTTGTAATTTCTGATGTAATTTTCAACCTGATTAATTGATGACTACAATTAACATTTAGAAGGCTCATTGAGGTGTTATCAATGAAGTATAAAGTATAAAAGTTCATCCTAATTCACAAATTTTTATTTATTAAAAGTACCATGGCATCATTTTTGGAAGGGAAAAGCAAAAGTTAAAATACCTTACAAAATTTGCCAAATTCCTCTTTCTTTGGCATTTTTCACACATCTAGAATAAAAAAAATAATTATTATAGTTTTGAATGTTATAGACACAAAAGGTGCAATGCATTATTTATATCATAAAAAATAAAGGTGAGAAGGGAGGGAATAGATGGTGAGATAATACTAACACTTACTAAATTCACACTAACTCTACAAATCCTATTGTGTATAGTTATCAACAATATTATTTTCCACAAAATCTCCTATATTTGTACTGGTAATTCCTGAATGATGACAAAGTTTCTCTTTAAGAAAATATTTCTTTCTTTTTAAAATAGCTGTTTAAGTACAAGTCTTCCATGTTTGCTTAACCAAAGAAAAAATATATATAAAGAAGAAAAAAACTTTTTACATTTTTCTATGTTGGAAGAATGATCAAGTCTTGTGGACACAAAAACTTCCTTAAACTTATTATAATATGGTCTAGAAGGATATAAATACCAGGTAGATGAGATAGCTCGGTGCATAAAACTACTTGATCAAAAGACACAGGTTTTGTGATAGCAGCCAGAACAGGTACAAAGAAAGGGAGTGCAGAACTGACTCTTGTAAGTTGTCTTCCAACTTCTACAGTAACACCACTCAAGTGTGTTCACATGCTCACTAGCATATACACATACACACAAGATAAAAAAATAATTGTAACTTCATAAATTCTAAGAATAATCTGCAGTGACCTGAGTTTTAAGAGTGTGTCTAAGAAAAATAAACAAATAAATAACAAGGCATAATTGCAGAGGGAGTTCTAATTTTAGTAAACTTGATGTCTTCTCTACGACAATTAACCATGTCAACACTCACCAGAGTGCTGACAAAGTGGAAGAAAGTGGTTAATGACAGGCCATGGTGATTGAAATTTGGGTCACCTCCACTCACTTAATGGCATTGCTTCTTGTCATGATAGGGAGATTGTGAATTGTGGGAAATTAGAAGAGTCAACTGCCAAGAGGAAGGTTTTAGAAGTGAAATCCCTTAAAGTGACTATCTAATGTTACTGTCTGTTTTCAAGTTACAGTAAATACTTTACAGAACAAATAGAATTATCTTCCTGCTTGTATAAAAAGCACTCCATCATGGAAATTTGTCATTATATACATATATAATTTTGTACAAGGCATATTTGATATTACTTGCATAGGCCTTAATTGATTACCTGATTTCATACAGTTTTACTAAGTAAATAATTAGTTTCTGCCACTTGCCTTTAATTTTCCTGTATCCTTACTACTTTGCAGTAATTTCTAAAAAGTGTCTGTATTCAGTAGATACAAAGTTTGCCCTTAGTAACTTTGGCCTTTGCTAAAATTACAATGTGTTTGGACTCTATCAGTTTACTTCATACTAGAGTTTAATGTTTTTAAATCACTGTGCATATATACACATATAACCCTTCCCTATATATGTGTATTATATATGAAAGTATGTGTATATATGCATATTGCAATATACTTGCTTTAGGTATGAATCTTTGTACTGATGGACACTGTCCTTCAGGCTGAAACAGAGTGGCCTTGTGGAAGAAGACACTGAGATATAGGGAGAAAACAAAGTAAATGTTTATATATACAATGAGAGAAGATGTACCAAGGTTGCAATTTAGAGCCTCATGTATCTTTCAAAGCTTTCTACAAGGCACCTTAAGCCAAAGTGACAAGTTGAGATAATATTTTCCTGAAGCATTCAGACCTTCCAATTTGAAGAAAATAAGCTGATATACCTATCTTTAGATTTTTGGATATCCAAGCATCTTCTTTGGCACTTAAGCAAAACATTATTTTTACATAAAAGGTGATTTTCCTATATTTAGCAGTAATTTCTTTCATATATTTCTTAAGTGTGCATTATGGATCTGACTCTTAAAACATATCTGAACTACACGTGCACACATGTTCAATGAAATAAAAAGCATTCAAATGGAAGGAAGGAAGGAAGAAAAAAAGAAAATTCTGTCAATAACAGTTTTGTATTCAAATACACATTATAAATTTCTCATGATTATATGAGCAAAACAAACATAAAAGATACACACAGATTTTACAGTGATATAGTTCATCCATTCACATCTTCATTTCTTTGCTCTGTTTCTCTCCTTATCTTCATTATTGTTCAAATCACATAAATATTTCAGAAGGTAAAATCAACCCAAGGTGAATAAAAATGCACATTGAATGTGTGTGTTCATTGTGTGCGATAATACCTCTGACTTCTGCTGTATATGAAATAATTAATATGCATCAGCTTCTACCTCTTTGTCTGACATGTCCAAGAAAGGTGGTATTTTGTAATTAATTTAGCATTTGAGTTAGACACATACAAAGTTGTATACATACACAGATTTATGTGTATCGATTGACAACATAATTGTTACTCTTGAGAAACTCAGAATATGAACAAGATAAAATAATGCACTGTATAATAACTAAATTCATTGTCTGTGTATTATAAAATATAAAGAAAGTTGACATTTTTGGGAGGTCACAAGCTGTATCCCTTGATAATGTGAATCAGGCCATGTTATGCTTTAAAGGTCAACATTATCTCATGAGTTTAGTTATAATTAGAATCCAAAAGACTTCACTGAGGCATACAAAATACTCCATAAATTTCTCCATTCAGATTTATTATTCTTATAGTCTATTCCTTTTTTTGCTCATACAAATCTCAAGTGTTGAGATTTCCCAAAAAGTATACATATTCCCCTACTTAGTGGTCTATATCAACATTTGTGACTTTGCCATGTGTATTCATCTTTATCTGTTGATGTTACTAACAAAGTCAAATCACAAATTAATTTTTATTGAGTGACTCTTTAAGGTCTTGGGCCAAGAAAAGGTCTTATGAGACATATCTTTATGTGATGTCATCTGGAATTTGTTGCAATAAAAATTATTTAGAAGATATTGTTGCTTCAGAATTGATTAGTACATGTAAAAATTAAGGTAGAAATAATAACATTTCTGATGTAGACTACAGAATCTAGCAAGCAAACTGATTTAAGATCTGTGATCAGATCATTCAGAGACTAAGACCCAAGGAATGAAGAATCAGAGATAAGGGTTTAATCATGTGAGTGAAATAGATAAAATACATATCTAAGGAAATCAACAAGGCAATGGTGACAAATTCAATGAATCATGAGTTTTAGGAATAGAGAACTTGAAAATAATGTACCCAATCATGTTGATAAGGGAACTCACAGATAGAACATGATACTTCCATTTAACTTCTAAAGTGTGTGTGTGTGTGTGTGTGTGTGTGTGTGTGTGTAGGACCAAAAGAGGTTCAGTCTTAGGTAGGGCCATGATATGTGGTATCTGACTGGGTAATACTGGCAGGCATCCTGTCCTGAAGAACTCTTTGCTTCTTGCTGGAATGGAGAAATACAATGTTTTATGAGCATTTTTATGATGTGGGTAGCTTGTTTTAATAGCTACAAGAACAAATTCATTCATTCATTATGGACTGACTCTAAGAGGATCTCCAATGCAGGCTCAGAAGGAGTGTCTAGAATATCAAGTATCACCCAGAACAAACCTAGGTAGTTTGTAGGTTGCAGAAGGATGGACTAATTGTCTTGCAGGGAAACTCTTAATTCTTGAGGAACAAATACATATGGAACAGCATGACCTTCAATTTGAGACTTTTTTTTTTAAATGCAGGAAACACACATCTAAATACTTGGTAATCTGTGAGCTAAAAGCCTCTAAGAGCTTTATGAGTAAAGGTTCCTTTAAATTACCACAGCAGACAATGTACTATGTTGTTTAGTTTGATTCCAAATATGTTAATAAACTTAGGAGCTAGTGGAAAAAATTGTACATCACAATTCTTAGACATTTAAGTGATTACTCATGTGGTCAGTATATGACACAGTATATGACAAAAAATAATGGAAGTCTAGGAAGATATAAAAAAATGGGAACTTTTGATACAAGATCACCAAATTTTGAGCCTATTATAGGGGTGAGGCCTCTTAGTCTTCACCCTCCTCCTTAGCACTTCTATTATTGTTCTTGTTTAGTATATGCCTAAACAGTCATGTTGGTGAGATATTTGTTTGCTTGCTTGTTTTTGAGATTGTATTTCTATTTAATACAATTCTCCCTTTCCTTTTCTCCCTCAAAAGCATTCTGTATAAATTCTATACAAATTTGTGGCTCTTTTTTTTTTCATAAAAGTATGAGATATTTTTGAATGTAGCTTCTGACATGGGGGGCGGATATATATGGGAGGATTCAGAGTAAAGTAAGGGAAGGCAAATTAATGCCATTAATTCATAATTTCTTTTTTTTTTTTCTCATCATGTGAGCCCTTTAGTAGAAAGGCACAAGGCACACAGCCATGCCCACGGTTTTACATTTAGGGAGAAGAAAGGGAATAAATAATCGTCACACAGGGATTAATACAGGCTTCTCTTCCAGGTGACTGGGGGAGAGGACTGGCTCAGAAGACCTGCATCATCATCGAAGTTACCATGTTATCAAAGTCCTTGAGTGGATGTGGTTTCCCAGATTGTAGAAAGGGTGGAACATCACATCCGTGTAGTAGTTATTAAGCTTCCGGAACATACTGTGGATCTCATTGTCTCAAAGGGCTGTATTGGAAGAATCCACCACCATGACAAATTTCACCTTGGAATTGGTCACATAGCCATATACATTGTAGTTCTCAGTTGGGTAGAGGAGGCCCAGGTACAGCTCCCTCTGGTCCACCAGCGCACGGCCTGCCAATATGGCTGTGTGCATCCCTGTGATAGCCAAGGAGAATTACCCTCTGTACATCTGGAGCACTACTACAGAGAATGAGCTCAAGTTCCACTACATGGTGCATACATCCCTGGATGTTGTAGATGGGAAGATCTCTGCCATGGGAAAAGCATTAATTCATAATTTCAATGCTAAAAAGTAATAAAAAAATTCAGCTAAAGTCCGAGAAGAACTCAGCTATGGGAATAAAAGGGAACAAATAATGTAGACCAGTCTCACAGTCTCTAATTGTCTCAAATACTAGCTGAATAAAGATCATCAGGCTTCATTTCTGTCATCCAACACATACGGCAAGCCCTGTCTGGTACAAGATTGTATCATGTAATATCTCTGGACTTTCCCCAAACTTATGCCAGCGTTAAATGAATAATCATCAGGCCAACTTTCCCTGTTTCTTAATGTGGAAAACCCCTGGAGAATCACTCCCACCTGCTAATGAGAATAAGCTGGATAACCTACAAAATCATGTCTGTAAGTCTCAGAAGAGAACTCAGAATGTGAGTAAATGTAATGAACTGAAATTGAGAGACTGTTTCACCCATCCTACACAGGACAAACTTATGGCTCCTGTCACCCTTTGTGGAGCAGCAGAAAAAAAATAGGAAAAGATAGAGGGAAAAAAAGTTTGTACAGATGTGTGTGGGATGGGGCAGATAGATTGAATTAAACAGATTTAAAATTTTAAGGGTGAACTGACACTGGCATGACAATTTAGAGCTCTTGAGCAGCTCAGACAGAAAAGAAATTGGGCACAGACCTGCTAACTGCTATCTCTATGTGCCTTTCAGAAAGGTGTGGGAAAAATTCTCATTTCCAGGAGTTGATTGAATTTAAGACTACACTGCCTTCATTAGCGTACCTTAAAGGCACAGTGCAGCCCAAGCCTTTTCTCTATTCTAGAAACTATCTGCCTCCCATGCTGCAGGGACTGGCATTCCCCTGGTTTCCTTAGTCTCTTTTGTTCTACCAATCCTGAACAGGCATTGAATTGATCACAACCACTCATACATAGACTCTAAAATCTGTACGGAGAAGTTCATGATCCCATTCACCAATTATCTGAAACCTAAAAATATTTTGTCAGAAAAAATAATGTTTTGATATTATATGGTAAGTATTTTTGAATAGAAATTTGTGTAAGTCATGCAAATTGAAGACACAAGGAAACAAATTGTTCCTTACTTAATAAAACTCTTTAAATGTAATTACCCTCATTTTAGAGAAAATAAAAAACATTAGGTATTTTCTTTCTAAAACATAAAAGCTTATCATCAACAACAGTAAAATTAGTTATATAAAAGTAAAACTCATTGCAAAAAATATTAATACCAAAATACACATTTAATTACAAAACTCCCCCAGTCTGTCTTTCATATAGTAAATACCTTCATCTCAAACTGAATAAAACAATTTAACTGAAAGAATTATTTAGCAGATTTTATGCTTGGTGGGCTCTTTTCTCTCCCTTTTATTAACTAATGCATAATTTGAGTCAAACTAGTCTTTATCTTTTAGATTTACACAAATTATTCTGCATATAACTGGTTAAATATACATGTGAATACTAAGCAATAAGGATGGAGGGGCACACTACTGAATGTTTCATGATCAGCATTTCTTGGTCTTAGTGCATGTAAATACAAACGACACCCAGACTGTGATTATGGACGCTGAGTCTTACACACTTGAGCAGCCTTGGCTTCTTCATGCTAATATCTGCCCTGTGTGAATTCCCATAAATGTCATATCTGCTGCAGTCCTTTCACCTAGTCTAGCATATGTTTTCCATGGAGCTAAAAGATCATTGTTATCAAATGAAAGAAATATCTGTGTGAGGAACAACTTGGAAAACTGTATGCTGGCAAAGAAACATATTCATCACCACAGAAGAGAACTTTGTTTCAGACTTAGTAACTTTTAAAACATGGCATCACTGTAGAGCCCCCAATGGCTTGGGATTCATTAGGGACATTGGGCTGGATTTGAATGGAAATTGACAATGAAAAATTCCTAGATGCAAAGGAACAATTGTGGCCTTGCTTGAGGAAATCTGGGCCCTCTCTTGGTAAGCCACGTCTCCTTAGTAAAAGAATTTAAAAACAGATTCGAGTATAAATGAAGATAACTTTATTTAGAGTTTACAATGCAAACAAAAACAAACAACAGAAAAACAAACAGACAAACAAATAGCACCTCTAAAATATGCAAGATGTAAATATAGGCAGTTTTCTGGAAGAGGGAGATAGAGAAGAAGGAGAAAGAAAGCCATGCCAATCAAGGTAAGTTGACATGGAGGTCAGTCCCATTCCACATGGATGGAAGGGACACTTTCCAGAAAGAACGAAGCCCACAGTGTTAGGAAACTCACACTTTGAAAAAAGATAGGAGGAAAAAGTATAATCATGGTTTTCTGAGTAATTTAAAAAAGTGAACAGACTTTAACACTGTATGACTGCAGTCCTTTGAGCAATTGTACTTCAACATGGGGATTCTGGGAGAGATAAGCATTTTATTTCATTAAAAAGATAAGCATTAATCCTCTCTCTCTTTAGAAAGGTTCAGAATAGTTCTGAGCCACTGTGGGCCATGGTTCTAATCCAGGTGATGGAAGAGCCAAACTAGAATATCACATCTCTATCTAGGCCAAAGATTTCAGCCCCTTGACCAGAAGTTTTTCCTAGTGGGCCTTCACCTTGATGACAGAAGCCTAAGTCTTGCTTCACAAGAAATTCTCAAGGACTAGGTAGACTGAGTCCTTTCAAAGACTGAGCAAGGTCACTGACATCATCTTGCAATATTCACATTCTAACTGAAAGTTCAGCAACACCTTTCCTTTCTCACTCACTTCTCTAAATATAATCCCTAAATAAAATAATATATATTTAAGTTGTATCAACTAATAATTTATATACTTATATAATGCCAAACAATTGGCACAGTCAAGTTAGCACATCTCACATCTCCTGTGGTTATCATTTTTTAAATGAAAATTCTTGAAATCTATGATTTATGCACATTTAAACTGAAGAATACAAACTGTCAAATACTCAAAAACACTGTTTCATGGCAGACCCTCAGATATCTTTGATCATAGAACTGTAAATTTGTACCATTGAGCAAGTTTTAAATAGGAGGACTCAAACAAACAAAACAAACAGTACATGGTTTTTCTGCAGTAGATACAAAAAGAACCTCCCGGGACGAGTGTTATTAAACATTTGTCAAAGAGATCAGTTCTCAAGGATTCTGCTTAAAGATAAAGCAAGTACATCCTTTGATCATTCATATGTGTGGGACAAGACTGAACTCTGAACCCAGGAAATGAACAGCCCTAAATTTTTCTCTAAATAAGACCATTCCATTTAATTTGCTTTCCTTAAATGTAAACCTTTCCTTTACCCCTACTGTGTCACATTTCCTAGCCCAATAAATAGAAATATTTTACAATCAGGAAGGAGATGATCAAGCAATTAGGATGTTTAGCTGTCATTAAGTGCTGATGCTGCTGCTTCCTGCTATTCCACACTTCCCATCCCTGTAGATGAAATAGCTGAAAACAATCACTGCAATGGAGAACTTTAAGTAAAATCAGATAGAAGCAGCTCAAATCTTGAGAGGCTCTGAGCCTTCATGAATAATTCTTGAATAGTGGTGTGAATGCTGCTTGCTCAACTCACAGGCTCTTTCAAGTTGTTAGTTTCATGTATTATTTAAGCCCAACATAAATGTTAACGTGGTCCTCATCAGATTCCTTTTATCTAACTCTGAAGACTGATGTGTTGATGTTGTAATGTGGGAAGAGGGCCTTGGGGAGAGACATTAAATGCCCATCCAGGTATTCTGTGAGGACTCATAGAGAGATTTCTTTTCCAGGAATTCAGTTGTAATATTTTTTTTATTTTATGTTTCATTTTTGGCCTCAGAAAGCTTTCTTGGCATTCACATCTACTAATCATTGTTAATTGATTTTCAAATATTCCAATTTGGTATCTCAATAAGTTCTGTAGAGCAAGCAATGAAACATCGAACACAATCTTCCAAAAACATTTTGCTGAGCAAGTGACAGTAAATTGTACATTATGCAAGTTTTAGTTGAAGAGAATGCCATTTAAAGCTTACATTTTAGTGTCTCCATTGAGAAAGAAAAGTATGGTACAATGGCTTCATCTTGACTATGGATTTTTAATGTTACATATGGAATATTCCACAGCAATTTTGATTCTTTTATGATGCAATTTAACAAATACTCAAGAGATAATGAAATCTTTGCATCAACTATAAATTGTATCTCATGCCATTTTTAAATCAGTTCTGTTTATTACTGAAAACTATGTGTTGAGGTAAAATATCCCATTTGGTAATTAGGGTATTTAGCTACTCAGGGTACTGTACAGCCTTTGCATTTGAAGGTTAGGGGAAAAAAAAGACAGTTGAACAAGCCATGCCAAAACATACACCTTTCTTAATGGAAGACCTTTCTGACTTTTAAGTGGTGCTTAAAGAAAATACAAAAGCATGGAATGATGGAATACTTTCTAATGTAGCACTAACTTTCATTATCATAGTGAATAATTTTTCAACATATTCTAGGGTTAGACTCTATGTCATACTGGATATATGTTAAAGTTCCTTAAGGAAACTTTGGAGCATTTTCTCCAGAACACATTAAGAGATAGCACATATAAGATGTTTATTAGGAAAATGGTAAGCCCCTAAATAAGCTCTACACAGATGAGGAGATTTTTCTATAGGCCAATAGTTACCTGTCAGAAGACATGCCTTCATAATTTTGTGCAGAGGAAATCCCTTCATCTTGCAGCAGTTGTTTTCTAGGGTCATTTACTGTGAGCCATCACATGCATTTCAGCTATGGCCAAATGCTTGATTCCCTGTACCATGACTTACAGTGTGGTTTTCATTTCAATGAACTTTACAAGACTGCAGAAGGATTTGAAACCCATTATGTCAAAGGAGGCCATCTGTCTATGTGTTCTGAAACCAGGGAGGCTAAATACTTTATGTTGCTTTCATTTATTGCATGAGAATTTTCCAGTGTCTTCTTATGTGTCTTCTGATTTTAAAGATAATAAATATGAAGTCAATTAATTTATTAACACAATGCTCTGTATCTGGATTCAAGGCAATGAAAGATTCTATTATTGTAATGACTGTAATGACTTACAGCACTATTTGGAAATATATGTTGAGGACAAACTTGTTTTAAGAGTGTTAAACACATCTGTTGCACATAGCCATCATTAAAACTCTATACATTTGGAAATACTATCATTGACATTTCCCAAACATGAAAAAAGTAAAATATTTGAGGCACATAAAATTAAGAGACCCATCATTGCATTATTAAAAATATAAGCTCTGCATCAAAATGAGTAACATTTGGTTTGACTGCAGTACATAGAACTTAAGAACTTAAGCTTACTATGCCACCATGACTAAACATAGCTCACAATGAGCTACAACAGATTTTAGTGGAGACAGTCAAAACCATTTGTAGTCAATCTACTGTCATCTGTAATTTTCTGGGAAAATATTTGAAATTGTCTTTAATGTTTACTTGAATCCTGAGTCATTTGGCTCATAGCACAAAAGAAAACAAAAAGGAAGAGTTGACCCTGGGATGCAGGAGACATTTTCCCCTTAGTATTCCTCTACTGTGCTATATGGACAGCAAAAATTCCCTTGACCCTTTGAACTATAGTGTCCTCATCCTTATAAATGAACAGGGAAGACTAAATTATGTCTAATTCCCTTCCAACTCTGACCTTCCACTTCTAACCAAACCATATCCATTGTATTTATGGAGGAGCAAATACATAAAAAAGAAATAAAATAAATGTGTATAACCATGCTTGTAGATTTGCTAACCTTGTACTTTGAATAGCCTCTCCAGTGCATTGTATGAGATACCATCATGTATTTTCCACTCATTCCTGTCTGAGGCAGATAAATTAGAAGAAAATCACATTTATGAGGGAAAGGGGGCTTTAACTTTTCTGCTTCACCACATGACTCCTGGTCTCAGAGAACAAGTTTATGGGCATTTAAAAAATATGCTGCTGTTTGAGCTTAGTGACCTTGTCTTGAGCACTTTATTTTCTGTCTTGAGCTTCAATATTCTAGTAGCACTGTGACAAATATCTAAGTGGCATTAAGAAATGGAACACTATTCAAGTTCCTGCAATGGCAATGATGTTTGGGTTTGCATATATCCATATAGCAAAGCTACATAATGTTCAGGTATAGAGGATTGTTTTCAAATGATCATGAAAATGTTCTGAGGCTTTTCACATGAATAGGACATTCATAGGCATGTTCATTTTAAAAAATAACAATAAAGGCAGAATGTGCCTCTCCATCCCAAGCTAGGACATCATTATGTATCAAATAAATTATTTGGGGCTGGTACAGAGCATGACATACTAAATGTTCTGACCGCTGTAGCATATGCATAGATAATATATGGCTCATGCAACTTTCATAACCCTCTCTGCTGATTCTCTTCTAATATCTCTCTAAAGACATTTGCGGTATCATTCTTCATTTATTTTGCATGCTGCTTTCACCCATTGTGGATAAACATGAATAAAAAATTCTGGAAGTATGAATAGTTAGCTTTGTTGAAGCTAGGTGAAGTTTTAATAAAATATACATGACACCAGTGTCTGGGTATGTATTTATGAGTCATACAGCAGCAAAGAAATCTAGAAATAATTATGAGCTTTTTATGATGATGGAGAAATTAGCACCTCAGGAATAAGCAATATAGAGCAGCATGGACAGAGTCTTTTACTTGCCCTTGAACCATTTTCACGTGAATGCAAATAAGAAACACATTCATTTCTAATTCTGTGTTAGGAATTCAGGGGAAAGAGAAAACCTGAAAATTTATTTAAATTTACAGGTAATGTCTTCAACTTAGTTAAAGCATGTTGTTTATGACACCTGCAAACAAAGAGTTCCAGAAAGAATTTTAGACTTAGTATAATAAAGGAATTCCTTCCTCCTCCTTGACACTTCTTTAACTGTTTCATAGCTGTGTATATAAAGCAAAACTTTTCATATGTCAATAGCTAAATTCTTTGTGGTTACTTATTGTCTGTGTCTGTTTTGTGCATTTATGAGATATGTTAGGCTCATTTACAAAGCCCAGAAATATATTCTTTCATATTTCTAGAGCCACCCATGTGAACATCAAGCTTCTGGCCTTTGGTGTGTGTTTCCGTATTGTATCCAGACATGGCAGAAGGGCAAGAGAAGTAAATCCATTGTCCTCCCATACCAGAAGATCTGGACAGGGTAAATTCACATTTGAATTGCTTTGCTATAACAACATTAATCCATTCATGAAAGTAAAGCCCTCATGACCTAACCATCTCTAAAAGGCTACACTTCTCCATATTATTGGGGATAAAACCATTCAAACCATATCAACATAGTGATGGGAGATGTTATTCTGTATATATGTTTCTCATACTGGTTAATAAAGCCCTGTGGCCAATAGGAAACAAGATAGGCAGGGCTAGGAGACCAGGAGGAGGAAAGAGGAAGTAGGGGGGAGGAGTCAACATGTAGCCCAGGGAGGAAGGAGGACGCCAGCCTTGGCTCCCCGATAAGACGACCACGTGGAAATACTTAGATAAGTAGAAATGGGTTAATAATTAAGGCAGAGCTAGCCCATTAACAATAATGGTAATTGGCCAACAGGATTGTATCAAATACAGAGTCTCTGAGTGTTATTTGGGGCACGTGGTTGTGGGACCATGGCGGCAGAACCAGCGGCAGCCAGCCAGAAGGGAAACCTGCCGTAACAATATAGTATTAATGCCTGCAACACAGATTTCTTGAATTTGTGAAACTATCCCAAATACAGGCATGTAACTTTTGACCTCAGTAAAATAACCACAGGTTATTCACCGTATCAGTCATTTGCAGTTCAGTAAATGATGAAAACACTTAGCTGGCCAGGAATCTCCATAACAATTAGTAGAGAGGAAGTGATAATTATGTAACAAATTGGGAAGATTTATGTGATGGGAATGTCTTCTGTATATGTTTATCTTATTGAATGATGAATAAAACACTGTCTGGCCAATGAGGCAGGGAAATAGGTGGAACTAGGAGATGTGGATGATTCTGGGAGTGCAGGCCCACAGAGTCTTAAGGCTGCTTGAGGGGTAACACCATTCTGGGCATTACCAGGTAAGCCACCTCATGGCAATGCATAGATTGAGAGAAATGAGTCAACAATTAAGACAGATTTAGCCAATAAAAAGCCTTAGTCATCGGGTAACAGTATTATAACTAATACGGTGTCCATGTGTTCATTCGGTGCTCCTGGCAGTGGCAGGACCAAGCTGGAGGAAAACAATGCTCCCTACTAAATGCTGCTGGCAACATGGTTGTATGAACTTCCACATAGAACCTGATGAAAATTTAAAAAGGGTGTAAAATACAAAAGACAAAGTCAAGGGCAGGTTCTTGGTAGCAACATTTTGTCAGATGAGCTCTGTTTGCCAGGTGTTCTCCTGGACAAACAGAGACAAGCAGACACCTATCTCCTTTAAGAGTGGTTTCCTGACTCAGCAAAGTGGCAAACAATTGCTGTATAGCAATTTTGCCATGCTGTTTAGAAGATTAAGATTTATGGCCAGAAAAAAAATAAAGATATACAGTAAAGACAGCATCAGAGGAAAGAGTAAAACCTCTAAAGTATTTACAGTGTGTTTAAAAATATATGTAGCTTGGGAGAGAAAAGAAAAAGGAATAAACGGTTAACAATAAATAGAATGGCTGGGCACTGATGTCACGTGCCTTTATTCCCAAAACTTGGGAGGCAGAGACAAGCAAATCTCTGTGATTTCAAGTCCAGCCTGGTGTGCAGAGTGAATTCAAGGCCAGGCAAAAGTTCACAGAGAAACCCTGTCTCGTAAAAGGAAAAAAAAAAAAGACATAGAGTAATATTAAATAAATAAATGAGCCAAAAAGAGATGGAAAATACACAGAGTCTGGATACTGCATGTCATTGGGTTATCTTTGAATTTTTTGATTGCTAAGTAAGGAGCAATGACTTCTAAAAGATATTTGATTATAAATGCTACAGGATTAATCTAACTTACATATTTTAAAAATACCTAGACTTCTACATTTAAGGAATAGAGCAAGTTACTTGAGAATAGGTTTTCTCTATCTTTTTTTTCCACAGAAAGTGTCAAGCTGTGACTTCCTTCCAGAATAATATGGTTTGATGAAGTAAGACCCCTGAAACAATGTCCCCATGCTGGGTAAGCTATAGCCTCATGGCAATGATATAAATGGGTCAATAATTAAGGCAGAGTTAGCCAATAAGAAGCCCTAGCCATCAGCCAACAATATTATAACCAATATAGTATCCATGCGGTCATTTGGGGCTCCAGACAGCTGGGGGTCCAGGCTGGCAGGAAAGAGTGCTCCCTACATATATGCATTTCTTTATCAACAGTGGTGACTTCTGTATGATCAGCAATTCTTTATATTTGAAATGTTATTGATTTAAAATCTCACCTCAGATACTGCAGAATGTATTTAATTACACAGTGATGCAATTAATTGCATCTGTGTATCAATATATAGGCTTTATTTTTCACTAATGAATTTCTAATTTGGTACATTTCCAGATTATATCCTATGGTATTATCTTACATAACATGAAAAACATATTTAAAATGTACTAGATACTGAGTAGAGACAGTGTATAAATTAAATATAATCTGCTTGTATTTCTGCAAAGCAGACAACAATATTATTCTACACAGTGAGTCAATTTTTTTTCTTTGCTTTGTATTTACTTTGTAAACAAAAAAAACCTCCAGATACAGCACTTCATCACCCATACTTTCACTAATTGCATTCTTATTTTGCCAGAAGGAGATCAAAATAGCAGTCATCTCATACAACCTTCTTTGCCTGTCCACTGACTGTAGCATGACCAAAATCATTACATTTACTTCATATTTATTTCCGTTTTAGGTTATTCTTGAGCTACATTTATTTCATTTTATTTATCTGTCTAGAAACAGTGAAATGGATGAATCCTACTAATTATATGGCTGCAGAAAGCAGTACAGGATTTAACAGTGCTCATCAACCGGAACTTCTTTATTGCCAAATGATGGAATATATTTAAATCAGTCTATTCATTTTATTAGTAAGCAAATTCTTCCTTTCATTACTTTGACACCAAGCTTCTATGTTTATCAGTTGAATCATATAAGACTTGTATGGGAGAAATACTTTATTTAAAACGTTTAAATGCTCTATCCATGGCTCTCATAAGATATGATCCTTTCTGGGTGCTTAATTTGAAAATGAGGTATTTTATTGATTCCTCATAAATAGTGTGTAGTGTCTACTTACTAGCTCTATTTTTAGCAGCCAAGACAAAACAACAGTTAATAATATGGGCTCCAAGCTCGAAATGACTTATCTGTATCGAGGCTGCATCACTACCAATGTATCTTTGTGACCTTAATAAAATAACATGTACCCTTACTGCTTTCATGACTAATGAAGCACTTGCCTTGTACCATTGCCTCTAGGCTGATAGTTAAAGAAATTATTTGGCAAATCTTAAATGCTGTGATATTTCATGTTAATAAGTTAATTATTATTCTTGCTAGTATTAGTAAATTTTTAGCCTTCAAATAAATGTTCTAAAGTGATAATTATCTACATTGTACACATTTATGAATCACATTATGCTAAGTTCATATATGTGTACAGAGAATTCTAAACAAATCTAGGGAATTAGGCTTCCATATATTTATCATTACTAGTGACATTGAGTTCCATTACTGTAGTTATTTATAAGACATACAATAGTTTGCCATAGACGATAGTCACCTTGTTTGGCTGTGATAATTTTCTCAGCTGCAAAAAAACATAAAAATAAAGCAAACAAGCTCTGAGGATATAATACTGTCTCCAAGCATTTTTAAAGTCAACCAGATCATGAGGTGTAATATTTTCTTGGAAGATAAAGCAAAGAATGAACTGGCTATGACCTCCTTTGCTCGCAGCTTTCTATCACACCGTGAGGTCATTTAATACATTGCACTGCAGTTTCCAGCCTCTCTTCTGTATGTTCATGTCTGAGTCCTATCAGGGTTTGAGTCATAGCTTCTTCCATGCTTGGAACTAAGTATACCGTAGATTATCAAAATATCCAATATAATATAATCACTTCAAGCCATCAAATCTGGCATAATCAGAGGAGGGGAGTACAAGTCACTTGATCATTTTTCTGATTATGGTTCTTTAATGTAACTTAATATACTTCCAGTTCATTTTTAAGCACATGAACTAGATGGCAGTTAAAACATTAAATTCTATTTCCTTCTGCTGCTACAAAGGTAAGTCATTTTATAACTTGATTAGAAATACATTTATTGTAAGAATATTCACTCATGTAAGGTATTTTTTGAATCAGGAGTATTTATTTGAGTGACTTAGGCAAAATGGGAGACAAATCCTTCTGACAGAATCTAAAAACTTGAAAGCTGAGTGGGAACTAATCCCCATGTCACACATATTGAAGGTATTAAAATAAAATTATTTAAAATAAATAAATTAAATTAAAATGAAAGATTTAATAATGTGATAGGTCCTTCACTCAGAGATTTTAACATAAGTCCATTTATCTCTATTAAAAGGAAAATCACATAAAGCCATTTGATGATGTTACTGTGTGATTATGTCTATCTCTTAAAATGAGAAAGCAGAAGAGTGAGACAGTAAAAGTAGGAGAAAGCAAAGAAGCGTCTGAGTGCAGAAGTTGCCATGACCAATTGTAATGTCATAATGTTGTATGGTGTCTGTGTTCAGAGTTCTGTGCTGTGATAAAATATCATGACCCAAAACAACTTGTAGAAGAGAGGATTTGTCCCAGCTTACAATTACATCCACGTAACTACTACAGAAGCAAGTCAGGGCAGGAACCAAAGTAATTAACCTGGAATCAGGAACTTAATTTTAAATTGTGGTAGAATGTTGCTTACTGGTGTATTCTCCATGATTTGCTTAACCTGCTATCTTATATACTCCAGTATCACCTGCACAGGGATGAAACTACCCATAATTGTTACCCCCTTATATTAGTGACCAATCAAGAAAACGCAACACATGTGCCCACAAACAATCTCATGGGAACATTTTCTCAAGTGATGTTCCCTCTTTCCAAATAACTCCAACCTGTGTCAAGTTGGCAAACATACTAACCAGGACAAATAATGATATTGCAATCTCCTTCACCCCTCCAAATTTGGACATAAGAAACAAAGTATCTGTGTCAGGTAGATATAATATTACATTCAAATATCACTTGTCTATACTTTCTAATATTCAAAATAAAGATTTTTGTAAGGTTTATTCTAGAGCATTATTTAATTTGTTGTGGTCAGTGGGTCTATGCCCTCTATACTACTTAGGCCTTCTCCAGTAAAGAAAAACAAAAAACAAACAGACAAAAAAGAAAAGAAAGCAAACAAAACAAACAAATAAAAAACCAAGCTTGTGTCTCTATCAGATTTCTATTTTAGTTTAAGTTGAACAATAAAAGTAGAAAATACACTTTTTTTTAATTCAGTTTAGATTTATAATTTAATAAGATTTTAAGTGAAATTAGCCTCTGATAATCAATGTGAGCAAAGTTCTTTACAATATTGACTTGAAAGACTATAGATATATTTTGTTTAATATAAAAACTTTGATATTAACAGAGCTATGAGATATCTTGATCAGTAAAAACATATGATAAGTCCAGTCTAAAGTATGTCCTTTCAACCATAAGTTTGTAATTTTGGAGAAAGGGACTTTGAATGGAAATACAGTAAATTGTTTACGAGAAGCAAGGTGTTAGGACATTTTATCTTTTTAAAAAACAATTAAAACATCAAATATAATTTTCATTCAAATAATGAGTTAGAAAAATAATATCTTCTAAATTTGACACATTCAGTTAAAGAAATATCAAAGTTCTCAAGTTGCTATAAATTACAAAATATACTTTTGTTCAGAACATTTCTGTTTTACCTTACCCTCATGAATTTAATCCTTTCTAAGAAAATATAGACACTCTGGTTCTCAACCCCCTTTTGGGTCACATATCACATGTTTACATTATGATTCATAATAGTAGCAAAACTAAAATTATGAAGTAGCACCAACATAATTTCCTGCTTGGGGACCACGACATGAAGAACTGCATTAAAGCATTGCAGCAATAGGATGGTTGAGATCCACTGGAGCAGATGCTTTATAAGCAGCAGGAACATAGTCCTCACATGTTTTGAGGCTGAAAAGTTTCAATTAAGACTTTAATAGATTTAACTTCATGCTTGAAACTATTTTTCACCCAGCTTTGATTCAGATGGTAGCAGGTCCTAAGGAGGATCATTGGGCCACTTGTAGCAGTATTCACTGAGTTAATAAGATCATAGGTTGTTATTTTAACATGTAATTCTTCATTGTTGCTGTTTCATGCTTACTTGTTTTAATAATGCTAGGAAAGGAACCTAAGACCTCCTAGGAAATCACTCTACTATTGAGTCTCATCCCATCTTCTGTGTCTATGTAACTACATGTGCACATGACTGTGTGTGTATGTGAGTATATCTGGGCATCTATATGTGTTTTTTTTTTTGTGTGTATGTATGTATGTAGGTATGTATGTATATATGTGGGTATGTATGGGTTTGTATGTTTGTGTGTATTTTATATATATATATATATATATATATATATGTATGTATATGTAGGTATGTGTATCTGTGTGTGTATGTGCATCTATACCTGTGTGTGTGTGTGCGTGTGTTTGATTGTGTATATGTATATGTGTATATGTGCATATATGTGCATGTGTGTATGTGTGTCTACTCTATATGTTTGTGCATATTTATGTGTTTGTGAGTGTGTGTGTGTGTGTGTGTGTGTGTGTGTGTGTGTGTGTTGTTTGCTTTGTTTTTGTTCTGTGACATTGGTTTGCTATGTCACTCAGAAGTTACTCAGCTTGTCCTAGAATAATTCATGCTCCGGTCCAGACAGACCTTGAAGTTGTGATTTTCCTTCCTCAGTTTTCTAAGTTGCCAACATTATAGTTTCCATTACCAAAGTTGAATTGAACATGCACTGTTTTTTCTTTCCTTTTTTAAAATTAACTTTTTAAATTTTACATTCCAACTTCAGTTTCCTTTACTCCCCTCTCCTACCCCCTACTTCTCAAACTTCCCACCTTCGTCTTCTCTTCAAAAAGGGTAAGGCCTCCATTGGGATGTCAACAAAGTCTGATATACCAAGTTGAGGTAGTATCAAACCCCTACATCCAGTATCAAGGATAAAAAAAAAGGCATCCCACCACAGGAAATGTGTCCCAAAATGTATGTACCCAGGATAAGTCATGGTCCCACTGCCAAAGAACCCTACATTGCATCAAGCTACATAACTATCTCCCACATTCAGAGGGCTAAGTTTTGTTTGATGCAGGTTCCCTGGCTGTTGGTCTGGGGTCCTTGACCTCCCACTAGATCATGTCGGTTGTTGTCTCTGCCGTATTCACCATAATAGTCTGGAGGCTCCCTTGCTCATATGACCCTTTCTCCCTCTCCTTAATAGAACTCCAGAAATCAGTTTAGTGATTGTTTATTGGTAACTATCTGTTTCTACCAGAACCTACTGGATGTAGGTTCTATGATGACATTTAGGGTAATCACTAATCTGATTATAAGGGAAGGCTCATTGAGGCACACATAAGGGGCTATTAGACATAAAGCAATGTATAACCAGGCCCCAATTCACAACACCAGAGAAGCTAAGAAAAGAGGAGGACCCTAAGAGGGTCACACATGGAGGGCCAGGAAGAGCAAAGAACCAATATCTCCTAGGTAAACATAGTAGGGTGTAGAAGGGAGAGGGTGGGAAATGGGAACATAAGGGTTCTAGATGGCTAACTTGGAAGGACAGAGGCGAAGAGTAATGAAAGACATGTGGTTATAGAAGGAGACGATATTTGGTTAGGGAGAAAGCAGGGACTAGGGAAATTCTGTGGATTCCACAAGGATGACCCCACTAAGACTCCTAGTAACAGTGGAGTGTGTAGCTTGTTGTTTTTTGTCAGCCTGCCCGCCGCTGGTCTGGCATGCCGGCCCCCCAAAAAAACACTCAGAGACTCTGTATTTGATACAATCCTGTGGGTCAGTGACTATCATTGTTAGTGGGCTAGCTCTGTCTTAATTATTAATCCATTTCTACTTATCTAAGTATTTCCACGTGGTCATCTTATCGGGGAGCTGTGGCTGGCATCTTGCTTCCTCTCGGATCTCCATGCTGACTCCTCCTCCCTACTTCCTCTCTCCTCCTTGTCTCCTAGTCCCGCCTATCTTGCTTTCTCATTGGCCCAACAGTGCTTTATTAATTAACCAGTATGAGAAATATATTTACAGAATAAATCTCCCATCATCTCCTCTTTTCTGTCTAATATAAAAAGAAGGGGTTTAACCTTAACATAGCACAATATATCATACAACAGTTATCAAATAAGAATCACAGTTAACAATATTTAGTCCATTTTGTAAGACATAAAGAAAATATCTATCCTGTCTTTGTGAGTTTTAAGTGCTATATGTAACTTATCTTTAATACTAATTAAGGAAAATTATAACCAAAACTATCTGTCTTTAACTCCTTCAAAGAAAAAAGAAGGATAATATATAAACTCTAAAAATGACAGAGACAACTCATTGCCTGGTCAGTCACCCGAAGTTCTTCTGTAATGTTCCATATTCAGTCCATAGGCCATAGTGTGTCTCCAGACTCCTTATCAAAGCAGGAAACTTTAGACTGTCCACCTGTTTTGGCAGTTTGTCAGTCACTTTTCTCTGTGTCTTGTAGAATGTCTGGCTGTTTCTTCCATGAAGCAGGAACCCTGTACTGTAGCATTGTCCATCTTGCATCAGCAGTCACTTTTCTGTGGGTCCTGCACTTCCAGTTTATACAGCATAAAGTCAAACAGTCTAGAAGAGCAGTACCTTGTTCAAATGGCCAGTCTTGCCATATTAGAAGCAAACTCTATAATGTGTTTTTTCGATATCCATCTTCCTTTCTCATCAGGAGTGCATACCAGAACACACACACACACACACACACACACACACACACACACACACACACATTTATTTATTTATTATTTTAAGGCAAGCATGCTCCAAATATAAATGTATTTTTGTAGAACTTGAACATCTAGATTTTACATCTTCCTTTGTTTATGAGAATACCTTTCTATAATCAGAGGAAAAGTAACTCTGTGAAGCAATAACACACTTTTATACATTCCTATTGTCTGGAATATAATAAAGAAAATGAATTGAGTCATGAGTGCAGGTAATTTTGAATGAACTCAAAAGGTTGTATTTATATGTTGATTCATTTAAATGTGCATGTACCATTGGCTAAACAAGGGGAGGGCTTGTATTTGGGGAAAAGTGGGGAGATTAAACATGAAAGAGGGAGAGGGGCAGAGACAGAGAGAGAAAAGCTTTCATTATATTTTAATATATTAAATAAATAAAACATTCCAATTACTCATAATTCTTAACAAAGTAATCACTTTGATTTAATGTCCCTTCATGCTACATCAAGTTTTGTGTGGCCATGTACAAATGGTCAAAATACCCAATTTTATAGTCTTTCCTACATTGTACCACCACTTTTTTGTGTCACCAAAGATTATCATCTAGACATGTCGAGTGGTAAAATGTTCACTTCATTCACTCATTTGCTATAGTTGCATTTGATATAGAATCATTTGATATAGTTCCACTTAAAAATATTAAATATTTATTTAATTGCTTATCCAGTCTCTTTCTCTCTCTCTCTCTCTCTCTCTCTCTCTCTCTCTCTCTCTCTCTCTCTCTCTTCTCTCTCTCTCTGTGTGTGTGTGTGTGTGTGTGTGTGTGTGTGTGTGTATGTAGATGCATGCACACATATCCATCTGAGTGAAGATGCTCATGGAGGTAAGAGGTGTCATATCCTTCAGAGCTGCAGCTACAGTTAGCTGTGAGTATCCTACTCTGTATGCAGGAAACTGAACACAGGTACTCTTTAAGTATACTCTTAAATGATCATCCATCTTTCTAGCCCCAATAACATGTTCTTTAAAAATAAATTTCTTGCTTGGCTTCCTAGGATCATGCATCTCTCTGAAGAGTTTCTGGTTATATTGCATATTCAGTTTATAACAACTCTAACCCAGACCAGTACTGTGAAACATCAGTTGGAAATACTTAAATGTCTGATTCCACATTTATGTTCTTACATAGCATTGTTCTTAAATCTTTCTGGGACTCCTCTGTATCCTCACATTCATACTTACTTTATGCCCACCAAGTGGGAGGTGGATTGTTGGGGCTTTCTCAAATTGAATATACCCTGTGTATTCATCTTTGTAAATCTTGTTCAAATGCACTTTTATTTAGACTAAATACCTCTGTACCACTATAATCTTTACTCTTCGAGGTCTTCAGCTGCTCAGTCCTCCCTAACTCTAAATTCCAAATAATATCTTGAATAAATTCTCTTTACAACATATATAAAACTACAAACAATATTTTTTGCTTCTTTTAGAAATTTATGTGTTCTCCTAATTGCTCTCTGGTCACTGCTTTTTCTTTATTGTGCTTCATCTCTTCCCATACAGTGCACAAATTATTCTATTTTAATCATAAATAAAACAAATAATATTGATACTCAAGTCACTCCTAAATATCTCCACTCTGGTCACAATAAAACACCCCCCCCCATCACACTGTAAGCTTACAGCCTTACCTATGTGGCCTGTTTGCTGTGGTGTGCTTTTCACACCTCTCTGAGAATCCTAGTAAACAGAGAGAGATGGGGAGGGAGGGAGGGAGGGAGGGAGGCAGAAGAGAGAGAGAGAGAGAGAGAGAGAGAGAGAGAGAGAGAGAGAGAGAGAGAGACCAGTTGACCAGTTAATGTGGTGCATACGCTAAGGATTTGTAGCTATCTCTTAAATACATAAACTGGCACAAGCCATGGGATAGGATGGCTTGAGTTCTGAGTTGGAGGATGCTGTTTGACAAAGTGCCAATGAAATATTGCCAAGAGATTCAATGGCCAGCTTCTGCTTTCACTTTTAGAAGCAGTTGTTTGCATAATGGAGAATTTTCTGCTTATGCAATCCCAGGGGAGATATATTCATGATGCTGAGGGAAATTTTGAAGACAGGGGGAAGTCCCAGAATGAAGACATTTCCTTGTGCCCCAAGAATTGTGGTACCAAAAGGATAGACTCTAAGAGACATCTTGCTCAGATCTGGGTACAAAATGTCACAAGCATATCCATTACGCTGTACTGGCATCTATGCAGAGGGAACAAAAATAGTGTGGATTTGTGGAGAAAGACTGAGATAAAGAACCTTCCCTTCTTGGAACATATAAAAAGAACAGGCTCCTACTATAAAACTGAGGAACAGAAAAATTCCATAATCAGCTAGTGAAATGCTTATTATGAGCTATTTTGTAAAGTTTGCATTTTAGAAAACAACAAAAAAATTCTACATGTATTTGGTTAAGGTAAAAATAATTTCAGACTGTCTGACATATTGTAACCACATGAGTAGCCAGCCTAGACAGTGGCTGTAAAAATAGAAGGTCCTATGCTTTGCAAAAGTGGAGATATTTGTAAGTTCTTTATTTGACATTGTCCAATGATGTTGTCATATGTAACACTATTTTATACTTTGCCTTTTCACCCTGAATGTTTAAAGGAGAAGTGAAATAGATATCTGAGGCTCTGAAGCTTGTCAAATAACTTGTGATGTCAATATAAAACATAAATATTCACTCAGATTGGGAGGGAGAGTTGCTGAACTCTCAGGTGCACTTTCATCCATTTCTTCCCCTTTTTATTTCACACCTCCTCTTTCAGACCTGAACCTTCCTGAAGCTGGAATTGGCAGTGAGCTAATCAACATAGTGGAATATCAACATCACTATTTGCATATAATTTGTTGATCAACCTTATTTGACTTTGCACAATTGTTACACTTGCATAGTTAGACATGTCTATATAATTTGTAACCCTATAAACTGACCAGTGAAAATAAGTGAAATATCTAACATTATAACTATGACTTTGAATTTTAAATTATTCATGCCTGTATATGATGTTTGTCTGTCCATGTATTTATCTCCAAAATTAAAACATCTACATGTGCAACCATTTTATCACATTGATCTAATAGAAAAATATTATTCTAATTTGAAGCACAAATCCCTAACCCAGTTATTAACATTGTCATTATTCAAAGACATTTGATATTACATATTAACTTGGTATAAAAATTTGCTTTAAGTGATGAAAGAGCCTCTCTTTTAGAAGAAAATGATATACAGATTAATGAAGTTATATGAGAGGCATTTTAGTCCCCTCAGAAGGATAGTAAAGGAAAATATATGTTAATAACTAACATAGAAACTGCTAAAACAGAACTTAAATAGTAATTACTACTTATAAATGCTTGAGGGGCTAGCATAATATGAATTTAGATAATGTAATTCATTCATGGCAAACTTTGGCTGACATAAGGTTACTGGAAAGGGTTCCTGACAACGTTTTTTGTGTCCGAATCCAACACTATAAACCCCAGACAATTCCCAGTCACTGGCCTTCAATAGTGACAGGTATCTATCACTAGAGAGGAATCATCAGTTTGTGAGAAGAATGAGTACTTTAACACTAACTAGTGTTGAGAATTCCTAGAGCATAAATTTTATAACAGATTTGAGAAATATCTAGGTTTTTTTCTATATTTAAACTAACACTGCATAATTTTGAGTAGAATATAAAATTTACATGTATTTTTCAAACTAATCCAGAGACTTAAAAGAACTTTTGCTTTTGTAGCCAGTTACATGCCTCTGGTGGTACTGTTTCACTGACTCCCCTTTGCTATTAGAGTAATTCAGTGGGAATGCATGTGAAAGCCTGCACCAGCAGCACTTTGATATTCTACATTAAAAAATCATAAATGTATGCCAAAATGGAAGCTACATATAATCTATAGACACTTGATTATTCTTCTTTTGTCCGAGTCAGATTTAGCTCAAAAATGGTTTGGAAGATTTTGATAGAAAAAGAACCTATTATATTTTCATCTTCAACCCATTCTGTCTTACTTGATTTTGGAGCATACCTTTTCTTTCATTTTTTCTCAATTTTTTCTTTCTTCTTTCCTTTGTCTGTTTATTTTTCCTTTCTTTCCTCAAATTTTTAGCAAGCACCTCCAGTCTGAGGCTGGGTGTTAAGTACTGTGGTTATAATGATGGGTATGTGAGTTATTAGGTTGAAGGATACTGCCTTAATGTCCCAAAAGGAAAAAAGAATATATATAAAGACTATTTTGCAATGGGTACAACAGGCCATAGCTTAGCAGGTAAGTCCAAACTCACCATAACAAAACTCTCAGAGTCAAGTAACCATAGATCACAGGAACAAAGGAGCCTGCTGGGGACTATCATTTGCCCTCAAATTTCTTGGTGTCCTTGTTTTTAACAACTTAGTAATACTCCATTGTATAGATATACAACATTTTCTTTATCTATTCTTTGGTTAAGGAAAATCATTTTTGTTTCCAGTTTCTAGCTAATGCAATAAAGGTTCTATGAACACAGTTGATTTTAAGTCTCCCAATCCCCCAACCCATCCCTACAATCAACTCCTCCTAACAGGATCGGACTCCCATGGGGAATCAACAAAACCCGTCTCATTAAGTTGGAGCAGGACCAAGCCCGTGCACCTGAGTTAAGACTGAGCATGGCATACCCTCACCCACACAGGGAAGGAGCTCCAAGAAACTAGCTCATGCACCAGAGGAGGGAGGGAGAACTTTAGTTGGATATAAAATGAAATTAATCCCCCCAATCAAAAAATAAAAATAAAATCCCAGGTCAAGAACATGCAGAATTCAACAACACTTTTGGGAAAGTGCTAATACCAATACTGCTCAAATTATTTCACAGAAAAGAAGCAAAAGCAACATTGCCAAATTCTTTCTATGAGGCCAAAGTCACCCTGGTACCCAAACCACACAAATTCTCAACAAAGAAAGAGAATTACAGACCAATTTTATTCATGGATATTGATTCAAAAATACTCAGTAAAATACTGGCAAACTGAATCCCAGAACACATCAAAAAGATCATCCACTATGACCAAGCAGGCATTATCCCAGAGATGCAGAGATGGTTCAACCTATGAAAATCTGTCAACATAATCCACCATATAAACAAACTGAAAGAATAAAAAACCGAAAAGCTCATGATCATTTTTCTACTTGCTGAAAAAGCCTGTGACAAAACTCCAACACCCTTTAATGATAAAAGTTATGGTGATATCAGGAATACATGGAACATATATAAACATAATAAAAGCAATATATGACATCATGGAAGCATGGCAGAAGACTGTACAGTCCAAAGGAGAGGATAGATGGCTACAAGAAACTGTTTTCTCCAGACACAGTAGAGTAGTTTCACATGTGAACTCACAGTGCTTATGACAGAATGCATAAGACTGAAGAAGAGCCAGCCAGACAAAATCCCAGCATGAATGAGGGAAGGTGGACAAGAAAGATCAGCCCTAGCTGAGGAGCTCCCAGCAACTGATAGTTTCTATGAGAGGAATAGTCAACTTATTTCAAGATTTTGACTCCTGGTATAAACTTCTATTCCACACAGGCTCCACCATATCAGTACTGACTTCTTGTGTCAATTATGTCCTTGAAATGTGGCTAGTGTCAGTAAAAAAAAATAAAAATTTTAATTTGTATTTATTTTAATAAATTTAAATCTAAGTAAACACATATGGTAAATGGCTCTCATAATCATCAATGTAGCAGAAGTTTGTAAAATAACTGATTATATTAGGAAGTTCAATCACCACCAGTTTGTTATAACATCTGGTCTTTGCCAATGATGCTGTGAAGTCATCAGTGAGAAAATGTCCTCTTTTGGTTTTGCTTTTGTTCTTATGAAATCTAAAGCAGTGTTTTGAGAGGTGAGTGAGAATAAATTTTCAGTGTGTGTTCTTTATACTAAGTTAATTTCACATGTATTCAAGAAATGCTACTCTATATAATCTCTCAGCAAACAAAAGGCATTGCTAATTCATAGTACATTTTAAAAATTATTGAACAACTACTAATTACAAGATACACAGCTTGTTCTTGAACTGTAAAGATAAATAAAACATGTGCTTTTGCATCAAACTCATGATTTAGGTTAATATTCCCTATGATAATTCTTTTAAAATTTATAAAATGCTAAGGAAAATAAATGTTACTAGATTTACATTACTTTGTTACTGTAATGTTTCCTGTACTAAAGGTCAGACTTTCAACAATGGACAGTATTGAAAAGACATAAACTAGAACATAAAAAAAAGCCCATATTGAGAAAAGCTGAATGATCTAAGATCACACACATCTCTCAGGAAGTGGTTGTTAGGTGACTTTCCTAATGACTGAAAGCAATTAGTACAAATGACATCTATTCAATGCTTTAAAGTTTATAAATTATGGTCACAATGTCTTGACCCACCACTTAAGGTATGAAATATAAACTCTATATTGTGGAAACTCAGAAATATCTAAGAAAAAAGAGAAAATTAAACTTGTCTGAAAGAAAGGATGTTTAGAGATGAGATTAGGTCATCACCAGAGAAGACATTAATGAGAATCAAAGGCCATTACCTTATGGGTAAGGAAATGAACATAAGAAAAAAATAGTATAGTTTCATATGTTAGGATAATGATCTCTCTAACAGCCACCAAATTCATGTTTGAGATAAATAACACTAGTATATAGAGGAAGGGAGCATTTGAAAGGTTGTGCACACCACATTCATTTTAGTAGGTGTGAATTCATCCTGATCAGAACAGATTTAGTGTCTAATTTTAATTATGTACTCTATATAAGAATGTTTTGTGCATTTATAATGTAATGATTACTTGATTTTTTTTTAAATTTTAATAATTAATGACTACTACTATATCTGTCATATAATTGGGGAACTGAGTACCATGTGTGGAGTAAATGGCCCAGGGTTAAGTGGATCTCAAGTAATTCTGGTCTTGTTTCATTTAGATATTTTTACAAAAATTCAAAAACATTTTTATTAAAAGCAAATATAAACAGCAAACTTGCTATTCATAAACAAATCTTTATGTTTCATTCTTTTGGACATCTATCTAGTAATTTCTCTTAGTAATTACTCAGTAATCAGTAATTTATGAAAAAGAAATGCCTTTGTAAGTGATTATGCCTGCAATGATATGTCAACTGACCAGAGGATGTGAACTGCTCTGGATCAGCTTCTAAAAAATGGTGATTTGCTTCCTTTGTCTGGTGCCCATAATTAGCTCAAAGCAATCAATACAGTTGAACTTCCCATCCCTGCTCTGATATATTTTTATCTATTGCTAATTTTGATGATAATCATAATACTCAGATCCCCTACCTCAGAATGCATCCCCCATTATGTTCTGCTCTCTTAGTATCTTTCTACAGATTTCTTCCTGTCTTAAACTTGTCTTCTACTCTCCAGATCTGGGCTCAACAAACAGACTGTCTCTTCTCTACTTATGTCTGAAGCCAATTTGTGAAGCATCAAAGAACACAGTAAACCCTCAGGAATCAGTAAGAATTTTGTGTAATGGACTCATTGTATTCATTTTAGTAATACCTGTGTCACCCACTTCTTTGCTATTGTCATAAAAGCAGCCAGGAATGATATTTAAGCAATGGGTTACAGCTGTTTAATAATAAAAGTACTTATAAAATCTGGATGACTTACAGAATTTGCCTGCTGACTGTGGTTTGTTGACCCCTAAAAACCACTCCGTTATGCAAAGAAAACCTCCAAAATTTAGAATAATTGAATTTGCTGTCTAATCTCCTTTTGCCAGGTATCTGAGGTCCTTGAAAATATACTCATGCCACGACCATGAGGTTAATGAAGTGAAAAAAATGTGTTTAAGAGAAATTCACAAAGACAGGGAACATTTAAGGACCTGGGTTAAGGACAATGACATGTACTTTTTCTGTTGCCAGTAGGATTATTTCTTTAAAAAACTTTGAAGGTTTGGGTTGTTGTTTTAAAGTATGTGATGGAATTCTTCATGTAACTCTGTCTCTTGGACTCAAAGAGCGGTACTAAACAAATACCTATGCAATTGGTAGGTATCAGAGGTTAGGAGAAGTGAAGATTACGTTCCCAATACTAGAAGATGCAAAAGGAAAGGAGGAAAGGAGTCACGGGGAGGTGTTGATGCCTGGTGATAGATAATCATGTGTTCTGGAACAATTAATTTGTCTGAATTCTCTTTCAACTATTTATATTCTCCAACTTCAGAGAAAATAGAGGTATAGATACACTACCCACTGAGATAAATGGTGCTTACTTTTATTTCATATAATTTGACCTTTATCAAGATTGACATGGAGTGTTTATTTTGCTTCAACAAATCTTCAAAAGCTAAATCTGTTCTTACACTCTAAGTCCTTTGTGACACATGATAGGCTATGTCATATGCCCTCCAAGCCATCAAGGTATGATTCTTTAGTGACAAATCCCAGATTCAAAAGACTCACAATAAGACATTTTATCTAAGTTGAAGATGGGTAAATAACATTCTGGAATGGAAAGATGCTCTGATTTGGAGCTTGATGAATTCTTTCTACTTTAGGGCTTTCTATAACAGCATATAAGTTCACTAGGTAACCCTATCATTAAGGAGCAAGCACAGCTATTACAAATCACCCGTTGTAATAAGTCCTAATGATAAAATGGGCCAAATTATTATTAGTTTCCTCTCTTACAACTTGGGGTCTAATAGAAAAGCACAAAAAATGAACAAGTATGCTTTTACAATTAAGTATGTTGATTATTTCTTTTTCTTTATTTAATTTAAAACCTTTGCTTAGCTAATAAATAGGAAATAGATTTTTGAGAAATAATACTTAGTTTTATATTTGAACGATGAGTAGTTAATACCAGGTAAAAGGAGGACAATGAGCATTCTTGTGGGAGGAAACAGCACAAGCCATTTTCATGAAATTAGAAAAGGAGAAAATATGAATATATTATATATGGCACCATGAAAGTAGTTATAACATTTGTAAAATGAATGTCACTGAAAATGTGTTGAACAAAAGAATGTCATGGCCAGAATTGCTTTAATGAATATTAACTGATATTTCAGATAAATGATTGAAAAAGTGTAACAGCAAGATAAGCAGCTCAAGGCCTACTGCCTGAAGTGAGACTAGTCTGCCTGGATATTTACTTTTTTAATTATTTTCCATTGGTGGATTATAATATCATATATACACATATGTATATGAATTTAGGAAATTAATATTTGGTTGAGTTGAATACTAATATATGTTTTAGTCTTAAATCAGAGTTGTCCCCTTCCATGGAAGCTCCATGATCATTTTATACTCTCTTATGTGGCTAAAAGAATAATAGAATAATGTCAGAATTTTAAAGATGAGAAATTTTCATGTTTCTTTGCACCAGTTGCCAAGTTTGAATTTCTGTGCAGGGTGGGATCTAACTCTACTTAGTACATTCACATGAGTGTGCATTCAATTTTATTATTATCTTAAAATAATGTGGTGTGTGTGTGTGTGTGTGTGTGTGTGTGTGTGTGTATAGAACATGAATATACACCTTTGAACATATGTAGAATAGGGCAACTTGTGGAATAATGGTCTTTCTTTTTATCATGTGGCATATGGGGTTTGCCCTCCAGTCACTAAGGCTTGGTGCCAATCATATTGCTGGACCTTGATTATGGTCTTAAAAGAGCATTTGAAGCAGGACAAGAAAATCCATTATCATGATCTCTACTGGTTAAAATCATTAATAAACATAGGAAACTCATTCCCTCATATCATGCCTGAACTTTTTAAGTTCAGTTTTTAACAAAGTAAAAAGCAGTGTCAATTCTCTTCAGTTATTTTAGGACTACCATAAACATATTTATGCCACAAAAAGTAGAACTATGTTTGGAAAAGTTCTGTCTGAATGAAAAAAAATGGCTCACATCTTCCTGAACTTAGCATTATTTGTAATAGCAAGAAACTGGAAGAAACCTAGATGATCCTCAACTGAAGAATGGATAAAGAAGATGTGGCACATTTACATGATGGAATACTACTCAGTGGAAAAACAAAACAATGGAATCTTGAAATTCACAGGCAAATGTATGGAACTTGAAGAAACCATCCTGAGTGCGGTAACCCAGTCACAAAAAGAGGAACATGGTATGTACTCACTTATATATGGATTTTAGACATAGAGCAAAGGATCAAATGTGTATAATTCACACCACCAGAGAAACTAGGATACAAGGAAGAACCTAAGAGATTCATACAAGCTCCCTTAAAGAAGGGGAAAAGAACAAGATCTCCTAAACATATTGGGAGTGTGGGTCAGTGAGTGGAGAGGGAGTTAGAAAAAAGAGAATGGGAAGAGAGGAGAGCATGTAGAACTAGGAAGATTGAGTAAGGGGACAAATAGATGAGAAAAATAAAAGAGATACCATAATAGAGTGAGGCATTATAGGTTTGAAGAGAAAACTAAACTAAAGAAATGTCCAAAGACCTAAAATGATGATCCCAAATAACAATCTCAGCAATAGTGGAAAGTTTGCCTTAAATTCCCTTCCCTTATAATGAGATTGATAACTAATTTATATGCCACCCTAGAGGCTTTATCTTGTAGCTGGTGGAAACAGAAGCAGAAGCAGACACCCACAGCTAAACACTGAGCTGAGCTCCTAGAAATCAGTTGCAGAGAGAGAAGAGTAATGTGAAAAGGAACCAAGTCCATGCTGCAAAAGCCCACAGAGGCAGCTGAACTGAACAAGAGGGAACTCATGGACCCAAGACTGATAGCTGGGAAAACAGCATTGGACCAACTCAGAGCCTCTGAACATGGGTCTCATTTAGAAGGACTGGGCAGTCTAAGGGACCTCTGACAGTAGAACCAGGATGTATCCCTAGTGAGTAAAAGGAATTTGGGAGCACATTCCTCCCCATGGAGGGATAATCCGTTAGCCAAGAGGCAGGTGGGAGGGCCTAGTCCCTACTTCAAATGACTTGACAGATTTTGATGATCCCTCCTGGAAGTCATCACCCTACCTGTGGAGTGGAGGATGGGATGGGAGGGAGTTTGGGGCATGGGAGGGAGGGAGAGGGAACTGGGATCGATATGTAAAATAAGAAAAAATAATACATATATTTGTAAAAATAGTGCAGTATGACAAATCAGCTTCTGCAGAAATGGATAAAGGGATGGGATTGAGATTAGTGTGGAAGATGTGTAGTAGGAATCAAAACCTTTAAGAGAAATTCCTGAAACCTAGTAGAACTAGTAAAAGAGAGAAATGAAATGTGGTTCAGGATTGACTATATCTTGAGTAACCCAGTCAAAGATTAGTGTGGCTCCTGAGAAGGGAAGTCAAGGACATCACAAGTCCAAGCAGAATACAGCCTAAGTGCTTTCCTTGACATTGAAAAGTTCTTAGAAACTGTTTATTGAAAGAACTAAAATACTGCATTTTAACCCTGATTGCTACATAGTCAAGAACATCTTACCCATTATCATGGCACTCTCTGGTCTTCTAGATCTAGAATGCTCCATGAGCATTCTCAAAGTTTTCTCAAACATCTAGCAGTGGCCAGAGTCAAGTAGAACTTTATTATCCGTGATGAAATAAATGAACTATAATAGAATAATTGTGGTGATATATTATTTATAATTTATTGAAGCTTGCTTGAGGGTATGCATCACAAAGTTAGCCACAAACCACAGAATTAGGAAATGGTGATATGAAGCCATAGTAGCTAGCCACAGAGCCAGTTGATGGTGACACACTCATGTAATCTCAGGACTCAGAAGACAGATGGTTCTCTGTTAGCTCAAGGCCACACAAAGCTACATGAAATTGATCTAGTCCTAAAAATAAACAACTCACACAATGGTGATCATAGTACTTGGGATCACATGTCTTTAATTCCAGGAGTTGAGAGCTATAAAAGGAGGAGGCAGCAGTCTGGGATTGCAGTCTGAAGACTCCTGGAACTAGATGGATTACCCTGTCAGTCTGAAGTAGATGTAAGTGCTAGTGGCCAGCTGCTTTGTTTATCTGACCCTCAGATTGAATCCCAATATAAGTTTTTGGGTTTTTACTTTTGTTTTTATAAATAACTACATTTGCAGGTATTGCTTCCAGTTAGTTTATTTTAATTTTAGTTAGACAGAATCATTTATAGGCTGGGCAGTTACAAGAGGGAATCTTTTTAAAGACTTTTTAAACCACATAATAAACTGTTAAAAAAAAAACACACATACATACACAAAACCACTGTTCCAAATTTGTTTCTTCTCTCACTCTCCACAGATTCTTATTAAGTATGGGACAGTTCTAAGATAGAAAGAGAAGGGAGGCAGAAAGAAGAACTAGAGACCAACATAATCAAGGATATACTAATGTGAGTGTGTATGTTGTGATGAATATTAAGAATAAATAGCTTTTAAATGAGTAATCTGGATTAAATTTTAGGTTTTGATAGGATGTAGATAGACTATGTTATTGCATAAATCAGAAAGGGTATTGTATAGATCCTGAAATGCAACCAATAGACATTTGAATTAAAATATTAAAAAAAATCCCATGGACAAAGGTGGTGGAGTTTTGAGGAGAGGAGAGAAATAGAATTATAGTGGGGTTTGAAATTGGGCACTGTGCTGCTGCTTCAACTTGATATATGTTAGGAAAGCCTCAAGGGCATCTTTTGATGACGGCAGTTTTGTGGTCAATGGGATGAGAAAGGATTCAACATTTGATAAAACAAATTCTGAAATTGCCTCTACTCATGTTATCATTCACTGCTGAGGACTTCAGTCTTATCTTTCCAAAAACATAAAAGAAAGCTAATTCACTTTAAAAGCAGTGTTCTAGTTTTCTCTCTGCAGTCCACTCAGGAGCTAATGTATTTAAAGAGCTTTTATCATGGAGCCAGCTTGATTCGTCCCTTCCTCATGCTAAGTAAATTTCAGTGAATTAAACTACAGAAAGCCATCTGCTTTCTATAAATAAGCTCTTCTACTACCTGGCAAACCCTAAAAGCCAAACTGACAATACATCTCTGTATGATCAATGGTCCAGATTGTATAATCCATCTTCTGCCGAGGAATATGGGTTTCATTATGGTAAACAGAATGTAGGCATAGGCATGACGATTTATATTTTGCAGGTAAGTATCTTAAAAGAAATTCACATTTACACTGATAGTCAATATCTGTGACATTCTGTCTGGTCTTAGCATCCTGCGCTGGAAGACTGAGACAGTTCGTATTCACCCTTAATAGTCGGTTCTCTCAGGTGAATCTTCCATATGATGAGTGTTCTAATAATTGGTAAGTTAATTATTGATTCTATGAAACTAATTAATTCTCTACTGAAGTTCTTAGGAACATGTGATTATCAAAATTTAATATTCTACTGATTTGCATATATTATTTATATTTATTCTTCACAATAAAGGTATAGTTATAAATTCTAGCATCTTCTTCATTAAGGTTATGCATACAATTAGATGGAGTTTCAGGTTTCCCATAGACATACAGCAGTCTGGAGACAGGGTCATGTGAATCACAAAGCTTCAGCATTGAGCATTCTGCTATGAATATACAAATATGTAACTTTTCTATTATATATTTGAATAAACAATATACAAAATCCAACAATAAAGTAAATACATTTTAAGGGGAGTGACTATTTTATCTTCTGTTTGCCCCTCTTAACACTGGCTCACAGTAAATACAAAATAAACTTTTCTGGCTCACCATCACATTATCATATGGGAAATGACTAAAATTATAGTATGTTCATAGGATTCTATGGATCATTTCATGTTTAAATTTGTTCATTGCTTACTTGACACATAGGAAGCATTTAAGAAACATAAACCACATGACAGGGGCTCAGCTATTGCTTTAGATTATTATTATCATGATCATCATCATTATCATTAATATTTTATTATTATTATTAGTTTGCTAAGAATTATTTAGGAGTTGTTACAAATTTTAATTTGATACCACTTACCCCTTAAGAATAGTTATCAGAAAAAGGCAATGGACACTGACAGAATAGTCTTTTAAGACTAAGTAATGTAGAGGTTCCAAAGAAGAAAATCTCAACCCTTGATATCAAGCATACCGTTGATATCATGAAACAAGTTCCATGGAGTGTTTATCTTTTTGCATGTGTCCTTAGATGTGTTTTTGTTTCCATTCTACATTGCTTCACAGGCTTCAGCATGTTGACTTGTGTCAAGAATCTGCCCTTCACTCTTATTTTTTACAGAATTTTTTTTTTATTCATGCTTAGTGCACATACAAATCCAAATACAATGTGTGAGAAAACATAGAGATGGCTGAGCTATCCAACTTTAAAGAATCATCTGCAATCTTTTGTTGACTATCTTTGATTTTTAATGTGTTACTTTGGGTTTTTACATAGGACAAATATGACATAAATGGTCCCATTCTCCAAAGCTTTGAAGTTTTCATTGTAGTGGCCTTGTTCCAATTTGCTTACGGTTATCCTGAGATATTTTATTGTCTTTTATGCTAATATAAATGGGAATGTGCTCTTAATCTTTTTATTTCAATGTGTTTAGTGTTCATGTTTGAAGTGGCTACACAGTTTTTTATTAATTTTGTACCCTGACACTTTATTGAAGTTGTTGAATACTTCTAGATTTTTTCTGTTGTATTTTAGTATCTCTTATAATATATTATATGCAAATAGGGAGAATGTAAACTCTCTGTTCCTATTTGTATTCCTTATTTTTTTTTCTTTCATTATTGCTACAGATAATTCTTCTAGTGGAGTAGTGGGCATCTCAATCTGTTCTTGATTGTAGAGGAATTGCTTTGCATTTTTCTCTATTTAGGATAATGCTGACCCTGGATTTGTCATGGTATTGTGTTTATGTTGTTAAGTTATATTCTTTCAGTCCTACTATCTATAGAAACTTTATCTTAAAAAAATGAGCAAGAATAGCACTTAGTTTTATTGATTATTTAGCAGTATACTTTTGCTTTTACTTCATAAATCTCATTTTGTTTCTATGTCCTGTCATTACTTACTAAATTTATTGCTGTAGTTTTATTTCTTCCCAATTACTAGGTTTTGATTTTGGTGTATATTGATTTCATCTTCATTATTTCAGGAATATTTTCATTCTTGACCTAGCCATCGTTAAGTAAAGAGTAATGAAAGACATTAGAAAATGGAATGCCACTCGTGTACATGAATCAAAAGAATTAGCATTGCAAAAAACATCATCATATCAAGAATATTCAGATTTGATGCAATCCCAATTTAAAAAAAAAAAACGTTACATCATGCTACAGAGAAATAGAAGAAGAAGAAGAAGAAAAAAAAAGGAATTCTCAATCTCAGTGTCTGTGCTATGGGTGCTATATTTAGGAAGAAGGCTCCTATACCAATTCATTCAAGGGTACTTCCTACTTTCTTGTCTAAAAGGTTCAGTGTGGCTGGATTGATGTTGAGGCATTTGATCAACTTGAATATAAATTCTATGAATGACAATACGGATCTATCTGCAGTCTTCTACATGCCAGCATCCAGTTATGCCAACACCATTTGTTGAAGATGTTTTTTAAATTGCATTCTATAATGTTAGCACTTTGCCAAAAATCAGGTATCCTTATGTATGTGGGTTAAAATCAGCATTTTCAATTCAATTCCATTAGTCAAACCTGTCTATTTTTGAGCCAATACCAAGCTGGTTTCAGGATTATAGTTCAAGAATAGAGCTTGAAGTCAAGGGTGGTGATGCCTCCTGAAGTTCCTTTATTGTACAGGGTTGTTTCGCTATACTGGGTCTGTTGTTTTTCCATATAAATTGAGTATTGCTGTTTCCAGGTCTGTGAAGAACTGTGCTTGGATTTTGATGAGGATTGCATTAAATCTGAAGATTGCTTTTGGCAAGATTGCCATTTTTACTATGTTGATCTTACCTATTCCAGAGCATGGGAGATATTTCCTTTTTCTGCTATCTTCTTCAAATTTTTCTTGAAAGACTCAAATTAATAAATGTGGCCTCCTGAAACTGCGAAGTTTCTATAAGGCAAAGGACACAGTCAGCAAGACAAAAAGGCAGCCTACAGAATGGGAAAAGATATTCGCCAAGCAATCCCACATCTGACAATGGGGCTGATCTCCAAACATACAAAGAACTCAAGAAGCTAGTCACCAAAACACCTAAAAATCCAATTAAAAACTGGGATACAAAAATAAAGAATTCTCAATGAAAGAATCTAAAATGGCTGAAACACACTTAAGAAAATACTCAACAACCTTAGATTTAGGAGAAATGCAAGTCAAAACAACTCTGAGATACAATCTCCCCTTGTCTGAATGGCTAAAATAAAAAATACCAGTGACAGTTTCTGCTGGAGAGGATGTGGAGAAAGGAGACACTCCTCCACTGCTGGTGGGAGTGCAAACTTCTACAGATACTTTAGAAATCAGTATGGTAATACCTCAGGAAAATGAGAATCAGTCTTTCCCAAGATCCAGCAATTAAATTCAGGCATATCCTCAAAAATGACACTCATGCAACAAAGACATCTGTTCAACTATATTCATAGGAACATAATTTGTAATAGCCAGAACCTGGAAGCAACCTAGACTGGGTAAAGAATATATGCACATTTACACAGTGGAGTATTACTCAGCAGGAACAAACAAAATATAACATTAGAAAGTTGCAGGCAGATGGATGGAACTAGAAGAAACTATGTTAAGTGACATAACCCTGTCACAAAAAGACAAACATGGCATGGCATATACTCATTGTTTATAGATTTTAGACATAGAACAAAAAATCACCAACCTACAATCCACAATGCCAAAGAAGCCAGGAAACAAGGAGGACCCTAAAAGAGACATATAGCTCCCCCATAGAATGTGAAAGGGACAAGATCTTCTGAGCAAATTGGGAGGAGGGGAGAAGGAATTAAAAGAAAAAAAAGGAGAAGAGGAGGCAAGAGGAGAATATGAGGGACCAGGAATATTGAGTTTGGGAAGAATAGAGATGAGCAGGAAAAGAGATACCACAACACAGGGAGCCATTATTGGTTTAAATAGAAATCTGTCACTAGGGATTTCTAGAGACCTACAAGGATGACCTCAATTAACAAGTTAAGCATTAGTGGAGTGTCTACCTTAAATCCCCTTCCCTGATAATGAGATTAATGACTACCTTATATGCCATCCTACAGCCTCTATTCAGTAACTAACAGAAGCAGAGGCAGACACCCATAGCTGAACACAGAGCCAAACTCCTTGAACTGGTTGCAGATAGGGAGTAGTGATGATCAAAAGAGTCTAGAACAGGCTGAAGAAACCCACAGTAACAGCTGACCTAAACAAGGGGAACTCATGAACTCCAGATGAATAGATGGCAAACCATAATATGACCAACCAAGACCCCCTGAATGTGGGTCTCAGGAGGCTGTGCAGTCTACCGGACCTCTGGCAGTGGAACCAGGATATATCCCTAGTGCAGGAACTGACTTCAGGAGCCATTCCCCATAGAGTGATCCTACCTTAGCCTAGAGACATGAGAGAAGCACTAACTAGGCCCTACCTCAAATTACTTGGCAGATTTTGATGATCCATTTAGGAAGGCCTCACTCTCCCTGGGGAGCGGATGGGAGATGAAATGTGGGAATCATTGGGGAGCATGGGATGATGTGAGGGAGAGGAAACTGGGATTAATATTTAAAATAAAAATATTCAGTAAGACAAAAAAAGAGTTAAAAAAAAAAACAAAAACAAAACCTAGAAACAGAAAATTCCTCAGCTAGCAAATCAATCTTGTAGAAGAAAAAAAAAAAAAAAGAAAGAAAGAAAGAAAAAGAAAAAGAATACCGGGGAAGCTACTTTTGGTGTTTCAGACTTCAAGCAATATTATAGAGTAATAATAGTAATAAAAATATATTATTGGCACAAAAACAGATGTGTAGACCAATAGAATAAAATAAAGGTCCAAACATGAGTGCTTATGGCCACAACTCTCTGATATTTGACAAAGAGAAATAATACACGAGAGAACATAGAGCATCTTCAACAGATGCTGCTGGGGAAACTAGATATCTATATACCGAAAAATTAGACTACTACTCTAAGGAAAAAAAACACAATGGAATCCTGAATGAGGTAACCCAGTCACAAAAAGAGGAACATGGTATGTACTCACTCATATGGATTTTAGACATAGAACAAAGGATCACCAACCTATAATTCACACCGACAGAGAAACTAGGATACAAGGAGTATTCCAAGAGATCCATATAAGGTCTTTCACTGAAAGGGAAAGAAAAAGATCTCCTGAGCATATTGGGAGTGGGGGTGGGGCAGTAAGTGGAGAGGGAAATAGGAGACAGAGAAGGGAATGCCAGGAATACACATGGGACTAGGAATATTGAGTCAGGGGAAGAGTAGATGAAAGAGAATAGAGAGAGTGAAACACAAAGAGAGAGAGAGAGAGAGAGAGAGAGAGAGAGAGAGAGAGAGAGAGAGAGAGAGAGAGACCATAAAAGAGGGAGCCATTATAGGTTTGAAGAGAAAACTGCCTTAGAAAAATAGCCACAGACCTATAAGACTGACCCCAACTAACAAGTTGAGCAACAGTAGAAAGGCTACCATAATTGACCTTCCATGTTAATGAGATTGATGACTAACTTATCCAACATCATAGAGCCCTCATCTAGTAGCTGGTGGAAACAGAAGCAGACACCCACAGCTAAACACTGTGCTGAACTGGAATCCAGATGCAGAGAGGGAGGATAAGACCAGCCTACCAAAACCCACAGAGACAGCTGATATAAACAAGGAGGAGCTAGTGGGCCCCCAGACTGATAGCTGGGAAACCAGTGTTGGATGGACTCAGACCCTTTGAACATGGGTCTCAGTTAGAAGGCCTGGGCATTCTAAGAGACCTCTGAAACTGAAAGTGGAACCAGGATGTATCCTGGTACACAAAAGGACTTTGGGAGCACATTCCCCATGGAGGGATACTCCCTTAACCTAGAGGCAGGAGGGAAGGCATATTCCCTACTCCAAATGACTTGACAGATTAGGTGACATTTCTAGGAAGGCATCACCCTACATGTGATAGGGGTGGTAGAGGGGATCAGAGGGTGGTCCGTGGGGCATGGGAGGGTGGAAGAGAGGGAGGGAAGGATAGGGAGGGAACTGGGATAGATATGTAAATTAAGAAAAATAAATAAATAAAATTTATAAAAAAATAAATCAATAACATCATGATTTTGTCTGCAAATAAAGGAGAAACATGCTACCATCCACAAAACTCAACTAAATTAAGAAACAATGAAGAGCAAAGTGAGTGCCCATGTGTCTATTTGTAAAGAGAAATAGAATATACAACCCCGGTAGACAGGGCAGATATCTGGATGCCAGTTGTTGGGCATGGGAATAGGAGAGATCAGGTGGGAGGAGGATGAAGAGAGAGGGAGAGTATTGCGAAAAAACTGGAATCATGGCCATCTCTGGCAAGATCTAGAATTCTATTGCAATGTAAACCTCCAGGAATCTACAAGGGTGACCCTAGTTAAGATTTCTAGCAATGGTAGATATGGAGGCTGAACTGATTATCTTCTGTAACTAGGCAAGACTTCTAGTGAAGAGATTGGGACCCCAATCCCACCTCATAACCTCTATTTTGCAATATTTTCCCTGCCTACAATCTATGATGGAACAAATGTGGCATAGAAATTATGGGAGCCCATCCCTGGCAATGCCTAGAGGAATAGAGCAGAGAGATGGAATTTCCCAGAAGACTTAGCATAGAACTAAACAAGATTGGCAAAAAAAGAAAACTCAGTGAAATATTTATCATTATTATTTTGCTCTACTTATAGAACCTTGACTAGCTCAATCATCATCAGAGATTTACCCAGAAAGTGAAGGAAACAGATACAGAGACCCACATCCAAACATCAGGCAGACTGGGAAAATCCCATGAAAGAGTGGGTGGAAGGAACCAGAGAATGAACCAGAGAATTTGCATAGGACTGAGTTGGGCTCTCTGTACATGTGTATCAGTTGTGTGGCTTGGTCCTCTTGTGTGACTCCTGGCAGAGGGAATGAGAGCTGTCTTCTGCTCTGTTGCATGCTCTTTGGATGCTTTCCTCCTGCTGGGTTGCCTCATCCAGCCTTAATATTAGAGCAGGTTCCTAGTCTTGCTGCTACTTGATATGCCATGACCAGCTGATATACATTTGAGCCCTGCAATTTACAGAAGGGAAAGGTCACAAAGTAGATGAGGGAGAAGAGGTTGGGGGAAAGGACTTGGAAGAGAGGAGAGAGGGGAAACAGTGATTAGGTTTGGAAAATTAATTAATTCATTAATTAATTTGCAATGTGGTTAAAACAAACAAGAAAAAAAAGACAGATAACAAGCATCTTAAATTCATGATTTGAGATTTGAAAAGCATGTTCTTTCCTTTTGAGATAAATTAGCTGGGATATCTATAAGATGAATGAATATGGAAGATTAATGAACAAAAACAATAAAGGTGCTGTTTTCTTATCAGAGCTTCCACTCATTAGCAAGGGCTGGGAATATCCAGAACACTGGAATGATGATTGATAAGACATACAGGAACTCTCTTTTAGGCATAAAATGCCAGGCAAGGAGTACACACCTTGCTTGTACCCAAGGAAGACTTATGGATCCGCCACTCTGTGCAAAGGGTACTCCTGATTTATTGTTTCTAGTCTTTAATGTATAATTTACTTCCATAACTGCCTAGAAAATGGCTATATATTAAGAAGGTCAATCAATAAAAAGAAGAAAAATATTGACCTTTGTTCAAACATATTGGATAGATGGCTATTAATCTTAATGATATCTTCTTCAAAAGATAGTAAGAATTTAGATCAAAACAGTTTTTTTCTTCTACTATATACTATACACAGTCTGTATATATTCACACACATCACACACAACCACTCCCACATGCATTTGCAGAATTGACCTTGGACTTGTATTAATGAAAGAAAAAAGAAATAATTTCCCACTATCAGAAAAAAAATTTATTCATAGCCCACATATTTTGTTTTCTCTTATAATTTTTAAATGATCTATAGGAACCTGGGACCCTATGTCGTCATAGTGGGAAGTCTGAAAGGAAATTCAATTTGAATTAAAAAATATATTCTCAATGGAGCAATTTTAACAAAGGGATAAAAAAGACTCAGGAGATAGCATAATGAGAAATAGTAATAACCCTTCCAGCAATCATGGCTCGATGGGTGAACATAATCTGAGATTAGAAGACCCACCAGGGAGCTGCAAAGTTACAGGACTGCCTGATGAAATAATTTAATACCTACCAGCTTCAATAAATAGTGCATACAGAGAAGTCTTGGTGACCTAGTAGTCCTGTTAACACAGAGCTCTAGGGAACCTGCCTGAGGCAATGATAGATCTCACAACTCATCCTCTACCTGGCCCAAGCATCCCACAGGACTTCTTTATTTCTTCTACCATTTGATTCACCTTTAACACAAGCTCAGAATTTGAAGAAATTCCCCATGCAATTATCTAGAAACTCTGGAAACAGTTATGTCTTTTTAAAGAAAAAAATAGAAACTAAGAATAACTATGCAAGAATTATATTTATCAAACCATGAATTTATTAAAGCATTTATTGAGATCCATATCTTTTAGGGTCAGTTGACCCTCAAAACACACCTCGGGGATAGATTTCCAGAGGAAATAGTAATAATAATAATACTTAAAATTTAATTTAATGAAAATCTACAAGTTTGCTTCTTATGTTTTACTTGCTAACTTGCTGTGATGGTCTTGCTGCTCTCTCTCTCTCTCTCTCTCTCTCTCTCTCTCTCTCTCTCTCTCTGCTTTTTAAAACAGACATATGCTTTTTCTGTTGCTTTGGAACTAGTTTTATAAAACAGGCTGACCTCATTCTCATAGAATTCTGCCTGCCTCTGCATCCTAGTGCTGGAAGAATCACCAAAACCCAGCTTTGCACTCATTATCGCTACCATTCTCTCCTAACAATCACTTGAAAGGACTGAAGAGTTGAGGCTTTGGTAGAGCATGATACCAAAGCAGAATCACCTTAATACACATCCATGATTGGAACACAGACCATATGTTATTTAGCCAATACTTTATATTCACTATGTTACCTTGAAAACTATATAAGGGTTAACCTTTTATTTGCTCTAAATCAAACATCTAACTCCATTTTATTCCATTCTACAAATCTTAAATACTAGGAGTTCATTTTGTACCAACTGAGCCATAGGTAAATCAACCTTCATGACTTCCTGTAGCTCAGAGCAAGTCCTTTATCCACAGAGCTCAGGATCCACTAAACATCACCCTTTCATTTTCCCAGTACTCCTTCTAGGCAAACAGGGAACAAGAAATATTATCCCCTAAGTTAATACGCCAGATCCTCAGGGCCCAAGGGCTGAAAGCATGAGCTGCCAGAACTAATCTTCGATTTATTTACATCAAAGCTTGAGATAGGCTCAGATAAACTTCACAAGTGGCATGCCAATCCTGGGAAACAGCTAAGGACAGAGTGAGAATGTAATTCCACTTTCAACTGTTGGATTCCTCCTTGAAATATCAGCAATTCAGCCAATTAGCTCCAGTTGTTCAGGTGGTATTAGATCTGTATCTGGTATACATCAGAGTGAAACCAACAATTTATTTCACATGAGCACTACAGTGCCATCAGATAGTAATGTCTTTTAGTTACTGCCAACTTGGGGCATTTAGAAATAATGACCTCAAGATTTAAGCTGCAAAATTCCATTATCCATCCTCTAGCCAGCCATAGCTGAATTTTTGAAATATCCTATTAAGTTTTCTGCTCTGATAAAAATTCAGACTTCTTGTATATTAATGTCCCTATGGCAAATAAAATTTGCTGAGAGGTAGATTTAATTTTCTCATATTTATATATGTCTGTATTTTGGAAAAAATAATAATTGCTCTCAATATCACTTTTTTAGCATTAGTAGACTCATTGTTTAGACTCTACACATTAAATAGCTTATTCTTGCCTTTTCTATCACTTTGGCATGTTAATTAAAATATAATTACCACTCTGAGTGTATTAATGTACAATTTTAGGTAATTGTCTTAGTCAAGTCATTAAGTATATTTCTTAGAGGAAGCTAAAATAACTTAAAATGTTCTACACATTTACCTGGGACAGGTATGTCTTCATATATTTTATTATTTCTCCTGGGAAATGTAACATTTTAATTATGTAATGAAATTGAGAAGAAAAAGAGAGAAAGGGCTCCCTGTAGAATGTGTAATAATAAAATATAAATGTTTTCATTGCTTTGGATTTTTAGAAAATCTATAGGATCGGGAAATAAAAGAAAATTGATGGCTCATATTTCTATCAAATAATGAACAAGGAAAATAAATGCTTTTTAATAATAGAAGAGAGACCAATCTTTCATGCCCACATGCACAGCCTACTGTCATGAGTTGAACATATTTCTATTTTGTTATTTGGTTTTGCTGAATAATTCTTGGAACTTACAAAGATTTGATGTTTCTGTTTTGCTTTTTTCTAATTGAGAAAGTTAGATCCTCTCAGAAGACAAAATCATGTAAGGCATTTAAAAAGGCCACAGTGCCTTTAACTTTTAAGCAGCAAAGTTGGTTTCTTCTCAGTCTGTGGTATAGTTTGCTAAAGGGTATGCTTAATATTTTTGCACTCTGGAAATCAGGTTATATAACATCATTACATTTGATGAGACTGACTTGGTAGTAGTTTACACAACATCCACAAATACTGGAAAAGACTATTGTCATATAACACTCCTGAGAGAAACAAGAAATTCTATAAACAAGTAAGAAACAAAGAGATGCAAGTTGTGAATATCATTAATGATGATCCCAAGTCATATCACTACTTATTTATCTCATAATTCAGGAATTGGATGAATCATATGCAAAGTCTACTACATGAGACTTGAAAGATTTTTTACTTATTCAGTGACCAAAATGGCCTAAGAAATCCCCACAGCTTCATTAAATCTTAGTCTTAATACTAACAGTACTTCTTAGGTACATCTTTCCTGAGAGCATTAGCTTTAGTAAAATCTCATTTTAACTTGTAAGCTCTTAATTTTTCTATTCTTTTATGATAAAAATATTTCTCCAGTCTTTTACAAACCAAAAATATCTTTCCAATTGATAGTGTAATTATCATTAACACAATGGTCTGACCTATTAGTATCTATGGGCTAAAAGAAGCATATTAGTAAGTGCCCATAACCAAGCAAATATGGCTACTTTACAAAGGCTACTCACCTTAGTCTTAATATTCTATAGATGTCATTGGCTCAACCTGTACTTAGAAGCAAAATGAGATTTCATAAAACAAAGCACCTGTTTGAACAGACACATTGTGGGGAAAATACTAGTCATAAGTTAGTATTAATACCCATTAAGGATTTTCTAATTAAAAGTTGAATATTTAATATGAACATTCAGTAATAACAATTGTACTAATATTATTTAAGACCAAGAGAGCAAGTCATATATCTTAAGAGATTAATATAGTAGGAGAAAAATAAGGTCTTTATTCTGTTTTCTCATCTACTAAAATACTAAGATCAAACACACAAGTAACACTTCATACTAGAGAGAATGTAGAAGAAATGGGACACTTCTCCATTGTTGGTAGTAGTGTAAACATGTATAGCTACTTTGGAAATCAATATAGTGGTTTCCTCAGAAATTTGGGAATTTATCTACCTCAAGACCTAGCTATACTACTCTTTGGCATATACCTAAAAGATACTCCAATGAACCACAAGGACACTTTATCAACCATGTTTGTAACAGCTTTATTTGTAATAGCAAAAAGAACAATGGAAAGAACCTAAGATATCTCTAAACTGAAAGATGAATAAGGAAAATGTGTTATGTTTACAAAATGGAGTATTACTTACTTGTTAAAAGTAACATCCAAATATTTTCTGGAAAGTGATGGGATTAGAAAAGATCACCCTCAGTAAGATAACTCAGACCCAAGAAGAGAATCATGGTATTCACTTACTCCTACATGAATAATAACTGTAAATTAAATATGAACTATGCAGAAACCACAGACTCAGAAAAGCTTAGTAACAAATGGTGGGGGTGGTCTCAGGGAGAAAAAAAGAATCTCACCATGAAAGGAAATTGAATGGATCTTGCCAGTGGATAGGGAAAGAAACACGGAAAGAGGGATGGGCATGAGAATAATAGGGACTAGGTGGTAAGGGTGGAGGTAGAGGATACTGGAAGAGATAGCTGGAATCTGGAGCATCTCTGGGATTAACTAGAAAACAGAGAAATGGAAAAATCCCAGGAATCTTTGAGGGGGACCCTAAATAAGACTCATAACAATAGAAGATACTGAACCTGAAACAGCCATTTCCTGTAACTAGGCAACACTTCCAGTAGAGAGACTGGGACACCAACTAAACCACAAACACTGACCTACAATCTGTCCTGCCTACAAGATGTGCTAGGGAAAAGATGGCACAAATTGCACAGTTGGAGACCCATATCCTGAGAGGGATCTCCACTGTGAAGGCCAGGAAGAAGAAGCAGTATACCTCAGAGACCTACAATAGAACCCAACATGAATGGCAAAAAAAAAAAAAAAAAAAAAAGGACAATGGAATGATTCCTAGTGATATTCTACTGCTGTGCAGATTGTTCCCTAGCTCAATTGCCATCAGACAGGCTTCAAGCAGTGACTGATGTAAACAGATAGGGAAACCCACAGCCAAACAACAGGCAGAGGTTGGGGGATCCTTCAAAAGAGGTGGTGAGAGGATTGTAGTATGCATGCACAATTATCAAGAACACCACAAGAAGACCTACAGAACCAACAAACCTCGGCTCATGGGGGCTCACAGAGACTGAATCAACAACCAGGCACCCAGCATGGGAATGATATAGGCCCTTTGCCTAGATGCTACAGTTGTGTAACTTGATTTTTGAGGGTGATTCCTAGCAGTGAGAGGAATGGATGCCTCTGACTCAGTTACCTACTTTTGGCACCCATCTCCCTGCCTCATCAAACATTGGTGGAGGAGGATGTGGACAGAAGTTTCTGTCTAACCTGGTCCTGCTGCTATTAAGTCCCAAAATAAGCACACAGAGGATTATATTAATTATAAACTGTTTGGCCTGTGGCTCAGGCTTCTTATTGACTAGCTCCAGCTTAATCATTAACCCATTTATATTAATCTATGCATTTCTATATTGTCTTGGCTTACCTGGAGAATGCATCTGTTCTGCGCTACCCTCTCACCAGCAAGAACGATGCAGCACACTCAGGATCCTTCTGCAGTAAAGCTTTAATGCTCTTGAGAGGGAGAGCATAAGCTTACAGGACAGAGAGAGAGACCCCAAACACACAAAACCCATCCCTTATATAGGCTAGCAGCCTCTGCCTTGGACGTGTTACCCCCTGACTGGCTGCTGCTCATCGGCCCATATGACGCCACAGGAGAGGCAGGGACCCAGGGATTGAAAATTACCCAGCGCATGAGCATCTCTCCTGTCTACCAACGGTACTTGTAACGGCTCCCTACATCTCCCCCTTTTTTATTTATTTTAAACAGAGTCAATTAATAGGAATAGAATTAATGAGGCTTCCCAATTTTCAGAAGGTAGGTCACCCATATAACGAGGGATAGAGACAGAGGTTGTACCTCCCAGATCAAAAATTAAGACCATGTGCGAGAGTCGCTATGGGGCTGTCAACTCACCCCGAAGTGACCTCTGCCCGTCCTCTGCCGTTTTTCTGGGAATGGGAGACTAGGGCAGGCAACCCTTATGCAGGACACCATGCCTTCCAGAGAGCCAGGAAACTCCCTGTGCGATGCTTTGCTTGGCATCCCTCATGGACTGCTCAGACCAGACACTCTACCCTGTGCAATGAGCCTATGCTCTGGGTGTGCAAGAGCTGTCTGACCGGCGGCCTACTGCTTAAGCATTGTTAGCCAAATATCTGTGGAAGCCCCCTGTTCCAAAGCTACAAGCGCTTGGGTGATAACCACCTTGTCCCTCTTATTTTGAGCCCTGAGCCTACAGACCAGCCAAAGAAGCAACAACAGTCCACAACAGATGGCTGCGCCAAACAATCCCACCCCCACCCATTCTTTAAAATAAGAAACAGCTGAGGCAATTCATGACGACAATCCCTCCGTCAGAGACAAGTCAAGACACGTGGAGTTGACCTGGATAATAGCGGCTCTCAGCTCCCGAAGTGTCTGCTCAAACTCGGAGGTCCAATTCTGCAACATGAACTGAGAAAGGCTTTTAGACAAATTAGCTGCTTTGGTAAAATTCTCATATTGGATGGAGGTGACATATAGGCCGGGGAGCTTTTGCTCACAGCCTAATTGGGCCATCTGCCACAACATGTCCAACCGCTCCTGCACTAAATCAATGTGCTGGTTTACCAGCATCAGGCCACCCTGTATCTGAGTATTTGCAGAGGCCTGCTTATCCAGGGCCTCAGAGACAGTAGCCGACAAGCCATTAATAGCCTGTGCAGTTTGCACAGAGGTGGATAGTGCAAGGGCAGAGGCTGTCACTGCTGCCGTGACCACAGTAGTAGCCATGATGGCGACAATAATTGCTGAGATTCTAAAGTCCCTCTTTTCTCGAAATAATGTCATGCTGCTGGGCGCCTCTATTGGAACGGGCCCAAAGCGCAGCATTCGACTTACCACTGCAAGGGGGAATTTTTGAGCATCCCAACATAAAGTATAGTAACATCCACTGGACTCACAATGTAATTTATTATCTGTAGCACTCTTACTGCTCACAATCCACATAAAAGGAGGCCAGACACACACTGGTGTGGTGTGGCATAATAGTCTGTATGTTTGAAGGATTGATACTTTATATCATTGGCAGTCCAACTGAATGACCCAGAGCTATGGCCCGACTGGAGGCTGCTACCCAAAGACCCTTTCCAGTCAAACTCCAACCGCCCTTTTTCACTTTTACCCCTTTTAAGCATTGCCATAGGTGTAAGATCAGTGCAGCTTCCATTAATGTGACAGAGCAGCCATTGGTTAAACGGGTCAAGGCTGGATCGCATGGGATCCAAGGATGTGAAATTAGTTCCCATACCATATTGGGGGGAAAAGAGAACAAGCCCTCAACGGCCCAAGCACAGCCCCTGGACTGGCATCCAGTCCAGGGTAAAGTCAATCAGGGAAAAACCTGTGCATTATACATCACCAGAATCGGAAGTGGGAACGTTGACATGATTCCCCAACGTGGTTCCCCCTGGACAGCTGGGGCCTTGATCATCATCAGTAACATCAGCTTGCTCCCCCTTTTCATGTGTCTGGTCTGCTGCATCCTTCTGCTCCAGGACTGTCCTGGTAAGTCTTTCAGGGACCAGAAAGATTTTCTTCATTCTGCGGGAAAACACAAACATCTCCCCTGGATCTTATTAAAATAGGATCCGGGCCTTTCCATTCATTGGTTAACACATCTTTCCATTTCACCAGTTCCTTAGGTCGATGTGGGTCTGAGCACTGTCGCTCTGCCGCAATCTGACCATGCTCATCTGAGTTTAAAAAATTAATGGTGAAAAGTGCCACTGCTATGACAACTCGTGGCATGGGGGGCAAATCCTTTATTATTTCCCCTCTTTGTTTAATTAAGTATGATTTGAGCATGCGATGTGCACGCTCAATGATGCCCTGCCCTTGAGGGTTGTATGGCAAGCCCATAACATGTGTGGCTTGCATTTGTGCACAAAATTGTTTAAATTTCTGAGAAGTATAAGCAGGTCCATTGTCAGTTTTCAAGCATTTAGGCTTTCCCCAGGCACTCCATGCCTCAAGACAGTGTTGAATTACATGGGAGGTCTTTTCTCCAGTGAGTGGTGTGGCATGGAGGACACCAGAGCAGGTGTCTATTGATACATGCACATATTGGAGTTTTCCAAAGGAAGGAGCATGAGTGACATCCATCTGCCACACTTGCAATGGCAGAATCCCTCTTGGATTTACTCCGGTATGGCGGACAGGGAGAAACTGACAGCAATTGTGACATTGAGTAACAATATCACGTGCCTCTTTCCTGGTAAGAGAGAAGCACCTGCGTAGGGTCTAAGAAGTAGCATAAAAGTTGTCATGGAAGGCCTTAGCGGCTTGCAGTGGGGGGGGGGGGACAAAAACCACCGCAGCCAGCCTTGTGGCTTTATCTGCCAAATCATTTCCTTGGCTCATCGGGCCAGGAAGTCCCAAATGAGCCCTAATATGTGTAATATACATGGGAGCCTGTCTGGTTAGCAAGCAATCTTGTAATTTTTGGAATAGAGATGCCACTCTGCTAGTGGAGCTAATGACTCCAGCCGTCTCCAGTAAGTTTACAGCATTGACCACATAGGAGGAGTCAGAAACAATGTTAAGGGGACCTGGGAATTTTTGAAGAACATCTAATACCACCAAGCATTCTACCACCTGAGGGTAAGTTTCAGCATACTGCCGTGAGGACACCTGGGTATCCACCATATAGGCTCCCAGGCCAGTCTTGGAGCCATCCGTATATACCACCAATCCATCTTTTAGCGGAATATGAGAGGACACCCGGGGAAATACGATAGGATGAGACACAGCAAATTGTAACAGAGGGTGTTTAGGGTAATGATTATCAATTTTCCCCAAAAAGGTGGTGACTAATATGGCCCAATCATCAGAGGCGCGGTCAATGTCTGTACCTGAAAAGAGTTGTAGGGAACAATTAAAGCCATGGGATGTCTGCTAAAATGGCTGACAGCAGCCTTCAGAACCCTAAGGGCAAGCTGAGCTATTGCTACAGGGTACCAATCAATAATCTTTTGCGGGGAGGCATGTGGATGGACCCACAATAAGGACCCATCCTGCCCAAGCACTGCAGTGGGTAGTTTCTTCATATTGAACACACAGAGGGAAAAAGGTTGTGACGGGTCAATACGACATAATTGGGCTTCCTCGATAGCTTCCTCCACTGAGCGGAGGGCTGCCTCTGTGGCAGGTGTCAAAGACCTGGGGGAGGTAATATGGGCGTTCCCTTCCAAAATTTCAAACAGGGGCTTTAAATCTGCAGAGGGGATCTTTAGGAATGGCCGTAGCAAATTTATATCTCCCAATAATTTTTGAAAGTCATTTAAAGTATGTAATTCACCCCTATATATTGTTAATTTCTGCGGAAAGATTTTGTCCGGGAGCACCATGGACCCTATAAAGTGCCCGGTATTGGCAATTTGGACCTTCTCTGTAGCAATCTGGAGGCCCCAGAATTGTAGATTTTTGAGCAGCAAGGGATAGGCCTCTTGAAGGATGTTTAGTTCCTTATGACACAGGAATACATCATCCATATAATGTATAAAAATTAAACTTGGATATTGTTCTCTGATGGGTCTGAGAGCCTCCTGTACATATAATTGACAGAGGGTAGGGCTATTTGCCATGTCTTGAGGTAATACTTTCCATTGAAATCGCCTGTCAGGTCCCTCATGATTAATGGCAGGGACGGTAAACGCAAAGCGAGGCCTATCTGGTGGATACAAGGGAATAGAAAAAAAGCAATCCTTATATCTAGAATAATTAGGTTCCAATTTTTGGGCAGAGCAGAGAGCACCGGAAGACCTCTCTGCACTGCACCCAAAGGATGTATTTGTTCATTAATGGCTCTTAGGTCATGAAGTAGGAGCCATTTGCCTGATTTCTTTTTAATAACAAAAATTGGAGTATTCCAAGGGGAAGTAGATGGTTCTAATTGCCCCAATGCCAACTGTCCTGCCACAAGGCTGTTTACTGCTTCTAATTTTTCAGAGGTCAATGGCCACTGGGGAACCCATACCGGGTCCTCTGTTTTCCAAGGTATGGGCCGTGCTGCCCCAGTGGTGCCTAGGAAAAACCCAGGCCCTGTCTCCCTGGATTTGGATCAGGGGATATGGGTTCTACTCGCCCTAGTTTCAAGCATCCCAACCCCTTTCCAGTTTCATACCCCATCTTTTTCATAATATTGACAGCTCGTGGCGAGTATTCATTGGATAAAGCGAGCCCTAAGCCCTGTAGCATGTCACGTCCCCACAAATTAACAGGGAGGGGAAGCACGTAGGGGGTGAACTGTCCTTGATGACCTTCTTCTGATTTCCATGTAAGCATAGAGGAACCAAATGTGGGATGAGAGCTATAGCCTAGCCCCTGAAGGGAATGTGATGATTCTGTGACTGGCCAGGATTTCGGCCACCATTGAGATGAGATGATGCTCCGATCCACCCCCGTGTCCAATATGCCTTCAAAACCTTTACCATTAGTCCAGAGTGATAGCTTTGGCCGATCATGAAGCTGAACAACTAGATAAGCAGAGTCTGACCCTGAAGAACCCATCCGTTTATCTCCCATACCATGGTGGGGATCACCTGGGAGGAGCAGTAATTGAGCTATCCTATTCCCTTGGCTGATGGAAAATATCCCATTTGGGCTGGAGCACAAAACCTGGATCTCAGGGGAGTGTTGATCATCAATAACACCTGGGTGAACAACCATTCCCCGTAATGTAAGTGCCCCACTAACGAGAAGGAGATCTATAGTCCCGTCCGGTAATGGCTTGGGGACTTGAACGGGAATGGGCTGCACCCCTATCTGAGGCATTAATAGGAAGTCGGAGGCGGCACACAAGTCCATCCTTGCTCCGACTCCTGAGGGGCCTCGTTCATCATCCTGGTGACTCTATTTCCATATTTTGGTGGGCCCTGGAACTGTGGGCCCGACGTCCCATTTTTTGGAACCTCATTTGTTAATGTTTCTATAGGGGGGAGAATCCTACCCTTTATATCCCGTACAGAGCGGCACTGGGCGGCCCTATAATATCCTTTGCTGCAACGAGTGCAGAGTGCTGGTGGCTCTCTCTCCCTGTCCAGCATCCTGCAATCCTTTCTTAGATGTCCTGCCTCTCCACATTTAAAACAGGTTCTTTAATCTGGCCCCTTAAGGGGGCGCTTCTGAGACTGTAGGATGGCAGCCGCTAACCCCACATTAGTAAGGGGTCCCCGAGTTCTCTACAGACCCTAAGCCAATCCTGTAATCCTTTGTTCTTTCTCGGGGCTATAGCTGCACGACATTCCTGGGTGGCCTGTTCAAAAATAAGTTGCTCAACAAGAGGTGCAGCCTGCTCGGGATCACCAAAGATCCGCCCTGCTGTCTCTGTCATTCTCGCTACAAAGTCAGAAAAGGGTTCCTGAGTCCCTTGGATGATTTTTGTAAGTTGATTGTCTGCTCCCCCTTTCTTGGAGAGTGCCTTCCAAGCTCTAATGGCTGTACTAGCAATTTGTGGGTAGGCACCCCAGTGATAATTAGTTTGATCGGCTTCAAAACGACCCTGGCCTGTTAGCATGTCGAATGTCCACAACTGCTGTTCAGGGGTCAAGGCTGTCGCATTAGCTCTAGCTTGCTCTTGGGCAGCCTCATGCCAAAGTGCTTTCCATTCCATATATTGCCCCATGCTGATAAGCGTAGACTTTGCGACCATCAGCCAGTCAGATGGCGTTAGGGCATCCAGGGCAAGTCTATCTAATTGTGCAAGAGTAAAATTGGCCGTGACTTCATATTTTCTGAATGACTCAGTGAACTCTTTTATCTGATTATATTCCACAGGTGCATGTAGCCGCTGCGATGTGTCGATGCCCTCAAAGACGGGAAAGGCAAGACACATTTTTCTTTTTACTTTTTCCGGAAGAAAGGAAAATGACCTTGGGCGAGTCTCATAGGGCGGAGGCGCCGAGGGAACCACTTGTGAGAGGGCCGTTTGAAACGGCAGTCTCCGAGGTTTTTTGCTATTTTGCATATGGTCATCCGGATGGTATCTTTCTTCCTCATATTTAGCAGCCTCCTCATCTAGCTCAGCTTCTTCCTCAGTATCTAAGACCTCATCCCCTGAGCTTTCAGAGTCATAGGAGCTATCAAGATTTAAGGCTTCAAGCTCATGTACAGGGTAAAAGCCAATTCCTCCCTCTGGTTTGACACCATGGGGAGGATCCTTGTGATCTGGTGGATACACCCCCTTGTTGCTAGACTCGCCGGGGGGACCTTTTTCCTTCTTGTGGACGGTTTTTTGTTTCTGCACGCGCCCAATCTCACACTATGCTTGGTTTCTGACATGCTATTCTGGACTTCCTCAAGGGTTCATCAACCCTTTGCTAACAGGATAGCGGAAAAGATCAAAATGGCCCCAAGGACAAGCACTAAAGCCTCGACACTACTGTGCCAAGGTGGCGAAAGTCCCAAGCCAAAGTCCAGAAAAGACATACCTCTCTGAACATACCTACCTGCAGTTCTGAATCCTCCTTGTAGCCAAGGGGTCTCCGATGGTGCTAATGATGATGAGGTCTCGATTCCCGGGTTTCGGCACCAGATGTCCCACACTTTCGTCTCGCCAGCAAGAACGATGTGGCACACTCAGGATACTTCTGCAGTAAAGCTCTAATGCTCTTTAGAGGGAGAGCATAAGCTTACAGGACAGAGAGAGAGACCCCAAACACACAAAACCCATCCCTTATATAGGCTAGCAGCCTCTGCCTTGGACGTGTCACCCCCTGACTGGCTGCTGCTCATCGACCCATATGACGCCACGGGAGAGGCAGGGACCCAGAGATTGAAAATTACCCAGCGCATGCGCATCTTTCCTGTCTACCAACTGTACTTGTAACAGGTCCCTACATGCATCCTATCTTCCTGGTAGCTACAGGGTTTTTCTCTTGCAACTCACTCTTCCTCTTCCCATCCTTCTCCTAGGCTGGTAGCCCTGCTAAACTTTCTGCCTGCCCATATCCTGCCTTCCCATTGGCAGAAATAGCTTTGTGTAGTGAGAGATCCACCTAGCTGCACCTGTGGCTCTAACCAGGCAGGTTGGGGTGTGGTCATAGATGCATACATGAGCCTGTGGTATTAGGAGTGGGGTCTAGGACAATCTTGTTTTCTCTTGCCTTTGATTCTGTCATGGAGAGCAACCAGTGTGCATCCTCAGAGCAGGGACTTGTGGTGGTCATCTGCATTTCATGTAAGTGATTACTCCTCAAATAAAATTATATTAATCTATATTTGAGCCAGTTCCATGAATCTTGTACTATATATCAGATACCTACTTCATTTTGTCATCCTGTGTGCACCATACAATAGGCACATTTTCAGGGTTTCAATGGGCTACTATTCTAACATCTGAAAAAGCTGATTCTGTAATTTCACACCTGTTAGATGTAACTGCTATTATGGGTATACCTACACAAGTAAAAACTCTCAATGCTCCAGCATATGTCTCTATTAAATTAAAAATTCTTTTAAAAATTATAACATAAAGCATATAACTGGTATACCACACAATCCTACAGGATAAACAGTAGTTGAGAGATATAATTGCACCTTAAAGAAAATGCTGTATAAACAGGCAGTGGGTGTAGAGACCCAAAAACAAAGGTTACATAATGCTTTACTAGCATTAAACTTTCTTAATACTAATGAAAATGGAAAAACAAAAATAAAAGACACTGGACAGTAGAACAAACATCTAAAGGACATATTACCTCAATATAGAAACCAGGATATGTGTTAATTTGGAGAGGGTTTCACCTTTGTGTCTACAGGAGAAAAAAATGCTTTAAATACCATCAAAATTGATCAAGATCCAATTTAAACAAAAGAAATCTCTTGATGAAGAGATACCTAAATCATCCACTAAAGTGTTTCCTATGAATTAATATGAAGACCTCTCAAAGGTAAGGAGAATGTTCTGTTCTTATTTTTACAAAAAATCAAAAATGCCCATCTTCAAAATGCCAAAAGACACTAAAAACAGGTGTTACGGCAGGTTCCCCTGACGGCTGCAGCGGGTCCTGCCACCATGGTCCCGCTGCCACGTGAGCCCCAAATAACACGCAGAGACTCTGTATTTGATACAATCCTGTTGGCCAGGTCTTAATATTGTTTATGAGTTAGCTCTGTCTTAATGATTAACCCATTTCTATTATTCTAAGTATTTCCACGTGGCTCATCTTACCGGAGAATGGCGGCTGGGCATCTTGTTTCCTCTAGGCTCTACATCTTGATTCCTCTTTACTACTTCCTCTTTCCTCCTCCTGGTCTCCTAGCCCTGCCTATCTTGTTTCCTATTGGCCACAGGGCTTTATTAACCAGTATGAGAAACATATATACAGAATAACATCTCCCATCACATAGGTACCTAAAAAAGAGAAGATAGCTATCCAAAAGATATCATCAACCAAAAATCTAAATTATGTTACCAATATCTAATTCTGGCAAACCATTTCTATACAAAAATCTATTTCCTTTTACTTAATAGTACTCTTTTAGTCCCAATTCATGCAACCCAAATCTGGTTTTAGAGTATGATTTGGCTTTCTTTCTCTAAATTGAAACATGTTGTTAAAATAAAATTTAGAGTTTTTGTCTTATATCAAAATGCCAATTGATATAAGAGAGAAAAAATAATCTAGGGACAGTCATTTGTCTAAACTCAGTTCTCTCTCTAAAATTCTAACTTCCCTTATACTTATTTTCATCCTCATTGTAGGCTTTCCCAATATACATATCAATACAAGTTAAAATTTCTTTGTTGATATTAATGTTTAAATTTTCCACAAGGAACAATTACAATTTCTAAAAACAATCTTTGAACTCTTCAAAAAGAAGATGGAGCCCTACATCATCAATTCCCCTTAATCCAACTTGATGCCTTTAAACTGACACACAGCACCCTAAAACCTGTTGGGACTATATTGTTCTAGACAATTCCAGACTAACAACACTTCTTGGTATGTTCTGTACAGAGCTTTAGATAAAAACTTTAGTCAAGCATCTCCTGCCACACAAAGACGAACTACAAAGGTTACTACAAGACTCATGAAGACATGTCATTGTTTTAATTTCCCCGTTTCTTCAGGATCCCATAGAGCCATCATCTTCCCATTTCAACAAGAAATAATCCTAGGGAAACAGCGTCTTCCTTCTCTACTCTTGATATTAAGGGATAATATTCCTAAATAGGATTAGGTTTTAATTATATAGGGTTGGGTATGGAATGTTATACTCAGACTCAGGTATCTCTTTTAGATAAGTTTAAAGGTATGGATAGGAAAGGTATGGTTACATGGAATATAGGTAGATTGACATATATTGTAAATTATCTTGGTGATTATTAGCTATACACAACTTACATTGTTATAGATTTTTGTATGTTATAACTTATGTAAAATTAAGTTTGAGTTCCTTTCTCAGATAATTTGTATATTATATTTTGACATATTCCATAAGGTCTTCTTTATGTTTATGATGTTTTGTGCCCAAATATATTTTTCATATTCTATGTATGTATGGTTTTACATGTGTTTAAGATATTTTGTATATTTATACAATTTAGGATATTTTTATCCTTATTGCACTATCCAGTGAAAGACCCGGAGAGCGTAGACCTTCATGCTCAACCCAGGAAAGGTGCCCCCCATCACTCATGAGAAGTGGTCTTAATGCAAAAGCATGAGGTCTTTTATATTCCAAGTGTACTGGAGTCAACAGCCATATGCCATGCTGGGGTAGAGAGCTGAGGACATTGGGTACAGATTTGAGACAGCTTTTATAGGGTTACAACAAAGCCTGTGCATTGTAAACCAATCATTTCATAGCATCCAGTGCAGACCAATCAATTTAAACTATCCAAGCCTGCACTTAGCCCAGGAAGTCTGCTTTTGTGCGGGTTCCCAGGTGGGATGCCAAGGCTCATTTCCTGTGTTCACTCACTCACAGGTGCTGTCATAAACAAAGAATGTTAACTTTTGCTTATTCACTGCCAGGGGACAGGGTCTGGGATTTAAACTTCTAGCTTTCTGGGGTCAGTGGAGAGTTGGGCTAAATATTTCCATCCTTACAAAAGTTCTACCTCTAGTCCAGACCTTTCAATTCTATTTCTGTTTTAGAGATTTACACACACACACACACACACACACACACAGTTATATTGCTAACATCATTGTGCTAGCCATTTGTATAGCTATGTTCCTATTACAGATTGTCACTACCCATGTCTCTTATACCTATCATATTAGTCAGAAGTTGATGTTTGATCTCCAAGCACTTCATAGATCTACAGAATATGGCATTTAACAAATTTAATATTAATACTCCATTGACATGAGAGACAATTGCTCCTGACAGGACTAAAATATTTCCGAAAGTATGTTGGAACTGAGATCACTCTTTCTGAAGTCCATCCTTTCCTTGACTATGGTCTCTTGGACAAAGAACTGCCTGTACCTCAACCACTGACTTTGGCCATGCTGTCCTACTTAGAAGACTGCTGAACCTTACCAAGTCAGATTAGTATGACAGCTTTTCAACCTTCCTGCTTCTGTGTTGGTTAGTAAGATACTCTAGGCCTCAGCCAAAACTGGTTGCCCCGACATTGCTGTGAGACATTAGTTGGCTGTCTAGGTAGCCTGCTGTTTCTATCTATGCTTCACCATTTGGAAGCTGCTTGCCTATAGTTTCTGCCTACCCTCATATTGTTATCTTCCTTCTAGAGTCTTGATGAGGTTAAAGACTAGACTGGCACACTTATTGTTTTCTCTTTCTATATAGAAATATTAGGTATAAGACTAAAACTTTCAAGCTTAGGACAACTCTGTAGTAACTTCTCTTATGACTTTACCCTTAGACTGGATATGTAGCTCTTTCCATGTTTTCTTGTTGCTTTGAAAGACCAAAAGTAAAGTTAGGAAAACCCCCCACTTAAAATGAAGGCTAGTCTAACCTAGAAAGCTAACCCAGGCTACTATCAGTTCCCTGGAATTTGCTAACCACCTGCAACTTTCCTTCACAAGGCCCTAAGATAGCAGGATACCAAGAATTCACACTGACCCTTCAAGTCAGTTTGTCAGCAGGTAGTAAATAGGATCCTTAAGAAACAAAGAGATAGCTGAAACTCCAGTTTGCCCAGACAAGATTAATTAGCATAATATAAGGCGCTAAGTTCTGCTGATCAGAACAGTGAGACCATCCATCCTCAAGGGGAGAACCCATGACTGGTCACATACTCAACGGACAGGGGTTAACAGCCCCAACCTAAGCTTGTGGGTTTTTTTTTTCTTCTTCTTTTTATTAATAATATAATTTAAAAATTTTACATGTGGATCCCAGTTTCCTCTCCCTTCCTCCCTCCAACTAAAAGTACCCACACCCAAAAAAATGTTGCTTCTCTAGCCTGTGTGCTGAGGGACCCCATTTGTGCAAATGTGTCCCATTCATTAAAGCCTCTTGCATGTTGCATCTACTGGACTGGACATTGAGTTCTTGGTGGTATTGACCGAAATGGGGAGAGACTTCATTCTGAGGGTCTTACAGCTTCATCTTTGTAGGGTTTCAGTGTGTATGTCCTTACATTTCCTTTTCCTAGAAAATACTTGATATTTACTGTATTTGTTTAAAGTTTTTGTATAAAGATTAGGTCTTTTTCTTTAGACTAAAGGGGGAATTGTAGTGTGAGATCCACCCAGAAATGATGGGAGATGTTATTCTGTATATATATGTTTCTCATACTGGTTAATAAAGCCCTGTGGCCAATAGGAAACAAGATAGGCAGGGCTAGGCACCCAGAAGGAGGAAAGAGGAAGTAGTAGGGTGGAGTCGAGATGTAGCCTGGGAAGAAGCAGGAAGCCTGCCGCTTGGCTCCCTGATAAGACGACCACGTGGAAATACTTAGATAAGTAGAAATGGGTTAATGATTAAGGCAGAGCTAGCCCATTAACAATAATGGTAACTGGCCAACAGGATTGTATCAAATACAGAGTCTCTGAGTGTTATTTGGGGCTGTCGCGGCTGTGGGCACACGGGGCGGCAGGACTGGGAGGCTGGCGGGGAAACGTGCTGTAACATATTGGTGTCAGAAGCGGGATTGAGAACTTTCGCTTAAAACTTAACAAAGGCTTAAAAAAATAGTTTTTAGAAACAAAGGAACAGAGACTAGCAAGACTTCTTAGTACCAGCATTTTCTCGGTTGGATTTGTTTTGTTGTAGACAGAGATTTGTGCAGCTCCTTTAAGAGAGGTTTCCAAAATTAGCATAAGCGGAAAAAAAGCCACCTTGCTTTTAAAGAGCTCTGCTAACAATTCATTGGTATGTACTAGAGCTGCAATGAAGGTTTACACTATGTTTTAAAAAATACGCTGGCTTGGGAGAGAAAAAGAAAGGGGATACAATGGTTTAAAAAAGAAAAAGAAAGTAGAATGAATGGGTATAATGGGACATGCCATTAATGCCAGCACTCGGCAGACAGAGGCAAGCAGATCTCTATGATTTCAAAGTAAACCTGATATGCACTGAATTCCAGGACAGATAAAAGTTACACAGAGAAACCCTGTCTCAAAATATGTAAAAATAGAAGTAGAATAAATACAGTAATAAAAAGCCACGTAAAGATGGAAAGCACAGAGAAATTTTGGATACTATATGCGATTCTGTTGTCTTTAAATTATTTGATTGCTGAGAAAATAACAACTACTAATAAAAGAAATGCTGTTGGATTAATTCAATTTATATATTTTAAAAATGCCTTGACTCAAAAATTTAAGCCTAAGGACAAGTTACTGGGGAAAAGGATTTCTATTTTTGTTTCCACAGAAAATGAAAAGCAAAAGCTATGGATTCTTTCCAGACTTATGTGGTTTGATCAAGCCAGACCACCAGAAACAGCTCCCCAGGTGATTCAACATTCAAAGCAGTTGAGACAAAGCCTTGCAGACTACTGCCAAGATTTCTGCATCTTCTTTGGAACCCCATGACAGCGCCCTCTACCAGCAGGAAGTAGTTTGGAAAGAATGACGCCCAAATTCCCAAATATTGTTTATAAATGTTTGTTTTCATTTAAATAGGCTTGATTATAAATGGCTATAACCACAAGCAATCTTTTTAAAGGTAAAAAGGGAATTATGGTATAGATATGAATACTTTGCTTTGGAATGGATTTTCTTTTATTGATACAATTTAAGGTCAATTTTGTGATATGTATATTTCTCCTCTTGTTTAGGTATTATGTTTATATAGCTCATTGGAAAATGTAATGTATAATTTAGTACAGATTAGAGAGTAGCCTATGATAATGAAAACTTTAGAGTTAAGTTAATTAGGATTTCTAGATATGCAGAGATGTATTTGAGATGAATAGGCATTCTTCAAAACTTTCAAAGACCTACAGAATATGGCATTTAAAATGGTTTAGGGATTTTCTTGACAATGAGGCACAACTGCTCCTGGTAACACCACCTGCATCAAAAGGAAGATGGACCTTAAAGAAACTCGTTACGAAGTTTGCTTCTAATATGGCAAGACTAGCCATTTGGGCAAGGTACTGCTCTTCTGGACTGTTTGACTTTATGTTGTAGAAACTCGACATGCAGGACCCACAAAAAGGTGACTGCTGATGCAAGATGGACATTGCTACAGGATTCCTGCTTCATGGAAGAGGCTGCCAGACAGCCAGACAGTCTCCAGGACACAGAGAAAAGTTTCCTGCCTTGTTAAGGAGTCTGGACACACACTATGGCCTATGGGCTGAAGATGGAACATTAAGAAGAACTTCAGGTGACTGACCAGGCAATGCATTGTCTCTGTCATTTCTAGAGGTTATATATTATCCTTCTGTGGTCTTTGATGGAGTTGAAGACAGATAGTTATGATTATAGTTTTCCTTAGTTAGGATTAAAGATAAGTTACATATAGGACTTTAGACTCACAAAGATAGGATTGATGATATTTTCTTTAAGTCTTACAAAATGTTAATGGACTAAATATTGTTAATTGTGATTCTTATTTGATAACTGTTATATGATATATTTTGCTATGTTAAGGTTAAACCCCTTCTTTTACTTTAGACAGAAAAGAGGAGATGATGGGAGATGTGATTCTGTATATATGTTTCTCATACTGGTTAATAAAGCACTGTGGCCAATGAGATAACAAGATAGGCGGGGCTAGGAGACCAGGAGGAGGAGAGAGGAAGTAGTAAGAGTCAAGATGTAGCCCAGGGAGGAAGGAAGACGCCGGCCACAGCTCCCCGATAAGACGACCACTTGGAAATACTTAGATAAGTAGAAATGGGTTAATAATTAAGACAGAGCTAGGCCATAAACAATAATGGTAACTGGCCAACAGGATTGTACCAAATACAGAGTCTCTGAGTGTTATTTGGGGCTGGCACGGCTGTGGGCACACATGGTTGCAGGACAATTGCGGCAGGACCTGGAGGCTGGCGGGAACAACATGCTGTAACACAGATACACCTGTGGTGCTTGTTTTATACCTCAGATAACCTCCATAATATTTGTACCATGTTCATAATATCTGTTATATTTTCTGACTGGAGTCAGAAACACGTATTTCTTCTTAGTATGTGACTCTTTCCTTAATGACTTAGAAACCTCAGCTTCCTTCTCTGCTTTTCTTTTTTTATATTTTTTATAGATAATTACACTTGATTGTTTTCAGTGCACTAGCACACTATCTAAAACTTGACATTTAGTGTGCAAATTTGAGCAACACATAGTGAGAAATCCATGGTTGTCTTCCTATAGCATGATCTCTCAAACACAAGACAGATTAATTCTCTGACCAATTTATGAAAATGTCAGCACTGTGTATTAGAGGTATTTAATGACAAACATATTTTCAATCTGTATTATCCATTATGACAGTCACAAGAGAATTCTTAAAGTAGTTACTCTGGCCACTGAAATTGAGAAAATGATACAAAATCACTTTTACCTTCTATATTGCATAGCCTTGTTATAAGACCAAAACATACAATTATGATGTTATTCATCCAACTTTGCTATATTGACCGCGGGTATCAGGCACTGCAATCCCCCTGCTATAATGATACCTAAAACACCTAAAAGAACTAAGTATTAAAGGTTGACAAGAGACTGCCTTCTCTAAGGGAACAGAAAATATAGATGGAAAAAAAAATAACTGTAATTCTTAAGAATACTTGTGGAGGTTAGTTGACCCAAGTAAAGGCTGAGGTGAGATCAAACTAGAGAGCTGACAGAGAATTCCACAACAAGCCAAGCTTAGCAGGCTGGCAAGAAAGTTACTGACTGTTTCTCCTAAAGCATTGTTGAAAATGGCAACTTTTGTCTATTATATATTTTACTTTATATACTATTGAGTGTAATGTCTGCTACTGTTAACACTTGCCTCATAAAGAAAGCTGTTTCTGTTCAAATACAGGACAAGTATTTATTCACCTGACAGAAACTCAGCAGGTAACACTTTCAACAAAAGTGCTGTTACATCCAACTTAGGACAGAAATAAAGAATGGCAACAACATGTGGGCTTTTTTTTTTGTGAGCCATTCCTGGATGGATTGAACATCCAATCAGTTTATATTAAATGAACTTGTTATATGATGGAACAGAATAGCCTAAAAATGTCAATTTTCTGTAGATACAGAAAGTGAGATGGATTTGGTGGCTAACCATATTTTCAGTGTCATGACAGTTGTTAGCTAAACATATGATTAAAAAATATTGTGAATCAATTGGGAACACCCAATTCAACGGACAATTTAAAAATCTAAAAGACACTACAGAAAATTATCAGTAGGTTACACCTACTTGTGAGATAATTCTGCCCTTTTCAAATCCCCAAGCCTCTAGTTTGCTTTTTTGACATCATTTAGCTAATTAAGACATGGGGGGGGGGAAGAAGAAACATGTGTTTAGCATATAGGCAACTGGACTGGTCTGGCATCTTAGAAGCATGCTATGTCTTTTGGGAAATAAGTACAGCCTGCAAATAATCATGGAAAAAGCTAGGCTATGACAATGAAAACAGAATCCTTAATGACCCAAGACTGGACTCAGTGGAAGTCTCCTATGTAAATGAATGCCTGCACCATACACATGAACACATTAATAAACACTCCTAAACTATTTGGAGCAGAAAGATTATAAACAGAATTAGGTTTTATGTTGTATTTTAAATCTTACTATAAAGATCTAGAAAACCTGCTTAAATTTCAGTGTCTTCTTTTTACTATATGTAAAAGAGGAGCCATGTTCTACCAAGTTAAAGAGATAGTTTATGATTAAATGACTATATATATATATACATATATATATATATCTGATTTATTGTGTGCAATTTATTTCTTAGACATTAGATGAGGTGAGTAAAGGGAAATGTTTAGTTTGATTCATTCTTCACATTCACATGATATACATATCTAGGTTTCATAACTCTAAAGTCTATAACATTATGTTATATAAATGGTTTCTTAAACTATCTCCAAAACCAATATTTTTGACTTTTAATCAGGTCTCTTAACTGTTGTATGTTGAATACTTTTAAATATGTTTAAATTATTTCCTCTGATATAAGATGAACAATATGATCATAGCTACATATTGGGCTGATTAAGATTGTAATGTTCTAGAGTAATTTAGAACACTTTACTTAATGCTTGTTGCATTCATCATTGCTAGTATTATTAAAGATGATTATTTTGATGATAGAAAATAATTTTATTAATTTATAATCATCATAAACATTATTTCTATGAAATATTTCTAATCATTTGAATAAAAACCCATTTCCTTTTATTCTTTCTTTCTTCTTCTTCTTCTTCTTCTTCTTCTTCTTCTTCTTCTTATTTTTTTTTTTTAGAAAGGCCTTGAAACTTGCTATGTAGACTATGTTGGTCTCTAATTCACAGAAAACCAATTGCCTCTGTCTCCTAAGTGCTGGAATTAAAGTTGTGTGATAATACCATACAACTGAAAACTCGATTTCTAATTTTTTATTTTATTATTTCTTTTACTTTACCTATCAATCTCAGTTCCTTTTCTCTCCCTCCCTTCCTCCCTTGCTTCCTCCATCCTTCTTTCCCTCTCTTCCCCCTCACATGCATCCCGACCACCCTCCCCTCCCACTCATCCCCACTCCACATGTAGGGTATTGCCATCCATGAGGGGCCATCTAAATCTGTCAAGTCATTTGAAGTGGGGACTAGGACTTCTTTCCTATCTCTATGTTAAGGGAGTATGCCTCCATGGGGATGTGCCCACAAAGTCCATTTGTGTACCAGAAATACATCCTGGTTCCACTGTCTGAGGTCCCTTAGACTGCTCAGGCTTTCTAGCTGAGACCCATGTTCATGGGGTCTGAATCAGTCCAATGCTAGATTTTCAGCTATTAGTCTGGGGGCCCGTTAGTTCCTCCTTTGAAGGAAGATGGTATTCTGTAAATATGTTTTTCTTATTGGTTAATGAATAAAGCACTGTTGGCCAATAGGAAAACAAGATAGGTGGGACTAGTAGACAAGGAGGAGAGAGGAAGTAGTAGTGAGGGTATCCAAAATGGAGGATGGAGAGAGAACAATGCCAGCCACTCTTTCTGGTAAGATAAGACCACGTGGAAGTTCTTAGATTAATTGAAATGGGTTAATATTTAAGACAGAGCTAGGCAATAAGAAACTAGTAACTGGCCAACAGAATTATATCAAATACAGTGACTCAGTGTGTTATTTGGAGCTGGCATGGCAGTGGGACCAGACCAGACAGGCTGGCGAAAAACAACTCACAACACTCTTTGTTCAGGACAGCTGTCTCTATGTGTTTCTGCAGCGTGGTCCTGTCCTCCCTGTCTGCATATGGATTCTAGTTTGACTGAAAACTCAATTTCTTAAAGGAAGAAAGTACAGTTTGTTTTTTTACTGCACTATTGATGAATATTTTGTCACTAATTGTTACAGATTGTGTTTTCCTCAATCCAATTATATATCACTAAATGTAAAGGAGAAATTAGATAAGTATCAATACAGCAAGAAAAATGAAGAAAATCATTTTATAGCACGCTGAAATTCAGTAATTAATAACTCATCGATAACAATAGTGGTTAATACAATTGAGTTTTTGCCCATATTATGGACACATAACTAACATTTCTAAGACAAGTCATGAACAAGAGCCCATGATTTATTCACATCTGTTATAACACATTCAGGTAACTTATTTGGAGAAAAACAATCTGCATTAATCATTTATTAATTATTAATAAAATATAAGCATTGCATTAAACAAAAGTTGTTCAAAATAACCTTTTCTTCTTCAATCCAAAAACTTATTTATAGCCATCCTAAATTTTACAAAGATTAACTACTTTGTAGGTTGTTGTTCAATAATTTTGCTTGATGTATTTTTGGGGGCATATTTCTTCCTCTTTTCCTTTTGTTCCTCTGTTTCTTCCTCCCTACCTTCCTTCTTTCCTCCCTTCCTCCCTCCACTTCCTTCCTTCTTTCATGCCTTCCTTCTTTTCTTCCTTCCCTTTTCCCTACTAATACAATATTATTTTTCTATCCTAGGTATGCTCATGAACATTTCCAAAGCTATTAGTGGAAAAAAAAAAAAAACATTGTGTGGTAAAGTCAGAGACTCTGTGTATAAATTTTAATTCAAAATCTGACATTTACTGTCTATGTTACAGTGTTGGGTAAATTTATGTGTGTGTCTAGATTTTTATTACATAATATTGATAACCTACACAAATTTGGTTTTGTGTTTACTTTTAAACATATAGATTTTGCTGCTAAAAGTAGTACATTCTTAATATAATATTGTTTGCATTTCTTATGCTCTTCACTAAGAAGGAAAGATGTTGTTATGGGAAATGACTGATTTAGAATATAACCGTTACTTGCAGAGTAGATTTAATCTCATATAGTTAATAATGTTTATATCATCAGTTTAAATTTTCTTATTTATTTTATTTTAGTTTTAAAGTGAGGAAACTTATTAATATAGTAAGAGAAGTTAATGTAAAAAAATCTAAAATTATTACATAGCAATAGCTCAATATTATTCTGTCTTGACACAACTATTTATGATTTACCAATTGATTCATTGATTCAAAACCTGTGTTAGATATTTATTATTTGTTTGAAACTTTAGTATGTACATATAGTTATGGGGAGTGGTGAGGAATTATTTCTACTTAAAAGGTTTGTTGATAAGTAATCCTATTGTCTCTGTTTTCCAAGTCTTCACTTTCAATATTGAATATTTCTAAATTCAAGGAAATATTCTTTGTATTCAGTTATTTTTACTCTAGCACCATGTGTGTAGGGTTTTTTATTTTTAATTTTTTTCCTTTTCAGACATTATTTTTCTAATAGGTTTTATAGTGTAGTCCTTAATGTGTGTCATCTGATACCAGACTTCATTTCAAGTTTCCTTCAAATGTCTAATAATTTCTGAACTTTTGATAGGAAATACATGGAACTCAAAAGTTAATGAGGCCAAGGTCACTGTAAATTGCAAAGGAAGTAACTGAGAAAAAAGATATGTAATTAGAGAAAATTATGGATATTTGTAGAAGTATTCATTGTATGTTACTAAGTATTATCCATATATTTATGTGTGAAAACTCCCAATGCTTGAGAAAGCGTTAATCAGAATCTCATGGAGGCTCTTTCTAAGAAAAAATACCTGTACATTCATCAACTGGGATTGAATCCCTCAAAGTCATGAGTTATTGAAAGTATTTTGAGGGTGCTTAGATGTAGCATCTGACAGGTAGAATTTCATATTTCTCAACTATATCACAGAGGACAGGAGACAATATTTCAAGGAGCATAAAAATATCTACTGTTGCAAAACTTCCAAATTACGTTGTATATAATTCAATAAGAATTCCCAGAAGTAAAAGAACCAAACGTCCATAAATTATTATGATTGTAGCATTTAAACAATTGTAGTTAAATAAGAGAGAACAAATTATAATTTTAGAGAACAAAATAATCAATACATTAAACATAAATATATCCTGAAAATGCAATGAGGTATAGGAATAATTATTATTTATTGAATGAATTTGTTGTTTACTATATAAACTTCATATTAAATAATTTTTAAATAAAGAGAATTGGACTAAAGTGGAATATCAATCTTATGAGATAAGTGTGTTGATATAGAAGAAACAATAATATATGTCATCTAAAATGATATACATAAAAAGATGGTAATACTGAGCAGATGTCTCAGTTTGAAAAGTGATTTGCATACAAGCAAAGTTCTTGAGTTCAGCTTCCAGCACTCATGTTAAAAGCCTGGAGTTTTGGCAATAGGAGGCAGAGAAAAGGCAATCCCTGGTAATCCCTAACCAACTAGGTTTGTAATATTTTTTACTACCAGGTGCAATAATGGTTCCAGTGAAGAAAGGGAGCAATAGAATGAAATACCCAAGAATAACCTGAAGTGGAGAATATTAGAGAGAGATCAGTTACTTTTGTGTTGCCTTGATAAAACTCCATATACAAGGCAATATATTGAAGGAAAGAATATTTGAGCTAATGGTTGGAAAAGAATCTATTGTGATAGTGAGGTTTTGTGGAAGCAGAAAGCACAGGATGAGAAATGTGAAGCTGAGAGCCCATATCTTCAAACAGAAGCATGATATATAGAGTGACCTGGAAGTAGCATGAAGTTTTAAAGTTTCATGTCTTCTGCCACTGATATACTTCCCCTATCAGGATGGCAAAGTCTAAATCTCTCCAATGACTGTCACCAAAGCAGGAACAAATATTCAAATATCTAAGCCTATGGTTGTTATATTCATCAAATCAATATAATATCTGACATTTGAACACGGTATCTTACATGCACATGTACATATATAGGAAGTATGAACATGTACACATGCACCTATGATCATATATGCTACTCCTACTTGTTTTAAAGCAAGAGAAAGTAGCAAAAGGTAGCAATTATACAGACAATTGAAAAACATTCAAAATGCTTTCTAACTCCACAATTTGCAATCTTGAAGGAAAAGAGAGAAAGGGGACATACAGAAAAATATTGTATGGTGATGTATCTTATAATCTCAATGGTGAGGAGATAGATGTAGGAAGATTGTGAGTCAAGAAAAGCCAGGGCCACACAGTCTTTCCCTGTCAAGAAATGAGAAAGAAAGTCAAAAAGAAAAGAAAAAAAGGAGAGAGAGAAGAGAGAGAGATATGGCTCAGGTGGAAGGCAGTCGAGAAGTGCAGAAATGGTTAAAGCATCACTTTTCTAATATGACAAGACCCTAACAGCAAATGATTATTCAAGGCCAGCCTCATCTACAGAGTTAGTTCCAGGAGAAGTGCCAAAGCAATCCAGAGAAACCCTGTCTCAAAAAACAAAACAATAACAACAACAACAAAAATGTTTACAAAATAGATATACACATATTATTTAAAGCAATGTAAAAAAAAAAAACCTTCAGAAAAATCAATCGGGCAAATACTTGTTCTTCTGAGAAATAAAGTCAGGATAATGGATTCTTTCTTACCAGAGAACCATACAGGTCAAAGGTAACATAACAGAGTCACCTAAAATATTGGAGGATAGAATGATACACACACATACACACACACACACACACACACACACACACACACACACACACACACAAACACACACACACTCACTCACACACACACAGACACACACACTCACACACACACACACACAAACACACACACACTCACTCACACATACACAGACACACACACTCACACACACACACACACACACACACACACACCTTCCAAACTAAAACTTCACAGTTAAAGGAAATACCTTTAAAACAAAGGTGAAATAAATCATTTAACTTAAAAGAATTACACAAATATGTCACCACCAGAATTGCCAAAGAAGGAGAAATCCTAAATTTGAAGTAGACAATGATCAATTACCTAACTATATGTTAATAAATGAAGATAATTCTAGGTTCCAACTACGTAAATAAATGTTAAGATATTTGTTTTTATCTACTTAAAAAGCAATGGACTTCCTGAAGAAAAAACTATTAGCAATATATTGAAGTGTTTTATATTATGAAATAACAAAGCAAAATGTAATGTATGTATTTCAATAATAATTTGGAGATTTGAGAAAGGTAGAAGAGTCGACCTATTTATCTATATTCCTTTTACTAAATTGGTACATATTAACTGAAATATAAAATCTATTGCCTTACATATGTATTGTGTATTATAAGGTCTAAATATAAATAACACATAGAGTTGGAAGAAGAGATAAACTTGTTGAAGTTTCCAAGGATTTAGAAAAATTATAAATGTAATATACTGCCTTAAACAACAATGCATTTTCTTATATAGTAGTTTTATCACCTTTCAAAATTTTCAATGCACATGTTTCTGGTGATCCATCCATGATCAATCCATCGATTATTTAAAATACCCCGAAATTAGAAAGAACCTAAGGATAATCACCCATCAATAACAATGGAGAGGAAGGAAACTCTGAGGCAGCAATGTGAATAAATTTTAAGCTAATGATATTGAGAGGAACAAAGCAAGAAGGCCCATTATGCATGATTGTATTTCCAGAAAATATTTAACAGTAACAGTGGCAAAAGAACAAACGCTATTGTTTTGTCTATGAAGAATTAAGTAAACAGAGAGATTGGAGATGTGGGCATATGGCACTTGTGGATATATTCATTATCTTCCCCTTGATGATGGGTGGTGGCTGTGTATGTGTGTGTGTGTGTGTGTGTGTGTGTGTGTGTGTGTGTGTGTAGAGTTTGCCTCATGTGACAAGAATTATATATAAATGTATAGATGGACATGGAATTTATGCAGGTCATCTATAACAAATTAAATTTGTTTAAAAGTTACATAGTTTTGATTGATAGGATTTCGGACCCTGCTGGGATATTAAGATTGCACAAGGTTTATCAGATTTATGATTGCTGGAAATCACTCTCATATCTGTATAGAATAATATAAAACATAATGCATGACTTATTGTATGTTCTGTAATGAACTGTGATGGGAGATATCTGTGTCTTCTTAGGATTCCCCACGACAGCGCCCCCTACCAGCAGGAGTTTGGAAAGAACGATGCCCAAATTCCCAAATATTGTTTATAAATGTTTGCTTTCATTTAAGTCGGCTTTGTTATAAATGGTTAATTACTACAACCAATCTTTTTAAAGGTAAAAAGAGGATTATTGTATAGATATAAATACTTTGTTTTGGAGTGGATTTTCATTTATTGATACATTTAAGGTCAATTTTGTGATATGTATATTTCTCCTCTTGTTTAGGTATTGTGTTTATATAACTCATTTAAAATATAATACAGATTATAGTTACCTATAATAATCAAAACTTGTAGTGTTAGTTAGGTTTTCTCGATACATAGTGATGTATTTGAGATGGATAGCCATTCTTCAAACCATTCAAAGACCTATGGAATATGTCATTTAAAATGTTTAGGGTTTAGGGTTTTTCTTTACAATGAGGACCAACTGCTCCTGGCAACACCAGCTGAGTCAGCAAGGAAGATGGAAATTGCTTTCAATATGGCAAAAATAGCCTTTTGGGCAAGATACAGTTCTTGTCTGAACTGTTTGACTTTGTGCTGTATAAACTGGACATGTAGGACCCACAGGAGAGTTATTGCTGATACAGGATGGATATTGCTACAGGGTTCCTAATTCATAGAAGAGTCTACCAGACATTCTCCAGGACACAGAGAAAAGTGACTGACAAACTGCCAATACAGGTGGACAGTCTTAAGTTTCCTGCTTTGCTGAGGAGTCTGTCAGACACACTATGACCTATGGGCTGAAGATGGAACATTATAGAAGAACTTCAGGTGACTGACTAGGCAAGTTGTCTCTGTCTTTTCTAGAATTTATATATTATCATTCTGTGGTCTTCGAAGAAGTTGAACAGATAGTTAAAAACATTATTTTCTGTCACCCATGAAGTCTGAACCTTGATTAATCAAGGTTATATTTTGTGTTGCTAACTTTGTGGATTAGTTTATATATCACTGAGAATGCAAGACATTCCTGGAAATCAAAGCTTCCTAACCTGTGGATATCCCTCACCCCTTTTATAAGACAATGTAATAGTAATTTCAGTGATCATTTCTACTTGCATGAGAGAAGAAACTGGCCAGAAGACTACAAGTGGAAATTGCCATGCTTCTGGTTCTTACATACCTGTGTTGAAAATCTACCTATGAGGTACTGGCAGGTTTGCATGTAGACTCAGTCCCTTTGCTTTCTTTACTATTCTACACCGATAGTTCATTATATTTATTAACAATATTGTAGTATGCCTTTTGTTGACAGAATATAAGTTTCACAAATTTGTGGTTCTTATTTGAAAACATTTTAAATTCTAGGTTTTGAGCATTTATATGGAATTTAAAGTAATTCAAATATGTTTCATTTTATTTTTACAGGGTCAGATTGAAAGTCTGTTAAACCTATAATTAATTTTCTGAGAATTGGCCCATCAGTTTTTAGTCTCCCTGTGCAATGAAGAAGAACATTACTCTATTAATTTAATCAGCATACTAGAATTGAGAATAGAACTTCTATGAAGGAAACCCTTCACCATTCACTGCATCTATCCTCTCAGACACAGCTGTATGATCACTTACAGTTGACATCAATGCTTTAAAAAAGTATTTACAGCCAGTTTTTCTTGTCAATAGCTCTCAGTCTGATACAAAGTTTTTTTAGTAATAGGTAAGTATTTCCTTCATAACATAGCAGTGTTATCCACTTATGTCTTATCACTCCTCACATTTTGAAGGATTTTTTTCTTATGGCATTTTAAAGGGGTTTCTTTTTATTTAGTTATTTCACATCATCATAATCATCAACTTCATCATCATTTTTATCATTGTCAAAAACATCATAACTTAGGTACTGTCAATCTATTTTGGAATATGTACTGTTATGACCTCCTTCTTTAATCACTACAATTACATTTCAAAAAAAAAGAACTTTAAGCAATAAATTGTTAGATAATGCTTACAGATGATCTATACACAAGAAAAGTATATGCAAATGAGGTATATAGGTTTCAAAACAACATCTGTATGAGTTTAAAACTGAACACTAGGGGAAATAATTGTTTTATATCAATACTAAGAAAATACCACAAATTAAGTGGTTCATACAATAGAAAATCTATTTTTATTTTCAACATACTTACTGAAAGTCTAAAGTATTCATTTTAACAACTGGATTGTGCTGTTTGCATACACCTGTATTTTCTTTCTTTTTGTGTTTTATAACACTGGTCATATTGTATGTGGCCACCAGCTTTATGAGTTTATTTAACATTAATTAACTCTTCAGACACCTTTTCTCCACATGCAGTACAATGAGTGTTGTGAATAATGTATATAGTTTAACCCATAATACTATTAGAATACAAAATAAAACTAAGTAATTGATGGATGAATAAAAATAAAATGCCTGAACTAGATATTAATTTAAAGAGTTATACTATTAAAATTGTATTGTCCCTCTGTAAAAAAATGCATTAAAATTATTTTACTTCTGTAAATAACTTTGCTATAGGTACCTGCCCCTGCTTCAGATGTTTCTGCATGAAACCACTGCATCAAACCAGTTTCAACTGAGCGAGTATCTAACCTTCACTTTTCAATGTGGTAACACTAATCAAATGTATTTGTTTTAAATTTCACTTAATCAAAATGTGATGAAACTAAGACATAGTCCTGCAGTTGCACTTGTCAAATCTCCAGTTTTTATTAGTGGCCATACAAAATAGCATGCAATATATTTCCGTAAAATTTGTCAATTAGTTCATGCTCTCTTGCCTAAGTATTTTCTCATCCATTTTAGCAATATTTGTGTTTTACTAGTGTCTATTTTCCTAAAACACATGCATATTTATAGGGCCTGTACAAATGAAATCTGTAACTATATTTTTCTAGCATTTCCTACATACCTCTTTTACTGCTCTTCCTATCATATACAAATTGATTTTTTGTTTACATCATTCCTACCTTCCCTTTCCTCTCTTTAAATCTTCTCATATACTCTTTCTTTCTGTCATTCACATTCATGTCTTCCTTTATTATTAAATGGTTAATTTCTTTTGGATTACACATACATATATACACTTAATATAGACATATAAATTCTACTCAGTCTACATAATCCTGTTTTCAGGACTCAGCATGATGTTGTGGATAACCAGTTGGTTTTCTCATCCTAAAGAATATTTCCCCAGCTCTAAGCATTCCTTAGATTAACAAAAGCTCACCAATATATATGCTTTAGAGGATGGAGATAACCTCACAGGGTCACAGCCTACAGGAAAACTACAGACACAAACCTGAATGGGAAGCTATCCTTTTTCTATAGGGATTTTCAGTCCTTCTAGAACTATCATAAATGAAACCTCTGAGAAAGGGAGTGTTAGAAATTGAATTGAGTTTGATATTTCCCAACCAGAGTTACATAGTATCAAGAGCTATCAACATTTTATTTTTATTTTTATTTGAGGAAATATTGGAAAATGTTGATAGATTCACCTCAGTTAGACATTTTGTAAAGTTATAAGATAGAAGAATAAACCAGGACAAAAACTAACCAATAACCAGCTCTTGTCATACATCAAATGAAGATCTGTATTTTATAGTTCAATCATATACATTTTTATTCTTAGTCATTTTATTTCTAAAACAATTTCCAACTTCTATCATTTATCTGACAAATGTATCTGTATGATAAAGTCCTATCTTCCCTCCCTGCCAGTGATTCTAAACCAATTAGAGTGATACTAGATCCAGATTTAGTATTTAAAGAGGGTATTTTTATGTTGTATAAATGACATGAAAATGCCATCACTCACTCCATTATGTTAAAGATACAAAATTCTTTGATTTTTTTACTTATGCTAATGTCATACATCATGATGGCAGCCTTCTCTTCCTCTGCTCCTTCCAGTTGCTTCCTACCTCCCCTCTTCCCTAAATCCATGTCAATATCTATCCATGGAAAAGAGAAGCTCTCCCAGGAATATGAAGTAAAAAGGCTACAATAAGATACAAAAAGACCAGGCACAAAGGCTAGATGAGGCATCCCAGAAGGCGGAAAAGGTTCCCAATAATAGACCGAAGAGTCAAGGGTAAACTGTCACTTACAGGAGTATTCCAAAGGCACCATGTCACACACACACACACACACACACACACACACACACACACACACACACACACAATTTAGCCATTACCACATATTCTATGTCACCATTGTCCCAGCACATCTTCCAGGGAAGAGGATGAAGGTAGGAGGTTATGAGGATGTATTAGTGTCCCAATTCTACCACTGGAAGTCTTGCCTATTTACAGAGGATTGTCTCAGTTCAGTCTCTGTATCATTTATTATTTAGAGTCCTCATTGTGGTCACCCTAGAAAATTACAGTGAGTTTCTATTGTGCTAACTTTCCTCATTGTCCCTAAAATTCCCTCTAATTCCAGTCCTTCCTCCCTGTATTCTCTCCTTCCATCCCTTCTCACTCACCTGATCCCTCCTATTCCCATTCCTACCTAGAACCAGTCTACTCACCAAATTTAGTTTATTTCCTTTTTGAGAAATCCATGTGTTACTTGTGGAACCATTCTTGTTATTTAACCTCTATGGGTCTCTGAATTGTAGCATGGCTATCATTTAAATAACAGCTACTATCCACTTATAAGTGAGTATGTATCATGCTTGTCTTTATGAGCCTGGGTTACCTCACTCAGGAAGATTTTGTCAAATTGTGTCCATGTGCTTACAACTCTCATGATGTCATTTTTAAATATTTTAGTAATACTCAGTTGTGTAACATGATTAATAAAAAGACCCAGAGACTGATATTGGGGTCAAATTTCAAGTTGAAGATCAGAGAGGCAAAGTACCCAGCCACTAGCACTTACCACTACCTCAGATTTAAATGACAATCCTGTCTCCACGAATCCTTAGAGACAGTGCTCTTCACCAAACTGCACACTGCAATTCTGTCTTCAACAAGCCTCAGACTACAATCCCAGAATGCTGCCTTTCTTCAGAATTGTTGTAGACAAATTTTCTCATGAGACCCTTTGGTTCTTTCTTTTATACCTCTCAAATCCTGGGATTAAAGGCATGGGATCACAAATGTTGAGATCTCCTTTGTGTTAGTTGTTTCTCTTTTAAATCAGATCAATTTTGTGTAGCACAATGTGGTCTTCAACTAACAGATCTGTCTACTTCTGTCTCCTGAGTCCTGGGATTAAAGGTGTGTTCCACCATTTCCTAGCATCTATAGCATCTATAGTGTGTCTGTCTTTGCATTCTGATCCTTTAGGCAATCTATTAAATGATAAATAATATGTCTTACATTTTCTTTATCCATTTTTAAGTTGAGGGACACCTAGGTGGTTTCCAGTTTCTGGTTATTATGAAAAAATCCACAATAAACATAGTTCAGCAAGTGTATTTTTATAGGATAAAACATCCTTTGGGTAGTTGCCCAAGACTACCATTAAATATTTAAGAAAACATGAATTTACTAAATTAAAAAGATTTAGAGTATACTATCTATTAAAATTTGAAGTCAAATTTTCTGCTAGTGACATTTGTGTAATTGTAACACATACCTATGCTAATCTGTTTATCCTAAAAATTAAGTGTCAAGGCCCATAAAGATGACTCCACTTCATTTAGACTCAAGGTTAAAGAGTTCAAAACTGTTCTTAGTAAGTCATAATACGTAAAATTCTAAGGTGTGGCTTCTGTAAGATGTTTTGATCTTGGTAGAGGATGTCTTATCTAAATAACAAGAGACTTGGTCTGAGGTGTGGTTACTCTTGACACTCAAGGCTGGATAATGGGAAATTGATTCTAAGGTATGGTTACCAATTATTTGGAGGATTAAGGAAAGAAAGTCTATTTGTTCTTTATACATGACAAAGAAGTCTTTTTCCATGTCCCTATTTTGGTTGAGGTACTTAAGAATGTTGAAGAACAAACTTGGGAATTCATTATTCTTGACATTGCCCTCCCAACTCTGTCCCATGTTTCTGTATCTTTTAACATCCTTACCTGTTATTTCTCAATCCACAGTCCCATTCTTAGGTATGAACCAGGTGAGTAGGCTGAAGCTGACTGAAGTCCCACAAAGAGAGGTTACAAAAATATGAAAGTATTGTGATTCTCAGTGTGAAAGTTTCACTGAATATCTAATCCTGCAGTGACACATTTCATTATGGCAGAAATACATGTCCCATAAAGTCTCTCCATCTCAAGGCAGGCAAGAAAATAGAAATAGAATACACTCTCAGGGTATTACTGGAAGGCTAAAGCTATTTGTCAACTTCACATACCTGGTAAGAAGAAAACTCAGTTGAAGAATCACCAACATAAAGTTGTCCTGTGGGAATGTATGTAGTATAACGTTTGATTGCTACTTTATGAAGCAAGAGCCAACTCATTGGGGCAAGCACACTTGGATAATGTAAGAAACACAGCGGAAAGGTAACCTGTGAGGTAAGTAAGCCAAGTTCTTCCATTCTTCTTACTTTAGTTCCTGTCTCCAGGTCTCTGACTTGAGAAACTTCCTTGACTTCCATGAATGGTAGATGGTTACCTGGGTGTTGAAATAAATTACTTCCTTCCCAAATTCATTTTGGTCATTGTGTTTTCACAGCAACTGGAGAGCAAACTTGGATAACAACACCCTAGGCAACACTGCTCTAAGTTTCCACAATTTCTAAATTATTTCAAGATGGAGACTTAGAATTTAGCAAATGGATACATTGAAGTAGTAAGTTATGCCATTATACATATCTACATTTATGTCTTTATAACTGCCTTGACTTATGCTAGGAATAACCAGAAAATCATGTTAGAATAAGGATATAGTATAAATAATTCTAATAAATAATTCATAAAAGTGTTCTTATAAGAGTTTTGATTTTTAAGAGGAGAATACAGTTAATGTCATGTTAATTTAGACACACAATCACCATGTGACTTTAACCTAAATTTCTTATCACAAAATCAGTATTCATACTGTAGCCATAATTGTGATATGCCCAAATGCTACTTGCCCCAAGAGTGATAATATTTAAAAAGTCAAGAGAAAGGCTTAAAAGGAAGGTAGTACAGATCCCAAGGAAAATACACCACTAAGAAAACTCTATTTGGTACCTATCAAATCTTTGTTTTCTGACCTTTGCTCATACCTCAACTAAACTTTTTTTTATATTTTCACTATGTACTCGGAACACCTTGGCCACTGATAGGACACTTGTCAGCTTCACACTCCATGAAGTCCGCAATGCTTTTGCTCCCAGAAAGTATTTCATGTGTTGTTCTCACGTGATGTTTTCTGAGACAGGTTTCCTGTCTCTTTCACTTAATAAGGCTTCTTTTGATTTGGGATAGTGATTAGTTTTTTTAAGTGTCTTTTACTATTTATAAGCATATATTTTTGATATTTTTATTTAAATGTGAAACAAGCTTGTTTTACATGTCAACCCCAGTTTCTGCTCCCTCTCATCCCCTCCTGTTCTCCCCACCAATGCTTCTATCCTTTCCCCTTTCTGTTCCACAGGGAGGGTGAGGCCTTCAATGGGTCATCTTCAATATCTTTCATATCATCTGGAGCAGGGCCTAGGCCATTCCCCCATGTGTCTAGACTGAGGGAGTTTCCCTAATGTGGAATAGGCTCCCAAAGTCCATTTGTATAATAGGGATGAATACTGATCCATTACCAGAGGCCCCATAGACTGCCTAGTCCTTCGAACTAACATCCACATTCAGGTAATCTGGCTTGGTCCTGTGCTGGTTTCCAAGATATCAGACTGGAGTTCATGGCCTCCCCCTTGTCCATGTCAGCTGCTTCTGTGGGTTTCTCCAGCCTGGTGTTGACCCTTTTGCTCATCACTTCTCCCTCTCCACAACTGAATTCCAAGAGATTGGCTCAGTGTTTAGCTGGGGGTATCCGCTTTTGCTTCCATCAACTACTAGATGAAGGCTCTAGGGTGGCATATAAGGTAGTCATCTATATCAGTATCAGGGAAAGGCACTTAAGGTCTCTTCTCCACTATTGCTTAGATTGTTAGTTGGGGTCATCCTTGTAGATCTCTGGACATTTCCATAATACCAAATTTCTCTTAAAACCTATACTGTCTCTCTATTATAGTACCCTTTTTCTTGTTCTCCTCTGTTCTTTCCCTGACTCTATCTATCTGCTCCTTCATGCCCACCTCTCCCTTCCTCTCTCTCTTAACCCCCTCTTCTCTCTCTTATTCTCCCAAATTTCTTGGGAGATTTTGTCCATTTCCCCTTCTCCAGTGGGACATGTATCTTTCTCTTAATGTCCCCCTTGTTTCCTAGCTTTTCTGGCAGTGTGGACTGTAGGCTGGTAATCTTTTGCTCTATTTCTAAAAACCATACATTAGTGAGTACATACTATGTTTTTCTTTTTGTATTATCTCACTCAGGATGGTTTCTTCTAGATCTATCCATTTACCTGTGGATTTCAAGATTCCATTTTTTTTTCCACTGAGTAGAATTCCATTGTGTAAATGTACCACCTTCCTTTTCTCCACCCATTGTTCAGTTGAGTGCATCTCAGGTTGATTCTAGATTTTGGCTATTACAATTATTGCTGCTATGAGCACAGTTGAACAAATGCCCTTTTTGTATGAATGGGCATCTTTTGGGTATCTGCCTAAGAGTTGAATTGCCGGATCTTGAAGTAGACTGATTCCCATGTTCCTGAGGAACACCAGACTGATTTTCAAAGTGTCTATATGAGTTTGCACCCCCACCATCAGTGGAAGAGTGTGCCCTCTTTTCTATATGCTCTGCAGCATAAACTGTCTTTGGTGTTTTTGATTTTAGCAATTCTGACAGGTGTAAAATGATATCTCAGAGTTGTTTTGATTTGCATTTCCCTGATGGTAGCTCAGCCATTAAAGGCTAGGCTCACAACCATAAATGTAAGTATATATTTTATTCATTATACACAAAATTTATCTTATAGTAGTAGGCATTTCTTTTTTGTTCATAACAGTGTGCTTACTACCTAGGTTTAATTTGATTTTGTAGACATAGATAGTGGTTCAATAAATAAAATGAATAAATGAAGCTATAATACTCAACCCAGACATAGACACAGGCAAATTCTCTGAGTGACTTTTGTACAAACAGTTTATGGATTACATAGGACTGTAAGAAACAATAAAATGTTCATTTTTCCTTTCAACTATGACCAAAAATCAATTATAATATAAATTATTTCAGGATCAGAAGGCAACTGAAAGATCTTTGCCCCAAAATAGTTGAAATTGAATGATATCTATCAAATGTAGAAAATTACATGTTTCATTATTAGAAGATAATAGAATCTTTGTAAATTATTCAAAAGGAATCAGACAGTAACATGTGAAATTAGATATGAAATTGAGAAATGACTATGGTTATTTTTTGTTACAATGGTGATGTTTGTTTAAAAATAACCACTGAACATGACTATGTTATCTGATTTTTAGACATAAAGAGCATGACTGAGTCTTCAATACAAATATGCTGTGATTAATTTACAGTCTCCATATGAAATGCACAATTTGAATTTCAAAAGTCAGAATTTTAAAGATAATTTCAAGATAATGGCACATCGTATAAAATAGGAATGTCACAAAACATGGTCCAGATCAAAAAGCATGTTCCTCATGGTATAGGAAACAATATTAACTGTGTAAAAAGATGTTAATTACTTTGTAAATGTCATTCACTCTATGGGTTCATGCTGTAGCAGCAAACTTATCTATTAATGCTTAGTGGTTAGTAGCAAAAATAAATAGTACATTGTAAGAATAATCACACCATTTTAGTAAGAACATTTTTGGCTGTGCTAAACTTATTTTTAACATACGATTACAGGAATCCAGGTAAAAGGGACAAAACTGACCTATAATTATACAAGTCTAATTCAGTTAAGCAATATAAACTTATAGAAGTTATGCCATAATAGTCATTAAAAGTTAGGTGAAAAGTGTTTATAGGATGATGACTTTTTTATTACACATTATCAATTCACTAACTCTTATCAATTGCATTAACAATTCTGATATGTGAGATAAATGTTTCATCTTTGTATTTGTTTCTTTTTACAGAATTGTTAATCAGCTATATAAGAATACACTTAAAGACAGATTTAAGTCCTTTCATATATGCAAATTGAAGGCAAATGGCTTTTAGATAATTTTTGTGGTACCAGTAATGCCAGTAAAATATATTCATCTATAATTGTCATGCCAGACTTCTACTCTTACTATACATTTTGTACACATGAACTAGCACAGAAGGTTAGAGGAATAGCACATTTCTTAATTATGCTAAGTTATCTTAGTATTTTATGTTTTTCATTTTTAATTATATTCTTATTATTTAAAGTAATTTTTAAATTTATATTCATTTTAATCATATTTTCTTCCTTAAAGTTCTTCCAGATCCTCTCCCACTTCCTACACACTCAGCTTTAGTTTTAACTCAGATAAATACCAAAATCAAGAAAAAAGTAAAACACCACCAAACCCCCCCAAATTAAGAAGAAACAATCAGAAAAGAAAAAACCCACCAAGCTGTAACCAAATTGATGCACACACACAGACATGCAAGCATGTGTGCGCATGTGCTCTCGCGCGCATACGTGCGCGCGCGCACACACACACACACACACACAACAACAACAACAACAACTGTGCAGTCCAATTTATATTTTGATCAACTACACCTGAACATGAGGCCTTCCTTGGAGGGGTTGAAAATGCCAGTGTTACTCCACTGGATAAAATTGACATTTCCTCTTCCCATCTGGTATAAATGACAGTTCAGTTATTCAATTGTAACCATTATCCTAGTGGCTAGGTTTTAACTTTACAATAGTAATCAGACTTGACTTGGAATTTGAATTGTGGTAAGTACATAGAAATCATTATGCCCTAAACTTACTACATGTAAATATATTGGCTGAGCATAGGATGAAACAAATAGTAGGAGAACAAGGAACATAATTACCTAGTTGAACTATAAGTTCCCAGATATATATATGTGTGTGTATGTATGTATGTATATATATATATATATCAAACTAAATTTTATTGTCATTCAAATGGTTTAAAATCAATGGTGGAATTTTGTAATTTTACTTTTCACAATATTATTTTTTTTGTGGTTTGGCTTTTGGATACGTTAGTAAGAATGATAATGGCCACCATAGGCCCACAAGACATTGCACTATTAGGAATATTGCCTTGTTGGAGTAGGTATAACAAAACTTTTTTGGAAGAAGTGAATCACTGGGTGTGGGCTTTGATGTCTCAGATATTCAAGCCAGACCCAGTGTTTCACTCTCTTCTTGCCAACTGCCAATTCAGATGAAGACTCTTAGCTGCATCTCCAGTTCCATGTCTGCATTAGAACTATCATTTTACCTCCTTTGAATATAATAAACGAAGCATCTGAACTGTAATGCTACCCAATTAAATATTTCCTTATAAGAGTTGGCATGATCATGGTATTTGTTTACACCAATAGGAACCCTAACTAAGATAGGAGTTGGTGTTGGTGCCAAGGACTGAATATTGTTTTTAAAGAAAAAAAAAAAAAAAAAAAAACAGGTCTTTAGATGATGATGGAACACTTTGGAACTTTGGAGTAGAAAAGCAATTGGATAAATTAAATTTGTCCTAAAAGAGCCATACTAGTGGGAGCATGGAAGACAGGGGTCCTGGAAGTGATTTTGACTATGGGGACCTGGTTCAAGAGATTTCAGAGGAGAATAATATTAGTATGTGGCTTAGAAACTAATCTTGTGATATTTTGGTGAAGAATATGACTACTTTGTGCCCTTGTTCAAAAACAATCTTTTGGAAGCTTAAATAGTTACACTTTAGCAGCTTTGACAGAAGGTATTTCCAGAGACCCTAGTATTTACTGTGTTGCTTGCTTATTAGTGGCCATGCATATGCAGATCTATGTTGAAAAGTAGCAAACTAAGAAACATCAAAAGCAAAATGTACAGTTTGAGGAAAAAGGGTATACAAGGGAATATAAAGGGAATTAGGTCCTGTATTCTACAAGATAACCAGATTAAAGAAAAGACTGATGCTAAATGGAATACAATAAAGGGAGTGTTGAACACTGGGTAGGTCTCTACCAAGGTAAGCTTACAAAATGTGAAAGGGGATTAAATAAAAATTTAGAACCAAGTATGGTGATGCATCCTTTTAATGCCACAACTGGAGAGCATGTGAGAGGACAATATCAAACTTCAAAGCCTGATCTACAGAATGAATTCAAGAATAGCTAAGCATAGGTAGGGAAAGAAATGATGAAAAGTAGAAAGCTGGTAAAGATATCATTGAATGAGGATGTCAAATTCCAGCTTCAGCAAGCAGAAGAACTTGGCAGTTTCAGCCTTGTGTTTCTTACTTTAGACTCAAGGATAGAAGAAACAAGGTCCTTCACAGAAGGGGAAATGAATATGATCTCCTGAGCATATTGGGAGTGGGGGGCCATGAGTAGAGAGGGAGCTAGAAAAAGAGAAGGAGAGGAGAAGAAAGCAAGTGGGACTAGGATGTTTGAGTTAGGGGATAGATGAAAGAAGAGATAGATAGATAGATAGATAGATAGATAGATAGATAGATAGATAGATAGATAGATACTATAAAAGAAGGAGCCATTATAGGTTTGAAGAGAAAACTGGCTCTAGAAAAATGTTCAGAGACCTACAAGACTGACCACAACTAACAATTTGAGCAACAGTGGAAAGTCTACCATAAATGACCTTCTCTGATAATGAGGTTGATGACTAACTTTTTCACCATCATAGAGCCCTCATCTAGTAAATGATGGAAACAGAAGCAAACCCCCACAGCTAAACACTGTGCCGAAGTGGAATCCAGATGCAGAGAGGGAGGACAAGACCAGGCTATAGAGACAGCTGATCTGAACAAGAAGGAGCTAATGGGTCCTCAGACTGATAGCTGGTTATCCAGTATTGGTCTGACTCAGACCTCCTGAAAATGGGTCTCAGTTAGAAGGCCTGAGCATTCTAAGGGACATCTGACAGTAGAACCAAGATGGATCCCTTGTGCACAAAAGGACTTTGGGAGCACATTCCCCATGAAACAATAGTCCTTTAACCTAGAATCAGGAAGGAGGGCCTAGTCCCTACTCCAAATGACTGGACAGATTTTGTTGACCCCTCCCAGGAGGCACCACTCTCCCTGTGGATTGTGGAGGTGGGGATGGAATGGGAGGGTGGTTGTAGAGCATAGGAGAAAGGAAGAGGGAACTTGGATCAATATGTAAAATAAGAAAAAAAATAAATATAAAAAGAATCTCCCTCTACATCTAAGGAAAGCTGTTGAGGCCAAATATGTTTTAGAAGTGTCCACAAATGGAGGCTTAGAAAAGCTATTACATGAAGCTGTGAAGGAGAATTTTGGATTGCTTTGGGGGCCCCAATACTTTGGAGATGCCAGAGTTGGTACCAGCTGAGGAGACCTACTAAGTGGGATTGGAAATAACCCAAGAGGAAGAAGTAATTTGCAGTCAAAAAAATTGAAAGTAGTTGGAGTTCTGGAGAGTGCTTTGATATCAGACTTGAAAACACAGATGTTACAGTTTGCCAGGCTGGTTTCCAGTCTTGCTTTGGGTAAATGTTCCCTCATTATGTCCTGTGTCTTTCTTTTTAGAATGCTAATGTGTAATTTGTGTCATTGTATATTAGAAGTATGTTATCTGCTTTTTTCTTTTTGATTTTATAGGGGATTATATTTAAGTGATTCCATGAATCTCAGAAGAGACTTTAAATTTTAAAGAGATTTTAAATTTATAAATATTGCTGATACTTCAATAGACTATGGGGACGTTTGAAGTTGAACTAAATTCATTTGCATTTCCATGGTACCTTGAATGAAAATGGCCCTTATAGGCCCATTGGGAATGAAATTATTTAGAAGTGTGACTTCGTTCAGATGCTCAAGGAAGGCCCAGTGTCAAACTTTCTTCTTGTTGCCAGGAGAGCCAGATATAGACCTCTTCAATCCTTCTCCTATGTCATGTCTACCTTCAAACCTTCATGCTTATGCCCATTATCATAGTGAACTAAACTTTTAAACCTGTAAGGTAGCTCCAATTAAATGTCTTCCTTTATATGCTGTGGTGTCTCTTCATTGCAATTGAAACTGAACAAAAATGCTCTACATGTTCTCAAAATTACTTTGAAACTAATGAATAATACTGTTGCCTTGCTTCAATAACCAAGTTTAAATTTCAAAAAATAAGCTTTTATTATCAATATAGTCAAAGTTTTATTTCTATTAAAACACAGTATATAATGCTTTAATGTGTTCATCAGTCTTTCTTTATTTATATAGATATTTTGCCATGATGAATGTCTTTGCCCCATTTACATGTCTAGTGCCTGTGGAGTTAGAAGGTAATGTCATATCTCCTAGAACTAGAGTTAGATGTGGTTGTGAGTTGACATGTGGATACTGAACATCAAACCTTGGCTTTGTGGAAAAGGAACTAGTATTCTTAACAATTGAGCCATGTGTTTCTCATATTGGTTAATGTATAAATCACTGTTGGGCCAATGGGAAAGCCAGATAGGCGGGGCTAGGATACAAGGAGGAAAGAGGAAGTAGGAAGGAGGAGTCAACATGTAGAGAGCCAAAAGAGAGCAGATGCAGGCCTGCCGCTTTCCAATAAGATGACCACATGGAAATACTTAGGTAAGTAGAAATGGGTTAATCATTAAGACAGTGCTAGCTGATAAACAATGATAATAAGTGCTCATCAGCTTGTATCAAATACAGAGTCTCTGCATGTTATTGGGGGCTGGCAGAAAATGGCAGGACCAGGCAGGCTGGCAGAAAACATACAAGCCACATGTTTTTCTGTGACTGTTTTACCTCACTAAGGATGGTTTCTTCTAGTTACATTCATTTGCCCATGAATTTCATTGTTTTTGTTTGTTTGCTTGTTTTTTCCATTGAGTAATGCTCTACTGTGTACATATATGTAGCATATTTTCTCCATCCATCCTTCAGTTGAGTGTCATCTAGGTAGCTTCAAGGATTTGACTACTCCAAACAGAGCTGCTATGATCATAGTTGAACATATGTCCTTGTTGTATGAATGTGCATCCTTTGGGTATATTTCCAAGGGTGAAATTGTTGGATCTTGATATGGATTCATTCCTACTTTCCTGAGAAACTGCCCTACTTATTTCCAAATTGGTTGCGCAAGTTTGTACTCCCACCAGCAATGGAGGACTGTTCCCCTTTCTCCACATCTTCTACAGCATAAAGTGTCATTGGTGTTTTTGATTTTAGTCATTCTGGCCACTGTAAAATAGTATCTCAGAGTTGCTTTGAATTTCATTTCCTTGATGACTAAGTGTGCATGGTGATAGATGTGAATCTATCTGCAATCTTCTACATGTCAGCATCCATTTGTGCCAGCACGGTTGCTAAAGATGCTTTCTTTTTTCATTGTGTAATGTACCTTCTTTGTCAAAAATAAGGTGTTTGTAGGTGTGTGGATTAATATCATGGTTTTCAATTCGATTCCATTGGTCTGTCTATTTTTGTGCCAATATCAAGCTATTTACATTACTATAGCTCTATAGCAGTGCTTGAAGTCAAGGACAGTGATGCCTCAGGAAATTCCTCTATTTACAGGGTTGTTTTTGGTTATCCTGGAGTTTTTGTTTTTCCAAATAAAGTTGAGCATTGTCCTTTCAAGGTATGTGAAGAATTGTGCTGGAATTTTCTTGGGGATTGCATTGAATCTGTAGATTGCTTTTGGCAAGATTGCCATTTTTACTATGCTAATCCTGCCTATCCAAGAGCTCTTCTTTAATTTATTTCTTTTTATGTTGTTTTTGCCTACTGTATAGGTTGCTGTTTCTTTCATTTCTTTCATAGCCCATTTGTCATGCATATGTAGTAGGGCTACTGATTTCTTTCTTTCTTTTTTATCCTTTTCTTTTTTGTTTTGTTGAGTTAATCTTGTATCCTACCACTTTGTTGAAGGTGTTTCTCAGCTGTCAGAGTACCCTGGTAGGTTTTTTTTTTTTTTTTTTTTTTTTTTTGTGGGGTCTCTTATATAAACTATCATATCATCTGCAAATAGTGAAAGTTTGACTTCTTTCTTTCCTGTTTGAATCCCCTTGATTTCCCTTTGTTGTCTTATTGCTCTAGCTAGAGCCTCAAGTATAATGTTGAAGAGATATGGAGAGAGTGGACAACCTTGTTTTGTTTCTCATTTTAGTGGTATTGGGTCGAGTTTTTCTTCATTTAGATTAGTGTTGGCTGTTGGCTTACTATATATTGACTTTATCATTTTTAGTTATGTATCTGTTATCCCTGATCTCTCCAAGACCTTTATTCTGAAGTGGTATTGGATTTTGTCAAAGGCTTTTTTGGCATCTACTGATATGATCATGTGGTTTTTCTTTTTCAATTTGTTTATGTGGTAGATTACATTGATGGATTTTCCTAAGTTGAATCATCCCTGCCTCCCTAAGGTGAATCTTACTTTATCATTATAGATGATTTTTCTGATGTGTTCTTTGATTTCATTTGCCAATATTCTATTGAGTATTTTTCTATCAGTATTCATGATAGAGATTGGTCTGTTGGTCTCTTTCTTAGTTTTGTTTTTGTGTGGTTTGGGTACCAAAGTTTGTAGCTTTGTAAAAAGTGTTTGTCATTGACCCTTCTGCTTCTATTGTTTGGGACACTTTGAGGGGTATTGGTATTTGCTCTTCTTTGAATTTATGGTAAAGTTCTGCATTGAAACCATTTGGCAATAGACTTTTTGTTTTGTTTTGTTTTGTTTTGGTTGGGAGAACTTTGATGTCTGCTTCTATTTCATTAGTGGTTGTGGGTCTATTTAAATTTTTTATCTGTTCTTGATTTAGTTTTGGTAAGTGATATTTATCCAGAAATTTGTCCATTTCCTTTAAAATTTCCAATTTTGTAGGGTTTTATGTGTGATTTGAGTTTTAGTGGTGTTTCTTTTACAAATGTGGGTGCTTTTATATTTGGTACATAAATGTACACAGTTGAGACTTCATCTTGATTGATTTTTTCTGTGATGAATATGAAATGCCCTTCTTCAATTCTTAAGATTAAATTTTGTTTGAAGTCTAATTTGTTGGATGTTAAGGTAGCTATACCAGCTTGTTTCTTAGGTCAATTTGTTTAGAAAAAATTTCCCAATCCTTTAATCATATGTAATGTCTGTGTTTGAAGTTGAGGTATGTATCTTGTATGCAGCAGAAGGATACTTTCTTTATATCCATTCCATTAGCCTGCATTTTTTATAGGAAAGTTAAGACTGTTTATATTGATGGATATTAATGATTATTGGTTATTAATTCTTGTTTGTTTAGGATTTGTTTGTGGTGGTATTGTGTGTGGATGTTTTTGTGATTTAAGAAAATTTCCTTGGGTTGGAGTTTTCCTTCCAATACTTTCTGTAGGGTTAGATTTGTGGATATGTATGTTATTTAAATTTGGCTTTTATCATGCATTGTCTTGTTTTCTCCATCTTTTGTTACCAAAAGCTTTGCGGGTATAGTACTCTGGGCTGGCATCCATGGTCCTTTAGTGTTCGTATAATATCTATCCAGGACATTCTGGCTTTCACAGTTTTCATGGAGAAGTCAGATATAATTCTGATAGGTCTGTCTTTATGTGTTACTTGACCTTTTTCATTTGCTGCTCTTAAATAGTCTTTCTTCCCTTTGTATGTTTGGATTTTTTCATTATTATTATTATGTGTCAAGGGGACTCTTTAGTGTTTCAGTCTGTTTGATGTTATGTAAGCTCCTTGTACTTTCAGGCATGTCCTTCTTTAGATTGTGAAAGTCTTCTTCTATGATTTTGTTGAATATGTTGTTTGAACCTTTCACCTTCTTCCATACTTATTATTCTTAGGTTTAGCCTTTTGATATGGTGCCATATTTCAGGAAATTTTGTGTTAGGGATTTGTTGGGCTTAAGATTTTCTTTGGTCGATGTATCTATTTCATCTAGTGAATCTTCAACACCTGAGATTCTTTCCTCCATCTCTTTTATTCTGTTGTTTATGCTTATATTTGTAGCTATTCTCTTAGAATTCCCTCATTTTGAGTTTTCTTTATTGTTTCTATTTCAGCTTTCAAACTTGCACTGTTTGAATTATTGCCTGCATTTGTTTAGTTTTGTTTAGTTTTTTTTCTTGACTCTCTTTGCTTACTTTAAGATATTTATTTATTTATTTATTGACTTTTTAATTTGTCATTTTCTCTTTGAGGGTCTTTATCATCTTCTTAAAGTTGTTTTTAAGGTCATTTTCTTCTGCTTTATCTGCATTGGGATATTTACATCTTGTTGATGTAGTGTCCCTAGACTCTGGTGTTGTCATGTTGATCTTTTTATTGTTGAATGTGATCTTATATTGTTGTCTACCCGTACCGTATCCCGTTGGTGCAGATGGGTTCTCTCTCTTTTCTCTGCTCTTCTCTGCACTCCTCTTCTCTCTTCTCCTCTCCTATCTTCTCCTCTCCCCTCCCATCCACTCCTCTTCCCTTCTCTCCTCTCTTCATTGGTTTATGCCAGTCAAACTTGCTCCAGATATCTGCCTTCTGGGGCAAGTTATCTTTTCCAGGTGAGTGTAGGTGGGTCAAGACTGAGATGTGGGTAGAGTCTGGAAGGTCCTGCCTCCCAGGGTTGGTCTGTTGCATGTCCAGCAGAACAAGGGAATTCCAAGAATAGGATGGGGATTGAAGGGGATCTAAGCAGAACCTACGCTAACCTCTCTCACCACTGCAGGATCTACACTGGAAAATAGGGTCAATGAGAATTTTATTCATGATGTTGAATGACCTGGTTATCATCCAGACAAAAGAGAATTACTGAAAAATAAAAGTAGATGATAGTTGTAAGACTGAGAAAGAATTGATTCCTACTGCTTCCTATGTCCAGTGTTTAGAGAATGTATTAGACAAATACAGGTGGTAATATGAAGAAAAATCTATAATAAGTGTTATTGATAAATTAAATAAAGAGCAGTTTATTGGTTTGTGTGAATTAAAAATGTATTATAATAAAAAAGCAAGTTGATTAGGCCTTTTGGTAGCATATGAAAATCAAAAGAATTGAGTTTTAATGAACCCTTAAAATGTGTACCACACAGTGCTATAATTTAAAAGTAATGAACAAAAATCCAGTCTATTCCTTCCAGCGTAAACCACATACTGTGGTTGCAAATGTTAGTTGAAATATTTTTAGGCTGTTCTTAAACGTATTTCTCTCACAGTAACCTTAACAGTTTTATATAAATTACTTCATTGCTACTGAGAAAATAAATCTGTGGCTTCTCTCTCTCTCTCATATATATATATATATATATATATATATATATATATATATGTGTGTGTGTGTGTGTGTGTGTGTGTGTGTGTGTGTGTGTGTGTGTGTGTTTGTCATGGAATGCATGAATGCAATGAGTTTAATTTTATGCATGTGGCTTTCCCTGCTTCAACTCCTGTTTGGTCTCCTCTTCTATCCTCATATCTTCAAATTCATGTCTTTAATTTTTATAAGACCCTTAGTCTAATTCACATTGTCTATATACACATGGATGTGGGGCCCTATACTGGAGGTGCCATAAGTATTAAGAACACTGATTCTTTATTCTGACACTAGTTAAGTACCACACTTGGATGAATCGTAATACACTTGAGTCTGTAAACAGCTATCAATTCCTCTCTGAACTCAAAGCAAGCCCAGTAATCACTGAATATAACATAAATGTATAATTAATTATTATTTGTTGAGATCAAGAAGCCAATGAACAACTTACAAAATGACTTTTAACAAAATTACTCTACTAAATGCATAAGGAAAATGTATTATTTTATTCCAATGATTTAATGCCTGAATTTGATCAACTTAGTTTTTTTATTTGTTTTCCATTTTTTACTTATAACAGCATAAACCATAATATGAAAATTTGCGAAAAGTGGAATACTCTGTGAACAGTGTTATTTTCTTAGAATTTATCCAAATAACACACTATAATTCACCTAGCACCATTATAAGCACTGTTTATAGTGACTATAAGTTGTCTTTGCCCTTATGATTTTAGAGTTTAAAAGGCATTATGTATAAATCAAAAGAGGATATGTCAGCCTTAGTGTTTGAGATAAGATTCACACTATCATTATTAGCAACAATTTCTCTTCTGAGGAATTACAAAAGAAAGCCAGTTTTTGTTTTAGAGCTTACCTCCTCTCAGTGATGTGGAGTATGGAGTAGTGCTATCTGTATCCATAGTTTGATTGTTTGATAAACTTGAGTCTCAATTACCATCTTACCAATGGCTACTCAAAAATATATTTTGTTGAGTCCATGTGTTTTTCTTATTTAAAGTATTATATTAATGAGGTATAACATTACAATCATTAAAATGACTTTTGTGCATCTGAATATTTATTTATATTGTTATAATGACCAAATATTAAGTTTCCTGGAATGTTTACATCCATAGGTAGAAGACAACAAGATCAAAGTCCACAAAACATGTTACAGATATTCGAATAAGAATCAGGAGAAAGTTGTGGAGTCTTCTTAGTAAAATGAAGGTTTTTCTGTAGCTAAAAGGCTGGATACTTTTGTTACTATGACTCAGTTACAGCATACTTGTAATAATATTCTGTAGATGTTAAAGATGAGTGCAAAGCTAAGACAGTACTACTTTTTGCCAGATCACCTATTGGCTACCCTATCATGTTGTCTTTGCTTAGTGTCCACATGAAGCTTCACCTGGGTATAAGCAAACTTGGCAAAATGTATGAAATGTGGGGAATACCTTCCCATCTATCTATTTTAGATGAGATAGTTGGGATGCACTCTCATTTCTTTATGCATTTTATTTGATGTCTTTTTGTAACTAGATGTTCAGAACCATAATGTTATTTCACAATTACCATACAATATAGTTTTAAGACCCATCATGAAAGTTTCCATATGGGATCATGTTTCTTAAAAGGAAATCTAGAAGATATTCATAGATACATGGAATAAATGCCTATTATGTACTTATAATCATTGCAGGCTGATGCTATAATTAATAAATTAATGGAAGCCCTCATGAGTTTACAGACCACAATTTGATAGAAATAATTTTATTGTAAAGTTGTGTTTCTATTAAGACTTACGGCATTGTGTTGATACAGGAAAACAAGAAATCCAGTAGCCAACACAGTAGCATTCAAGGATACAAATTCGATGTCTTAGAATTTCCATTGCCTGATTAGGCTCAATGCCAGATCTCTTAAGATGCCTTAGTCCCAGTTCTTCCCTTTGGCTTGTTCACTCATTCAGTTCTGTCCTGGGCCTTGGTAGGTGAACATATGGAGGATCCTGCCTTGGGAGAATTGGGAACAACAGCAACAGCAGGCACACTGTTGGGGAGCAGTGTCTTGTTTGTTAAAATCAACCTGCCTCCTCAGAAGCGGCTCCAGGCAGAAGAGTCCTGCAGGCAACAATGTCAGAGAACATGTAGTGTCCCAAACCTTCATGCAGACTGTCATTTCAGACCGGAAGAAAGCCTTCACCTACGGGATGTCACTGTAGAGTTTGATGGTTCTTGATAATTAATCAGCCGCTCTAGGGAAGGCATCAGGCTGTATCAAGAATGTGATGGGAGATGTTATTCTGTATATATGTTTCTCATACTGGTTAATAAAGCCCTGTGGCCAATAGAAAACAAGATAGGCGGGGCTAGGAGACCAGGAGGAGGAGAAAGGAAGTAGTAGGTATCCAGATGTAGCCCAGGGAAGGAGCAGGACTCCTGCCGCGCGGCTCCACGATAAGATGACCACGTGGAAATACTTAGATAAGTAGAAATGGGTTAATAATTAAGACAGAGCTAGCCCATAAACAGTAATGGTAATTGGCCAACAGGATTGTATCAAATACAGAGTCTCTGAGTGTTATTTGGGGCACATGTGGTTGCAGGACAATGGCGGCAGAACCAGCGGCAGCCAGCGGGGAAACCTGCTGTAACATAATGGTGTCAGAAGCGGGATTGAGAACTTTCGCTTAAAACTTAACAAAAGCTTAAAAAATAGTTTTTAGAAACAAGGGAACAGAGACTTCTTGGTAGCAGCATTTTCTTGATTGGATTTGTTTTGCTGTAGACAGAGATTTGCACGGCTCCTTTAAGGGAGGTTTCCAAAATTAGCATAAGCGGAAAAAAAGCCACCTTGCTTTTAAAGAGCTCTGCTAACAATTCATCGGTGTGTAGGAGAGCTGCAATAAAGGTTTACACTGTGTTTTTAAAAATACTCTGGCTTGGGAGAGAAAAAGAAACAGGATACAATGGTTTAAAAAAGAAAAAAGGAAGTAGAATTAATCCTAGTACTCGGCAGACAGAGGCAAGCAGATCTCTGTGATTTCAAAGTAAACCTGGTATGGAGTGAATTCCAGGACAGATAAAAGTTACACAGAGAAACCCTGTCTCAAAATATGCAAAAATAGAAGGAGAAGAAATAGAGTAATAAAAAAGCCACGTAAAAATGGAAAGCACAGAGAAATTTTGGATACTATACGCGATTCTGTTGTCTTTAAATTATTTGCTTGCTGAGAAAATAACAACTATTGATAAAAGAAATGCTGCTGGATTAATTCAATTTATATATTTTAAAAATGCTTTGACTCCAAAATTTGAGCCTAAGGACAAGTTACTGGGGAAAAGGATTTCTATTTTTGTTTCCACAGAAAATGGAAGGCTATGGATTCTTTCCAGACTAATGTGGTTTGATCAAGCCAGACCCCCTGAAACAACTCCCCAGGTGATCCAACATTCAAAGCAGTTGAGACAAAGCCTTGCAGACTACAGCCAAGATTTCTGCATCTTCTTTGGAACCCCATGACAGCGCCCTCTACCAGCAGGAAGTAGTTTGGAAAGAACGAAGCCCAAATTCCCAAATATTGTTTATAAATGTTTGTTTTCATTTATATGGGCTTGGTTATAAATGGTTAATGACACAAGCAATCCTTGTAAAGGTAAAAAAGGGAATTAAGGTATAGATATGAATACTTTGCTTTGGAATGGATTTTCTTTTATTGATACAATTTAAGGTCAATTTTGTGATATGTATATTTCTCCTCTTGTTTAGGTATTGTGTTTATATAGCTCATTAGAAAATGTAATGTAATAATTTAGTACAGATTATAGAGAGTTACCTATGGGAGTTAAGTTAGTTTGGATTTCTAGATATATAGAGATGTATTTGAGATGGATAGGCATCCTTCAAACCTTTCAAAGACCTACAGAATATGGCATTTAAAATGGTTTAGGGTTTTTCTTGACAGTGAGGCACAACTGCTCCTGGTAACACCACCTACAGAAGAAAGGAAGATGGACATTGAAGAAATTCATTATGAAGTTTGCTTCTAATATGGCAAGACTAGCCATTTGAGCAAGGTACTTCTCTTGTCTAGACTGTTTGACTTTATGTTGTAGAAACTGGACATGCAGGACCCACAAAAAGGTGACTGCTGATTCAAGATGGACATTGCTACAGGATTTCTGCTTCATGGAAGAGGCTGCCAGACAGCCAGACAGTCTACAGGACACAGAGAAAAATGACTGACACACTGTCAATACAAGTGGACAGTTTAAAGTTTCCTGCTTTGCTGAGGAGTCTGGAGATACACTATGGCCTATGGGCTGAAGATGGAACATTACAGAAGAACTTCGAGTGACTGACCAGGCAATGAATTGTCTCTGTCATTTCTAGAGTTTATATATTATCCTTCTGTGGTCTTTGATGGAGTTGAAGACAGGTAGTTATAATTATAGTTTCCCTTAGTTAGGATTAAAGATAAGTTACATATAGGACTTTAGACTCACAAAGATAGGATAAATGATATTTTCTTTAAGTCTTACAAAATGTTAATGGACTAAATATTGTTAACTGTGATTCTTATTTGATAACTGTTGTATGATTTATTTTGCTATGTTAAGGTTAAACCCCTTCTTTTACTTTAGACAGAAAAGAGGAGATGATGGGAGATGTTATTCTGTATATATGTTTCTCATACTGGTTAATAAAGCCCTGTGGCCAATAGAAAACAAGATAGGCGGGGCTAGGAGACCAGGAGGAGGAGAAAGGAAGTAGTAGGTGTCGAGATGTAGCCCGGGAAGGAGAGAGGACGCTTGCCGCCGCTCCCCGATAAGACAACCACGTGGAAATACTTAGATAAGTAGAAATGGGTTAATAATTAAGACAAAGCTAGCCCATAAACAGTAATGGTAATTGGCCAACAGGATTGTATCAAATACAGAGTCTCTGAGTGTTATTTGGGGCACACGTGGTTGCAGGACAATGGCGGCAGAACCAGTGGCAGCCAGCGGGGAAACCTGCTGTAACAAGAATGAGTAAAGATAATACTTCATACAAGTATAGAAAAAAATAGAATAACATTTAGCAAAGATGATAGGTTCTCTAGGATAGAGTTCATTTTGGGTGTGAATAAAATGAATGTATCTGTTATGGCTCCATCCTTAATGTAACATACAACCTTGGGCACAGTTGGGACTCTTCTTATTCCACGGTAGATGAAACTACTAGAAAAATGATAACTAAAAATATTTATTCATGTAACAGTCCATGGATTAACTACTTCCATCTCCATAAAAGTATGTATTTTTTTTCTTTGTTCCCAAACTTGGGGTCATTTGAATTGCTACTCATATCACTCGATTTTGGTTGCTAAATCAGTGCGTAAGTCAAGCAGTCTTATTCATTCCCAAATACCAATTCTTTCCTTATCATCCATATATCCCTCTGCAGCATTCCACATGCTTCCCTCAAGTCTCCTTCCTAGACTTAAGGGATTATTATTTACTTTTTGCTTATTAAAAGAAACTCTCTGCAATTTTCTTCTTAATCATATTTGTTTAGTGCATTTCTCAAGCTTTCTTTAATTTTATGTGTTATAGTGCAAGTAATTTTTACAAATATGAATATTTGTAAAAATATTCTTTTGGGGAAATATATTTCTTTTCTCCTTTATTATTTATTTAAATTTGTTCAAAACAATAAATTATACAATTTTACATATTTAACTGTAATTTGAAGTGCTGATTTTGCATGACTAAATGGTCATTCATGAAAGAGAATGTCAGCCTATATATATATATATATATATATATATATATATATGGTTAAAAAATTAATTTTTACTATTAATTTTATTTTATGAGTACTTCATATGTTTCATTACCTTACCTCCCTCTTCTGCTTGAACGCCATACATTCTCCTATTATCCTAGCTTTTTTTGAAATCCATGACCCTTTCTTCTGTAATTATCACATTTATACAATAATAATATCTTAGTGCTGTGCTCATATGTGTTTGTATGTGTGTGTGTGTGTGTGTGTGTGTGTGAGAGAGAGAGAGAGAGAGAGAGAGAGAGAGAGAGAGAGAGAGAGAGGGAGGGAGAGAGAGAGAGAGAGAGAGAGAGAGAGAGAGAGAGAGAGGGAGGGAGGGAGAGAGAGAGAGAGAGAGAGAGAGAACTAAGTTTATTTAGGAGCTTATCACTGAAATAAACTGATGCTCTGTTTTCAGCCATTACTTGCTTGTATAAATTCATCTAAACATAGGATCCCGTGAAATTTCCCATAACCACCTTAGCTTACCAATTCCTATTTTCATTATTCAGGTCTTAATAGGAAACACTACTGCTGAGATTTCATGTGTGCAGAATATCACCCATATTTAAAAGAGAGTAACTACAAACAGGTGCTGTGTTTTTATGGGTTCTTACAATAACTTAGTGTCTCTCTTTCTCACTTACTCTCTCTACTCTTTTAGATTTTTCTAACTTTAAGGTATAAAGGTTGCATTGTAGTTATACCAACTAGGGTTGGTCACTACGTGGTCATTTATTTTCTAGGTTTTGTGGAGGTGTATAATCTTCTATCTACCATCCCTCTACTTCAATTATCTATCTGTTATCTAGGTATTCATCCATCAATCTATGCATGCTTATTTATAAAATCTCAACCTTTCTCAACATTCTATTTCTTTTTGTGTCAGTGCTGACTCCAATGTCATATATTCTTCATTACTGTTACATAGCTCTAAATTTCCAAATGGTGAGAATCCTGTAACTTAGATATTTTTATTTCAGGATTTCTTATATTTTTATAGCAAAGAAGGTAAAGTGAATTTAACCTTGCTAACTTTAATAGGCTTGTTACTTCTCTTTCTAGAATTTGACTGTATTACCTAATTTTTCCTCAAACATGTGTTCTTCCTGTCTCAGTGTTCTAAGTGCAGGGATTACAGCCTGTGCCACAAGGACCAGGCTGAAGTACAGCATGAGTTCAGATTAGTCTGTGTAAACTAGTGAAATAATGTGTTAAAATTAAAACTAACAAGATGGGAAGGCCGAACATAACTCCTGAAGCATTTGCTTAGAGTGTGTGGGACCTTCCAATATTCATATTATAATAGTGAAACAAAATAAACAAGGGGTTTTTGTCATGTTTCTTTGAGTGATGTGTACCTTTTAGTATTATTTTTGAGAGCTGTGGATAATATTATGAAATTAATTGTGTAAGAGACAGAAGAGACAAGAACAGAGAAACGGGAAGAAATAGCAAGCAGCAGTCAGTGATACTGTATGAGATAGGAATTAAGAAAAAAACCTTTCAGGATACATGACTGGGTACGGGCTGAAATACTCCTGGGCTGAGAGATAATTTGAAACCAAACAGTATGTGATAAAAGGTTGCGTTGATATGTTAGTAAGATCTCTTTATTTTGTTTACCAAATGCAAGATATTTTGGAATATTTTTATGATTATTTTCATTTGTTAGTATATTTTAAAATAAAGAACACACTGAATTGTGTTTGAACACATACAATATGAGATTTATTAGAGTTACATATATTTATCTTCATAAAGTTCTATATATATTTCTTTAAGCTTGAAAATTCTGTATTATTGAGAATGACTGTTCTACCCACATCAATTACATTTATTTAGAGTAAAATATTGCATAACATAATTTTCCATGGAATTCCTTTATTGTGATCTCCACCTCTGCCTCATTTTTTGTTTTATGTTTTTATTAGAAATAGAACACATACACAGGATCTTATTAATGCTCACTAACTTTTATCCTCATTATATTAAGAAACCAAAATAGATAAATTTTAAAGGAATACTTTAAGATTTATTTATTAATCAGAATCATATTAACTGTAATAAAATATCTGATCATTTAATTTACAAAATAGAAAGGGCACTTCAGATCACAGCCATTTCTATAACATCTAATTAAAGATTAAATACTCTCCAGTTTTTTCCAGGGTCTAGCATATTAAGTCAGCAGAAAACACAGAGCACATGGATTCCAAGAGACTGGAAGCACACAGAGAACAATGATTCTATAGTCCACTTTTTGAGTAAGCTTCCATGACTTAACAATACTCATTTATCATGCTTTCTACTTCCTGTAGTACCAAGCTCATCTTTAGAAAAGAGTTACACACACTACGTGAAGGATTTAAAAAGGTGGTTAATTATAAAAAGTGCCATTAGGGTTAATGAAATAAATAGTATAAATAATTACTCCACCTTTAGAAATAAGAAACATGAATTTTTCTTCATAGGTATTAGTAAAACAATTAATAGAAACATGAGAAGAATTCCATGTAACTACAGTATGAGAACTCAAATAGAAGACTTTGAAGCAGGATCACATGCATAGTTCAGTCCTAGATTCAGAGTGCAAACACTGTGATCTTTATGTTTCCATGATCTGGTTTCCACTGGGTGATTCCAGTGGGTCTGGAGAGGCCTGGGAGACCTTGTTGATTCAATTCATATAGATCAGGATTTTGAAGCACCTAGAGGACTGATGAAGGTTAGTGAACTGATCTTGAGTAACAAACAGTAGTTGCCTAATAAAAGCCTAACTATCATTTGGCAGATAATTCAATTTCTCTAGACCAAAAGCTGATACCACAAGAGACACTCCAAATGAAATAACTCAAAGACAGAGATGGAGATATGTATATGTATCTTCTATGTGGGATTATGATCTTGTATGTACACTGTTACCTACTTTGTATAGGAGTATTTGAGCTCTAAGAATTGAAGTACCTTCCTGTCTTTTCACTACATTTAATCTTATTTATTTTTTAAATGCTTGCTATTTTGCTAGTTTGCTCGATGAATTAGAAAGTGTTTTTATAAAGAACTTGGATGCATTCAAATAACAGACCCAGTGTCATAATGTGTGGGGTAGTTGTTTAACTAATTTAGCTACTACAAGAAGATGAATCATTCTTTGTCAAGAAGCATGATTAATATCAAACTCAGAGATAGTTTTGAAAGACACACACACACACACACACACACACACATCAGTACATTTTCCAACGAATAATCATTGTGTTTATTATATGTTCCTGATAAAATGTTTGCTTGAAGATAAGTTTAACTGGAAAGCTTTCTTCTAAATTCATCTTTTTAGAAGCCTATAAGCACTGTTTGTGTAACAGCACAAGAAAAGACCTTCATTTATTATAATAGCTTAAAAGAAAATGTTGGAGCCAGCATGGTGACACAAGACTATAATCTGGACACTCAGGAGACTGAGGCAGAAGGGCTAGGTGTTTGATATTTATGCCTGGCCTGGGCTACATTGTCAGATCCTGTCTCAAAAGAGAATGTTTATAGATTGGAGTGCACAGTGCTTGAAGTTCCTATATGCATGCTATTAAACGGGGCTTGCTACTAAGAAAAGAAAGAAAAGAAGCACGGAACTGAAACTCACTGTGCTCAGTGGAGTTGAATGAATACAACGAAGAAGATTGACTGTTTAATAGGTGAAACTCTGACCTTTCAGTGGGACTGTCACTCACATTCAAAGTCATTCTTGAATGCTGTCCTGGGACCCTGGTGGAGGCTGTATCCAAAGCCTACCCACAGTGAACTGATCATGTGTGTATAAATAGAGCATGTTGATTTTCTTGGTTGGGAGCTTACCTAGAATCTGAAATTTTGTTGAACTGAATAAAATCATAACAAAAATAATATTTCTCAAGATTACTGAATTAGGGGGATAGAGATCACCAACTCGTACATGGTTGGCTTTTATATATGCCTTCTCATTTTTTCTGTCACTTAAATCAGGAGAAATTTAGTATACATGCAAATATAGTTTGTCTGATTCACCAGAATCACTCTTATGTGCCTACAGGGACCTTCCAATATGTCTGCTTATAATAAACTACTCTCAGCATAAGAAGTTTTCAAATGCTGAGTTGTGATCAACTATAAAAGCTATGAATGCTAATAGCCCTGTGAAGGAAAAAAATAAAAAAAAAATAAAACAGACTAAGTGGCATCCATTCCCTCCCACTCTAGTCTTCTGAATTATAATAGCACAGAACAATATCATGTGCTGATAATTATCTGATGAATTTTGTATGTATAAAGAAGAATGGAGGTAAATTCCATTTAATTAAATGCATATCTATCTATGCAGGTTTGGAGAGATGAAATGATTAGTCCCTTATGAAACACCTGGCATATGAAAGATAAACAATAAATAATAGTTACTTTTGAAAGATTCCAGTGCTCACTCACCACATCCCTGCTTCCTGCAGAGACTCTCAAAGCCTTTGAAATTTTTCATTTTCTCTAACACAAAATAAGGGGAATAGTTGCTCTTCCCCAGCAACATTGCTAATTTTGATTGAAAAGTACCAAACATATAGTATAGGGCCTTGTCTGGGGAGCCATTCAATGCAATTTTTTAAAAATAAATCCTCAGTTGAAATAAATGGCTATTTAAATAAAATATGAGAAAGTTATTGGGTGAGGGATTTAAATATGTAAAATTGCTACTAGTTACAAACAGCATACTGTAAACACATGGCTCAGAAAGTGTTGCTTGTCAACAAGAATTGAACTAAGGAGTCATTGATTCCTATTAAAATTAATCTACACTTGACATAGTTTCTATTCCTGAAAAGAAATCAGCCAACTCAGGATGTGGTGATATTGATGATATATGTTCATGTTTGCTATGGCAGGCAACTACTAATTTTGCCATTCTGATAACATAAAAAAACAAAACAAACATAAAACAAACAAACAAAAAAAACCAAAGCAGAAAGACACAGGGAAGCAGCTCTAGGTTTAGTTATTTTCAATTGTTCTGAACAAATCACTAATTGAAATTCTGAAAATTATCTATGAGTTGTATTAAATACCATTTCCCACATACCTGCATCTAAGACAGGCTCTGGTTTTGTATAAAGCAATGTTTTTAAAATAAAGATGTATTTTAATTGAAAAAAACTGACCACACTATGTGTATATAATCCACTACATAGCATTCTTTTAATTTTTTTTTTGTATTTTTCTTATTTTATATATTGATCCTAGTTTCCTCTCCCTTCCATCCTCCTGTGCCCTCCTGAACCTCCTGAGCTATCTCCCATCCACTCCCCAGAGAGGGTGAGGCCTTCCAGGAGGGATCATCAAAATCTGTCAAGTCAATTGGGTAGTGCCTAGGTCCTCCCTTGTATCTTTGCTAAGCTAAGGGAGTAGCCCTCCATGGGGATTGGGCTCCTGAAATCCTTTACTGGACAAAAACAAAACAAAACAAAATCAACAACAAAACAAAAACAAAAACAAAAAGCCCTTGTTGCCACATAATAATCAAAACACCAAACATACAGAACAAAGAAAGAATATTGGGAGCAACTAAGAAAAAAGGCCAACATATAAGGGCAGACCTATCAGAATTGTACTTGACTTCTCCATGCAAACTTTGAAAGCCAGCAGGTCCTTGATAGATGTTCTACAAATTGTAACAGACAATGGATGCAAACCCAGATTACTATACCCAGCAAAACTCTCAATACCTATAGATGGAGAAACAAGATATCTCATGATAAAACCAGATTTACATATCCATAAATCCAGTCCTATAAAAAGTTCAGGAAGGAAAACACCAACCCAAGGAAGTTAACTACACTCACAAAACTATAGGCAACAGAAATTCCACTTTACCAGAAGCCAAAAGAAAAAACAGGGTAAATATACTCACAATACCACGATCACTACATAGAATTCAAATAAATTATCTCTATTGCTTTGATGTTGCCAAAGGCATATTATAAACAAAACATTTTAAATTCTTCTAGGTAGGAGGGTGATCTTTAGAAATTTTACCTGTTAAAGGTATAGGACATATTTATATGGAAAAAATATTTCTTTCCCCTCCCCTTACAGAATATGGAAGGTAAGGGTCTATCTACTCTTCTTGTGATTGGATGGATAATACCACGTAAGAGCCTGTCTTAGCAGACCATGGATTTGTAGAATTCACTTGCTGGCTTTTAGAGTCAAGAAACTACATGGTGAACAACTTCTTGTGAGGAGAGCTACCTAGCAGTTGGAGAGATTTCCATTCATTAGCCAACAAAAACCAATGCCTTCAATTCTATGGCCAGAAAGAAATGTATTCTGCTAGCATACTATGCAAGCATGGAAGCAATTTTTCTTCAGTCTTATGAGAATTCATTCTCCCTGACACTGTGGAGTCATTGGGTCTCTGGCAGAGATAGATGGTCTAGGATGACCCCAATATTCCTGTCCTCTGGTGTTCACACATCTTCTCTCAGCTATTCCATCAAACAGTAATCTAGGGATCATTATTTATTCATTTTGCAGATGTAAACATGATGACTAATTAGTTGACACTAGAGATACTGAGGACATTATATTTGGCCTGTTTGGCGAACCTAAAAAGAAACTGAGCTTCCCTGCGGTAAACATAAAATCTACTTACTAGGTACAGACACTTGTATTTTGCCTATAATACAGTATGGATTATTTACCTGAATTGTTACCTTTTACAAAAAATTTGTATTCATTTAGGTGCAAATGAAAATCCCCAAACAAATGAACTTGAATATCAAAAGTACCTTTCAAAAAAGTGACTTTCTATATTTGTCTCATGAGGAGTATGACCAACTGTGAAGAAAGTTGTTTTAGAATTTGGCAAACAAGCTTGGTATAAGAACTAATTAAGCAGTCAGAATTTTGATAAGAGTCTTTTGGCCACACAATAGAAATTAACGTAGCCTGTCCATTTTATCTTTTCACCATTTTCAAAGAGGTCATTTGAAGCAACTCTGCCTTGCCTATCTCTCTACATGGTGTTTCCCCAGAGCTCACCAGAACCCTATTTGATTGGTACATTTATTGATTATACATTAAGGACAGGAATGTCCAGGCTAGGAGTTTTCTAGTAATTGATGACTGTGATATATTCATTAGGTCATTATAAGGGAGTAGCAGAGGTGGTGATTGGGTAGAAACATCAGATTGAAATATTTTGTGTTTACCAAGTAAATTCAATGAGAAAAGCATGACTACATAAACCAGATTTACCTTTTGCTTTGTCTGACACTGTATTTGTTATCTGTGTTACTTGAGATGTTTGTCAAATATCTCCCAATCTCAGTTCTCTCAACTGTATCTATAGCATTAATTAGGAATCTTGGATAGGAAGTGCTTGATCTACACAGTTGCACTATATATGGCTGTGTCTCTTTGTCTCATTTTGTTCCAGGAAATTTACAGTAAAAAGAAACTTATATTACTTTTTGAAAACTACATGATTCTCTGTTATTGTACCATACTGAAATTCATAAATAGCATTATTTGTCAAAAACGGTAAGGGAAAACAAGTGTGTTCATTTTTAAACTCTTCAGTATAGGCCCTTCATAATACTAGTAGGCGTGTCAGTTACTGTTATATTGATGCATGTATCTTAATCAAAAGACCATTTATTCTTTATAGTAATTTTTGTATCCTTTTCTAGTTTTTTAACATTTCCTTCAATAAGATAAAGATGTTTACAATTCACCCTTCTCCAGCAAACTTTTCAAAGCAACTTCCAACATTGTGCTTGTCAGAAAATTAAAGTTAAATGTTAACAGAGTCTCTAATTTATTTGTTAAACTTAAACACAATGTCTTTGGCATATAAGACACTCTTAGTTACTGTAATGACTTCCATTATTTACAGAGCACTGTTTCTTATGGTTTGTAGCTTCCTAGCTTACATAGCCAGGAAAACATCCTGAAATGCCTTTGGTGTTCCTAGATTGCATAATTAGATGAAGAAGGGGAAGAGTCAGTGTTTCAACCACTGGAAACCAAATGAAACAGACAATTTCCATTAATTTTGAATAACATTGAAGAGGGCACAGGAACTAACATTCTTTAACTATCTGCCAGATCATACAAGATGACTGCTTTAAGCATGTGCATATTGTTTAACCCTTATCCAAAGACTGCCAAAATTACTTTTAGTAAATGAAGAAATAAATCAATTATTGTAACTAAGGTTTTGTTTTTGATTTCTCATTCAAATAGAGCACTCCTAATATACAGACTACTTATTTTTGTATGAATTTGTAGCTTTCTATATTGCTACATTTTTGGTTATTGTATGTGAAATTGCATTGATGCAGGAGTGAATTCAAAACACAATTAGTATAAGACAGTGACTTGTACATTAATAGAGGGTTGGTTTAGATGTTTGGAATAAAAATCAATATGAAACTATATATGACACTATATATGTTATTTAGATTGATTTAGCCACTTTAAAATATATGGGTACACTATAAATGTTTTTATATTAGTTATAAGTAAAAGAATTAAGAATAAAACTAATAAAATATAAAGGGATCTCCAAAACAGTTTCAGAAAGTTAGAAATTGAGTTTGTGGGAACAACATGCCTTATAAATAGGTTGGGAAAAAAATCACCAAGCCCTTTCCTTTTGTTAGAACAAGTGAGTTAAATCCTGAGAGAAAAAAATAATAATAAAAACTGGAAAATTAAAGCTCTAGTTCCGGCAATTCTAATTATATACTTAACATTTCTCTACATTTAGTTTCCATATTTAAAAGAATATATATATATATATATATATATATATATATATATATATATATCTTATTTGGCCAATTCCAATAAGTAATTAAAAGTATCAAGTATAATAAGAACCATCTGAATTTATTTCTGTTCTCATGCTAAATATTTTAGCAAACCATTTTTTTCATATATTTGAAACAACATTTCAGTAAAAATCTAGACATCAAACTAATATTATTATTATGTCATTGGGATTAATGAAGGTCTTTACTCTTCTAAAATATTCTGTAAGTTGATTCTTAGAGATTAATTCCATATTTGTTATCACACATATTCTAAAGAAAGGCTGGAGTTGTACCTATTTCTCATTCTGTCGTCTCAATCCATCTACGGGTTCCTTTCCAGAGAACCCATAGATGTGTCGTTTGTGTCTATTGACCATTATTGTCCTCTGGACTAGCTCTAAGGAATTATTAAACTCTACAGTTAGATGCAGAGCCCAAGCTTTGTATTGTTTTTATAATACTTACTAGAGAGCAACATTCAAGCTATAAGTTATAAAGTCAAGGACTACAGGGTATATTTGCTCAAATTAGTTTTTGTTATTTGTTTGTTTATTTTTTGACAAGGTCTTTGAATGCTTGGTAATTCAACTAGCTATACCTTATGCATTGTCCTGCCTGTACCTCCCAAGAGCTGAGATTACAGCTCATATGTTTGTGATCAAAGAAATTTACATAACTTATTTAGCAACATATATTAAAGTTAGCTATTATCTTAAGTTTCAATGTACCCATACATAACATGAAAAAAAAATTACAATTATATTACAAAGATTTCCAAGGCTGCCTATTTTAGAATAATGAATACTATATAAAGTAATATACCACATTTTAAAACAAAGATTTCTATATAATTCAACTACCACAACAATTTCACCACTGTCCACAAAATGACCATGCTTATCACTTTATTTCACCTCCATTGCACTCCATCAGTGATTGTAGAAGACCCCTATCTTGGATGAATCTTCCAATGCCATCTAAAAAACCAAATACACAGGTAATATGCTGGGAGGAAAACAGTTATCTAATTGTGTATGTGTGTGTATGTGTGTTAAATTTCTTATTTAATATTTTTTATTATTTTACATATAAATCCCAGTTCTGTTCCCTGTCCCTCTCATCCTCCTTTGCCCCCCCCCACATACCTCTTCTCCCATCCCCCATAGGCTCCTCAGGGAGTGTGAGGCCCTCCATGAGGGATCATCAATGTCTGTTAAGTCACTTGAAGTAGGGCTTAGGCCCTTCCCTGTGTCTCCAGGCTGAGGGAGTATCCCTTGATGGAGGACAGGCTCCAGAAGTCTGTTCTGGCACTAGGGATAGAGTCATCCTGGATCCATTGTCAGAGGTACCATAGACTTCCCAGGCCTACTAACTGAAACCCATGTTCTGGGTTTGTGGGTCTATCTCGTATTGATTTCCCACCTATCAGTCTGGGATCCACGAGTTCCCCCGTGTTCAGGTCATCTGTTTCTGAGGGTTTCTCCATCCTGGTCTTGATCACTTTGCTTATCACTTCTCCTCTGCAACTGGACCCTAGGAGTTTGGCTCAGTGTTAAGCTGTGGGTATCTCCTGCTTACATCAGCTACTGGATGAGGGCTCTAGGATGGCATATAAGGTAGTTATCAATCTCATTATCTGGATAGGGCATTAAAGGTAGCTGCTCCACTAATGGTTAGATTGTTGTTTGGGGACATCCTTGTAGGTCTCTGGACATTTCCCTAGTGAAAGATTTCTCTTTACACCTTTAATGGCTCCCTCTATTATGGTGATTTTTTTTTATTCTCCTTTATTCTTCCCCTAACTCAATAAATTTGAAAAGAAGGTGTAGAGAAAGTTGAACATCTACCTTGTGCTGTTCACTGATGGAAATCTTCATGGAAATTATCTTTTTTAAACAGAATAAACAAATTATATAGAGAAAATCATATAGCTTTTGAAATTACTGAAAGGAGCTATGGTTAAATGCCTGAGAAGTTTAAGTCATTAACTGAACAACTTCTGATAGCCCTAGAATCACACAGGCACTAAGAATGGCTTGGTTTGTGATGCTTACTTTACAGTACTACCTGCATTTTCTGCAGCCTCTTTAGTGCCTTGACTACTTGACTTGACATAAAATGCCATTCTCTAGTCTCTATAATCTCCATACCCATTCATAAGACATTGGTGATATTTTCTTTCTCAATAATCAAAAGTAGGATCAACTGGAACTTATTGTATTGATACTTTATAAAGAGAAAAATTGTTGAGGGAAACAAGCCCAATGACCACATTAAGCTTTCCACATGGAGGCTGGTTTTCTTAGGTTTAGCCGTTTTCTCTCGTGCTAAAATGAAAATAGTTACCATTGACCCATCCATAAGACAGAAAAATTATGGATTACAGTGTATATAATGTAAAGTATATACAGCGAAGCATACCTGATAAAAATATGTTTTAATAGATATCTTTTGATGGTTAGTCACTATTGATTTTAATTTATAGTTATCTCTTATAATTCTCATAAAAGTACAGAAAATGGAGAATATTAACCTTATCATAAAAGGAAATAAAATCAGGAGACAGAAAAAGAAACCCCTCCTATGAACAATGCCAGTAAGTGAGGGACTCAATGGAAGATGCATTGCATACCTTCACTTTCTAGAAGAGAAAATGTTATTGTTAATGATTTGCATTATAGTCAGCCTTCAAATATATTTTTCTGTTATATTTTTTAATATGAACTTGAAAGATAAGAATATTATGCCTTCTTATTAACTTATTTTAATTTCCTTTTAATATATTATAATTTTAAAAGGCAATTTGGCAAAGAAAACCGTATTTACTAATTTTTATTTTGTTTCAGTGTGTGCATCATATGCGTGATATATATACATATATATACATATATGTATATATATATCATGAGAGTGGCTGGCTCTTACAGAGATTGAAGAAGGTTATCAAGTCTCCTGTAACTTCAATTACATATACTTGTGAAGCATTCGAAGTGGACACTAGGAAACAATAATGGGTCCTCTTCAAGAACAGCAAGTCTTCCTAATGCCAGAATTACTTCTCTATCCACCATGTGTGTGGTAATATGTGCACACAGACATATACAAGCATATATGCACAACATATGTATTATATACAATATGTAATATGTAAAATGAACACACACACATATATATACACACACATACACACATACATACATACATACATACATACATACATACATACATACATGTAGAGGAGGCCTACCTGGGCTGGTTTGGAACTGTACTCTCTCCATTAAAGGAAATCAATTATTTTAAGTGCTTTTATCAGTAACAAGTTAATTTAGCAACAGAAATAAACAAAAGTGATGCTTTTCAAAATTTTAAAGAAAATTACTATTGTTAAAAGTTGATCAAGATAAGAGGGATATGAACAATTGATTCTGTTGAATTTTCAATATTATTTCTATAGCCACACTAATGTGTCTCATATTTTCAATGTTTATACATGTGCTTACATTCGTTGAATTCATTTTAAAGCAAAAATTCTTTACTTAGAAATATGATTTTATTTTTCTACATCCCAAATAATTTTACTCTTTGAATCATGCATAATTTCAACATTTTTAAAGGAAATCAGTGAATTGTGTTATCAAAGTGTGCATTTTTATTAATAAGTTCAGCAATGGAGGGGTAAGGTGAGAATGAATACTACGAGGACATCTTTGTGTTCTGAACTTTTAAGCTAACCTGCATGTTATAAGAAAAGATCCACTCTAATACCAAATAGTGTGTGCAGTATCAATTATTTCCCTTAAGAGATGTGAAGAGTGCAGATGTGAGCAAAAAAAAAATACTTTGTAAATCAGGAGAGAAATGTAAGAAACAATATCTGATTTTATTTTTTAACTATTCTTAAGAAAAACATTCATTTTTTCATAATATTGAAGATTCATAGAATTATGCATGTTTCATATTAATTATTACTTTTATATCAAATTATGTATACATGAAAACACAAACATTAAGTACAATTATTATAATTCGTTATAATGGATTGTTTTGTCTGGTATTTTCTATATCCTAAATATTTTCTCACAAGATTTTATTAATTCTCCTAGTATAAAATATAAATCTCATTAAAATTAATTTTGAAGTTACTTAGTGTCTTAAAGGTCATTTGAGGGTGGATTATCTTTATATTAAACCCAAAAATATAATTAGTCAACAATAACACCCTGAAAACAGTAGAGATATTACTTGGAGAGTATGGCTTACTCCTCCACAAAACTAGATCTCATTCTTACCTTAGTATTTTAGGAAACTCACTTTTCATGACCTGCAATACTGGGCATCATTCATATGGAACTTAATTAGAAAACAAGTTGGAAGTTGCAGGAATTCTTAATTTAAAACAATTAAAGGGTAAAATGTCAGCTTCATTTTGGATATGCTTATCTTTGCCATCCTAGCAGCACTGGAGAGAACTGTCTCCCCCTAACTGTGGGCCTTCCCCCAGCTTTATGCTATAGTACACTGTGTGTAAATCCAGGAATCTATGGTGGCAATTAGTTTCTGAGACTCCTGCTACAGCTGGGAGGAGTGCTGACAGATGACACCAAGCATTCAGCATTGAAAATGCTTTGATGGATGCTTTCATTCACAAGTGACATCTCTCTAGTAGGCGGGGCCAGCCTACTCTGTACTCTAGCCCTATTTCTTTCTGAGTAGAGAGCTTTCCTTTCCCCCTCACCCATGCCCTAAATTCTACTGTGTCAATGTTAATCTGGTTATTAAATGGGAAAAGCCTGTCACAGAGTGACTATTTAAGGAGCAGTCTTTTTGCAGAAGAGATCATTATGGGCTCTTTACCTCTCCATTTCTAAAATAAGGTTCCCAGTGGTATCTGTCACCTACCCAATTTTGGGGTTAGGTTTAAATGTGTGCTCTCTCTCCAAATACCTAATGTAAAACTACTTTCTGTATAGTAATTTCATCTGTTTTAGTAATTCTGGAATCATCATTATCTCCCAAACAAGTAGGGCAAGCACACACACACACACACACACACACACACACACACACACACAGAGGCATGCATGTGTGCATGCACTTCAAAATTTGAAATTGGGCCCCATAATTATTAATTTCAGATACACACACACACACACACACACACACACACACACATACACACACACACACACACACACACACACACACACACACACATATATATATCTTTATCTTAAGTTGTGGTATATGAAGGAAAAAATCAAGTTTAATCATCTTTATTACTTAATGAACAAATTACTTTTAATTTACAAAAACTGATTATTATCATAGTGGTCAAATTACTCTTAGTTCATGCACTGGAATTAGTGAATGAGTTTTTAAAAAATTAAACCATTTTACTATTGAACATTCTTTGAATACATAGAATGTAGTATATTAAATATCACTTTCTTAATTTTATTTTACAGCTTAAGATTGGGAAATTTGTGGTCATTCTGTAGGATACTTAATGGACTACTGAAGAGAGGAGGTTTGGTGACTTAAATAAGCATTTCTTTATCTACAGCAAAGACTTTACTTTCACCAAAGTGAAGTAAATGTCCACTCAAGTATCAACATAATTATGGTGATAAGATTTGTTTTGCTTTTGTCACATCATCCTGTATGTCTCTTCTGTCATAGTGTTTATAATTTGAAATTCTAGAATCACCTTTGTGGGTCCTTCATTGGTTCAGTGTCATTGACTGATTCCTACAGGAAGAGGAGGGGACAAACATACCACTTTCTTTACGTTAGGTACTTTCTACAAATGTTTGAGGCTCAGTGGATTGAAGTCAATGAGGAAAGACAGACACAGCCACAGACAAGCTCATAATAATAAGGGATGCTTGTCCATAAAGGAACATCAAATCATTCCTTATTTCTATTTTTAATTTTCTTGTGTTTCAAAATCGTATTGAGCACTTTTAAAATTAACATTTCTAAGATCATGTCCAGATATTCTGACGCAGTGCTCATGGATTCCAGCCCAGAAATATTTATTTTAAACCATCAGTTGTCACTTATATATAGGTGTTTCATGAACCACACAAAGAAAATGTCATTTTCTTTGTAACATGAAGAATCTCACTCTATCTTACCCACCTGCCCTCACTAACGTGGTGGCCATTCTCCTTTCCCTTCAGATGAACAGGGTGAATGCATATACAATCTTGTTCAGGCAGTCTTGCACAAACAGTGCAATGGTATTATTTCTATGCTGCTTGAATCTAACTTCAGATAAATTTTTTGAAGGCATATTCTCCTGCCTTCCACTTAGTAGTTTTAAATTTTCACACTGATCATGATGTGAGCATCCCATTTAATCCTCCCTCAGCGATTTATCTACCATAAAGAATTCTTGAAACATTTCTGAACACTCTGAAAAGAAAAAGCAAAAGATAGGGGTAAGAGAGGAGGGAATAGTAAAATGATGAGAAACAAATGGAGGACAGTAAAAAGAATTTTCCTGCCTTGATAGCCTGCTCCCAAATAACCATCCTCTGCTTCCCAAACAGAATCAGAAACAATATAAATTATATAATTATATATAAATTATAAATATATATAAATTATATATATATACGTACATACATACAATATATATATATATATATATATATATATATATATATATTATAAGTGTGTGGCCAAAATTTTAGGCTTGTACTAACTCTTACAACTCCTACTATTACTCTATTACTGTTACTAGTTAGTCCTACAAATTAACCCATGTCTATTCATCTGTGCACTGTCTCTACTCATTTGCCTTTTTTCTTTTTTTAACCTGTGTCCAAGTGTCCCAGTTTGTATGTTTGACCCATTCTCTGTGTGGCTGGAGACTCCTGACTCCACCCTTCCTCATCCCATCATTCTCTGTTTGGCTTTCCCTCCTAAGTTTATCCTGTTCAACTATTGGCCTCTCAGCTTGTTTGTTAAACCAATCATAGTGACATATATTGCTACGGTGTACAGAAAGATTATTGCACAACAGAGGACAGAGAAAGAGGAGGAGGAAGGAAAGGAAGACATGGAGGATCAGCAGGAGGAGAAACTATTTCTTTTAGTTATGCAGCACCTATTGCCAGCTACTCTGGCTAGCAGTACTTCTGTTTCTTTCTTTAATTTTTTGTCTTTATATATCTTTACAATGTCATTATTCTCCCACACATTACATCATGGCCACATTTTCCCCTTCCTCCACTCTTCCCACTGCCCTGCACACAAGTTCCACTCCTCTTCCATTTCCTTTTGGGTTGGGGTCCAGTCTATAGTGAATTCAGAACCCAAGTCAAAGAAGGGGCACTGGTACAAGGAAAATTTCTAACCACTAAGTTGATTGCACTCCAGTGACCCTGAATTACTCTGGCCATTTATTTTTTAATTTACACAGAGTTTTTCTTACCAGGGTTGTTACACACAGTTTTATTATAAGTTTATATTTTCAATTTTAAGAAATACATCACAGTTTACAGAATATATCATGATCATTATGAAAACCCCCATTGTTTTCCTTTATGCTTCCGCAAGTACACCTCCTCCCCCCACCTCCATAACTGTTTTCTAGGCCTAATTCAGCATTTTTTCCAGGCATAACCAAGTATTTAGCAAGATACACCCTGCTCTTGCTGCTTTTAAGTCAGTTGGCAGCTACTTGTGGTTGCAAAGTAAAAGTGTAATAGACATGGGCACAATGCTTTAAGGGCATTGATACTCAAACTCACACAATTTTTTCCCTGTCTTCCAGATATATTTTTATACAGTTCACTTTTCTGCAAAAGGGTCCTATGTTTTAATCTCTCTGTAAAATAAAGAATTTGATAAATAACTCTTCCTATCTCACTATACAATTCTTCTGCCAATATAAGCTCATTTAAATGGTAAAGATGGATCTTTCCATAGCATATTTGGCATTGCATCTTTTCTTGTTGGACAACACCAGATCTTACTGCTGATTCTATATGCTTGGTGTACAAGGAACCTAATCTCAGGAATGCTATGTATACTCCTTAGGGTTTATTTTCCTAATCTGTATATGCATGTCTTACTGTCATTTCCAAATCTGTGAGACATGGTTTAATGTTTCAAGTATTGTCTTTCATATACCTAACTGCCTCTATTGAGTCAGAAAGCTCCCAGGATTAGGAATTGTTTTCATTAAGTCCAGATAAGAAATTTAGTCCCCTGTGGAATCATAGACCAAAATATTCAAGAAAGAACAGAATATCCAGGGAAATTTACAGCTGTTTCATGTGTGACTGACAAAGTAAAACTAAAAACTAACCAAAGAGTCAACAATGTGATGAGAAAGGAAAGAGCATGTAAGCTGTATGAATTTTGCAAATTCCTATGCTGTCCCATGGACTACTGGTTCTTGCCAAGTGAGAGTCTGTTTCCACTAGTGCCTTGCCCTGAGGAAACTCATTGGAGAGGTAGTCATGGGCTGATCTGAGACTAGGATTCATGACTCCAATTGTCTTCAGAAAAGAACAGGCCTTCTAGGGATATTAACCAAAAATGGCATAGCAAATCATAGTAAGATTAGGTGTAAACACTCATATCAAGTCTGCATAAGGCAACATAGTAGGAGGAAAGGCTTTCCAAGAGCAGGCAAAAGAGTCCAAGACACCACCGAGTACTGCCACCATCCCATAGGAACACCAAGTGACACAACCATAATGGATATGTAGAGATATATAAGACCCAAACAGGCCGTATGGTTATCATTTCAGTCTCTGTGACCCTATGTGTCCTCCTTAGTAGACTTTGTGGGCCATGGTTCTACTTCTCAATAAAGAAAAGAAGTAGATAAACTTTTGGAAAGCTGTTGTACGTAGATGTACTTTACAACCAGTAATCATAGTTAACAAGGATAAAATAGTCATAATTCTCCATGGACATTTTTGAACATTTCCCCTCAACAAGGGGATATTTCCCTAGTGCCAGATTTCCTCTTAAAATATATAATGGCTGCCTCCATTGTGGTATCTCTTTGCTTGCTTTCCTATATTCTTTCCCTGGCTGATTTTCAAAGTATACAAAGAACTCAAGAAGATAGTTACCTAAATACCAAATAATTAAAAAGTGGGATACAGAACTAAGTAAATAATTCTCAATAGAGGAATCTAAAATGGCTGGAAGACACTTAAGAAAGTGCTTAACATCTTTAGCCATCATGGAAATGCAAATCAAAACAACTCTGAGATACTATCTTACTCTTGTCAGAATGGCTAAAATAAAAAACATTAAAGACATTTTATGCTGGAGAGGATATGGAGAAAGAGTTATACTCCCACTGGTGTTGGGAGTGCAAACTCATTCAGCCAGTTTGGAAATCAGTATGGCAGTTTCTCAGGAAAGTGGAAATCAGTCTAACTCAAGATCCAGTAATTCAACTCTTAGGCATATACCCAAAAGTTGCGTACTCATACAACACAGACATCTGTTTAACTATGTTCATAGCAGCATTATTTCTAATAGCCAGAAACTGAAAGCAAACTAAATATCCCTCAGCTGAAGAATGCATGAAGAAAATGTGGTACATTTACATAATGGAAAAAAAAACAATGGAATCTTGAAATTTGTAGGCCACTATAAACTGTCATGCTAGTACCAGGAAACAAACATATTTCTTGTAGAAAAACAGTTGGTGCTCTTAACTATTGAGCCATCTCTATAGCCCCCAACAATTTAAGCATCAACCTGATCAACTACATTGTAGACTACCAATTATTATAGATTTATTTTTAGAAGAACACATACAGTTTTGTGGGTAAAATATAATTCATTTTCAATGTGGGTCAGTGGGCATGACATTTTGTGCAGGAAATTTATATTTATGACCTGTAACACATAAAAAAGGGGGTGATAAAATCTTCATTCTGTTAATTTGAAGGTAAGTTAACGTTTTCAATTACCACAAAAATGAAGTTGATACGTTTCCATTGTCCAATATGTTTATTATTTCATTGAGATTGCTATTATTTTGTGTGTGATTTGTGTATTATTGAGTGCACGCCTCCAGAAGAATAACAAATATTTTCTATCTGATTTCTGAAACTTCTTATAAAACATGTGGCACTGAATTTTATTTTAGATAAGGAACACCAAACACAATCTTTTTAGACTGCAAAAGACAAAACAGGAGGTGCTTTCACACCTAAAAATAATAGACTAATGGCCTAAAAATAATAGACTAGTTTTAGTAGTAACAAGAGCACACAGGTATATTTACAAGCTTGAAGCACCAAAGGAGTTGCTTATTTTTAAAATTCATAGGTATTTTCTTTAATTTTGAACTGGCCAAGGCATATTAATGAAATGTGTGTCAAAACATAGTCAAAGGTTTTTTTTTTTTTTTTAAACAATCATGGTATACTTTAAATCAATAGAGAAAATAATATGAACATTTCTAAAGATACATAGTTTTATTTCTTGCCTTCAATCAAGTAGGTTGTCTTTATTGTTAAATGAGCCTTTTTATCATAAAAAACAGAAAATGTATAATTTAGAAAATGTTGTACAGGCCCCCTTTTTATGTGTGTGATTGATGATAAAGATTAATATATGCATCAGAAATAGTATGAAATTTTGGCTTAAAATTTATATTTAAAAAGCTTGCTCTTGTCCTAATTATTTACTTCTTCAAATCTATTTATTCCATTATTGTAGATTCATGAGTTCCTATTTATTGTTGAATGAGATTTTTTTATACGTATAAGATTTTAGCATCAGAGCTTGGTGATTAACTCATATACCCTAAAATATCCCCAACAACTTTATGTCATACCTTTATCTTTTTTCATTGTTTCATTTTTTTATCTTTTAAAACAATGTTTTTTATTTTACATACCAATCTCAGTTCCCCATCCCTCTCCTCATCCCATTCCCCCTACCTTTCCCCCACCCTACCCCCAACCATTCCTCAGAGAGGGTGAGGTCTCCCATGGGGAGTTAACAAAGTGGTCAAATCACTTCGAGGCAGGACCAAGCCCCTTCCCACTGAAGGCTGAGCAAGGTATCCTTCCATAGCAAAGGACTCACAAAGGCCAGTTAATGCACTAAGGCTAAATCCTTGTACCACTGCCTGTGGTGCCACAAAGTGCCCAAACCATACAATGGTCACTCACATTCAGAAGACCTAGTTCAGTCCCATGAGGTTCCCTAGCTATCAGTCTGGAGTCAGTGAACTCCCACTCCCACTAGTAGGGGTCAGCTGTGTTTGTGTTTTCCCATCACGGTCTCAAGCCCTTTGCTGATATTACCATGCTTCTCATTCTTTGAATGGACTCTCAGAGCTCAGCCCAGTGCGTAGATGTGGATCTCTTCATCTGCTTGCAATAGCTATTAGATGAATGTTCTATGATGACATTTAAGGTAGAAGTAAATCTAATTACAGGAGAAGGCCAGTTCAAGCACCCTTTCCACTACTGCTTACAGCCTTTGCAGGGTGCATTCTTATAGATTCCTGGGAATCCGCTCTCTAACCCCATTTATAAAATGGAGTACTACTCATAAATAATAACAACAACAACAACAATAATAATAATAATAATAATTATATATTGAACTTTGTAGCCAAGTGGATGGAAATCCTGGATAAACAGATCCAGAAAGACAAATACAATATATACTCACTAGTAAGTGGATATTAGAAGACATAAAGCAAAGAATAACAAGCCAATATTCTACAACCCTAGAGAAGTTATGTAATCAGGAAGGCCCTTAGATAGACATACATGAATCTCCCTTTGAGTGGAAATAGGGACAATCTCCTGAGTAAATCAGGAGTGGCGGAGGGGAAGGGGAAAAGTTCGGGGAACACAGGAGGGGAGACTAAAGAGAACATGAGTGAAATGTATGGTCAAATTGCAAGGAAAAACACAGACACACACACACACACACACACACAGAGAGAGAGAGAGAGAGAGAGAGAGAGAGAGAGAGAGAGAGAGAGAGAGAGAGAGAGAAAGAGAGTGAGAGACAGAGACAGAAACAGAGAGACAGAGAGAGAGACAGACAGAGAGAGCAAGGAAAGAAAAATATTGATAGAGGAAGCCATACTTTTATCTTAAAACTAAGTACCAATGTCTTATTTTATGGAGAACATTGATTATACTACAGTGTATTTCCACTGGTGCACTATCAACCTTATAATACTATCACCAAACATTTAACCTATAAAATACAGTGCTACCATAATAATTTTATATAATAAATTGACCTTTAAAAAGAACAGGGAACTATTCCAATTCTTTTGTATCTGTTGAGGATTGTTATGCCACCTAGTATGTGGTTGATTTTAGAGAAGGTTCCATGTGGAGCAGAGAAGAAGGTATATTCTTTTGTGTTTGGATGGAATGGCCTATAGATGTCTGATAAACCCAGTTGAGACATAACTTCTGTTAGTTCTTTTGTTTTGTTGTTGAGTTTCTGATTGGTGGTCCTGTCTAGTGATGAGAGTGGTGGGTTGAAGTCTCCCCCCCATAAGTGTCTGAGGTTTCATGTGAGCTTTAGTAGCATAAAAGCATCTCTTTTAGTAGCATCTCTTTTACGAATGTGGGTGCCTTTGTATTTGGGGCATAGATGTTCAGAATCGAGACATTTTGTTGATGGATTTCTCCTGCAATAAATATGAAATTACTATCTTTATCTCTTTTGATTAATTTTGGTTTTAAGTCTAACTTGTTAGATATTAGGATAGCCACACATGCTGGCTTCTTGGGTCCATTTGATTGGAAGATCTTTTCCCAACCCTTTACCCTGAGGTAATGTCTATCTTTGTAGCTTAGGTGTGTTTCTTGCATGCAGCAGAAGTATAAATTCCGTCTTCATATCCATTCTGTTAGCCTGTGCCTATTTATAGGTGAGTTTAGACCATTAATGTTGAGGGAGAGTAAGGACCATTGATTGTTAATGTTTGTTTTAGATTGGTTTTTGGCAGTGGTATTGTGAATTTATTTGTCCTTCTTTACACTTGGTTTCTGGTGAAGTGGGATTATCTGGTACTTATGTCTTTATGTGCGTAGTTAACTACCTTGGGTTTGAGTTTTCCTTCCAAAGCTTTCTGTAGGACTGGATTTGTAGATACGTATTGTGAAAATCTGGCTTTGTCATTAAATATCTTGTTTTCTCCATCTATAGTGATTGAGAGTTTTTCTGGGCATAGTAGCCTGGGCTGGCATCCATGGACTCTTAGTACTTGTAGAACATCTATCCAGGACCTTCTGGCCTTGAGGGTTTCCATGGAGAAGTCAGGCATAATTTTGATAGATTTGCGTATATATGTTAGCTGTCCTTTTTCCTTCACTGCTCTTAATATTCTTTCTTTATTCTGTATGTTAGCTGTTTTGATTATTATATGTCGAGGGGTCTTTTTTTTTTTTTGTCCAGTCTATTTGATGTTCTGTATGCTTCTTGTCCCCTGTGTCTTATCAGACCACCATGCTTTAAAATTGGAATTCAACAATAACACAAATTCCAGAAACCCTATAAACTCATGAAAACTGAACAATGTGCAATTGCACCACACCGGGGTCAAATAAGAAATAAAGAAAGAAATTAAGGACTTTCTAAAATTCAATGAGAATGAGGACATGACATATCTGAACTTATGGGACACCTTGAAAGCAGTGTTACGTGTGAAGTTCATTGCACTGAGTGCCCATATGAAGAAAACAGAGTATAGTCACATTAGAGAATTAACAGTGCAACTAAAAAGCCACCTTAGAACAAAAAGAAGCAAACTCACCCCAGGGGAGTACATGCCAGGAAATATTCAATTTGAGGGCTGAAATCAATAAAATAGAAACCAGAAAAACAATACAAAATATCAATGCAACAAAGAGTTGGTTTGTTGGGGAAAACAACAAGATAGACAAACCTTTATCCAAAATAACAAAAACCAGAGAGAGAGAGAGAGAGAGAGAGAGAGAGAGAGAGAGAGAGATCATGCAAATTAACAAAATTAGAGATGAAAAGGGGGATATAACAATGACACAGTGGAAATACAGACAACTTTCAGGTCATACTTTAAAAACCTGTACTCTACAAAATTTGAAAATTCAGAGAAAAATGGACAAATTTTTGGATAACTATCACTTACCAAAATTAAACCACAAACAGACAAACAACTTGAATAGACCTATATCCCCAATAAAATTGAAACAGTCATTGGAAGCTTTCCAACCAAAAAAAAAAAAAAAAAGCCCAGGGCCATATGGCTTCAGTACAGAATTCTACCAGAAATTCAAGCAAGAGCTAATTCCAATACTCCTCAATATTTCCACACAATAGAGGCAGAAGGCACATTACCAACCTCTTTCTATGAGGCCACAATCACCTTGGTACCCAAGCCTCATAAAGATACAACTAAGAAAGGAAACTACAGACCAATATCCCCAATGATCACTGATGCAAAAATACTCAATAAAATACTGGCAAACCGAATCCAAGAATCCATCAGAGAAATCATCCACCATGACCAAGTAGGCACCATACCTGGGTTGCAAGGATGGTTTAACATATGGAAATCTATCAACGTGATCCACCATATAAACAAACTGAAAAAGAAAAAGCATATGATCATCTATTCAGATGCTGAAAAACTTTTGACAAAATTCAACACCCTTTCATGATAAAGGTCTTGGAAAGAGCAGGGATAACAGGAATATACCTAAACATAATAAAAGCAATATGCAGTAAACCAACAGCCAACATGAAACTGAATAGAGAGAAGCTTAAGGAAATTCCTCTAAAATCAGGAACAAGAAAAGGCTAGCCTCTCTCTCCATATCTCTTCAATATTGTACTTGAAGTTCTAGTAAAAGCTATAAGACAACAAAAGGAGATCAAGGGGATCAAAATTGAAAAGGAAGAAGTCAAACTGTCTCTATTTGCCAATGATATGATAGTTTACATAAGTGTCTCAATAAACACTACCAGGGAACTCCTACAACTGATTAATACCTTCAGCAAACTAGCAGGATACAAGATAAACTAAAAAAAATCAGTACCCCTACTTTATTCAGATGACAAAGAGGCTGAGAAAGAAATCAGAGAAAGATCATCCTTTACAATAGCCACAAACAACATAAAATAACTCAGGGTAATGCTTACCAAACATTGGAAAGACCTATACAATAAGAACTTAGTGTCTTTAAAGAAAGAAATTAAAGAAGATACCAGAAAATGAAAAGATCTCCCATGCTCTTGTATTAGAAGGATAAATATTGTAAAAATGGCAATCTTGCCATAAGCAATCAAAGATTCAATGCAATCCCCATTAAAATCCCTGCACAATTATTCACTGACCTTTAAAGTGTAATAAACAACTTTGTATGGAAAACAAAAGACCCAGAATAGCCAAACCACCCTGTACAATAATAGAGCTTCAGGAGGCATCGCAATCCCTTAAGCTCTACTACACAGCTATAGTTTTGAAAACAACCTGATATTGGCATGAAAATAGACAGGCAGACCAATGGAATCAAATTAAAAATGCCAATATTAATCCACACCCCTATGAACACCTGATTTTCGACAAAACAGCTAAAAAGATACAATGGGGAGAGGAAAGCATCTTCAACAAATGGTGCTGGCACAATTGGTGATGGTGTGTTGAAGCCGGCAGATAGACCCATGTCTATCACCATGCTCAAAACTCAAGTCCAAATGGATCAAAGACCTCAACATAAATCCAACCACACTGAACCTCTAAGAAGAGAAAGTAGGAGGTAAACTTGAACAAATTGGTATAGGAGACCACATCCTGAACATAACTCCAGTAGCACAGACACTGAGATCAACTATTAATAAATGGGACTTCCTCAAACTTAGAAGCTTCTGTAAGGCAAAGGACACAGTGGACAAGACCAAACGGCAGCCCACAGACTGGGAAAAAATGTTACCAATCCTACATCTGACTAGGGCTGATCTCCAAAATATAAAAAGTATTCAAGAAACTAGTCAACAAAACACCAAATAGCCCTATTAAAAAATGGGGTACAGAATTCAAGAAAGAATTCTCAATAGAGGACATCAAAGAGGCTGTAAGACACTTAAGAAAATGTTCAACATCCTTAGCTATCAGGGAAATGCAAATAAAAACAACTTTGAGATACTATCTTACTCTTGCCAGAATGGCTAAAATTAGAAACACCAATGGCAACTTATGCTGGAGAGCATGTGGAGAAAGTGGACTTCTCCTTCACTGCTGCTAGGAGTGCAAACTTGTACAGCCATTTTAGCGATCAGTATGGAGGTTCCTCAGGAAAATGGGAATTAGCTTACCACAGGACCCAGCAATTCCACTCTTAGGTATATACCCAAATGACCCACATCCAGCAACACAGACATGTGTTCAACTATGTTGATAGCAGCATTATTTGTAACAGCAAGAATCTGGATGCAACCTAGATGCCCCTCAACTGAAGAATTGATAAAGAAAATGTGGCACATCTACACAATAGAATACTACTCTGCAGAAAAAAAAAAATAACAGAATCTTGAAATACGCAGCCAAGTGAATGAAACCTGAAGATACCATCCTGAATGAGGTAATCCAGTCACAAAAAGAGTAACAGGGTATGTACTTGCTCATATATGGATTTTAGATGTAGAGCAAGGGATCACCAGCCTATAATACACACCACCAGACAGACTGGGATACAAGGTGTATTCTAAGAGATTCATATATGGTCCCTCACAAAAGGGGGAAGGGATAAGTCCCCAAGAGCAAATGGGAAATGAAGGCAGTGAATGGAGAGAGAACTAGGAGAAAGAGAAGGGGAGGAGACGAAAACACATGTGACTAGATAGATTGCATCAGTGTGAGGGGTGGTGGACATAAAAGAGAGGTCCATTATTGGTTTGAAGAGAAAACTGAAACCTAAAGAAAGGTCTAGAGACCTACAAGACTGACTCCAACTAATAATTCAAGCAACCATGGAAGGGCTCTTCCCTGATAGTGAGATCATCAACTAAATTGTCCACCATCATGGAGTCCTCACCTAGTACCTGTTGGAAACAGAGACAAACACCCATAAACAAACACTGAGTCGAACTAGAATCCAGATGCACAGAGAGGGGACAAGACCAGGTTGCAGAAACACACAATGACAGCTGACCTGAACAAGGAGTAGCTTGCCCCACCCCCCCAGACTGATCACTAGGAACCCAGCAATGCACTGACTCAGACCCCCTGAATATAGGTCTCAACTAAAAAGACTGTGCAGTCTGGGGCTCCCAGTAGAAACAGTATCTATTCCAGGTACACAAAAGGACCTCGTAGACACATCCCCCATGGAGGGATACCCCCTTAACCTAGAGACAGGAGAGAAGTATTAGTCCCTACTTCAAATGACTTGACAGATTTATATGACTCAACCTGTATAGCATAGCCCTACAAGTGGAATGGGGGTGGAGGGATGGGATGGGAGGGTGGCCAGGGTGCATGTCACAGGGGAAAGAAGGTAAAAGGGAGGGAGGGAGGGGGTTGGAGAGAGAAAGGGAGAGGAATCTGTGATCAACATGTAAAATTTTTAAATTATATTATTAATAAAAATGGAGAAAAATGCTGCTGAAATATATATATACATATATATATATATATATATATATATATAAAATGATTTGACTTCAAAATTTAAGCCTATGGACAAGTTACTGGGAAAAAGGATTTCTACTTTTGTTTCCACAGAAATGAAAAGCTGTGGATTCCTTCCAGACTAAGGTGGTTTGATCGAGCAAGACCCCCTGAAGCAACGTCAATGGGACAATGTAGCCTTGCAGACCGCTACAGCCAAGATATCTGCATCTTCTTAGGATTCCCCCATGACAGCACCTCCTATCAGCAGGAAGCTGTTTGGAAAGAATGACACCCAAATTCCCAAATATTGTTTATAAATGTTTGTTTTTATTTACAAAAAAGGCATGTATAATTACGTCTAGCATAAAGTAAATAAATGTTTAATAAATAAAAAAAATAAAATAAAAAAGAACAGGGAAAAAGATATCGTTTATATGTTCTTGGTTTCATAGTTATGGATCCTATAACCCAAAGAGATGGCCGAATGCATGCTGGGTTCACTGTCATAATTGTTGCTGTATGGATGTTCTCTATGCCATAATGCTAAGCTATTATTTGGACCATGTATTTCAGGTTTTGCTCTCCTGTGCTGATGGATGGTCAGGGAAATTATCTCACAATTTTTCTACATTGTTTTTGGGAAAATTATATATTTGGGAGCTTTTATTCCATCACACCATTGTCTTTCATTAAAAAATTTTAGATATTCATAATTTTAAGATTTAATGTAAAACATCATTAAGAAACTTATAATGTTTAACTGGCTAAAAATATATCTGGGTTACTTTAGAAGAAATCCAAACTTTCTTCTGAAAATATATAAAATAGTATGTCAGAGAGAATGAGAATCAAGGGGAGATATCTGCTGAACATAGAGAAAAAGAATGAAGAATGGACCACTTTCCACCTGATTATATCCTGGATCTAGAGAATTTCTTTACTTTTCTCATACCTGACTTTGGAGGTTCATAAATTTAAAAATGAAAAGGCATTTAAATTAGAACGATTTCTTTAAATTTTCTGACTACTAGTGCCACAATAAAAGCAAGAAACACATAACTTTAAAACGATACCATTGCAAAGGAATCAAGGTATGAAATATAGGCATATTACACAGTGTCAGTGCACAGTGGGTCTTTAATAAGGAACATTTGCCCCTCAGTTGCTCTGATTACTTCTTGAAGTTTCTCTATGACTTTTTTTTTCTTTAAACAGAGGTTATTTTACCAACTGGCTGGTTTCTATTTTGTTTTGCCATTTTCCTTTTCCATTTCCTCACTCTGGGAGACTATAAACCGTGCTGTGTCCATAAGTAAATAAAGAAGTCCACAGCTTTCTAACAAAGAATATATTCTGGCAAACACACTGCACTTACATGGAGTGTCAGGATTTCTAAGCCTCCCTGAGGAGTGAAGCAAAGGTAACGAAGGAAAGGTAACAGAGTGATTATGAGTCCTTTTCAAGGCAGCAAGATCATTCTTCCAAAAGTCAGATTGTGTTAAGAGTCACTTGCTTATCCTGCAAGACATTTAGAGATAGAAATAAAAGACACCAAAATAAAGAAATGTTAGCTCAAGAGATGAAAAGTGAGTTGAGCTACTATTTATTTTTAAAACCATAATATTATAACACATGATAATATAACCTGTCTGATTATATTCAGTCCATATGAAAGTCACGTGTTTTAGCCATTGTGTATTGAGCAGTATTTTAATGTATAATATGATTTAATATTTTGAAAATAGAGATGCTGCGAGTGATATACATAGAAACTAAGTTTTCATTTGTTATTTTGTGAACTTGAGAAACAGTTTGCTAATATCTCTGAATGTTAGTTTCTGTGACTAATAAACTCCAGATTCCTCATAAGATTGTTCCAAGCATGAAGAAAAAGTACTCAATAAAGACGTGCATAGTCTATGATTTCTAAAGAGCCTTGGGTGATTGTTCTGATTCAGTTTTTTTCTACAATTAGTAAAACCTTTGCCAGTACTGCATTTGTTTTTAAATCTCATTTTCAAACAGATGATATCTTTATATTCTCCAATTGCTCACCAAAAGGAGAGCTCCTAAGATCTAAACAAGGAAATCTGGAGAAATAAAACATGATAGACAGGATAATGATGGAAGCTCAAAAATGAAAATTCCCAGGTTTAACAAAATACCATTTAAAATATAAAGTTATTTCTTATAAGAATAACAGAAAGATAGAGGGATGAATACTACTACTATTCATATGCCTTTCCTTTTTGTTCATGTATATCCTTTATTACCTGAAGAAGTATGTATTCAACACATATAGTTTTTGTTGTATGAAGGTTTGTGTGACTAGATAAACAACTATTCAGTTAGGCAGGTTATGGACAATAGATTGACATAATGATGACACTAAATTCCAAATGATGAACAAATGAGTTTATTAGTCTTAATTCCATAGGATAGTTGAGGAATTACTAATGGAGCTTGGAGGACTCAAAAACACCTTTACAATACATTGGGGCTGTGCTCAGATTTTCTCCCATGCATTAAGACTGAGCATCATATCCCACCATAAGGAATGGTCTCCAACAAGCTATCTCATGTACTGGGATTATATCTTGGTACTACTACCATTGAACATGAATATGTGGACCAGAGGTGGGTTAGAGAAGAGGAGAAGGAGGGTGGGAGGAAACAAAAGGGGTCATAGGAGGTAAGGGGTGTGGGAAGAGTGGGAAGGTAGAACTGTGATTGGAACGTAAAATAAAATTAAAAATTAAAACAATTAAAAAATACAGCTTCAATAATAAAAGCCTCATACATATAATATGGAAGCCAGCTGTCAGTAGGTACTAAATTAACCTTTTTTTTGTGTGAAAATTGCAAAATGTTCACATAGTTTGCAAGGGAAATTGAGGTGTAGAAAAATGGGAAGACTGAGGAGTAAAAAAAAAATGGCAGGAAAATAAAAAGAAAGTTTGGAGTTATGTATGAGGTAATCAAGCTAAACTGATAAAAAGAAAGAATGATCTAACACAATGAGAGCTGGGAAGCTCTTCACCAGCATCACCATCTCAAGGTGTTGAGGAACATGTATAAGGCTCTATGGCCCTTCCTTGTATCCTGGAATCAAATGAACTTTATTGTAACACATTAAACTGAAAGAAGTGGAGGCTACTAACAATAAGTTTCTGCCTAAGAGACCACCATTAATATTGCAATAGATGAACCAAATATGTATTAAGTAGAATCATTTATTGGAAACTGTGTTAGACTTAACCCCACACCATAGCAACACTCAAAGTTCATCGTGTAACATACTCAAAGTTCATCATGTAACATACTTTAATCAACCACAGGCAGGAAACATGCCAAAGTAAGTCTGTCAATCTCAGCCACCCCCTAACAAAGCACAGATGAGAAATAAACAGAGACTCCCCAACTATTGTTAAGCAAGTGGTCAGTACATGAACAGCACATAGTAATTGCCTTAGTTATTTCATGTAACTGTGCATATAGAATATGAGCCCTCTGAAGGCTTGGACCATGAAAGCTAAGAAAACTAATTAGTCTCATTGGAGTTTTGTTGCCCCCTGTAGAGGTTCTGACTTGACCTAATATAAAGCAAATTGCTCTGGCTTAGGAAGTTCAATTTCCTTTTCCTCTCTTGTAAATCCCTACCATTATCAATGAGTTTTTCTTAATTTATTACTTTTGCCCAGTCTCAATCATTTATGCAATTATCTTAATAAAGTCTACTTCTTTTCATGTTGTCATTAGCGTGAGACAAAAAGCTCAGAGTTTCTGCCTCAAGTAGATCCTTGGTGATCATGGGTGTACTGTTTTCTGGGTTCTTCAGTCATGCTCAACATGGGCATGAAATGTTTATTACCAATTAAATTTTGGAAAGCTAACATTGATATTGATTCACAAGGGCTATTCCTAAGTCTCTTTATACAGGTTTTAGTCAGCTCTGCTGATTGGATGTCTCTTCTCCCAGGGAATTGTTATTTCCTATATAATGTTAAGACTTTTTGAACCTTGTAAGCTTCCAGTAGTTACTGAAACTTGTGAGATGTTTGCTTCCTAAGCTTAATGACTGTCATTTACTCTCTAAATCTAAATGAACTTCCTCAATCATGAGATATTGTAATTCAGAAGAAATCACTACATACACATGTTGTCATCACCATTAAAGTTACTGTGCATAAATAAGATAATAAAACATGTAATTTTAATTATTGTAAAAGTTAAATTCCAGAAAAAGGAGATACAGGATAAGTATCCTACCCTGTTAATATCAGAAGGTGATTTTCATGTATTATAAAAAAGAAAAATTTGGGAAAATGGTTAAGAAGTGTGTATATCTGTGTAAGAGGTCACAATTTTAAGTAACACATCAGAGAAAGAGTAAATGGGAAGGTATAAACAAAAACTTAGAAAAGTTGTGAATTTGATTCTACTGGAACTTACTCTGTAGACCAGGGTGGCCTTGAACACATACAGATGTACCTGCGTCTGCCTCCCTAGTGCTGGGATTAAAGATGCGTGCCACACTGCCAGGATGCCACTAGTTTGACATTCATGAAGTTGAATCCTGTGTTAATGCATTCAAGGTTATTCTCCACTTTCTCTTCCATAGGTTCACTGCAGTTGGATTTATGTTGAGGTCTTTGATCCACTTAGACTTGAGTTTTGTACAGAGTGATACATATAGATCTATTTCCATTTATCTACATGCTGACATCCAGTTATGCTAGGATCATTTGTTGAAGATATTTTCTTCTTTTCACTATATAATTTTTGCTTCTTTATCAAAAATCAAGTGCCCAAAGAGATATTTATGTCTGGTCTTTGATTTGATTCCATTGATCACCTATCTATTAAATTTAAATTTAATTTTATTTAAAGATAATAACCATATGTATTGCTAATTAACATAGTATACATTCCAGCTTAGAGCAAGGATCTATCAAGTATGGTAACTGTCCAGGTATTGTTACATATTTCACTTGGCTTTGTGTCAGAGAATAGTGCAATCTTTGACATGAAGATGCGTTACAAGATTAGCTGTAAAAAAGAGATAAGAATGTTGAAGATTTTTTCCCCTATGTAGGAAGCCTAGATTCTGTTTATGTTAGTTCAGTCATAACTGGCTTCTTCACATGTTCATCTTAAAAAAAAAACATTTTGGTAAGTGAACCTTATCTTTAATTTATTTCATGCCCCTTTTTAGGTCCCAGAGAAAAACATTCAATTGGTGGTATTTAGATTACTTTGCTTCACATGAGACATATAGTTCTGAAATGAGAGCTTATCTTAAATTATATAGTTTCAATAGGTCTTGTGTTTCTCATGTGTGGAATTAACATTTTTTTTAACTGAAAATCATTGTTAGAAAAAAAGGAGATTGTTCTTGAAAATCAGATGGGCTAAATATTTGTCAGACTGTCTTACCTACTTTTCTGTTGCTGTGATGTAATACTCTGGTGAAAGCAAAGTAGGAAGGGCTTATTTTGGTTCCTAGGTCACAGTGTAGTAAAGGCAATAGGAACTTGAAGCAGCTGGTGACATAATATCTGTTGTGATGAAGAGACAACAATGAGTTCCCATGGTCACCTCATTCTCTACTTTTTATAGAGTCCAGGATCCCAAATCAGAGAATCTTGACATCCATAGCAGATTAATCTTCTGACATAAATTTGCATAATCAAGAAATTTCCTTATAGGCACACACAGAGACTACTTCATCACTGGAGGTTTTTAAATCCAAATTCTGTCAGTTGACAACACTAACCTTCACACAGGGAGATTGTGATCAACAAATATTAACTGATTTTTATTATTTTTCTTTTAAGTGTTCCCAGTTTTGCTCCTCTTTTCTTTCTCCAAACATTGTAACATTTCAGGAAATATTTGTAACATTTTCAGACATTTCCTAAGACTGTGGCTACACAGTTCTTTGTAATAACTAACCAGGTCCCTGAGTAATAAAAAGAAGGTAAAGAGAAATGAAGACATATGTATTGCCTGTAAGAAATCAACATCCTTGTAACAGATTATAATAAGCCAGTAGACAGTAGAAATGTGAAAACATCATAAATAAATCAAGTATGAGTTATTATTAGATTCATTAATGTTATGTTTCTATAATACATAGTTTTGATAAATTTTCACTTCTCTGCTTTCTATACAGACATATCCCTGAAATTTATCTATACTCTTGACTCATGCTTATTTCTTGTGTTTCTGTGAAGTAGAGGGAGTCCCACTGCAACATACAGTGTGGTAATTGGGCCACAAACATTTCTTCAACTGTTTTCTACCAGGTGTAAATAGCCGATTGTGAGCATGGAGAGCTTGTCTTCTTGAAAGATACTCCTCAGAGGAAACTAGCTAGACTAGTAAGGTTAGTCTTTCATTGCAGTATATCCAATATCAGTTTTATTGTGATATATATATATATATATATATATATATATATATATGTATATTATACATAACATAGATTTTTATTTTTTCATATAATATAAATTTGTATACTCTGATAATTTCTCTCTCTCCCTTGCCAAATTTGGGATAGTTGGTTTGTCTCATCTTCTTTCAGTCATAACTAGGAACCCCTCATTGTTCTCTTAAAGGGAAGGTATACGTTTTTTCTCTCACTTGGAAGTAGGTAGCAATATGAGGATATATCAATGGTGTAGTGTTAAAATACAAAATGGAATGCAGGCACAAAAGTTGTGACTTCTAATGTTTTATCCGAGTATTATCATGACAATTTTGGAGTTAATACTAGCACATTTGGGTGTATTTGCCTCAACTCTCGACACTGCTTTATTAAATCATTTTGTCCCAGAAAATACTATTTTATTGTACTAGCAGTGCTTTCTTCAGGTGGGAATATTATTAGCAGTGGTGATAAGGAAGATCACAGATATGCCATAACCTTGATGACCCTCAACATAAGAGTAGATGGAGAGTCTCAGAGAAAAGGCAGAATAGGAAACTGTTCCTTGTCACTACTAAAATTTTTAGTTATCACTGGAATGCTGCTCCCAGCTCAGGCAACTGGGGAAACTGTACTGCTGAACTAATAATTGTTCTTCTAGCTTGTCCTCTTCAGGGATGCTATTTGCAGGGACTCCTCTAAAGTCCACAGTCATGGTACAGTTGCTTACACAAATAAATGAGGGATCATCTCATGGTGTATGGGACCCTCAAAGTTAGATATATTGAGGTGAAGATTTAAAAATATTCTACTTTTAGGTACCTTCTATCTGCTTAAATGCTACATGCATGTACTTGCACGCACATGCAAAACCCCACAGACACACTCATGAATATTGTTTGGATACCAGTGGCTATGATATGGGTATCTAAAAGACAGAATGTGTTGAGGGATTAAGGTAAATAGTCTCATTTGTCAGAAAAGCAAACCAGAAGCTTTACATGAAACAAAACTCGGATTTAAAATAGACATATGTTAAATGTGTGAAGTCAATATTTACTAATCACTTTCTTCAATATCTAAATAAAACACAAATAACTTGTAGTTGAATGTTTTTCTCTGGCCCTACTTGAATAGTTCTGGGTCCCACAGCCACTTATGAAATAACACTATTAGGTTTAATATTAAATATAATTATTTGGCCACTGGTTCAGACATTTTACTGGCTATGCCTCTCTTATAAATTAACCTATTTCTATTAATGTGTGTATTGCCATGAGGCTGTGCCTCACCAGTAATTCTCCTTTGGCATGTTACTCTTCTGGTGTCTGTCTCCCTGACTCTGCCTTCCTACTCTCTGTATATTTGTTTAGATTTGATGCCTAGCTGTATTTTTCCTGGTCATTGGCTGAAACAGCATTATCCATCAACTTATAGAATCAATTCATATTCACAGTATACAGAAGGACATTCCACATCAATGACTAGGGTCTTCTTTCATGTTCTACTCATACAATCTTCTCAGATTTTATCCTATTTTCCTATTTTAAAACAAGTCAGAACAAATAATAACAACTTCTCATGAAAGTCCCAAATTTACAAGCATGTTTTCATTAGAATTAAATAGCAATTTGTTGCATAAGTAACTTGCAATCCATAGTTCTTTTATGCAAAGATCAAAATGTCCTTTTTGGATGAGAGAAGACAAGACTGGCAACATTTTGGATTCAATGGTTATCACTAACTCTTTTATGTTTTTCAAGTGTCTGATTTTGTCAGAAGCCATGAAGCCATTCACAAAGTACTTTTCCTTAATATTTAAATTTCCTTAGGGGTTTAAGAGAAATTTAATCCACATGTTTCAAATTCATTTGCACTCAGCTCATAAAAACTGTTCTTCAATTTGATCTCATTGTGGTCCAGGGGCACTAAAAAGCTTTCAAATGAGCATTCCTTCTTGAATTGAAATCCAGATGTTATGTTTTGTCAGTTCTAAGCATAATTGAAACAGAAAAAAAGGCTTTGTCATAAATGGGAAGGCACAGATCATTTTGGAGTTTGAGGGAAAAAAAAGAAAAAAACACAAATTACAGAAATCTTCTTAAACTATAACGAACTATATTATTTTAAGGACTTCATTCAGTGGATGAATAATATTTGGCACATTTAAAGATGGCAGACCCTTGCAGCTAGGAGAAATGAAATAAGCTGGGTCCAAACTGTGAATGATACTGAGCCGGGAATAAACATTCAAATACATTCTTTAAGTCAGACGTGAAGTGTAATTAAAATAAGTAAATAGTAGGAGGGTGGGAAGAATGGAATCAAATGCTGAAGCCATATGGTAACACTGTCAAAGATAGAAAAATAAGGTTATTTCCTCATTTCAAATGTTCCTTCACATAAACACACACACACACACACACACACACACACACACACACACACACACAAGAAAAAGAATAGATATAGAACATGCACAATTCAAGGCAGCAGTATTCACCTTTTACATAATTGTCTCCTGTTTTTTTTCCAAACATCCTACTTTTCAGCATTTACACATAACTACACAAGTTATAGCAATTGTGGCAATATGTAAAGGGAAATTGCTCCTGTTACATATGAAACTTGTTTAAAACCATTATTTTTATCTTCTTTCTACCGATGTGTCAATTTGTATAAATGTAAACATCTCTAACTGCCAACCAATAGTCTTAGGCTTTTTAGACTACAGATTGTCAATTTGTCTGCCTTAGATATAAATATCTTCATAAGCAGTATGGATTTATCAAAACATTATACACTGTATTCTGCTACCTTCCACTTGACAATTTTCTTATAAAAAGGAAAATCATACAAGCTATGTTACTAGAGCACCTAAGCGTCATGCTGTTTTCTTACTCAGTTATTTCTTACTTACCAGTATTGATGGATGGTGGTGGCCTTTTTCCTCTAGAAATCCCTTTAGAATAACTAACCTCAATTAAAATTCTGACTCTGTTTTTACTAGACCACTGACATGGGGACTATGGTTTTTGTATGATGATCAGTGTTTCACCTCTAAAATGAATACAATATCTATACAGCAAGCAGGGAGTAGAGAAAATTGTGTATGTGTGCATCCATGTGTATGTGTGGGGAAGTTGGGGGTCAAGAATGATGCATATGTCTGAAAATTGCACAGTAAAACACAATTATTTGTTTGATAGTCAAAATTAATAAAAATAAATAAATTAATAATGTAACCAGCGATGAATTAATTTGTACATCTTTTCCTACTTCCATGCACAGAATGAGTTACGGTATATGGGTTATAAAATCTTACAAAATATTTTTATAATATTATTTTATTTTGTTTTCTTTAAAAAATATTTCTAAAGCATTTCCATTGTGCTATTCCTAAAATTATTTCCATTCTACTTTTTTAAAAAAGTAAAATCATCTATTGTATATAAAACATACAATTTTAAGATTTATTAACTTCCATGAACTGAGACATGCTTTTGATTTCCTAAGCCCTCTTCACTCTTGTTTTTCATCTTTGTTCTCTATGAGAGTAGAATATTGACCTTTTTACAAATATGTATTTAAAGGCTTGCTTCTTTTTTAGATTTTGCATCCTCTACTAAGCCTCAAATTCTATTTTAATTAACATATCATTATATAATTTCCTTTCCTTCTCCTTTCTTTTTTCCAACCCTTCCTAGCCTCTCCCCACTGTCTCTCAGACTCATTGCCTCTATTTATTATTAAATATACATTAATAAATTTTCAGTTATAACTTCTTAAGCCTTTTTTAAATTTTTTTGTTTGTATATTTTTTAAGGAATGACTACTCAGTATTGAATAAGAAATTAGAGTGTTTATCCTTGAGAATGAGTACCATCCATAATCTCTACAGTCAGTAATTGACTGTAGTTATTTGTCTAGGGTTGGGGTTCCCTGATATCTCTACTTTCACATAAGCAGGTACATTTTTTTAATACATATGAGCAGGAAAAATATGTGTGTATTATCCATGACTCACTCAACTCCCCAAGAAGTATCTCAGTTAACACATTGCAACTCATATGCAATAGTGCTTGGGTGTCCAAAAAACAGAGAGTAAGTATGTCAAGAGGTCTCAGGTGAAATCAAGTGATACTGGTCTAAAAGGAGAAACATAATGATAAAATACTCCTAATGATATTCTGTTAAACTTATAGATCACTATTTTAGTCAGCAAGAATCAACAAAGCTTCCTCCTGCAGTAGCAGATGATAAAAAATACAGAGATTCACAGACAAACACTACAGACAGGCAGAAAGGGGAGGGGTGCAGAGACAGAAAAAAAAAAAGAAAAAGAAACTCTGGTAAAAAAAAATGGGAAAAGATTTCTTTGTTTAGAAGTCACAAAGTAGACATTCTTGAAGTCTGGAGGTGCTTATCACTTCTACTAGAGTGAGGTGAAACTAGAAGACCCCCAAGGAGTGGAGGAAAGTCTGAATTTGGACTCAATGACCAGTCTCCTCGAATGAACCATATCTGTAGTGTTTAATTTACACAGGACAATAATCCATTCTCCATCTTGAATAAGCTACTGTGAATTCTGTGCTTTCATATTAATATGTAACGAGACCTAGAGAATTGTAACCTAGAAATGCATAACACAATACTTCTATACAATTATTTCTCTTCTTGTTTTTGTTAGTAGTAATTATTACTTGCAGATGAAAATAACAATTAAACAGCTTTTCTTTCTTTTTTTCTTCCTAAGAAGGCTTTGAATGGTTATTTTGATCTTCAGTCTTAGTCCCCAGCTCCCATCGTTAGACAGACCTGGGTAACAACTCTGTTCAAAGAAGAAACATGCTTTTCTCCTTACAAATGCCCAGCAGGTCTATTAAATGACTGTGATTTCTCAGCCATTCACAGTTACTACATGTTGCTTATTATTGTATTTCAACACACCCTTCACACTTTTCATTTCTTTTCTCTCATTTCCTCTCTGCAGACAGACTTAGTATTTAATACTTGCTTGAACAGCTTGATAGGTCCCTGGATTTTCAGTGAGCTTCACTGACTCTGGGAGGTAACTACCTGATGCTTACATTTTCTTTGGAGTCTGGATCCCAGCCTATACCATGAATTTTGATAAATGGACAGAGTAGAAAAAAAACTTTCAATGGCTTTTTATCTCAACTAAGCAAACAAAAAGTAATAATAATAATGTAAAGGAACTTCTTTTCTTCAACTATGAACAAGGATGAGGCCTATGTTTCCCTTGGAAGAAGGAGCCACCTTTAAATGACTTTCCATTATGCTACTGTTTGTGAGACCCCCAAAAAAAGACCACCAAGGAACTGACTCATTGATGCAAATGCATAATGTTTACTGTTACATTGCAAGCTATGACAGGTACCCTGTTCAGCAAACTGGCACAACAGCTGCAGGCAAAGTGTCTAGCCTCAATTGCAAGGGGTTTTTAAAGGAGAAAACAGCAGGCAGAGGTATGCGTGCTTTGGCTGTACAGGATTTGGTAAGAGCAGGTGACCTTTGGATTCATTGACATGGGGACTAGGGGAATTCATATTTTTGGCAGTACAAACTTTACCTTACATATTTTGTTTGGTTGCCATGGGGAGAGAATATCCTATGGTTTCAGGGTTGCACTGTGATATTTTCATTTTCCCATAGTGGCCTGTTTTTTTGTTTTTGTTTTTTTTTTTGTTTTTGTTTTTTTTTGTTTTTTTGTTTTTTTGTTTTTTTTTTGTTATTTTTCCCTTGGAACATGGTGGAACAGGGTGACTCAGTGGTCAAGGTACACTTGCTCTACTCTTAAAAAGTTACTGAGATTTATTTGATTTCTAACCCTTTCAGATATCAGTCCTGCAAGCAAAGATTTTGATATTAATCTTCATGTCAGTACTTTATAGGACTATGTACTTTCTGGTATCTAGTACCTCTACAGAGGACATGCTATAAATGGATGTTAATAGTTAGCTTTCGTCATGAAGGAAGAGAGTAGCTATAGAAACAGTTAAAAAGGCTAACATATGAAAGAAGACAGCTGGAAGAGAGACTGGAAGCCCTTCTCCCATCAGGGCTACAAACAAGAAATAAAACAAGTCCCAAACACAGAACACCTGAGATGAACAGCACTGGAAGATGAGTGCTATGTGAATGAGTGCCATGAGACTCAAGACCCAGCTCTTTGTGAACACATATCTTACCTGAACTCACTAGTAAATCTCCATAGTTGAATGTTCTTGCCACTTCTTAAAAAAGCAAAAAGCAAAAACCACCCCCAACAAAATACAAGCAAGCAAGCAGGCAACCAAGCAAGAAAACAAACAAACAAACAAACAAAACTGTCTCTTTTAACCATGAGTTCTAATCCCTTAATTTCCCCTGAGAAGCAAGGGCTTGGTGGCAGGCAGTACAAGGTACTAAAGGATTCAGATTCATTCTACAACATTCTGATAAAACTCCATACACAGTTACTAGAGAGTGTGGTAGAATATTATTTTAAGGTATGTGATTTTGCTTCTGCTATATTTGCTTGAAGTTTTATTATTATGCCTGTCTAAAACATCTGGTGGTGTACAGAAGTAATGGTACATAAAGCCTCTTAATATAAACATTGAAGCACCTTTATTTGGAAAGTAAAAGATCAGTATGGAGAATTAGCCATAAATGAGAGACCTAAAACCACAACTTGTCTCTATGAGGGCATATTTATAAAAATGATCTAGGTATTGTAAGCTTGACACCACACAGTGGCAGATCCACCTACACTTACTGTGATCCTGTCCTTCCAGCAGGACCAGATTTTGGTCAAACTGTCCTGCCTTTATTTGTGTTATCCCGGTTTACACAATTATTATTTAATTGGTAAAGAAAAATTTCATACTTGCATACAGCATACAGAGATATAAGTTTCCCTCCCATCACTGCATACTAGCTGATCTATTCTTAGAATGTCTTGTGATATGAATTACATGCCAGGAAGTTACACACCGGAACTCACAATAACACAATGTACATCTTGTAAATGGAGATTCCCCCATTGCTCTGTGTTGCTGATGGAAGTTTATATACAAACAGCCTACTACCTACCAGTACTTTCTCTCTTACCCAATCTACAGAGAGTAGCTCTACAGATCCTTACAGATCAAGAATTGCATTTTTAGTACTAAGTGATTTTTTATGATGTTGTTTTGGTGACAGCCATCTTCACATATAGTAGCATCTAACACACATTTTTCACCCTTACTCATGCTCTGATGGAAGTTTTTTAGAAAAACATTTTTATATATCTTGTACTTTCCCAATAGATAGGTCTTAATAAAAACATCAATAACATAATTCTGTTATTTTAAAAAAAAATGGTTATAACTTCTAAACAACCTGTACTTTCCATTCTGTCTGTGATTTAACAAGCATAGAGCAATATACTGCATGTTATTCTTTAGAGGGAATTTAGACACATATACATTCATATTCTACAAGAAAGGAATGTATCACTCAAATATGTGCATGTACATAGAGTATGTTTTGTGAGCTTCAATTACACTGGGTTACTACACAAAATCAATCATTTGTCAGAATTCCACTAGGTCCTTTTAAAAACCAGATGGCTTAATTGGACAATCAATGGTGCTCTAAAGAGATGACACTTAATGGCTCCAACAGAGAATAAAGGCATGGTTCCAGCAGTGTGTTAAGCCCCTGAAAAGTTCAAATATTTATAGCATTCAACTGTATTGTCAATTTCAAAATAATTGCTTTTGTCCATTGACAGCACAAAACAACTATTTCTTAAAGAACTGATATTTGCCCTTCCACTGATGTAGTTTAAATTCCTAAGGTTTCGATTTTACAGAAAATCGACATTTATGAAATTATCTGGCTATCTATCATGATTTTCTTCTTGCTTTTTTATTGGAGGACATAAATGATTAAGATTTTAAAATATGTGTGCAAAAAGTGGTTAGAAGACATGGCTCGGTAGTTAAAGGCACTTGATTCTCCCTCAGAGGACTAAAGTTTGAATCCTTCACCTGTACCAGGAAGCCCTAACTTCCAGTAGCTCCAGCTCCAGGAAAAGCTGATTCCAAGTTCTGGCCTATTCAGGCACTAGCAATCATGCACATGACTGCATGTATGCACACATGTACACACACCCACACACAAACATTGAAAGCAAATTTAAAGACAATTTATTATATGTCTCAAAGTTGTGGGTCCATTCCCACTGAGTCATTGAGCTTTCTGTCCATTCTATGCAACTAAATGGAAAGTTTATTCAGACATTAGATTACCAAGATAGAATAGAAGATAGAATAATGTCTTTAATTCTTGATAATGTTAATGGACTAAATATTATAATTATTGCTCTTTCTTAATAAATTTTTATATGTAATTTTATGTTGTTAAAGTTAAAACACTTCTTTTTATTTAGACAGAAAAGAGGAGATGATGAGAGATGTCATTTTGTAAATATGTTTCTCATTTTTTTGTTAATTAGTAAAGCACTGTTAGTAAATAGGAAGGCAAGGTAGGCAGGACTAGGAGATAAGGAGGATTCTGGGAAATGTAGTAGTGGAGATTCAAGATGTAGGACCTGAGAGGAATAAGGGGTCTGAACCCACTCTCTGGTAAAATAAGGTCATGTGGAAACATTTAGATTAATAGAAATGGGTTAATATTTAAGACAGAGCTAGCCAATAAGAAACACTAGTAAAAGGCCAACAGCTTTATATTTAATACAGCATCTGTGTGTTATTTTGGGCTGACATGGCTCTGGAACCAACTGGCAGGAAAAGTGCTCTTAACAAGTCTGGAATCCATGAGCTCTTGCTTTAAAGGGTCAGCTGTTTCTGTGGGTTTCTCCAGCCTGCTCTTAACCCCTTTGTTCATCACTTCTCTACAACTGGATTCCCGGAGTTCAGCTCAGTTTTTGATTCAATTAGCTACTGGATGAAGGCTCTATGATGGCATATAAGGTAGTTATCAATCTCATTATCTGAGAAGGGCATTATGGTAGCCTTTTCACTATTGCTTATATTGTTAGTGTAGGATCATACTTGTAGATCTCTGGATATTTTCATAGTGCCAGATTTCTCTTTAAATATATAATGGCTCCTTCTATTATGGTATCTCTTTTCTTACTCTCCTCTGTTCTTCCCCAGACTTAATCTTCCTGATCTTTTATGTCCTTCTGTCCCTTCTTTTTCTCCCCTATCTTTTTCCTAACTCCCTTTCGCTTCCCCATTCTCCCAATTTGTTTAGGAGAGCTTGTCCCTTTCCCCTTCTCTGATGGTTATGTATGTCTCTCTTAGGGACCTCCTTGTTTCCTAGCTTCTCTGGCAATGTGGATTGTAGGCTAGTCACCAAAACACCAAATAATCCAATTAAAAAGTGGTGTCCAGAATTAAATAGAGAATTCTTAATAGAGGAATCTTAAATTGTTGAAAGACACTTAAGACATCAACATTCTTATCCATCAGGGAAATGAAAATAAAAATAACTCTGAGATGTCATCTTACTCCTATCAAAATGGCTAAAATAACAAAAACCGAAGTCAGTTTATACTTGAGAGGATGTGGGGAATGAGAACACTCTTCCACTGCTGGTTGGAATTCAAACTCATGCAGCATCTTTGGAAATCAGTATGGTGGTTCTTCAAGAAAATGGAAATCAGTCTACCTCAAGATCCAGCAATTCCATTCTTGGACATATGCCCAAAAGATGCACATTCATACAACTAGGACATCTGTTGAACTGTGTTCCTAGCAGCACTATTTGTAATAGCCAGAACCTGGAAGCAACCCCTCAACTAAAGAATAGATTTAAAAAAATGTGGCAATTTACACAATGGAGTACTACACAGCAGAAAAAAAAAAAACAGTGGAATCTCAAAATTCTCAGGCAAATGGATGGAACTAAAAGAAACCATGTCAGTGAGGTAACCCTGTCACAAAAGTACAAACATGATATAGACTCACTCATATATGGATATTAGACATAGAGCAAAGGCTTGCCAGTCTACAATTTGTCTTTCATTAGTAACATTATTTCTAGTTATTTCACAACGATATTTTCCTTCTACCAGTTAGCCCCATAGGTGAAAGTCACATATAATAAATCAGTGAGAAGATAGATAAAGAACATAGATGTTATAATAAAAAGCCCCTATATACACAGCCAATAGGAATCTTCAAATTTCTTCATATTCTGCATAGAATATGTCCGGTAAATGTGTGCTATGGAGATAGGGTGGTCCTCTCTATTTCCTGTGATAATGCTCCTACAAAGCACATGATATCATCTCTTAGATATTACCATTTATTTCAGTGAGTTTCTTCAACGTTTTTGTTGTACATATTTGAAAAACTACTCTGTAGTTTTTAAAAGAATAATACTATAACAAAAGCATTCCATTCTACTTGGTGAGATTTGGATGTGATGTGTCACTTCAGAAGGCTCGGTTATTGAGTGGTTTGCTTCTTGGTAATGAGAAAATATATCTTGAAGAATCTTCCCTACTCAATGGAATAACATTTAAGGTGTTCATAATATGGCATTATTGAGGAATGGACTCTAATTGAAGAAACTATGTTATTGGAGTGTCATCAGGAATGATATAGCTTATGCTTGGACCTTTCCTTTCTCTAAACATTGTGGCTACTCTAAAGTAGAGATTCAACTGCACATTCCTTCCATGTTCAGCCTTATTACAGACCTAATGACAGGATCTAGGAAGGGGCAATGGCTTGAAACTTCTGAAATTGTAACCAAATGGTGACTTTTATAGATTTATGCTCTATACACAGCAACAATCCGATACATTTTTTCCATCAGTTTTGTGCATATACTTTATGGTATGCCAGCATAGTACCAACCTAGACCCACTGAATGTGGGTGTTAGTTAGGAGAATTGGGCAGTCTATGTGGTCTCTGGTAATGAATCAGTATTTATCCCTAGTATACAAATGCATTTGGGAGCCCATCCCACATAGAGGGATACTTTCTCAGCCTAGACACATGGGCCTAGATGGGCCTAGGCCCTGCCACAAATGATATGACAGACTTTGAAGACTCCATCCACATGGAAGGCCTCACCCTCCCTCAGAAGCAGAAAGAGGATGGGCTGGGGTTTGCTTGGGGGGAAGGAATGGGGATTGACATGTAAAACATATTGCAATTAGAAAAAAAATCCCGGATAATACATAGCCCTCCCTCCACTGCTTTTGTCACCATGCAGTCTCAGTCAGGTTCTCTATTTGGCACCTTTGTCAAAAGGACAACAATCATTATCTGCAGTAAAGAAAGGGAAAAAGCAAAAAAAAAAAAAAACTGTGTCATTTTGTTTTTGTCATTGACTTCCCAAAGGTTAGCCAATCTGGAGTTCATCGCTGTCATTGCCACACCTCTTTGCCAAGTATATTCAAATTTTCTATCTTCTGTCAGGCACAGCCAGCCTTCTGTTCACAGTTTGGCTGACTCATTTTTCTTGGTTTTAAGTAATGTATCACATTCTCATTAAAGTATTTACTAAGTCTTTACTAATTATGTCACATTATTTCAATGGGCCCTGTACTTTTTCACTGAAGCATGTTTTATTTTTTTTTCTTGCATGTTTGGTTTCTAAAATATTTGGCAGGTCTGATGAATACTCAAGAGTGTATAGATGTTATCCCAAACACAGTTACTATTATATTGAGAACACTGCCTTGTATTGATGTCATAACATACTTCTAGGCATAATTTTCTATCAATGCATTTAAATTCTACATTGGTCATACTGCACTACTGCATACTGCATAATGTACTAAATATTGTCAAGAAAAACAAAACAAAGATCTTACATGAAAAATTAATTTGAAAACACATTGTTTATTGGAATATTCTTACTTTTCTTTCTTGTATCATTGAACCTGAATTCAATATGTTTTTACTGTAGGCTGTGTTTATTAGAATCAAGCTGTATTCAGCTATGGCTAACCTGTCTTTGAACATATGCTGTAGGCTGCATTTTAAGAGAGCAGTGGGCACCAAGCTGTGAGACTAAACTTTTATGATCATCTCTATAAATCAAGATGAAAGCTGTGGGCCTCACACTGGCTATAGGAAAACAAAAGGGTAAAATACTTAGAGTATAAAAAGCAATTCCAAAAACAATTATTTTGCATTAGCAAAGCACCATTCAATAGCTTGATGTTTATTTTTTATATAGTGTGTGTAATTTGTTCTCTTATTTTCTTATTTTTATAAATCTAGATGATGGATAATTAGGAAGCAGATAACTGCAGATATGAGAATGAACTGTATCAATACTACTACCATCTAGACTTTAAAGCACATTTCCACCCAATATTGTATATTTGAATATATTCAGTTTTCTTTGAATATGTGTAGAAACCCATTCTAAGCCAAGTTTGAGTACATTTCCCAAACATTTTATATTCTTTACATTATTTTTTTTAGAGAATTAAAAATGAGTCCCTGCCAAAGTAAAACGGTATTTCTTTCACTCAAGGGACATGAAAAGAAATGAGAGACTTACACACTAGGACATGAACCAAATTTCATTTTACAAAGTAGACAAGTTCTAAAGTCAACATACACTAAGAATTCATGCATCTTTTCCTGCAACATAAGGTCATTAAAATTAAAAATTATTCAGTATAGTCTATACATAATAGATCAATAAAATAACATTTTAGTGTTTATTACATTTAATAGATAAAAATTAAAATAAATATGCACTTTTCTCATAATTATACTATAAAATAGTTATTTTTAGTAGTGAAATGAATTTTTAATTGAATTTACTAAAACATTGATAGAAGACTGGACTTAATCCAAGTGTAAAATTAAAATTAGAGTTATGATTCATATTACCAACCTCTCTTCAAGTTCATGTAATTGAAATGCTGTTTAAGTATAGCTTATATCCACTCTATTTTACTATTAGAAAGAAGGAAAATATATGTAATTATGACAATTACACCGAATTTCCACATTGCAATGATACTTTCAATTTCTTTTATCTTTTTTTCTGAAGGTTTCTACATGTACTCTCACATTCTGTTTTTTTTTTTTTCTTCAATCTTTGTAGCCAAATATAGAAAAGAGGATTTTTAGATTTCAAGGACCTGGATTTTCTTTTTATGATCTTCCTACATTCTGAATGATTGGTATTTGTGTGTATCCTTCTTTCAGGATCTCATCAGTGTCTCAGTTTCTTCAACACAGAAATGAAGAGCCGCACTCTGGTCATCCATTCTTGCTGTATAGCAGAAATATCATAATATTAAATGTATATATTGCCAGCAAAAGTAGTGCCACAGAAGCCAGGTAATACTTTTGCGTTATTCTAGTTATTACAATCACTCCCTGAGTCAGTTCTAGACTATGGTTTAATCTCAATATGATGAACTTAACTGGAGCCTTTGGTGACAGGAGACAAAAATTTCTTGACAGTCCTTCCACAAAACCAACATTTGATGTCTTGCTAGTGGTGACTTCAGAGGAACAAATACAAAATTTTACAGAAAAAAACAAAACAAAAACAAAAATCTCGTATGAACAATGGGGATAAAATGCACTGAGTAGAAGAGTAGAACTAATTGTTTTGACCAAAACGTATATGTCAAATATTGTTCCACTAATATCCAAAGGAGGCTGCCTATAAATATAAAACTTTAGAATGGATTTTAATCCAATTAAACAAGAAAAAAATTTAGTGTATGTATTTCCCATTTAATATTTGTGATGTACACACTAAATTCTTTTTTTTTTTGCTGTTGTGTATCTTATTTTAACTTTTTTTTGTTTTTACCTTTATAATTTTTATTTTACATATTGATCTCAGTTCCATCTCCTTCCTTCCTTTCCTCCTTCTTTCTCTCCCACCCTCTCATGCCCCCAAACACCCTCCCTTCCCACCCCCACCCCCACCCCCACTCCACATGTTGGGAGATACCCTCCAGGAGGGGTCATCTTAATCTGTCAAGTCATTTGGAATAGGGACTAGGACTTCTCTTCTGTCTCTAGGTTAAGGGAGTATCCCTCCATGGGGGATTTGCTCCCAAAGTCCTTTTGTGCACCAAGAATACATCCTGGTTCCACTCTCTGATGTCCCTTAAACTGCCCAGGCCTTCTAGCTGAGACCCATGTTCAGGGGTTCTGAGTCTGTCCAATGCTGGATTCCCAGCTATAAATCTGGGAGCCCATTAGCTCCTCCTTGTTCAGGTCAGCTGTCTCTGTGTTTCTGCAGCCTGGTCTTGTCCTCCCACTCTGAATCTAGATTCCAGTTCGGCTCAGTGTTTAATTGTGGGTGTTTGTTTTGTTCCCATCAGCTACTAGATGAGGTCTCCATGATGGTGGATAAATTAGTCGTCGATCTCTTTATCAGGGAAGGGAATTTATGGCAACCATTTCTACTGTTGCTCAAATTGATTGTTAGTTGGGTGTCAGTATTGTAGGTCTCTGGACATTTCTTTAGAGTCAGTGTTCTCTTCAAACCTATAATGGCTCCCTCTTTTATGCTCTCTCTCAATCTCTCTCTCTCTCTCTCTCTCTGTCTCTGTCTCTCTCTCTCTCTCTCTCTCTCTCTGTGTGTGTCTCTTTCTCCTCTTATCTATATGTATATCTTATTTTAAAATTTAATTAAGCATCATACAGGGCATTTAGTCAACAAGTGTCAATCGCAGAAACTATACCATGACATTTCTCTCCAAAATCTCGATGTTTGTCTTAAAGTGCTGCTTTTCTTCCCAATTGGAAGAATCAGTGTTTTTTTTTTTTTTTTTTTAGTGGTACTACTTCCAGTAGGCTAAGTAGTCATAGGTATTCATCCCTCAACACGTATACACCCAAGCAACACAGAAGGGTCTAAACAAATTGTATTTATAAACATGTGCAAAAATAGTAATAACTAAGAAGCAAGAGGCCAGGTATTATTTTTGTTTTTTAATAAATGAAAGATGAATTTGTTCTGATTTATGGGTCTAGCAGATCTTTCTATCATAGCAGGAAATTATAGCAGCGGGAAGGTAACGAGTGATCCAGGAGCCGAGGCCAAATGGAGATGTTACATCCTCACCCAGGAAGCCCTTTTCTATCTAGGACAGATAGTTGTGTACAACGGCTGATGCTCTCTTCTATCAATGGGTGGATTTTCTGAACACATCAAGGAGAATGATAACATTTGCTTTCAGTTTTTCTCTTCCTCAGACAAAACTCCATTGTTCTAAAAATGTGTCAGAGGAGAAAGGAACACTCTCTTTGAATTCTACCCCATGACTTCAACCAAATCCTCACAGCATAGTCACAGACCTGAGGCTTCTTTATGGCTGCAACACTGCCCTTGCTTCTTTTACACCATGTATCATTTTTGTGGAAGGAGTTTTTGAAGAAGCTGGGTTATCAGTCCTTCAAAGCAACACTGCTAGGATTGCACCCAGTCATGAGTGACCATCCCCTGTCTGTGGATTCTTCAAAGATAAAAACAAAAAACAGAGTTTTTTGCATTTAAAGGCATGACAGTGGTAGTCATTAAAGCTATTAATTACTATTTTCTGTTATGAAAGAGAACAAATATTAACACAATAGCAAAGAAGATATATTGAAGAACTTCCAGCACCTGGGGCGTAGCACTGCAATGTTTTGCTTTTCCTATAGAGGTTGGTGGGAGACAAGCAGAGAATACTGTTCTATTTTTAATTTTAAACTTTTAAGCAGAAGGCCATCAAGAATAATCTGCTCAGTAAACATTTGGTCTCGAGTCTTAGCATTTCTCTTCACCCAGCAAACATGATCACAAATGTTAAATGTTAGGGAAAAAAACCACTGGCATGTGTGTTTTATCAAGCTATTTCTTTGCCAAGGATATATTTATCTTTTTCTGATGCATTTGAGGAAAGAAATGATAAACATAGCGAAATGACAGTGCAGAAAGGATTAAAGCAAGAGCTTTCTAGCTGTCTAGGTACAAGTTCAAGGGACAGCTCTACTATTTACTGATTGTGTGACCGTGGACATACTGCTTGTAATAAATTATCATGAGTTCCATAAAAACAAATGCAAAAATAGTTTTGGCTTACATACTTTTTCTTTTTTTCTATTTATTTATTTATTTATTTATTTATTTATTTATTTATTTATCTACTCCCTGCAGTACATATTGATAGGTTTAGTGAGTGCTACCAAGATACTGTTATTTTTAATATAAGAATCTGAGACATTTATTGCAAGTCATTAGAATTAAGCGACTCATGTGTGAACAGATTTTACTTTCAGACTAACTGCAGTAAGGAACCCACAGGAAAAAGAATCTCTTTTATGTGGATAATTTTGCAAATTTTATATTCTATATTCTTAATGACAAATTTCATTGCCAAGTTTTTGAGTCTTCTTTAACTCTGTTTTCATCATTCAAAATGCATTCAATGCATCTCTACTACTATGTGTTCGACATAGGCACTTATTTAGCTAACACTGTGAAGAGATCAGAGAGAACGGTGTGGAAACATTTAGCAGAGAGAAAGAGGAAGTCAGCTCCTAGTTCCTTGTTACTGTCCATGGAGCAATATATTTTATCCCATTATGTTTTATTTGTGTCACTTCCATTCTGCTCTCAGTAAGAAGAGCCGAGGTTAATATAGTTTCCAGCAAAGACCTGACAGCTATTCTGTTGATTAGTTTGGTGTTACATTTGAGCAGCACTCCTGCAGCCCAGAATGGTGAAGGATGACTTAGCTGAAAAGAACAGGCAAGGCACCCTGCTGAGAAAGGGCAGGGATTCTGAAGAAGACAGTGTGGCGCCACTACTTGAACATATATGCACTGGTAAATGTTCTGGAAATTCCCACATTCGAGTGTAGCTCCCAAAAAAGGAAATGATCTTTCCCCTCTCCAACAAAGCCCAAAGCGACAGGGTTATAGACGCCAATTTTACAGTGTGCTTCAGTTTGGTTTCTGTCTTCTGCAGTACTTGCTGAACAAGTATAATAATGAGAGCTGTAGACAAGAGTTTCTGTCCTTCCTGGTACTGCAGCTGTTATACCCAAATAAATACACAAAGACTGATATTAATTATAATTGTTTGACTGATGGCTCAGGCTTCTCATTGGTTAAATCTCTCTTAATTGTTAAGCTATTTCTGATAAACTATGTATTGCTACAAGGCTGTGGCTTAACCCTAATACTCTAACATGTTACTCCTTTGGTGACTACATGGTATCTCTGGCAACTCTTCTTCTGTCTATCTCCATCTACAGAGATGTGTATTTGTTTTTTCAAGAAAAGTCCATTTTTTATTGTTTGGTATAATTGTATAAAATATTTTTATATAACTTTTTTTGATCCTCCTTTGTCCTCCCCCTCCCAATCAGCTGATTCTTCAATGCTAGGTGCTCTTTTTTAACTTTTTTACTCATACGGTTTCCCATCCCTCCTCTCTTCCCAGTATTTCCCCCACACCCCGTTTGCCTCTCTAATCCATCTACTCCTCTGATTCTGTTCATAAAATGGCAGACCTAATATGGATTAGACAAACATGGCATATCAAGTTGTAGTAAGACTGAGTACCTCCCCATATTTTAGGGCTGAGCAAGGCAACCCGGTGTGAGAAAGAAAATAGAGTCCTAAAACACAGAAAAATAGTCAAAGGAAACTCCTTCTTCCACTGTTAGGAGTCACACAAGATGACAAAGCATTGCAACTGTCACGTATATGCACAGGGCTAGGTCTGTCCTGTGCAGACTCCCTAGTTGTTAGTTCATTGTCTCGGAACTCCTATGAGCCCAGGTTATTGATTTTGTGTGTGTGTGTGTGTGTGTGTGTGTGTGTGTGTGTGTGTGTGTGTGTGTGTGTGTGTTTTGCTGTTGTTGTTTGGGTTTTTTGTTTGTTTTTTGTTTTGTTTTTGTTTTTGGTGTGTGTGTGTGTGTGTGTAAGTGTGTGATGTCCTTGACCCTCTGGCTTCTACAATCATTCTTTCCTTTCTTCAGCAAGGTTCCTGAGCTCAGTCTAATGTTTGGCGATGGGTAATGTTTCCAGTGAGTGATAGCATTATCATTCTAATTTTGGCTGAATGATATCATACTGTGGATGTCTTCCCTTTTTACTTATTGATCCATTGGTGGGTATCTAGACTGTTTTCCATATATTATTACTTGTATGACTAACACAGTAATAAAATAAGTGTCTGTTTTTCATTCTGGCTTCATTTTCTTTACTTCCATCCAGAAGGAGAACAGGTGAATCATAGGTAGTTAATATTGACAATAAAAATGTAAAACCAAAAAAATACAAGTAAGAGGTATGTGAATAATTATCTGGGCAGACACCTTAGGAAAATGATGTACAAATGGAAACTAACAGAACAAATGCTTAGCCCCATGTGTCATTAAAGAATTAAAATCTCACCTAATAATGAGATACATTAGATGTATAATGATGGCCAAAATATAAGTACTACAATAACAAATAGATGTGAGGAGATGGAGAAAGAGTATATACTTTTATCAAAAATAGAAATAGAAAGCAAAAAGTAGCTTTGGAATAATCCAAGGGAGTTTCCTAATAAAGCTATACAGTCTTAATATATGGCATACAAACTGTGTCATTAGATACTTTTTCCATAGAAACACATTCTTGAAAGATCTAGACAAGAATATATCATTATTCTTATTAATAATCTTCAAGTTGTAAAGAAACAAAGATATTTTCTTGTCATATACTTTGAGAGTTCCAGAAAATGACAACTAATGTTCAACAGGCCAACCAAAGAGATGAATAATTCTCTGTTGGGAGGTCCCACTTGTCATGGCCATGAGGTCACTGGCTGTGGGTTACTGTGCATCTCTGTCATTTCTTTCATGAGTCACTTCATTTCTTACCTGAGAGAAGCTGTGGGTGTTCCCATACTGTGTTTGTGTTTATCTTGTGAAAATATTTTATTTATTGGGCACATATATTTGTGTATGCTCAGGAAGATGATTTATCCCTACACTGTTTTCTCAACATTACTATGAGAAACTTAGAAACCTGTTCCCTATAATTAACTCCCTGATAGTATGATTTGGACAGACAGAAGACCTTGTGGAGTGATCACAGGAGGAACTTTCACAGAGCAGAATTTCAGTTATCTTGCCTTGTTAGATCTAAGTCCTTGAAAGATTTATGATGAATTAGAGTATTATTGCATGTGTCTGTCCTTGTTATACCATAGTCATTCAAGAGATCAATAACACCTGCCTGAATAACCATGTCCAGATACTATTAATCATACTTAAGAAATATAAAATTATATATACATATATGTATATATAATTTTATATTTGCCTTTTCTTTAAATCTCTAAATAGTTCAGTTTGCTCCATTTGTAACCTGAAGCAACCCTTTTAAGAGATGGCTGGAACCTCCCTCAGGTGGTGCTGCAGTTAACTACAAATTAGCTGATACATATTCAAAGAATGCCTGTGTTACTGAGAATTTTCCCTGCAGTTTCATCTTTATTTTTAACAAATTATGAAATATGTATGCATGTATGTATGTTTGTATGTATGTATGTATGCATACATGTATGTGCTTGGGATTTTGTTACAAGAGAAGAAATGAGAGGGTAAGAATAAAGAATGTAGAAGGATGAAGATTGTATGAAAATGAAGAAGTAAAAATGGAGAATAATTGTACCAGAAATGAATTGAAACAGACATTTGTAATTGGAATTAGAATTGAGGCGGAGATTAAGAGCTGAGGAATTATAAATAATTAGGGCAAGAAAATTAGATTTAAATAAAACAATAAAGAGACATGGTTGGAACTGCAAGCAAGAGAGTCTTTTCCCTCAGGTTAGAGCTATCCTAAGATCTCATTCTCTACTATGAAGCAGCTGACCTGAACCTTGGCAAGAAGTCAGTACAGCTGTACTCTGCTGGATCCCTAAATTTTAGTCAGCGAATGAATCAATAAACTGACATATTTAGATAAAATGATATTACACAGGCCCTAAATGTATAGAAGCAATGTAAAGACAAAGAGCCTGTATGCTTATTTCTAAAAGAAAGAAACCACTCAGGAAATTCTAAATAATTCATAATTTTAATATTACAACTTTCTCAGAAATGGTGAAGAATGGCTGACATGATCTGATAAATTAATAAAGAACAAAAATTTAAGATAATGAAACTGCACTAGATATTACACTGAAATAATATCTAAACCCAAAGACACATATAACAAAAAAAAAAAATGAACTGGCATATACTACCATTTTCAATTACCAGAAATACATTGACATGAGAGATTTGCTTATTATACACCTGTAATTACTAATTGACATTGTTGTGAAAAAATATCAAAATTTTCTCTATTGACAAGTACAATTATTTTATATCAATTAAAATCATGTTAAAGTTGTAGCTCAGTACAATACGATATATAATATATTACATTATATACATATTTACATATACACATATGTATTTAAAAATCAACTGACCAGTGCTAGTTTACTAATAAAAAACATATTAAACTAATCTAATGCATGATGAATAGCCGAGACTATCTCTAATGCTACATATTTAGAACTTACATAGTAATTTTCATAAATGAGTGTTCTAAAAATGGTGTACACCAACTAGAAGCACAATGATTACATTTCTAACATGATCAAAGATGTTACAGATATGAATAAAATATCAAAATGAAAATCCTTGTTTTATGCAATTAATACAAAATTTAAAATAAATAAAAAGGGAAACATGAAGAAAATAAATCTTGTTTCCATCAAACCAAGACCAAGGATTTGATGGGTATATGTAGAGAGCCTTGTAGTGTCACACCTTAAAGTGGTGCTGGCTTCTACCTTACACCTTCCCGCTGGTAAAGACTCTCTGGGTAAACAAGCCCTTAATTGGTTGAGTCTGTTCAGCCTGTCTGCTCCCACATTAGAGTAGCCTATCTGCAGAGTCCACGTGGCTCACTGGGGTTGGTTAGCTCAAGGGTATTTAAGCCAGTGCAGGGGTTCCCCCCTCTCTCTCTCAATCTCTCTCTCTCTCTCTCTCTCTCTCTCTCTCTCTCTCTCTCTCTCTCTCTCTCTCTCCCTCTACCTGAGGGCCAGAAGCAACATGTTTAAAGGATCCTGATTAAAACTGCATGAAGAAGATCTACCCAGAGTCGCGTCTTCCTTGCTGGCAAGGGCAGGCACGTACAGGTATAAAGAGTTTGTAAAAAAAAAAAAAAAAAAAAAAAAATGAACTATTATTTGTCTTAGAAATACCATGGGGAAAGACTTGTTGAGGAATAGAGGAATCTCAAGATTAGACACTTTTATGTTCAGAGAAAGACATTAGATAATTGATGTCATTCTCTAAGAGTAAATATCAGACAGATGTAGATGTAATCCTTTACAATTCCTCCTGCTGAGGTGGCAGAATCTCATAGCTGACTAGAAGCAGGTCTTTGGCACTGTCCAAGAGATCATATAAAGGCTTTAATTCAAGGAATGTTGCCCATGCAAGAAAGAATCTAGGGAGCCATAGAAAATAAGAAGCAAACAAGCAAAAGCTAAAATGGAATTTATGTGACACAAGAAAATGCAAATGCAAAGCTGTAGAAAATTCCTACTTGCTCATTTCCTCTGATTTGCCCCCATTTAAACAATTTCAGACCAATTGGGTTTCTATATATTTCTAAATCAATTACCTCAGGTACTTTTTGTATTGAAATATAATATCTTACATATTATAGAAATCACAATAATTATTCAAAGCACAATTACTTGACATTTGAAACTATTACATTTAATTGAATTACCAAGACATAATTTTTAAAAGAAAAAAGTAATAATTACTTTCTATAAACATGTATACAATTTTATTCTCACCATTTCCTTTATGTTTTACAACTTCATATATACACACATGCAAATATATTATCCTGGCTAGTTTTATTTTAGTTTGACACAGATAGACTCACTGGATAAAAGACAGAGTCAATTGAGAAAATGTCTCCATAAGATTAGGCTTTACACAAGCCTGTAAAGTATTGCCCATTGTGGGTATATTGGCCACCTCTGGACTCTGTGTCCTGGGTTGTATAAGAAATCAGAATAGACACCCAGGGGAGGGCCTAGGCCCCGCTTCAAATTATGTGATGGCTTTGATGAACCTCCATGGAAGACCTCAACCTCCCTGGGGAGCAGAAAGGGAATGCGATGGGGGTGGGGTGGGGGGTGTGGGAGGATGGGAGGGAGAGGGAACTTGGACTGATATGTAAAAGAAGAAAGTTTCTAATTTAATTTTTTAAAAAAGGAAAGAACAGAAGGAAGGAATGAGGGAGGGAGGGAGGGAGGGAGAGAGGAAAGTAGGAGGGAAAGAGGGAGAGAGAGAAGGAGGCAGGGAAGGAAGGAAGGAAGGAAGGAAGGAAGGAAGGAAGGAATGAAGGATGGAAGAAGGGAAGGAAGGAGGGAAGAAGCCAGAATGAGCAAGAAATCTGGAACAAGCCATTAAGCTGGTTCAGCATCAGCTCCTGCCTCCTGGTCCCTGTCATGTTTGAGTTCCTATCCTGATTTCTTTGGATGATGAACAATGATAGGGAACTGTAACCTAAATGAACCCTTTCATTAGCAATTTGCATTTGGTCATGGTGTTTCATCACAATAATAGTAACTCTGTCTTTAACACTCACACACACACACACACACACACACACACACACACACACACACATTCATGTATCCATGAATGCATACAAGTACACATACATAATATGTATTGTATTCATATTCACAATCACCCCCATTATTTTCTGATGTCATAACATTTTTACCTCTAAACCCCTTCTTCTTCCCACTTAGTATCCAGTGGCTATACAATTAAATAAAGTGACTTAACCAGTTCAGTCATTAGATGATATTCTGTCACCATCTTACTCCTTGTTTTTGACATACTTATGGATAAATATAATAAATTGTCCATGACTTGGGTTTATAAGTAAATGTGCCTGTTTATTGTTGAGTGATTTATGTTTTAAATAAGTAATCCTTCCAAACTTTAACTCTTGGTATTTTTTAATTGTTTTTTTATACAAAATATTTTGATTATATTTTCTCCTCCCTCAAATCTTCCCAGATCCTCCTTACCTCACTCTCCACAAAACTTCATGCTCTTTCTGTCTTTCTCTGAAGAAAATAAAAACAAATAAACCAACTAGCAAACAAACAAAAGATCAAAGCACAGACAGGAACACAAACAAAAAATACAAAATACTAAACTAAATTGGCAAAGTCCAAAATAAAGACAAGATTCAAACTGAACTGTTGATAGACAGCAAATAAAAATATGACTGAGAACTGCAACATAGTTTATAGTTCTGCTTTTCAATTATCACTTCAAGTGAAAAGTAAAACTTGTACTCATCAGTTATTAATGTATATAATACAATGGGTTTATCAGACTAAAATATTTAACTAATATTATTTGTTGACATTATGATTATGTATGAAAATAGTAAATTATGAAAGATAATCAATAATATGATAATAAAATAAAATTAAAAAAACAAAAAATATGAAAATTTTACCTAATTTTAGTGGCAGTACCTATTAGGTTTAGGTGACTGATGGACATTGAAATTTGAGAAAATAATATATCCTAGAATGTCCGTGAAAGAAGCATTCATACCCTTAAGTCTAAGACCCCAGGAACAACGTCAGCCACAGAATATATGTCACAGGACAGAAGTGAGGACAGAAATATCAACTGCCCCAAAACCCAGTTATTTAATTGACTTGCTTAAATTAAAATCACATGTTTAGGTTTTACTTTGTTTTAATTCAGTCTCATTTGGTATAGCCTACTGAAACAGATATATCTGCATATTCGCAAGGAAACTATGACAACATGGCAAAAACAATTGTATGAAAATATAAATATAATAGGCCTAGCTTAGAGAATTTAATGCTTGACTATTCAAGCATGATAAGAATTGATGTAATCTGATTTTAGCTAGCCTTGTGAATTATGAGTAACCCCTAATAACCCAAGGTCTGACAATACAAAACCATTGCCCAAAGACATTATGGAAGATGTTTCAGAATCCAAAATCATTTGAGTAAGGTTGGGCTCAATTTGTGTTTGAGTGACTTTAAAGCCCAAACTAGTAATAACAATGCTACTTGGAAGATTAAAAAAGTAACAAATGAGGTACCCAGGAAGATACCAGATGTAGTGAGGTGGCCTCCAGCATCTAGCTTAGAGAATAATGGCAAGGTGTAAATCCTGGGAAGAGTAGACTTTCAATGGGAAGCTAAAACAATGTATATGTCCTAAGAGTCATAAGCTATAAACCACTTGGTTGACTTGACATTAAAAATCCATATATAAAAGTCACATATTTTCTGTCAGAAACCATAAAATCATCTTTCTGTTAACCTATCACAAACCAGATTTCTAAATAAGGGGTAATTAATGAGATTCCAAAAGGGAACATCTGTTAGGAATTAATTCATTCACACATCCTATCTTGAAAGTACAAAAATTATGAAAAAGAAAGGGCTGGCAAATTTCTACAATTACACTTTATACATAAAAGTAATGTTCACATTTTTTTACAAAAAGTGAGCCTATTTGATCTTGTAGCTTAGATCTAAAGCAGAAAAAGAAACTAATTAAAAACAAAAAAGGTTGCTCAGGGTTGAGCCTTAGTGTTCCATCCAATTCTGTAATTCAAACCTGCAATACTGGAATTCTGTTAAAATCTCTGTGCTTATTGGCTTTTAAGGGAAATCATCATTTTAATTTTTGAAACGAATTTGTGTACTATATCTTGATATTAAAAACACTAATGGGCACATGTTTAAAAATCAGTGCATTATTTTATCACACAAAAGTAGAGTTACCTTCGTTAGTTTAGATGGAAAATTCTCAATAACTATAATGACAGATTATTTTATTACTCCGAGAGATGATAGAAAAGTTTATTTTAAAGGTGGCTACTGTAATTTCACAGGAATATAAGAGGTCCTTTTAAATGATAATTCCAGCTTATTACCATTTGAACAGCCTTTCTAACAACCAAAGGAAAATGTATCTTCATCTTTTAGTTCATAAATCTGCAGTTGCCAGCACCATGCCCATACTTTAAGATGGAATAAAATTTCATGAATCTTAATTGAATAATGAAAGACTATAAGATCAGTGTAAAATATCACCACAAATTAAAAGTGAATTGTAGCTTGTCTTTTAGAACTGTCCTACAAATTTTCATCTTCCTGTTTGGTTCATTGAAATGGAAGTTGAAGCTGGAATTCTCAGGGGAAGAATATATTATACTATAAGCATGAATCTATTCCAGGTCATATGATCATAATTGCTTTGAAGTAATGAATGAAATTCACTCTTATTTTCCATTCTTTGTAAATTTTTAATTTCAAATCTTCTCTACATTTTATGAAATGGAAGTTGTTATAAATGCACACAAATGTCCACAAGTACAGATATACTTTTAATGGGACACCTGTCCACTTAAATTATACACAATTGCTTTTGTTTTTTTGTTTCAATAATTCATGTTCTATATATCTAACGTAAATGACAAAGTCAAGAAAAATATTTAAGCGAATTAAAATATATTGAGAATGCAGAAGACTTACTAAAGTGGCTAGGATGGGCATATGTGACAATGGCAAGAGTAGTGAACTTCAGAATCATTCCAAACTTTAATAGAGTGGAGACTGAAGACCACATGAGGCCAATAAACATATCTGGAAATTGTAGTAGCATATAATGAGGCAGTTATAAACACACTGTGAACAATATTGCTTTTATGCAGCCAAACCCCCATGGTACAAACAAAACATGCACTTATTTATAAATAAGAGTTTATGGTATTACAGATTTTAAGATCCCAAACCATGAAACATTCAAACACTAATTCAAATGTAGTGGATTGACAGACTCATTAGGAAAGGGAAATAGAACAGAGTTATGGAGGAATGGGGGACAGCTAGAATGGTGACCAAGTGGTGAGGGAGGAGATTGTTTTGTAGAAAGGAATACAGACAGTGACAGCTAAAATTAAGGGGCATTTGAACAGTAGTATGGAAACCTAACAATGAAGAAAATTCGTAATATATATATATATATATATATAAAGGCAATATAGATGAAATTGTCAAATAATGAGGTGTGGTAGTATAGTTCCAACTGTTTCTTTCCTGTCTTGTCACCAACAACACTTCCAGTACCAGGATTAGATTATATCTAATTGAGGAGTGGAATCTCCAAACATCACAGGCTGTTGCCAAGACTATAAGTTGCTTTCCACAAACTGACAGCAAGGTATCATTGCTGAAGACAATATCTACACAATTAACTGAACATGAAGGTATCAATCAGGTACCTACATAGAGCTTTCATCTCCACCTTCTTGTGCCTTTAGTAAAGGAACATACTCCATGTGTTATCAAAAGAGAAATTTAAACATTAAGCCAATCACAAAACCTTTATGTACAATAGTGTACTGCCTGCAATATATGTTAGGGCAATGGTGGCACAAAGCTTAAAAGAATAGCCAACAAATAACGGATTTGTCTTAAGGCCTAGTACACAAGATGGAAACCATACCCAACACTTCTTGGTTGATGATGAACCCTAAGATTATATAGCTCAGGGACCTAAAGTAAAACCAAATAATACTAGTCTATGAAAATAAAACATCCAATGATACAATTACTACTAATGATATTCTGGTGTACTCATACATCATTACATTGTTCACCATCAACAAAGAAGCTTCATCATGAAACTTATGAGAACAAATGCAAAGGCCCACAATCAGGCATTACACAGAGAGAATCTTGGAACACTCAGTCATAAATGACATGCCTCCAAAAATCCCTCTCAAAGATCATGGAACCATTAAAAAGAGAAGGCAGAGTATAAGAGCCAGAGTAGATGGAAGACACCAAGAAAACAGGGCCAAATCAACTGGAGTGAAGTTCCTATGAACTCAGTGGGTCTAAGGCAGCATGAGCACAGCCTGCACACATCTTCACCAGGTCCTCTGCATTCATATTATGACTTTCAGTTTAGTGTTTTCATTGGATTCCTGATGTGGGAATGAGTGGGTCTCTGATTCTCTTGGGCGTATTCCCTTCTGTTGGTTTTACTTGTCCAACTTTGATGTGATAACTTATATTGTAAAGAACATAAAGAAGCCAAAGGTAGGCAATGACCAGTGAAATATTTTATTGTGGCACATTCACAACAGCTCAGGAGTTCAAAAGTGGGGTAAAAAGACACTGTATGAGTGGTGATATTTCAGTAATGTATCAAATGTGGTGTGATTGTAGATTTTTAAATGAAACATTAAAGATCACTTTGAAATGTTTATCTTTTTGTTCCTATGTTTGCTTCCTCCCATATTTTTCTCCTCTGGTATTATATATATTGGAATTGAAAGGACCTCTGCATGTGGATTATGTTTACTGGGAGTCGAGCAACACATTAAGGAAAGCAAAAAGATCTTGTCCTGCTTAAAATACTGTCTTAATAAAGAAATTATCTCTGATAAAAATAGAATGGAGATTCATTGGTAAAATATTACATTAGAAAAGACTCAATAAAAAGCTTACTGGAGCATGATTGACATCATGTTATCTGAATCCTGTAAGCCCAAAGATGTTTTGAAATACATGGGCTATTCTGACTTAATTACAATTTTTTGTGTCAATAATGAAGACCACTACTCTGCTATGATTCCACTATTTTGATATAAGAAATACACATGGAAAATGGCTTAATATGTATGACTAAAGATTATAAAATGAAACCACTTAATTTTACTCTAAGATATGCTTAGATCTGTATAGGTTTTGCTTGAGGATTGGAAAGACTACTCATTGACAACCTTAAATTTTAACTCAAAGATGGAGGTTTTATAAAACAACAGTTGTAGGAAGTCAGAACCGCTACATTTTGACAATGGGATTCTTATATATAAATAGTTACCTTCCTTATGTGTAATTTATTCTTAATAATTAACAATATTTTATTTTGTTTTATATTATATACCTACATTACATTATCATATATAATATGACTCTATCATATATAATAAATATATTACTATAACAAAGTCATTCTTATTTATTAATGTATTATTTTATTTCTATACAATATTTTACAAATATTATTACTATATAATTGCTATAATTCTTATTATTAATTAATAATATCACTATTATTAAAATTGCTATCTTGATAGTAATGTACTTACATATAACCATACAATACGTTATATATTTCTCAGCAAGATTTTACATTGGAATATTAAACTTAAGTCATTACAGTATGAGAACTTTATAACAATCTCATTCATATTTTATTACCTTTTTACTTTTGTGCATTTTCTTTCACATATATGTTACCTATATGTCATATACATTTATATATATATATATATATATACATATATATATATATATATATCTTTAGAAGGAGAGAGAGAAAGGCAGAGCAAAAAATACTATAGTTTTGAGTATCAAGGTATTTACAACATTTAATTAATTTATTTATTTTTTGTTTGTTTGTTTTTTTGAGATAGTGTTTCTCTGTATGGCTTTGTAGCCTGTTGTAAACTCTCTGTAGACCCTGCTGGCCTTGAACTCACAAAGATCTGCCTGCCTCTTTCTCCCAATTGCTGGGATTAAAGGTGTGTGTCACAGCCTGGCTCAATATTTCATATTTTAAAAGACATAATTCTTATATGACCTTTCCTCAAGTTTATAGATGATTGAAAAGCTTGTTTTAAATGGTAAATTTGATCCATTTGTTCTCACATATGATCCTCATCATTTATTCAGTGTGAGAGAGTAAACAAAGAGTGACATGAAAAGCAAAGACTAGCCTTCAAATAAAGGAGGAAGCATGGTGGGGGGTTCTGTGTGCTAATGACTGCAACCATTCACAGCCTATCCTTGTGGTCAAGGTCAGAGGACAGAATTAGCTTCCAAAGTATGCACCTGGAGAAGCTTTAAGTGAGAAACAGCAATGGAGACGAGCTCTTATCCCCATGCAGTTCACCAGCAGGGAACTAATGAACACCCACAGAACAGAAAGAGATTCTCGCTAGTATGAATTAACAACATCAAAACAACATTTTGTATTCTATCCTATCGCTCCCTTGTTTTCAAAGGAGTATTAGTTGTTTATTGCTCATGAATAGAAAATTTTTCGATATATATTTTTCTATCTCTGACCACTTTCAATGAATAAAATAAATAAATGATGAATTTTAAATTTAATCTTAGTAAAGAATATGTCTGAACTCTGGGGCCTTTCATTTTGCATAAAGGCCAATATTGACATGTTTTTAGATTTTATTTTTATGAAAATAAAAATTCTAAAGTCTGCTAACCTTAACTTTCATTTCAGTGCAATATTTTATAACATCAAGCAAGACTCTAAGAAAATGTCATGTGCCTCTCAAATATGTAACTGCAAGCAAAATGACCCTCCCAGACCTCCATTACCAGTTTTAAGACATGTTTAATTTGGTTCACAAGTTACTTTCTCGTTTGAAGTAAGACCTCAATGCTTTTAGAGTTTTTAAACTTTCAAAAATGTTATCTTCAGACAGTATGTACAAAGTTGGTCTTGGTATTGATTCAATCTAACATACTAGTTTTTTCCTTAGTATATAATGATTCTATTTTATATTATCACTTATGTGGCCAGATCTCAGAACCCACAACCCCATAGTGTGGCATTCGAGAAAATAGCAGAAACAGGAAGTCAACCTTATACCCTCTGTCCTATCAGGAACCAGGCTGTAAAAGTTAGAAAGATTTTCTAGTAAGTTCCCAAAATATCATGAAGGATGTCATTCAGCAGTTTGTCCTACCTTATGTAGCCATACGGAGAATGTGAGCAAACATGCCTAGCCATTTATTCCACCTAATAAATATTGGATTATTTCAAATATACCTCTCTACGAATATCAATTTTTGTTTTGACAAATCTGGCTTTAAAACAGGCATATTTACTGCTTTATATGTTTTCATCTATTTTTGGATCTACCTTGTTAGGTAAACTCATAAAAAAATAAATTTTCATCTATTTTTTCCTGGATGGTCTTAGTCATACACCTAGTAAAATTTAAAGGGTTTCGTTTTTTCCTCTTGTATAGAGACATTTGGTGGATTTCTTTCAATCTTAGGATAGTACACAGACAAACATTTCTAGATTCAATGATTTCAATCACTCTCTCCAATGTTAAAATATGCTCTATTTTAGAATACAAGTGTGATTATACACTCTCTTCTTGATTATTGACAGTATCAGGAACAGCTAAGGCATTGTCTAGGTGATAATTTACACCAATAATTTAAAAGAACGTATCTATTTGCTTAGGAAGTCTGTAATTTTTCAGAGTAGACTCATTGGAGTAGAGTGCTGGGCTGGCAAAGGAATAATAGGAGATACTTGGGAATAAAGTGCTTTGTAGCAGGTGTCAATTTTGTGACATAAATATTTTATCAGAGATGATTTCAGGCTAACAAAACAACACATTTGAGCATGTGATTGAACACAGAATTATAACACTTTTTGGACTACCATTCTATCACATATTAAATGTCATCTATTTTACTTAGAATCTGTTATGCAGGGGAATTTATAGAACATTTTGTGTTTATGGTGAAAGGTCACAGATTTCCTACAAAATGGAAGTATGTGTGTTTGTTCTTTCTCTCTGTGAATGTGGTACAGGTGTATAAGAAATTATATCCCCATGCATGCATGTGTAGATTTCAGTAGTTGGCACTGAGTTTCATCATCTATTGATGTTCATCTTATCTTTAGAGACACTGCCTCACACTGAACCCAGAGGTAATCATTTTGGCTTGATTGGCTTGCCATACACTCCAATGAATCTATCAATGTTTACTCTCTAGTACTTCTATGCTTGTTTTTATATGAGTGTTTGTGGCCCAAACTCAGGTCACAATTTTTACCCACTAATCTCTCATCTTTGTTCTATTTATCTGAAAAGTAAGCTGCTCTTTTTGACAAGAAAAAGCCTGTTTTTCCTAGATAATTGCACAATCATTATTATATAGACTTTAAAGAATTTGAAATTTATTTATTTATGTATCATTCTAGTCAAAATATGCCCTCCTTCCTCTCCTTCAATTCCCCCTCCCCAACCTCAATCTTCTTTCAGTTCCCACTCACCAAGTCACTCATCTTCTTGAATTCCTATTTAGGAAGGGTCAGACTACACATGGACACCAGCAAAACATGTCATGTCAAGTTGCAGTAAGACAAAGTACCTCCCCATGTATTAAGGCTGATCAAGGGTACCAAGTATGTGGAGTGGGCTCCCAAAGGCTTGTAAAAAACTGTAAACAGAACACCAGTAGCACAGTCACTAAGATCAAAAATTAATAAATAGGGCTTCATGAAATTGAAGTTTCTATAAGGCAAAGGACACTATCAGTAAGACAAAATGGCAACCTACACAATGGGAATACAAGCTCATCACCACCACATCAGACAGAGGGTTGATTTCCAAAATAGATAAAGAACTCAAGAAAATAGATATCATCAAACAAAATGATTCAATTTAAAAATGGCCAGGTAGTTGTAGCATTGCCTTAATCCCAGTACTCCAAAGACAGGTAGGCAGAACTCTTGTGAGTTCAAGGCCAGCCTGGAGTACAGAGTAAGTTTCAGGATGGTCTTCAAAGCTATCAGAGAAACTCTGTCTCAACCCCCCCCCAAGAAAAATGTGCAGATCTAAGCAGAAAACTGTCAGCAGAAGATTCTCAAGTGGCCAAGAAAACTTAAGTAGATATTCACCATCTTTAGCCATCAGGGAAATTCAAATCAAACTGACTCTGCAATGACCTCTTACATCTGTCAGAATGGCTAAGATCAAAACCACAAGCTACATCTCATGCTGGGGAGCATGTGGAGCAAAACGGAACATTCCTCTATTCCTGGAGGTAGTGCAAACCTGTGAATCCACTTTGGAAGTCAGTGTGGCAATTCCTTAGAAAGTTGGGAATTAAGCTATCACAAGATATAACTATACACTCTTGTGCATATACCCCAAAGATGCTAATTCATTCCACAAGGACACTTGCTTAACTATGTTCACAGTAGCTTTATTTATAATAGTCAGAACCTGGAAACAACTTAGCTGTCCCTCAAATGTGGAGTAGATGATAAAAATGTGGTACATTTAGAAAATAGAGTATTACTCAGCTGTAAAACCAGAAACACCAGGGAAATGGTTGGAACTAGAAAAAAAAACATCATCCTGAGTGAGGTAACTTAGAACAAGAAGGACAAACCTGGTTTGTACTCACTCATGAGTGGATGTTATCTGTAAAATAAAGTATAATAATGCTATAATTCAGATCCCCATAGAGGCAAAGTAACAAGGTGGGTTCATGGGGGAACACCCAGATCTCTCTGGAAAAGGGAAATAGAAGAGATTTAGTGAGAAAATTATGCTAGGAAAATTAGTTGTCCCAGAAGAAGCTATACCCCTATCTCTTATGATTTCCCCAGTCAAGTATACATTAATTTGAGAGAATACATACAATACTAGAAACTGTAAAACTATTAGAATGAAGAATAAAAAAATTTCCAGGCATTTGAACGGGCAGAATTTGGGGGTATGTGAAACTCAAGGCAGAGGACATAGAAGTAAAAATTTACGTGTGCAATTATAACATACAAAAAGACTTCTGCAGGAAATATTAACAATTATCTAAAGATGTTTATATAATGCATTTCTGATAAGTAATTAAGATCTATATATATTGTGGTTCTCAAACTTCCTAGTGCTGTCATCTTTTAAAACAATTCTTCATGTTGTGATGACCCCACCCATAAAAAAATTTATGATTGTTACTTTATAACTGATTTTGCTACTATTATGGATCATAATATAAAATCTGATATGAAGATTAGTATGGTGTACCAGTAATGTAAATATCTGATATTTGATATTCAACCCCTGTAAAAGGGTTATTTTGTGCCCAAAGGGGTTGTTGTGTCTCAGGGATTGAGAAACTCTGATTTAGAATAAACAAAGAAATCCAAAAATTTAATACAAACCTCTGCCCACAGATTACTTAGTTTAAAAGCACATAATAGACCAAAGTAGACTTTCCCCTGCCCCGAAATGTTTCTCTATGTAAAAGTGCTGGATATCCTACAATTCAATTGAAGACCAGGCTGGCCTCAAAGACACAAAGATCTGCTTGACTCTGACTCCCAAGTGTTGTGATTAAAGGCAAGTGCCACCACTGCCTTACTATGGACTTTTCTTAATAGAAGACACACACTTGACCACAAAGTGTATAAAGAATATCCTTCAACATCACCAAACATGATAGAAAAAAAAATCAATCCACAGTGGGATATCATCTCACAACAGTCACTTTAATAAAAGTCACAAGAGATAACTTCTGTAAATATGTGATGAAAATGAAAATTGTGTACTTTAATGTTGGGACTGAAATGTTTGTAGTAGTAACAACCATTGTGGAAAATGGTAGGAACTTCAAAATTAGATTATGCAATGGAACTGTAGTCCTACTATAAGGTTCAGACCCAAGAAAATAAAATCTCTGTTTCAGAAAATTGTTTTATCAGCTGTGTTGTCTTATTGTAAGTAAACAAGGTTCATCAAGTCATTTGAAATGAAGAAACTGTAAGTAAGAAAGTGTTTCTGAAGGAATGTAGGAACTAAAGAGTAGCCAAAGATTCCAAGGCAACATAAGAACATGGACCACAGAATCTCCTAACAGGGCTCATAGAGACTTGCAAAGACTGAAGAGTCTATCAGAAAGCCTGTATGAGTCTGAGATAGGTCCTCTGAATATATGTTGTAGTTGTGAGGCTAGGTGTTCTTTTGGACCTTTTAATAGTGGAAGTAGGGTTGTCTCTGACACTTTGCTTACTATTGGGACCATTTCTCCCTATTCATTTACCTGATCCAGCCTTGTTATGAAGCTCAGTGCCTAGTCATATTGTAACATTTTATTATGTGATATTCAATTGATATCCCTGGGAAGACTGCCCTTTTCTGAAGGGAACTGGAGAAAGACTAGATTTGGAGAAGAGAGGAGGAGTGGAGGGAGGGAAAACTGCATTTGTGGTGTAATACATGAGAGAAGAATATGTTACAAGGGAGGGTAGAGGAAATGCCTCTATATTACTCAGTTGTAAGGCATTTTCTTAATTAATGATTAATGGGGAGAGCTAGGCCCATGGTAGATATGGCCATTGCTGGGCACATGATCTCAGGTTCTATAAGAAAGCAGGCTAAGCAAACCATGGGTAGCAAGCCAATAAGCAAGACCACTCCATGTCCTCTATGTCATCTTCTGCCTCAAGGTTCTGGCCCTATTTTAGTGTCTTTTCTGACTTCATTCAATGATGCACTATGATACTGACTAAAATGCCACATAAACCCACCCCAAGTTGTTTTTGGTCATGGTACTTCATCACAGCAGTAGTAACCTCAGCATCATAAATGTACAAGTTGCAAAATCTAAGCAACGGAAATGACCTAAATGTCTCACCTCTGATGAATGAATACAGACAATTTGGTACATATACACAAGGGTTTGCTCTTCAGGTGTGTATATGAGACACCCTGTCATCTGTGTCAGCATTTATATAACTGGAAATAATTATGTTACATGAAAAAAATGGGCACAGGAAGGCAAGTACTCCATGTTCTTACTCATGTAGAATATAAAGATGTTTATTCTATAGGACATCTCATAGTTTGTTATATACGTGACTTCCAAAAGCTAGTCAGAGTCAGTCTGGGAGTGGGATGGGATAAATTGGTAGAAAGAGTTGAAAAATGCTAGTGATTCTGACTTGCTATTGTATAGTGCAGTGTTTGTATATGTAGTGATAACATATAAAGCAAGGGCAAAGGGCAAATGTCCATAGTCCCAGTTGTTTGAGAAGCTGAGACAGAAGGATCCTAAGTTTAATGTCAAAGTCTAAGGAGTGACTTGAATGTCACTTAGTGAAACCCTGTCTCAAAATGATAAAATATAAAATACAACACAGTTAAGTCCATGATATCAGGCTTCAAATTAAATTCCATAGTCTGGAAAGAAAAACAACATCGTCATATTGTGAGTCATTAGTATTAGTATGTCCAATATCTATGTTATATACCAATAACTAAATAGGAAAACTCAATGAATACATTTTAGCTTTCTTTTATCTTCCTTGAAAAATTATTGGTTATCTAGACAAATTCTTTCAAAATTGATTATGAGTCTGAAAGTATATCTTCCACAGAATTTAGTTGAAATAGACAGGAAGACTGCAGCTGGCTTCAGACTGAATAGCTTTAATACAAAATACAGCTGAGAATGTGCCCAGAAAATTTTCATTATAGTTGAGTCAGCTTAAGTAAGGTATTCCTTCTGCTTTAAGTTAGATGAGCAAAGGAAGCTTAAGTATACTAAAATCCTTTAAATGAGAATAATAAGAGAGCAACGTAATATGAAAAGGATATCTTGGTTTGATCTTGGGCTTGGGTTTACATTAGAAAATGTTTACTTATAACTAAATCTGGATAAGTGTCATTTATATAGAATTAACATATTTGCAAGTATAAAGGTCATTTTTGCATAATAACTATACTTAAGTTTCAGAATCAGGCTCTTGTCATTTAGAGATAGATCCTAGGTGGATTTGTTAAGTTGCTTCCACCTCCTGAATTGGGAAATAATCTTATCACCTGAGGGTAGTTTTGATGAGACCAAGAATATTTATGTACTTCTCCCAATAAATAACATTGTTTTATATCAATAAGAATTTATTTGCTGGAAGAGATCCAAGTTTTAGTCTCAATATTCATACTCTTGATACTTTATTTAGCTCATTTCTACTTCTTGCTTTCCTTTTTTCTCTTGTGTCACATATCTGGTCTTCAAAAGCACTCGATGACATTTCATCTTGTCACCTGTGTATTAGGTGTGTTATCTCTACTAAACACAAAATAAACATTCTTTTCAAACAAATCATAAAACTCAAGAAATACAAATAGAAACTTAGGCATGTTGGCACATGCTATCATTAATTGAGAACCAGAGATAGAAGATTTACCAAGAATAAAAGATGAGGCTGATCTACAAGGCTCTTTGGACAAACAATCAAGACTCAAGCTGAGCTAGGGCCTTCCTGAAAATTAGGCTCAAAGACACTGGGAACTGGACACTTTGCCATCTGAAAGATAGTCACATGAATGAACAGAACACAGCAGGCAACAGCTACAATGCCAAAAGATTGCTACAGGTGTGTCAAGTTGAGATAACTGTGAGGTTCCATTCATGCACTTCTACCATTGATAGAACCAGCAACTGTTTCTAAGACAGGTAACTCACAGAGGAACTTTGAATATTCTATATTATTCTAATGGAAACAACAGATCACCAAGCAATACACAAATGGTAAAGATAACAACAGAATAATGGTGTTAAAGGGTTCTCAATGCCTCCCACCCAACACATCCTGAAAACACTATATCTAGAGAAAGCTCATACAGGAATGCGGGGGAATGTGTTGCAATATGCTAACAATTTGAAGGCAAATAGTAGGGTTGACAAAAGCTAAACTCAGGTGGGCAAATTCTCCATATTCTCTCAGAGCTTCAGTAATAAAAATACAACCATGTGTACAATATAGCCTCAAAATACCAGAGAATAAAGGCCTTGAAACCATTGCTACCAAATGATATTAAGACGAAATTCAATGAATAAACCTGCTCTAAACTTTCAAGAACTCTAAAATTGATGGGGAAGAAAAAGAAGCTTAGATAAAGTCTAAAGGTTGAGACATCTTTAATGGGAGATGTTATTCTGTAAATATGTTTTTCATACTAGTTAATTAATAAAGCACCATGGCCAGTAGGAAACAAGATAGGCGGGGCTAGGAGACAAGGAGGAAAGAGGAAGTGGTAAGGAGGAGTCAAGATGTAGTCCAGGGAGGAAGGAAGACGCCAGCGCAACTCCCCATAAGATGACCATGTGGAAATAGAAAAGTAGAAATGGGTTAATAATTAAGACAGAGCTAGCCCATAAACAATAATGGTAACTGGCCAACAGGATTGTATCAAATACAGAGTCTCTGCGTGTTATTTGGGGCTGGTGTAGCTGTGGGCCCAGACTTGGAGTAGGCAGGCTGGTGGCATGGCAGGCTGGATGAAAAACCTGCCCCTAACACATCTTACTCAATGAAATTATAGTCAAGAATTTCTTGAAGCTAAATAGCAAAATACACAATCTCCCAATTCACAGGAAATAAAAAACTCTCTCAATGTTATCATAAATTAACTTATTACACTAATAACAAATGAACACCTTGAACAAGCAGATATAGGGATTCTCATAGCTGGTAAAGTAAATGGTCCATAAAAATCTTGATAGTCACCTCCAAAATAAAATTAGATACATATATCTCACCTGGTTAAAAAAAATCAATTTAAAAGGCCCTAAAGCAAAATTTACATCTAATGGCCTGCAATTATGAGGTAAAAAAAGAAAACATTTCACCATCTAGATACAGGCAAGAAGTCTCTGTAGCCCAGAAACAGTGCCAAGATTACTTTGAATTAGAAAGCTTCGGCACAACAGAGAAAATCATTGGCAGAAATAACACAGAGTCAGAGAGAAGGAGGAAAACCTCCCTTCAGCCATAATTCAGACACACAGTTATTGCCCATAGCGGTGTAAAAATACAATATAAAGTCCTAAAATCATCAAAATAAATAAGCATCAACCATTGAACAATGACTCCCAGTGAGTAAATAGACTAGTGAAGTGATCAGATAGTTCTTAAAATGCACAAAGTCTTAATAAATATTTTAAAGTGTCAAACGACTTTAACCATTAGTAAAATGCAAATTAAAGCCACATCAAATCTCTATCTCAGCCAAGTAAGAATAACTTTCAGCAAGAAAACGTATGAACCCCTTATTAAGAGCTAACACTTGTGCAGCCTTAATGAAAGTTGGTATGGAGGCTTCTTACAAAATTGAAAGGAGAACTGCCATATAATGAAGCTATACCACTGTTGCACACATACATAAAGGACTCTAGATGCTACCACCGAGAACCTTGTATATCTATGTTTATTGCTGTTCTAATCATAACAAAAAGGAACCTGTATAGATGTCCACCAAATAAGGGTTTCTATTTAAGGAAGGAGAGTGAGGGTGTGCTAGGTGGTTTTGTCAAGTTGCACTGCCAGAGTAGGCTGGGAAGAGAGAGGATCAAATGAGGAATTGCCCTCATCAGACTGGCCTATGAGCATTGCAGTGGTACATTTTCTTGAATTGTGGTGGATGTTGGAGGCTCAGCATACTGTACCAGTGCCCAACACTGGGAAGGTGGTCCTAAGTTGTATAGGAAGAAGGCTGGGGAAGCTTTGGATAGCAATCCAGTCAAGAGTGTGGTTGTGTGGTCTCTGCCCCAGTTTTCTTATCCAGTTTCCTGTCTTGAACTCCTGCCCTGACTTACCTCAGTTTAAGATTGGTAACTAGGATTTGTAAGATGAAAAGAACCCCCATTTTTCCTCCTCAGTTCGTTTTGGTGTTATTTCTTTATTTAATTATTTATTTATTGGATTTTTGAGACAGGGTTTCTCTGTAGCTTTAGAGCCTGTCCTGGGACTTGCTCTGTAGACAAGACTGGCCTTAAACTCACAGAAATCCACCTCCCTCTGCCTCCTGAGTGCTGGGACTAAAAGCATGTGCCACCAATGCCCAGCCAGTTAGCAATATTTTTTAACAGCAATGGAGAAAACTAGAACAGAGGGATAATATAGTATATGTGATATAAAAGTGGAGAGGAGATTGGGGTTACTGGGAGTGGAAAGGTTCAATGAGAAGATGGCTGCATGATGGGAGAGAGAAGCCAGAAAGGAATAAAGAAAATTAAATATGTATGAACTGACATATTGTGACCTGTTAGTTTGTATGCTAATTAAAAACAAAAGTGGATTTAGTGAATATTTCTTTAAAAACTCCAAAACTGAAAATGGTAGGAATATAAGAGTTTGTACATGTCAAACAGGATATAGTCAATTCTTAAATTCCTAGCATATTTATACCATCTGTTTTTCTCATTTATTATTAAATTAAGCTTCTTTTCACAATGCATAAAGCCATATTTATAACCATTTCCTTACTATGATGCTCCCTTCTCAATTACGTATCCTGTTATATATATATATATATATATATATATATATATATATATATATATATATGATTAGCCTAATAGATGCCATGTTTGTGGTCCTTTAAACTTTGTTTATAATGGTTCTCTTGCATTATCTAGCTGCTGCTTTCCCACTGAGAACCATATAATTTTTTTCTGAAATTGTCCTGCCTTATCTCATTATACTTTGTATAGAAAATTTTAGTCTACTTATTTGTTTTTTTTATACCTATGCTAAAACACATGACTAACTAATGTATGTTAAACTTCCTAGTCAATATCTAGGCTTGATATACAGCTACAATGACAAGCAATTTGCATTACTACACAAATGAAGGAGTCAAAATAAAACCTTCTCAGTCTAACAAAAATACTAATGTCTGTCCACCTGGTTTTCTCTCCACCTACTTTGTATTTATTACCTTAATACCTTATGTCTCTGGTTGAAGGGAAGTTTTAGGAGGGACTGGGTTATACTAAGAACAACAATGTTTGCTTGACTAGAGACTGAAAATATGTATTGTAGTTTTGACTCCCAATATTACAAATGTTCAGGAAGTTTTTCATTTTATATTGATGTTATTGATATCTTCTTTCCGTAAATTTTAATTCATGCTCAAATTTAAGGAAACTATGGAATCTCACAATTTCTTCAGTGTGGAAAGGTAGGGTTTCCTGTGTTAGAAACTGTTGTAAGAACAGATCATCCATGGAAGATCCTACTAGAGAGTATACCTCTGGGCTTTGCCTCTGTTGTCTTGTTTATTATACATGCATCATTTTGTGTTAGCTCTCCCCTAGGTGTCTTCTCTTAACACTCAAATCTCCAACAAGAAGCCAGTTTCTTTCAATATGCCTTGAAAGGATTACTCGTGGGTTTTAGCCAAGCACTTATCACACAATCCTGCCATTGTCAGTGCTTTTCTTCTGTCTGACTCATGGGACAGTGTGTTCTTCATGAAAACTCAAACATGCCTTACCCTCACCCCTCTGTCTGTTACTGTGGAAAAGAGTAGATGTTCCAGCTTTAATATGGCATTTTCTGCTTACTCTCTTAGTTCACATTTTTCCCCTTGAAGTTGTTTCTGACAAGAGTTAAATCTAATATCTGATCATACAAGGCAATCTCCGACCTATTATAATTGGAGAATACTCACAAAATGCTGAGTCTATTCATAATTTCCACCTTGCTGAGTATTTTCTTAAGAAGGTGGATGCTTGATATACTACTTTGATTATGTTACCAACAATACATTCACCCTAATCAGTGGAAAGAAAGGAAAAAGAACACAAAAAATTTCATAGATATAGATAAATCTTCTTGTTAATAAACCATTGCACATCTCATGCTAGATCTCTCATTGCATAATCTTAATCAGAATAGCAAACTGTCCAAATAGTCTTGTAAATCCAGTTCTGTCAAAATCAGAGGTTCTCAACCTTCCTAATGCTGCAATCATGTAATGCAGTTTCTCATATTGTGGTGACCCTCAGCAATATAACTATTTCTTTGCAACTTCATAACTGTAATTTTGCTGCTTTTATGAGTTGTACTGTAAATAACTGATGTGCAGGGTATCTGGAATCTCAGGCCACAGGTTGTGAATAGCTGGCCTAAATATTTATGATATAGAACAGACAAGTTACCTATAAAATGTATACATCATTTCTTTCATCAAATCTAAATATATAGGTACTAATAAAAACTTTGCCTTTTTGATAGATTTTACTCTCTCGTCTTTTAAAAATGATTTTAAGTGTTCAAATGCACTTGCAGTTACAACTTACATTTAACATCATCACTAATCCACTTACTCCAAGAACAGGATATTTCATTCTTAAGATTTTATTCGTTCACTAAATACTCTTCGGATCCCCACTTCATCCTCATTATAGGATAGACTCCAAACTGAAAAAGCCAAAGGAAAGTTAATCAAATATTTTGACATGTTTAGAACCTTTAAGTATCCAAGTGCTTTTTTTGTTTTTCCTTTAAGATAGTCAACAAATTCAACTGTGTGCTCTAGTGTTTTGATGTTCCTTTCATTTCTAGATTCCAGTTTTGGAGTCAAGCTGAAAAACAATATAGATATTTTTAGGGATGGTATTTAGCCAAAAATACATGTTATTATCTGAAAATTTGGCCTGGAAGTAGAATCCCCTGGGGAAATTGCCTTTACTCCCCAGTTGCCAAAAGAACTTCCTAGCAGGAATGTGACCCCAGCTAGAGATATATTGAGTACGTGTGAATGAACTCACTAGGGGTTAGTATGAAACAGCTGTGTGATTTGGGAGCCAAAATTCCATGTAAAAAATAAAACTAATGGGAGAGTTAGCATAGTGGAAAAGAAACTGAAAGTCAAATATGTGGCAGGCTGATTTTCTGTCAGAGTTGGATAGCAAGCACATTTCAGCTAATACAGAAGCCAATCACTCTCTTTTTAAGCTGTGATTTAGTCTCTGTCTTTGTCCTACTCCGGAAAGAACAAGGAGACACAACTTTGCCTGTTGTTTCTTTTCCACCTCTACATATTCTTTTTACCTCTTCTCCTCTCATTAAATCCACATCATTAAATCTCTTTTTGTCTCCTTTATATTTTCTTTTTGTCTTGAGATAGGGCTTCACTGCGGAGCCTAGTCTGGCTTGGAATTCATGATTCTCCTGCCTCTACTACAGCTGTTCAATTACAGATATTTTCTACCTTAGCCTTCATGCTTCATTCATTATTTTAGATACTTTTATTAATTTTGAGGATTCAATCACATTTACTCCCCAAGTCCTGTAACACCAAAACACAAATCTCAACCTATCTAATTTCATGACCTCTATTTTCAAACCATCAAGCCCATTTTTGCTGCCCAAATACTGTTAGTATTGCCTTGGACTGTGGTCAACCTGCCATTGCCTTCAATAAAATGCACTCTTAATTTCAAAGTAGCTATCAATGAACACTATTAATTGGGACTGATAGCACTAGAATTCTGTGTCCCCACCCCCACCCCATATGCTAGGATTTTAATCTGGACTGAGCTTGTGGAGGTTATGCACATGCTATTAAGATCATGCTGACTTTATTTTGAGGATTCCATATTGGAATATGTGGAAAATAGTATTTCTTTTTAATCAACTCTCTTATGATGATTCCTGAGTCTTGGGGTCAGGGCTGTTATTTTATACATTCTGTTTAGAATTAAGCAGTCCTTAGTCTTTTCATCTGAACACAGATCAGTTTTGGGTCTCTGCAAGATGAAGTGAATCTGATGAGGGTTGAGAGAAGTACTAGTATATGGGAATAGCAATAAGTCATAGTTGTCTTAATAGTCAAAAGCAATAGTTAGTAGTTGTCTTAATATCAATTTAGGAAAATAATATGTACTATGCTTTCCCTAGGATATATGACCTAGTTTGCTGCAGGTTCTTGGCCCCCAATAATGATAGCAAGTATGAAATCCATCTCATGGAGTAGGCCTTAAACGCAATCAAAAGTGTTTGATTGTTTCCATCACTTTCATGCTATCATTTCATTAGAGAGCAGGAAAGTTGCCAGGTCAGTTGTTATTGTACTGCTGAAGTTCACAGCTAGGTAATATTGATGATTGCATCTCTCCTCAGGTATTGTATATTGCACGTCTTACAAAATGTTAATGGACTAAATATTGTTAACTGTGATTCTTATTTGATAACTGTTGTATGGTATATTTTGCTATGTTAAGGTTAAACCCCTTCTTTTACTTTAGACAGAAAAGAGGAGATGATGGGAGATGTTATTCTGTATATATGTTTCTCATACTGGTTAATAAAGCTCTGTGGCCAATAAGATAGCAAGATAGGCGGGGCTAGGAGACTAGGAGAAGGAAATAGGAAGTAGGAAGGTGGAGTCGAGATGTAGCCCAGGGAAGGAGCAGGATGCCAGCCGCGGCTCCCCGATAAGACGACCACGTGGAAATACTTAGATAAGTAGAAATGGGTTAATGATTAAGGCAGAGCTAGCCCATTAACAATAATGGTAACTGGCCAACAGGATTGTATCAAATACAGAGTCTCTGAGTGTTATTTGGGGCACACGTGGTTGTGGGACCATGGCGGCAGAACCAGCGGCAGCTGGCGGGGAAACCTGCTGTAACAGCACCTTCCAACACTGTGAATGCAAATCAGTAGGGATGAAATTCCATGTCATTATCAGGTTGATTTCTCCAAGTTTTATGACTGAAGTATGTGACACATTCAGTAATAGGATTTTATTGTCATTTTCTGAGGAGTTCTATAGAAAGTTAATGGGCAATAACTACAAAAGTGAAGTTTATTGCTAGCATGTGGGGCTTTCTAAAAGTATTGTCCTTCCATTGTAGGGTGACTCTATTTAAACTCTTTTTATATGTGCATATGCATATTTTAAATAAATGAGTATCGGTATTATATATCTAGATCTAAATTTTGATATTTGGAATAATACAGTGATATAAAGTCAGAGGAACACAATGTCTACATGAGTGTTAGGACCTGTCAGAAAACCCATGCATACGTTTTGCCTAGGTAGAAAGTTGACAATTTTGGAATTACCTAAATTAGGCTGCACAGTTATTTATGTTCGACAAGCTCATCTTTCCACAGTATGGTTTCTATTTATTTTCTGTCTCAGAAAGTATAATATACTATTTTTTAATCTTATTATCCAGTTTTCATTTACTTGTCCCTCTCCAGCCTCTGGTAACCATTATTCTTCCTGAATAGAGTGCAGGGGAGAAATATCCTTAGCATACCATATTAGACATTTTATAAATAGCTAGCATAAAAGAGTTTAAATGCTCTAATCATGATACACTAATTATCTAGATGGATTACTTCTATCTGAATATGTACACAGAGTTTCACATAGTACACCAGAAGGATATATGGTTGTCACATTATACAACTTTTTGAAAAGATGTTAAAGAGATGGAAATTCTTAAAACTATTAAATGGAGGACATGAAGTTGTGAAGGAGTTGTGATGGAGATTTAAGGAGAGTTGTAGGTAGGAAGAGTGATATGATCAAGGGACATTGTATATCTACATACTTATAAGTATATATAATTTTGAAAGAAAAATTAAAATTAAAATATTGGCTACTCTGGCCTCTTGTATACAATATTTATGTATCAAATTATCACACTGCTTATCAAAAATATAGATAAATATACTTTTAACATTTTGAAGAATTAAAATCAACTTAAAGTTAGAATAATATAAATATATGTGGCTTTTACTTAAAATGTCTTTTTTGTAGTACCAAAATTTAATGATAATTTTGGTGAAATAATACAATTATTCTAATTTTATAGCTTATAAAATTGAAGATAAGGAAAAGGAAATTTAAAAAATGCTTTAGAAGTGTATAATATATGATGTGGTATGGACATATATTCCTGTACTTTTGATCATCCCCTGTGTTTATATCTGTCTGTTTTATATTACTAGGTGCATCTCTCGAGATGACTGTAATATAAAAATAGGAAAGAAAGAAGACAGGAATACTTGGAGGAGAAGGAATTAAGCCTGATGCAAATTATGTGCTTAATTTAAAAGTAAATACCAAACAAACATGCAAGTCACTTTGAAGTATACCAACATGATTTATGCTAGAATTTTGTAAGCCATAGTGCCTCTTTTTACTCATCTTCTTTAATCTGAAGACTATATGAAAGATTTGCTTCACTCTGTCCCTCCTGAAAAATTAAGACAGCTCTCAATTACAGGTCAACAGCAGCTCCCAAAATTGTTCTAAAAATACAGTCATTGTAGCAGCCTCTCCAGAAACTGCCTGCAATCCTAATGCAATTACATAACAGTCTAATTATCCTGTCAGTTAAGTAGCTAGTAGGCAGGGGAAAATGTCAACCTGAAGAACTAGTATCTAGAAACAACTGATCAACACCTGATTCTGCTTTAAAATCAGGCAACTTATCAGTCATATCTGGACCAGTAATATCTTAGTCATGAGCTAGTTACCAATTTCATATTTACCAAGTTCATTTTTAAAGCCCAGAAGTTATTGCATCCAAATATTTGCTGAGTATTTGAATAGTCTGTCTAGGAAAAGAGAGATGGTTGGAATGTCCTGTGTCACCAACACAGAGATGTATTTCCTGTATTTATGGTGCCCCTCTTCATAACCTCTTTGCACTATTCCTGAGAATCTGCCTGTGTGGTTAATTTTATTTATTTCATTAAGTGAAAGAAATAATTACCACTGTAAGTATATAAATATTATTATTTGAAGCCTGTAAGTGCCTGAAAACAATGATAACAATGTTTATGTAAATTTTACCATTGTGAGTGGGTTACAACCTTATATATTATAGTATAATAGTATGATAATGTAATAGAAAATAGTATAACAGTAGAAAACAATTGAAAGAATATATATCCAAATCCTCTATGCTGTGGAGTAGAAGTAACTTTAATTATACTGTTGACCATATATCACTTTCTAATTAAAAAGTGTTATTTAAATTTTATAAGCCTTACCTACACGCAGGTCAATACACTAGCCTATAGTCTGCAGTTTAGTTATCAGTGACCTTAAGAGGGAATTTAAGTTCTCTATTGCTTGGTTATATAAATGCTTTTTATATAAATCTATTTGCATGGTTGCATCAGTTCTGAAAATATACTGTGAGCAACTGATAGAGAAAACTCTTTGAAAATATTGCACATTGTGTACATTACCTTTCCTCTTACAAACTTCAACAAAAGGTACACACACGCACACATGCATGAACGCAATCACGCACACACACACCCACACACACACACACATACCACCCAACACACATACACACGCACACACACACACACCATTGTAGACAGAAGTTTCTGTTGCATATGGTCCTGCAGCTGTTTAGTTGCAAATAAACAAAGGCTTATTATTAATTATAAACTGTTTAGCCTATTGCTCAGGCTTATACTAACAAACTCTTACAACTTAAATTAACCCATAATTCTAGTCTATATTTAGCCAAATGGCTTGGTAACTTTTTTCAGTAATAAGTCATTCTTATCTTGCTTCCTCTACATCTGGATGCTGAGTGTGTCTCCTGTTGACTGAGTTTCTGTCCTACCCGGTACTGCAGCCCCTCAGTCAGTGTTTGACCAATTGCTCCAGCTTCTTATTTGGCTAGCTCTCTTAATTACAAACTATTTCTACTAACTATCTCCACTTTGTCTTGTCTTACTTGTGATGCCTGGCCCTTTTTATCCATTGGAAGCGCCATGACTTCTCCCCAGTGACTCTCTCTGCCTCCCCATCCCAGAATTCTCCTACTCTGGTAGCCCTGCCTATACTTCATGCCTGAAGGTTGACCAATCAGCATTTTATTAAACCAACCAGGGAAACATATTCACAGCATAAATGAGGACACCTTCCATCATTCTATGCCTTTCTTTTCCCATAATTGTCCTAGTCTGGTCACCCTACCTAAACTTCCTGCCTGGCTACTGGCCAAGGATCATTTTACAAAACCAGTATGAGTGGCAAATCTTTACTAGTGTGCAAAAGTATTAACCCACACCACATCACCCCTAATTCTAACTCTTTCCTCTACAGGCACTGAGAGTATCTAATTAGAATGTATGTTATCATATCCTAATCCTACCAAGTTTGCCTTTTATGTTTGGCAACTTTTTGAGCACTCTTCAATTTCCTGGACAGCAAATTCAAGCAGTGATTGTGAATCATATCGTCTACTGCCAGCATTCAAGGAAACATGAATAATTAAGTCAGATTTAGGAATAACAGCCCACTGGAAGGCATTATATTCCTTAGTGACATGAGACAGACTGAGAAAGTTGTTTGGAAATATATATTTATGTACCTATATGCACACACACAAACACACACACACACACACACACACACACACACACAGGTACACATACACACACCCATACACACACACACACACACACACATGTATGTAACAACAATTTAAAGAAGACTATGAATTTGGAAGGGAGTAAAGAAGGGTATTGGGATGTTTGAAGAGAGGGAAGAGGGGAAAATGCTGTAACCATAATTTTAAAAATAAATAAATAAATAAATAAATAAATAAATAAATAAATAAACAGAACCACATCATAATGTTTAGTATGTGGAAAACTGTGGGAAAAATTTTTACTTTTTTTGTTTGTACTGTTTATTTTTTTCACAGATTTATGACATGTAATTTATTACAAAAACCCTTTGGTTGCAATTAAAAATTATCATGTACTCATTGCAAACAATGTAAAGAAAAAGTATAATCATTATGAAGAAGATAAAATTCTCTTCAAATTTTAGCACTGGGGATGACTATCAAAACATCAATGATCATCTCTGGGTATTCTCTATCTGTACTTATATATAGATAGAAAAATGGGCAGGTCTTCAAAGATATTTTAAATCATGTAGCATCTTGGCAACCAACTTCGTCATCAAAATATCTGTATACAACTCCTACATCTTATTTTGCTATTAAGTTGATATTAATTTTGTGCTGATATCATAATATTTAAATTATGAGCTCTGTGGTTTACTAAAGTCTCTTTTTTCTTGTAACACAAAAAGTATCAGATCAGTAAAGAAGGGTTATATGCATTCAGATTCTCAAATAGATAAAATTAAGTTTTTAAACCATTAAAACTTCTACAATTTTGTTCACATTGGCTCCATGCTATTTCTCTTACATCTTTTTCATTGTTCTGTTATTTAATGCTGATATTTGAAAAGTAATTAAGTGATAACAAAGAAATAAAACTATCAGATAATTTGTATTTTCCCATTTCCCTGCTACATACAGATTTATGTACACATTACCTAAGTTATAGCCTAAGGGGAAATGATCTAGAAAAAAAATTGTAAAAATTTTTGTTTACATTATTTCTGACTCTTTGATCAAAACATAAACTATAGAAGAATGTTGCTTCCTCTTTTGCTTCAAAATGTGCTTAACTTTGTTAACAGGCACATTCCTGTACCTATGAGCCATTTGTTCATAGAATTGTTACACCAACCATAGGCAGGACTTTCTTATCTCCTACATATGCATGCCCATAATCTAGGAAATCCTTCAATTTAGGATTCTTCTCAGAAATTACTACAGGACATCCTACATTGACTATTAAAGCTAACTAAGTCAGTGTCAGCCAAACTGGTTACAATGTGGAGCTACTCTTGAAACAAAATTTTTAAAGACAAAAAGATCATCCTTAACATTCAGTCACATAGATAGGTGCCAAATTTGATGATCTTTTATTTCAATGTTAAGATTTAATTCACAAACTTTTGCAATAAAGATTTTGATGTAAGTAAGTAATATGTAGGGAGAATTGTAAATTTCATAATGTGATATAAAAACATATAAAATAATTTCAAATGTGTGCTTTCTTCAATTATTGTCAGTTACTTGCATAAATGAAGTTATTCAAACTGACTAGTTGGAGTAGTCCTTGATGACAGAGGATGGAGATAGGATAAGTTTGGCTCACTGTACCCACTGAAACCAACATCATCAAAGTTCCAACTCTGATGGATAGTGAATCCTTGAGTGAAATTGAATATTAAGTACCCTGTCTCTTCCAGTTCACATCCCATGCATTCTTTCTGTGTTTAGTTTTCTCCTGAAATTTTGAAATTTGTTACTTGTTGTCTCATGAATATATTATTTAAAGCCTTGAGATTTTAAAAGCCTCTGAGAGTTTATCACCTTGGGATAAAGTAGGAAAAATGCATGAGTAGATGCTAGTGAAACTCCAAGGGCAGATAAATGATTTACCTTTTATTTTACTTTGTCCAAAAGTAAAATTGCTGAATTTAGGATGTAACAGTTTTGTTGTTGAATACATTTTGGGAAAGTGTATGTTGTTTGAAATCTTAATGAATAATAAAGGACACACCAAAGTTTCTGTTAATTATCTCATTTTCCCTATGAAGTACAGAATTAATGATTTAAGATTAATCCTGGTGTTAAAAATATAGCAGTTAGTGGGTTTGTCTCCTGATTAAATTTGACATTACCGTCTGTGGAAATGCATCAAATACTACTTCAGATACTCTCTTTTTGCTCAGATATTATTTAATTATGTTGTTATCATTGAAAATGTCTAAGCCCTCCATTTGTCATTGAGAATAACTCTCTGAAATGCCATTTAGTATGATACTAACCTGCACATGCATGGGTACCTGAGTTTGCTATCTAGAACCCACACTAATTGCAAAATATAATGGTGTGGGTTAGCCTCACCAACATTGGGACAATGGAGAAAGGAAAACCTTTGAAGCCAGTCTAGTTTAATTGTGGAGTTCAAGGCTAATGAGAGACTTTATCTCAAAAGAAGTGGGAAACGATTGTGACATGTGAGGTTATACTCCAGCCTCCACATACACATTCAGACATACTCATATTTTATGGTAAACCTGTGCACATCAATATGCACACATATACACAACATGCACACAGTAAATTCTAAAAAAAATTAATATTATTATTTAGTTCTAAAAACTCACTTGGCTATGTCATTTTTTGTTAAATACATACATCCCTTAATCAACTTCATGAGATTTACCTTCTGAATTCAATTGAAGGGATCCCTCTCTAATAGCAGTGCTAAGAAATATTAACCAGCATAAAATAACCAGTATTTCCCATTGAACTAGGAAAGTTGCAACAGTTAAGTTACCAGTAGAATTTTGTTTGGCTTGATCTTTCAATAAATTTTTGTTTATTTGTATCTATGATAATTAACTAGCTCATGTAGTAAATAATTATAGATCTGTAGACCTATAAACCCAGGCATGTGCAGCATCTTATGATGCTAAGGAATGTTCTGCGGTGATAGATTTATTACTCTCTACCAGATAAGAGATTTCTTTATATTCCACATTGTCAGGTGTTGGAGTACTAGGTATTGGTATTTTATGTCTCTATATTCTTAAAAACACAACACAAGGCCTTATTATCTAATATTCTTGGAAAAAAAAAAGTTTGCAAAGAAAGAAAAAGAAAAGAAAAGAAGTACCCCACATTAGGCATTGAGATTTTTTTGTTCAGTAACACATGATTTTAGGAGCTTCCTTCAACAGACTTAAGCCATTCTCTTTAAGGCTAGAGAACATTGTTGAAGATGGGAAAGAAAAAATGTAAGTTCTAAAAATGGGAAAAAGCTTATGGAACACCACATTGTGGGCAAGGCACATCCACATCCATTTTATTAATGGATACAGTGCGTTAACACTTCCCTACATTCAGATTGCACAAAAATGGAAGCTGTCAGTAATCAACCATAGCCTGTAGAAGGGCTCAAGGGGCCTTGCCACTGAACAGTGGATGTTGGTTGATTCTAGGAATTACTGCCATCGGTCATATAGCTTAATTGGATTCTAAGTACATTGCACACCCATAGCCCTACAAATGGTTATACATATTGGATCTTAAAGAAAACCCAAAGAAACAGAAATAATAAAAATGGGTCACATAGGCAGGAAAGACATTCAATAGTAGTAATAGTAGACAAGGGAGTGTGGTGGTGATCACAATCAAATGCATAGTAGACATATATGAAAATCGCAAATGAATAAATTTAGCACCAAATATAAGGAAATAGCAAACATCATCAAAGTTCCAACTCTGATGGATGATAACTTTTCCTGATTTTCCTATGCAGCAAAAACTGATGAGTGTTACAAGCAGGTTCCCTCCTTCCCCCCTCCCCCTCCACCGCTGATCTGGTCCCGCTGCCATGCCAGCCCCCAATAACATTCAGAGACTCTGTATTTGATGTAATTTTGTTGGCCACTTATGATCATTGCTTACCAACTAGCTCTGTCTTAATGATTAATCCATATTTACTTATCTAAGTATTTCCACATGGTCATCTTATCTGAGAGCAGCAGGCCAGCAAATCTCTTTCGGCTCTCCATGATGACTCCTCCTTACTACTTCCTCTTTCCTCCTAGTCTCCTAGCCCCACCTATCTTGTTTTCCTATTGGCCAACAATGCTTTATTCATTAACCACTACGAGAAACATATTTACAGAATAAATCACCCATCAGGTGAGATGTGATACAAAAACAGTCTCTCTCTGTCTATGCATATCTCTCTCTCTCAGAGGGAGAAAGAGACACAAACTCTCATACACAGACTTACATACACACACACACACACACACACACACACACACACACACACAAGTACACACCCACAGATAGGCTCATACATGTGCTCACATACACATACATGCACATGCATATGCACACAGTCACAAGCAAACAGACACACATGCAATAGGAATATCATTTCCTTTGGGTTTTAGGACATTTAAATTCCTATTCATTTTCTCTCTGGTTGTATAATTTTGTTTAAAAAGGTATTTGCTCTGTTCCTCTTATGGCTTAATAATGCTCTAGAGGAATGAAGATACACCTAGTATGAAAGCTAATTGTCCCTAACATCAAATGTAGAATGCAGAATTTTTGGTATCTTCCCTTGGATACTTCTGGTTTATCTTTTTCCCTTTGCTTTTCTAACAACTCTTCTCTCCATGTCTTCCCTATGCATAGGAGGGCTATAATGCATCTATCTCATAAGGTCTCATCAGTAGTTACTAATATATACATATTGTTTTATCTGTGGAAGCTGTTTTATAGTGTTCATATTATATTATATGTTAGTGTAGAAATGGAGATAACTGGAAGAAAATGTTTAGAGTAATGGAAGCCAACCCCATTAAAAGACTTACAATCCATTAGAAGATTAAGGTCTCTATGTCAAAATGACTACTTTTAAGTGTGAGAGGTCAAGTAACTCAAATATGACATTTTCTTCCTTGTAGTTTTCTAGCCATATGTAGTAATAACAGGAAAATAAATCATATTCTTATATCATAATATGCATTCTGGACTAATTAAAATATGCAAAGATTAAATCTAAGTTATGGATACAATGTAATGTCTTAATATTAAAAATGTTTTTTTTGTGAGAATGAAAGCAATCAAAAATCAAGAAAGAATTTTTGGTGGTTCTTCTAAGACATATTTTAACAGAAAAACATAGGGTAATTGTAATAAATCCACTAGTAAGAATTTCAGACCTGTAAACTAGATAGACAAGGATATAAAAACCCAACATTTTAGAATTGATGTCCCTGAGATACATTCTTTGTTAAATACATATGTTATTATTCTATGCTCTATAGCTAAATCACTCATTGGTCATTTACCAGAAATATGACACTGGGAGGCACTCATCAGTTTAGGTTTGCTTCTTACCTCTCTGTTAGAAAAACAACAGCAAAAACAAACATACAAACAAAAAACAGCCTGTCTTAAGCTATGTGTCTGGGACAAAAAAATAAAAATAAATATCTGTCAACCAGTCAACCATTATCAAAATATTTTCTTAAGAGCCATTTAACAAGACTCATAAATGTAAAGAGATTAAAAAAAGTCTTACTAAAGGATATTTGACAAGAAAAGAGGGTTATAGTAAAAGCTGCTAAGCAGCAATCTCCCCTTTATCAAAGATGCTACAAGGTTCTGAGCAAAGTCTACATTCAAAGTGAAGAGCACGATCTGATTCCATTAACAGAAGACTTCAAATTTAACAGAAAATAGTTTGTGGTCATTCATAGAACTAATAGTGCTACTCACTGGAGCACAGATGATTCTGTGTTCTCTTAGGCAAGATTTCCAAAAGAAATGTCAAGGACAAAGATTTAAAGACAAGCTCACACATGGGTGACAATATAAGAAGCATAAATACTCCAAGCAAACACAACTACTTCTTTTGATACTGTCTGATCTAAAACTCCAGACTAGAAATAACCAGTAATCAACTCCACAATGTATTTCCAGCTACCTTGGACACAACAGTTGTTCACTTAGAGAATTTTATTTCTAAGTTTTGTATTACAGGGATGCTGTACAAAAATGCACTTATCATAAAACAGTATTTATTCTATCTATTGTATAGGAGAATGACAAGGATATGTGAGGCATATTAGATCAATTGCCAAGAAGAGGAGAGTGTGATTTTTATCTAGATACAAATGTAAAGAAGTACAACAACCACAAAAATAGAAATGCAAAGCACATTTATATTTACCCCAAACACAGAAATTCAGATGTGTACAGTATAATCATACAGTTGGATGTTGAAGATGTATAGATAGTCAACACATTTCCTATATAATTTACCACTGGTTAGAATAAGGAAGAGGATCTGTGCTTATGTCTCCTGTAAAACAAATGCTGATATGAGTTTAAAAAACACAAGTAGTTTGGCAGGGGTAGGTACATAATGCTTTCAGAAGATTACAAAGGAAGGAAGGGAGGCATCTAAGTTTTTCTTGTGTAAAGACAGAAAAGTAGAAGTAAGACTACATAGGGAAAATTTCAAAATACAGTTTGGGCTTATGAATTCCTTGGGTTAAAAGAAAACAAAAACAAACAAACAAAAATACCAAGCAAACAGTGTTCCATGCAATAGAAGCAGAAGGATCATTGCCAAACTATTTTTGCAAGGATACAATTACTTTGGAACCCAAGCCAAGCAAAGACACAACCAGTTAAGGTACAATCAGACAAATATCACTTTTGAACTTTTATCAGAAAATAATAAAATTTTGGCAAATCAAATTCAAGAACATATAATAGAAATCATCCACCATGACCAAGTAGGCTCTATCCCAGAAATGCAGGGATGGTTCAACATATGAAGATTTGATAATGCAATATACTATATAACCAAACTGAAAAAGAAAACCCACATGATCATCACAATAGATGCTGAAAAAGCCTTTGACAAAAAGGTCTTGGAAACATTAGGGGTATCAGGAATATACCTAAACATAATAAAAGCAAAATATAGCAAACCAACATCTAAGAGAAAAGCAACAGTCAACATCAAACTAAATTGAGAGAAACTCAAAGAAATTCCTCTAAAATCAGGAAAAACATAAGGTTGTCCCCTCTCTCCATATCTCTTCAATATTGTACTTGAAGTACTAGCTAGAGTAATAAGAAAGCAAAAGATCAAGGGGTTACAAATTGAAAAGGAAGAATTCAAACATTCACTATTTGTAGATGATATGATGGTTTACAGCAAAGCCCGTGCATCATGAACCAATCACCTCGTAGCATCCAGTGCAGACCAATTACTTTAAAGTATCCAACCCTGCCCTTAGCCCAGGAACTCTGCTTTCTCACAGGCTTCTGGGTGTTCATTCACTACCGTAAACATTAAAGTAGGTGACCATCAGCTTGGGATTTAAGACTCCCAGCTTCCTGGGTTTTCTGGGGAATTAGGCTAAATTTTTCCATCCTAACACAGGGTACAAAATTCACTCAAAAAAATCAGAATCCCTACTATATATAGACAATAAAGGCACTGAGAAAGAAATCAGAGAAACAACACCCTTTGCAAGATCCACAAACAACATAAAATATCTTGGAGTAATACTAACCAAATAAGTGAAAGACCTATATAATAAAAACTTTGATTATTTAAAGAAAGAAATTAAAGAAGATACAAGAAAATGGAAAGATCTCCCATGCTCTTGGGTAGCTAGGACAAACATACTAAAAATGGCAATCTTGCCAAAAGCAATCTATATGATCAATGCAATACCCATCAATATCTGGACAAAATTCTTCACAGACCTTGAAAGAACAATACTCAACTTTATATGGAAAAGCAAAAGACCCAGGATAACCAAAACAAAGCTGAAGAAGAAAGGAACTTATGGAGGCATCAAAATCCCTGACTTCAGTCTCTACTATAGAGCTATAGTCCTGAAAACAGCTTGGTATTTGGACAAAAAAATAGAAAGGTAGAACAATGGAATCTAATGGAAAACCCTGATGCTTATGCACACACTTACAAACACCAGATTTTTGACAAAGAAACTAAAGAAAAAAAGCATCTTCAATAAAACTTGCTGGAATTACTGTATGCTGGTATATAGAAGACTTCAGACAGATCCATGTCTATCTCAATGTACAAAACTTAAGTTAAAATGGATCAAGGATCTTAGCATAAATACAGCCATACTGAAGATAAAGTTGGTAGTGTCCTTGCACTAATTGGTATAGGAGACCATTTGCTGAACAAAACACTAGTAACACAGACACTGAGATTGACAATTAATGAATGGTACCTACTGAAATTGAAAAGCTTCTGTAAAGCAAAGGACACAGTCAATCAAAACCTCATCCCACATAATGGGAAAATGTATTTACTAATTCCACATTTGACAGCGGGCTGAATAGCAAAATATACAAAGAAGTCAAGAAACTAGTTCTCCAAAACACCAAATAATCCAATTAAAATGTGGGGTACAGAACTAAATAGAGAATTCTCAATAGTGGAATCCAAAATGGTTGAAAGACTATTAAGAAAGTGCTCAACATCCTTAACCATCAGGGAAACGCAAATCAAAACAACTATGAGATAAAATTAAAAACACCAATGAAAGCTTATGCTGCAAAGGATGTGGAGAAAGGGGAACACTCTTCCACTGCTGTTGGGAATTCAAATTCCTATAGCCCCTTTGGAAATCAGTATAGCAGTTCCTCAGGAAAATGGGAATCAGCCTAAATCCAACAATTCTACTCTTAGGCTTATATCCAAAAGATACATATTCATACAACAAGGACATCTGTTGAACTATGTACATAGCAGCATTATTTGTAATAGCCAGAACGTGGGAACAATGTAAATGCCCCTGAGTTCAAGAATTGAGAAGATGTGGCACATTCACGAAATGGTATACTGCTACACACACACACACACACACACACACACACACACACACACACACACACAAAATGGAATCTTTAAATTCACAAGCAATTTGATAGAACTAGAAGAAACCATACCGAGTGAGGTAACCCTGTCACAAAAACACACACATTGTATGTACTCAATTATATATTGATTTTAGACATAGATCAAAGGATTGCCATTGTACAAAGCATACCACCAGAAAAGCTAGGAAATAGGGAGGATCCTAAAAGAGACATACATTTGCCCCCATAGATGAAGAAAGAGAAAGAACTCCCAAGCAAATTGGGGGCATGGGAGTAGGGGAAATCAAGCTAGAAGAAAAAGCATCGGAGACGTAGGTATGGGTGATCAGGAAGATTGAGTCAGGAAAAGAATAGAGGAGAGTAAGAAAAGAGCTATCTTAATACAATGAGCTATAATAGGCTTTAAATAATTCTGGCACTAGGGAAATGTCCAGAGTTTTACAATCTAGGCAATACTGCACAGGCCTCTTTAAATTCCCTTCCCCAATCATGACATTGATGTCTTCTACCTTAAATGCCATGTTAGAGCTTTTATTTAGTAGTTGAAGTAAGAAGAAGCAGACACCCACAGTTGAACACTAGCCAAACTTCTGGAATCCAGTTGAATAAAGGAAGGAGTGATGAGCAAATGCCAGGCTGGAAAAACCCACATAAACTGCTGACCTGAACAAGCAAGAGCTCATAGAATCCACTCTGACAGCTGGGAAACAAGCACAGGACTGATCTAGACCCCCTGAATATGGGTGTTAGGAGGACTAGGAAGTATATGGGACCTCTGGTAATGTATCAGAATGTATCCCTACTATAGGAATTTTAGGAGCCCATTCCACATAGAAGGAAACTCCATCAGCCTAGACATATGGGGGAGACCCTATGCCCTGATCCTGATGATATCACAGACTTTGAAGACTACCCATGTAAGGCATCACCTTCCCAAGGGAGCAGAAATGGGATAGGATGGGGGCTAGTGGGGGCGTTAGTGGAGGACACTAGGGTGGGTGACCTAAAACTAATGTAAATTGTTTCAAATTTAAATAATTTTTTTCTTCAGAAACAAACAAAAAAACAAAGAAAAGACAAAAAGAAATTCCTCTGTGTAGCCTGTATGTTTTCTGCCAGCCCACCTGTCGCTGCCATGGTCTGGTCCTGCTGCCACACCAGCCCCCAATAACACTCAGAGACACTGTATTTGATACAATCCTGTTGGCCAGTTATTATTATTATTGTTTATGGGCTAGCTATGCCTTAATTATTAACCCATTTCAACTTATCTGAGTATTTCCATGTGGTCATCTTATGCGAGCAAGGCGTGCTGGCATCTTGCTATCTCTACCTCTGCATGCTGACTCCTCCTAACTACTTCTTCTTTCCTCCTTGTCTCCTAGCCCCGCCTATCTTGCTTTCCCATTGGCCACAGTGCTTTATTCATTAACCACTATGAGAAACATATTTACAGAATAAAATCCCCCATCACCTATCATACTGGCAATGATGGAACATACCTTTAATCCCAGTAATTGGGAGGCACAGGGAGTTGGATTCCTGTGAGTTCAATACCATCCTTGAACTATTTTCAAGACAGCTAGGGATGTGACACAAAAAAAACCTACAAAATAATTAAAATAAAAAATATAAAATTATTTTTATAAAAATATAAAAATTATTTTTATAAAATATAAAAATATTCCTTTGGTAGCTAAAAGGAATGATTACACCATAGTCTGCTCATAAAATGAGGACTAAGTTAGGTACAATTGGCCATGCTTTATTGTTTGTCTTGGATTAAGTATTTTGTCCTGGCTTCCTGGGTAGACTACTGTCTTGACAAGAAGAGAACCTGGATGACACCATTAGGTATAGACTTCTGGTCCGCTAATAATGCCCTGATGTCTGAGTGAAAATCTTTCTTTTAATATGAGATATTTATTAGAACAGATGTTAGAAATTGACTTGGAGAATTTTAGTAGAACAGATCCTAAAAGTAAACCTTGTTTCTTTGTTAAATTTAGACATGCACCCAGCAGAGGCATAATTGATCTATATGACTTCAAGGCCAGCCTGGTCTACATTGTGAGTTCTGGGGCAGCCAGGACTATACAGAGAAATCCTGCCTCAAACAAACAAACAAACAAACAAAAAAAAAGACAAAGCAGAGTAAGACAAAACAAACAAGCTATAAATGCTATGATTTTATGGATAATGTAGTATTTAGGGCAGGAGATGCTCAATGTGTTTACAGAAATTTATCAATTGTCTTGGATTCTGCCCTGACCAAAGGCCAGGGATGCAATATGCAAGATGGTTTCTCTGGTCTCTTTTTACCTAAATGAGCACTGTGACAGCTTGGAGGATACCGGGTTACCTAATGGTTGGGACTTGAGAAAAGAATACTGCATAGCCCTCCCCATGACTCATTTCAGTTTCTTCTAGAAGTCAATATGAAGCTCATATAGAAATATTCAAAAGTTCCACTCCAACCAAGAAGCTATTTGTAATTGTTTCCTACTAGGAAATAGAAAAGTTGTTTTCACTAATGCAGTGACACTGGTTGAAACAGACATACTGTGCATGAGCATGTGGTCAATATAAAAATTGCCAAACAGGAAAATGGATTCTTTTTTGTGTATCTTTTGTTTTGTTTCATTTCAGTATTTTTTTAATCCTATTGGTTTTTGTTGTTTTTAGTTTATTTTGATTAACACTCTTTTTAAGAAAGAAAGCACTTAAAGTTTGGTGGGTAGGAATGTGTGGAGGACCTGAGAGAATTTGAGGGAAAAATATTATAGTAAGTATATTAAGTACTATAGTAAAAACTAATTTTAAATAAAGTGATTAAAAGGAAATAGGAACTCTTATAATAGCAATTCCATGGTACCCCATTTCTGAACCTGTCTTTGTGAGAAAGCTCCACCTTTTCTTCTCATAAATTTTCACCTGTGGATCTATAATAGAACTCTTCTAGACTCATAGTCCCATTGAGTAGATAAACAGGGACTTCTGTACTGTTTTTGATATTTGAATACAAAATCCCATTCTGAGGTTTGCTAAAGCCCTCTTTGCCAACTTTACATTCAAAGTTTAAGCCCTCTTTGCCTACTTTATATTCAAAATTTCTTGTTACTATTCTGGTGCCATCTATTTGTTAATGAATGATTTACCATTGCTTTGTGATGTAGCATTATGTCTGCCTTCATTACCAATGAGTTTCCATGCTGTTCTTACACTAGATAACAAGTGCTAAAAAACTGAGTTAGTCATGCTAAAATAAATGATTCTTTGGTCTCTACAAATTCCTGAGGTGAATGATTTTTTATGTTAATAAAACCTCTAACTAGCATGACATATCTGCTTTTAACTTTTTTTTTGAAAATGAAGTGTCGTTATAGCATTCTGTTTCCTTGCCTCCCCCCAAAACTCATAGATATACTCCCATTCTTCTTCAAATAAATTCTTTTTTTAACATAATCTGCTCAGTCTCTAATGTTACTCTTACCTATGTTTTTAAATCTGACTAGTTGGTAATGGACAGTCAGTTGATGTGCTCTTCACTTGAGGAGACCAACCCTTCTGATCCTATATTTTCTCTGTTGCCAATAATTTCTTTGTGTAGGGTGAGAACTCATGAGTCATTTCCTGTTAACTTTGGCCTGTGCATTTTATGTCATCCTTGTTTAGCTCATGTTTGGGAAGTCACATTGGTAAGATTTAGTAGATATAGCTTCTAACAACAGAAGAAGACACAGTCTCACAGCAAAGAGGATCTCCCTTATCTTATTCTTCTTACAATCTTTCTGCCCCCTTTTCTGAAAAGTTCGCTGAGCTTTATGTACAAGAGTATTTTGTAGCTATATCCATTGGGCCTGAGCTTTACAACTCTACATTTTTATTGGTTGTGGTTTTCTCCAGTGGTCTCTGTCTTTTTCTGCAAAGAGTACAAAAAGTTTATTTATTATGCCTTTCTTGTAATACTAGAAAAATCATGATCTTATAGTAAGTAACCATATATCATGTGCAAATCAATATAAAAACATATTTAAAGCAATTACTGTCACTATTCATTTAAAAGCCTTGGACTCAGTGAGGCTAAGTAATTCATTGATGGTCACACAGCCTGTAAATATTAAAGACACTGGATCTAATCACTCAACTAAAAAACCCATGTTTCTATGCCTTATGTGGTGCTGTGTTTCTTAGCAATCCTTACAAGATCACTTCTAGATAAACCACCACTGCAATCTCACCCTTGCTTATTGTTTAGAGTAGTCTTTTACAAATTATAGCCTAATAGAGAAGATCTAGGTGGCTGGTAGTTTGCCTGCATTACATTTACAACAGTCCTTAAGCTGAGGGTGGGTTGATGCCAAGTTACTTTGTAATATTAGAGGGTCAGGAGCAGTTAGGCACACATAAAGATATATAAATTGTCACTTAATATTTCTAAGCAGAACTCATTCAAGAAAAAGATATCTGGACCATGAAGGTAATTCAGCTTGCCTTTCAGATAGGTTGTTAAAATTCACAACTTTAAGGTGTCAATTCCTGTTCCTTTACTCTGCTTCTTTTATAGCCCTCTCCATACTTCCTTCTGTGTGTCCTTTACCTCCTTTAGCTAGTGTATGACAAAATGTCCTTCATATTTACTTCAAAATTAAAAACTGTGAGGAAAAAGAAGTTTTAAAAGGGAAATCTGGAATTGCTAGATCAGTCCCGTATTTGTAACACCTACAAGAAAGAGGCAGCTAAAGCGTGTATCACAATATAACAAGTTCAAGGCCAGCTTTGGCTATGTAAGATTTTATTAAAGCAAACAACACAAAACAAAATTTATTTTTAAAAGTTTTGAAAGAGATGATATTATTACTGCTTTAGCTGAGAAAGTAGGCTTAATGATATTTAAATAATAATTAGCCTCTGGTAGTTGATCAGTATTTATTTGTAGTATGTGAATGGACTTTGGGAGTTCTTGTCATACAGAGGGATACTCTCTCAGCCTAGACACATAGAGGAAGGCCTGGGCCTTGCTCCACATGATATGACAGACTATGAAGATCTCTCATGGAAGGCCTCACCCTCCCTGGGGAACTGAAAGGGGATAGGATGGGGATTGGGTGAGGTCAAGGGGAGGAGGAGAGGATGAGGGAACTGGGATTGACATGTAAAACAAGCTTGTTTCAAATTTAAGTAAAAGTATCATTAAAAATAATAATAATTAGCAATAGGTAATGTGATCCTTGTCAAGGGGGAAAATCAGAAGTGACTTTATCTAAAATATTCAATAGCACCTTGAGAGAAATTAATCTATAAGTGAATCTATGGTAACAGTTAACATATTAAACACTAGCATTAAATCGTAATCGTGATCACACTAAGAGTAATTATGAAACATGCCTATGTCAAGAAAGTATAGAAATACCAATAACAATGTATTAGATATATGTTAAAATCTGAAAACTCAATATAATATGCACACTTTCTGTTCATTAATCCTGTCTGAAACTAGTATTAGAATTTTATTTGGACATGTATACATACATGTAGGAATGTATGTATATATAAAATTTAGACTTTTGGCACTTAATATAACTGGCTTGCATTCAGACCCTACCAGTTCATGGAAATAGAATGATACAAAATATAAACAAGCAATCTAGGCAAGAGATATAAACTATAAGCCATGTGCAATGATACACTCTTGTAATCCTAGAACTTGCAAGTATGAGGCAAGAAGAATGTGATGAGTGTGAGTACTTTTTACTCTATACAGTTATTTCCAGACCACAAACGACTAAAGAGTGGTATTGTGTCTCAGAATGGGAAGGGGAGGGGCTAGAAAGGTGGACTGTAATGGTCAAGGTCAAAGTTCTGCATTCAAGACAGACCTTGGAAAATCACTAAAAACATTGCAGGGTAATGCAAACATATATGTACACACACTTACTATTACATATATACACATGTAAATAAATGTGATTTGTTAGGCTGTTTACATAATTGGGGTTGTCCAGATGTAGTCATCTCCACACTAGGGAAACAGGAACCTGAATGTCTCAGAAGTCCCAGTACAGTTCTAAAACCCTTGGGACTCCTTGGAGAGTCAAAGTATTGAACCCACACTGAAAGGCTGAAGAAGTTGGTATGTGATGTCATTAGAAGATTGCAGTACTACATACTCTTTCTCACTTAGGAAAGAAGGGAAAATAACATGGATGCACTGTTTCTGCTTCTTCTCATTTTTTGTCCTTTGGAAATGCCATTCAGTCTCCTTGGGAGGTGTACATACAAACACCCATACCAACCCCTTCCCACCTTCACTCTCCCACACAACACATGTTACATCAATACTAGATGTTTCTCTATATTTGCCAAATAGACAACAAGGCATACTAGTTTAGATATATAATTTCAAAACTACTCCAAAAATACTTCCATTACTCTTGGAAATATTGAACAAAATCAAAATAACAGATATATTTGTGTATAGTTGGGTCCTGAGCCTTATCTTTTTTGCTTCTTAGAACAGAGCAGGCAGGATATGAGAAACCAGAACCACATATCTTGAATGTAAGAGTTAGAAAACTCTAGGCTCCACTTTTAGCGCCTGATTGAATCTGGAGTCAAGTACATTTTTTTTTTAACAACAAGCTTGTGAAGTCATAATGACAGACTTTATCAAGAAGATACAGTGAGAAACTAGAATAAATGTAGGAATGTCATGGCTTAAAATACAGGCAAATGATTCCAAGGAATAATTTACTATACATGTACCCTCCTCTAGCTAGCCCCATGAAACAAAAAAAGAGATCAATACTTTAACTACAACTACAGCATTTTGTATTACTTAACCTGAGTGTTTACAGACTTGAATTGTTATGACTTTTTACTGTATGTATATATTCTCTATTGCAAAAGGGATGCATTTTATTTATCTGTGCTTTGTAAAACACCCTTAAGACAACACACATCATCAGTTAGCAATAAAGATTTGATGAAAGAAAGTAATGTTTTATATCAATTGTGATGATTTTTCAAAGATACCAGAAGTAACAGATAAATCCAGAAACCTGAACAAATCAACACCAGAGTCAAAAAGATAGCTGCTATCCATTGGTTGTGTTATATATCAGTGACATATGCTCACATGATATGGAAGACATCAAAAAAAGTCTAGGAATTGACTGTATAGACTAATGAAACTGAGTAACAAAAGACAACTTTATATTTGCTTTTGCTTTTTAATGTCTGAAGGTTACGCTACATCAGATTGTATCTGTGCAAAGTCTAACAGCACCCTTAAATTCATGTTACCAGCAGTTCCCCCCCACCCTCCGGCCTGGTCCCAGAGCCGCATCAGTCCAAAAATAACAGAGACACTATATTTGATATAAAGCTGTTGGCTTGTTACTAGTGTTTCTTATTGGCTGGCTCTGTCTTAAATATTAACCTTTTCTGTTAATCTGTTGCCACATGGTCTTACATGGTCTTATCTTACCAGAGAGAGGGTCTGAACCTTCTTCTCTCAAGTACCTACATCTTGACTCTCCTTTACAACATATCCCAGAATCCTCCTTGTCTCCTAGTCTGTCCTATCTTGCCTTCCTATTTGCCAACAGTGTTTTATTCATTTACCAATATGAGAGACATATTTACAGAATGAAATCTTTCATCATCTACTCTTTTCTATCTAAATAAACTCTTTTCTGTCTAAATTTTGTTTATTTGTTACAAAAAATACAATTTAGAAATACTTAATCTGTTCTTGTGAAGACAATAGAAATTTTATGACTTCATTAAATTTTAGTAGAATGCAACTTTTCATATTTTATTGCTGGCTCTTAACAAACATATCAAACATACATGTTTGAGCTAAATCTGAAACATCACTGATCCTTTACTAGGGACGTCCCTTAAATATTTCACATCAATACCCATGCTCTTTGTAGGTCTGGATCCAGAATAAAACAGTAAGATTTATAACAAAATAGTTATTAATAATATTAATATATTGATAATAATAAGAACAATTAACAAACAAACAAAAAAGATCAGGTAACTCATATTAAATTCCTGCTTCTCAACATCCATCATTCATCTTTTGGTTATTGATCCTCAGACCTTAAGCCTTAAGTCTTTAATGTGATATTTTCTATTAAATATATATCTTTTGAATATAAAAGTAAGTATAAAATATTTTCCTTTATAGAAATATGAGTAGAGGTGATGAATTAAGTTATCTCATTTAAGCATCCATAGTCTTAATAATCATAAATTAACTGTGTAGGTTCATACACAGAAAATATACATAGACACACATGAACATATACACACAGATATACCAGAGGGATGTGTGCATATGCACATGTATACATATATATTTAGATGGAATGTGCTTAATTATTTATTACTGTTTATGTTTTGTTATTTCTTTACATTTGTAGACTATAGAGAACTTATATCATGCCTCTCATTGAAGATGTTATTATGTATATGTTTCCTGTATTGGTTGATGAACAAAATACTAATTAGCCAGAAAGGAAGATAGGCAGGGCAATGAGACAAGGAGAATTCGGTGAAATGTAGGCAGAGAGGAATTTTTATGTAAGCCCAGGGAGAGAGAATGCAGTAAGACAAGACTATGTAGAAATACATAGTTTAGTAGTTATGGGTTAACAATTAAGAGAGTGCTAGCCAATAAGAAGTCCAAACAACCAGTCAACAAGTTCATAATTAATATAGTGTTTGTCTGGTCTCTTTGGACTGATGAGGCTGTGGGATCAGGCTGATGGGATAGAGTACTGCTTATATGTCTCTCATCTCTTTCTCCCGCCAGACTCTTCTGCATATTCTTCTCTGTTCTGTCTCAAATGTATATCCTTCTTCATAACTTGGTTCATGAGCTGCTGTATCTGTATATGCATATATATTCCTAAACATAAATACAACTTGCTCCGCCTATATAATGTTACTTGTATGCATGTTTTAAGGGCCGATACATGGTAGTGGGTAACCGGGATTTTTTTTTCACAGAATTAAATTTTAGAAAGATTTTATAAAGACTTGAAACATTTATTTTCATAGTTTTCAATTTGAAATTAATCAGAAGGTAGTTTATATTGGAAAATATGTGATTATAATCCCTGCTTGCATTTGTACATGTAGACGATGTAGAAATCTAGAACTGGAGATGCCTATGGTTACTTCCTTGTGGCTATGATCAAGAGCATCTGTCCTTAAAATAATGCCTGACAAGGAGTTTTGTGATGTCACATACATAAGTTATTCACACAACTTACACATAGTGCTATTAGAATTGTGCATTTATAAATCATTTGTTATAAGTATGATTGTTACAGAACATGGGTTAAAGACAGATGCTTGGTTTATAGAAGACACTAGGAGGAGGTCATAAGATAGCTGCAAGAAATGAATCTGGGAAGAAAAGCAGAGAAGTTTCTCCACATACATATGGGATGTATATCTGGAACTTCATATCTGGAACTCTTTCGCCTCAAAAGATCACAGGGCTTTAGCTTATCATGGTTGAGTTAGTAAGGAGAAATGAGCATTCCCATGGGATTCAGAAACATGTTTTTTAGTTTAAATTTCAGATTTCCCATTTAAGAACTGTATGGTTGAGCAAAGATTTAACATTTGTGTGCTAATGAAGTAGCTTATGCTTTCATGATGAAAACAAGATGAGAGCCACCATATACAGATATACCATGTGTGATGGATCTGCTTGGAATTTGGAGTGATAGTATTACATTGGCTCTCTAAAGGGCCAGGTGGGCTTGTCCATGAATCCTTGCTATTTTGCCTCCCAGATGATAATGGGAGACATTATGTAAACTTTCTGTTTTAACAGTATCTTATGCAAAGTGATAATTACAGTATTATATAAACAAGTCTCAACACAAGTCATAAGCTATTGGTGAAATAAAGATTGACAGAAATGGTAGAATTTATGTTTTCACTTGGCAGCAAAACTCCACTGCAATCTTACTAGTTAAAAAGCACAACAGCAAATAAAAAAAACCTACAAATAAATAAATAAGTAATGGAGCAAATCCCTAAAGCTACTTACCACTACTGACAGCACCAAATCACAACCATGATACCTCATTCTGAAGTGTTGAGAGTTAAGTAAGATCAGAGCCAAAGGCTGATATTTAAGACCAACATTATTTCCACAACATTCATAAATGTATATTTTATGGATTTTTGTTTTTGCTTTACTTTATTGCAATGAAGGGACATTAACCTTTCCCCAGAGCCTGGCAGGGCCTCTGATTATTTTTTCCTCCAGAGTAATTTCTAGTGTTATCATGATTCATTCAGCAAACAGCGTTTGGCCACTTCAGAAACATTTTCCCACTTCCATGTAAATAGTATGATTAGAAGTGAAAGGTAATCTTGAGTGCTGCCATGTTATGACATTAAAATAAAATAGTAATTCAATTGTTAGCCACCCTTCATAAATAACTATTCAATCCACTTGCGTTTAATACCTCAGTGGCATTGCATGCCTTCCCTTTTTGAAACACAAAGCATTATTGATTTCTCTTGATAACCAACTAAAAGTACTTTGAGCACTTTTATCATTTTATTATCTTGGAGTAAATAAGGAAAAGAACCTGCAAAAAATAAAAAATAAAGTCGATGGGTTATTTTTATCTTTTTCCATGCACACTTCAAATGTAAAGTAGAGTAACTTTTTTAAATACACTTGAATGCTTTTGTATTTGAAGATGTCTGGGTCATTACAATGAAAGGCAGTATGCTGTAGGGAAAAACTGTGGGTGTAAATGTAGAGTCCCCTACACATTTATTTGGTAGGGCTGCTGTAATAAAATGCCTCACACTGGAAAGCTTATGAATAAATTCTTTTACTCATACTTCTGGAGACTTGGATACAAAAGAAAGATAAATTTAGAATGTGATACAGGTTGAATATCGATACCTTCTCCCCATGAGCACAAATGCACTTCCCACTACACACGTGCTTCCTTCTGTCTCTTCTTTAAATGAAGATACTAACCTGCTGGGATAGATTTCCTTATTTAATTACATTTTGTATCCTTTATTAAATCCTAAATATCTATTCATCCCTTGAAACACCTAGTGTCTAGTGGTTAAATACATGGATTTTAAGGTGTTGGATTGAAGAAGACAGTAAGTAGTCAGTCCCAAAACCCCAGTATTAAAGCCATGTTTAACTGGCCATGGCAATTGCAGAAAATATTGACATTGTTCCCTGGGAAATCACTTTCTCGCCTGGAACCATGTCTTCATATATTTTATGAAGGAAAAACACTAGTCCTTAGAAGCATTTGTTCAGATCAAACAGAGGCATGCATCCCATTGAATGATTTTGAATCTAGGCTCATAATTCTGTTTTTATCCTAAAGAGAGAAGGGACTCTATCCTTAAGCTGTTTCTTCTGAGCAAAACCTGATGTGTACCTGACTTTCAAAGACGTTCATTTTCTGATGCTCATCAGTCTCTGCTCCAGTACACTTTCCAGACACTTCTAGTAAGCGTCCTTATGTCCCTCTTTTTGCCACTGATACAACACTTTTCCTTCACAGCTTTGAGATAAGAATTTTAAAATATGATGTTCTTGTGCACAGTGCTTGAAGCTAGTGAGACAGTGACATAATTCATACCATGTTTATGATTGAGAGTTAGGGACAGGTAATGATATGTCTGTATTGAAGGGGATCTAACCATCCAGAAATATTGTCCCTTTTCTAGTGAAAAAATAAATAAGACAGTATCCTGCATTATTATTTTAAAACCTCAGGAAATATTGTCAAAATTTTTCATGGTTCCTTAAGGTTTTGTACAATATGTTCTGATCATATTTTTATTCCCTTAGATCCACTCTTTCATGTTCCTTCTGTGAACTGCAGGCTTCAAAAACACACCAGTGATCTTGCAGTTTCATGGGGGTGTTGTAGAAGGTATTAGAAACCATGGTCAGAAACAAACACCAGGATTACTCCCAACATAGCCTACCATGTATGACCACACCAGTATACACCTCCATATGAACTATAAACCCTATGTGTTAGGAGTATTTCAGACATAGCCAAGCTGAAAGAAACCCCATTCTTGTCATAAAACTAGTGGTAAATAAGTATGATTTTCAGCATAGAGGAAGGCATTATTTTAATTGTTTTGCTGAGGAAATGAATTTGCATTCTGTCCTGATATTCTCCTAGCTTTTTCTGTTTATATATTTCATAGAAACGTTCATTCCCAGATAAATATTGTAAGTCATTACAATCTATACTCTGATAGAAATATCACTCATAGTCATTGTTCATTGTCCCATATTCTCTCAAGGAATTCACCAATATCTGTGTCTTACTTATTCTTTCATACAAAACTCATTGAAACATTCCTGTCTGGTGGTATGTGGGTCAGTGTCCGTTTGTATCCAGAGAACAATGAACTGGAATTTGAATGCAGGATATGGTGTCTCTTTCTGTCCTTCTTTCTTTGGAAACTCTTCTCAGGTATTTTCTCACCTACTCTGATGAGTGCTCCTGACACATTAAGAACCAGCTTTTCTAATCAAACAGACCTTGAATATGTAGCAGAAACTGTTGTAAAGGTAAACTTAAAAATAAGAAATCACTGAGATCAGACAAACTTAATTAGATGAGTTAACTCACAGACATCCCCACTGTAATCAAGGACGTGACAATGGAATGGACTAGTAAAGTGCAAACCTTACATTATGGAAGTTATGGATGAATTTAAAAAAAAACACATTTTTCTGGTTCTGATGTATGTACTTAATGATAACTGTAATGGCTAACCATGCTATGGTTCACAGACCCAGAGAGGCTAGTAGACAAAGAGCGACCAATGGCAGACATACAGATTCCCTGGGAAGGGAAAATAGAGAAGACGGAGATATCCTGGGTGTACTGGAAGCAGGTGGGCAGGAGAACTTGTGGGATCATGACTAGGGGTGGGTTGAGAGGAAGATTACTGAACAGTGAATGTAAAACAGGTATTTACAGGTCAGGTAAAAGCCTGATGCAAGGGAAACTGCCAGAAGACTACAAGAATTGCCCCAGCTAAGTCTCCTGGCAGTCGGGAATGCATACATAGCCTGAACAGCCCACCCCATGTGATCTTATTGTTGACTAAGGAAGGTTGATTCAGAGGCCCACAACCAAATGCTGGGTCAAGTACCCGGAGTCCTGTTGAAGAGAGGAAGGTGGGATTGTAGCTTCAGGTGGGGTCAGAAAATTCACAGGAAAACACACAGAAAGGGCTAGACTTGTTCATGGGAACTCAGAGTCTGAACCAACACCAGGGTGTTTGCCTGCATGGGACCTACACAGGCCCTCTGCATTTGTGTGATAGTTGTGTAGCTTGGTCTATTTGTGGGACTCCAGGCAATGGGAGCAGGGCTGTTCCTATTACTCTAGCTGGATAGCCTTGCCCTGCCTGAATACAGGGGAAGGTGCTTGGCTTTAAGGCAGCTTAATATGAAATGATTTGCTGATGCCCATAGGTAACCTGCCCCTTTCTGAGAGGATACAGAAGCTGGGTAGATTGAGGGTGGAGATCAGGGAAGGATGGAGGAGGGAGTGGGAGGAGAAAAGGAAAGGAGAGGGAGGAGAGGAGGAAAGGGATATAAAATAAATTAAATAAAAATAGTGACTAAACAACATATTTTAGTCATTGTATAAATGTGCTCTAGAAGATTTATTATCCATGAAAACTCTGTAGGACACAATTTAGTTGTTGTTTTGTTTTACCTTTTCTTGTTTTAAGGATCTGACTTCGGGTCAGTCATGTCAAGCAAGTACTCTACCACTGAGCAAAACCACCATTCCAAGTAAACATTCTTTAAACATGGGAGATTTAACTGTTTCCTACCCTACATTTATAATACTATGGATATGGAAATTGACATACTTCCACCAAAATCTCTACTTAAATGTACACCTCTGTAGTAATGAAGTGTTTGTTTTACATAAATAGTGAATTATATTATTCAATATTTGAATTTAAATACTGGGGTATTAGCATTTTTATTGTTTTAAATTATTTTGAGGTATGTACAAAGTTCATTTGGAAATTTTAAAACTCCACATTTGATTGCCAGTAATGACCAGATGGAAAATCTAAACAAATGTGTTCCAGAAACAATGGGGAATATGGGAAACTTGAAACATGTAACCTTAAAAAAGGCAAAACCTATTCATCTGAAACTGAACTTTGCTGAGTAAGAATATTGACCCAGTGCCCATAGATCTTCTGGCCAAATCAGCGAATACCAGATTTTTTTTAAATGAAAGGCAAATTTGGATATGATTGCTAATTCAATTTCTAAACACACTGGATGCATCAATGAACATGTCTATCCTGGTAACTCTGCATAATAAAGCAATCCCAAATTGACTACTTTCCAACACTAAACTTTCATTTGGTCTGTTCATTTGTTTGTTTGCTTTTGAGATAGTGACTGAGGCAAAACCCCGCAAAGTCAGTTTTTTTTGCATTCTACTCTTGTGCAACTAAAGTGAACAAGACCCTGAATGATAGACTTGATTGAATATGTGACTATTCGTTACTACTCACAGTATGGAGTGTTTGAAGCATCTGTTTATCTGTGCCTTTTATATAGTTTAAAAGTCAAAGTTTTCAGTCATTAAAATACATGCTTTACAAGTGAGGGCAGGTCTGATAGTGAGCATCTGAAACTTCAGTTATGAGAACACAGAGACAGGCAGATCCTTGGAGTTCATTGAATAAGCCATCTAGTCAAATCAGCCATCATTAGGCTAGGTAAAAGTCCATGTTTTGGGATTGGGGTTCTAGAGGTGAAAGGTCTGGCCATGTAAGCCCAATTACGTCAGTTTGTCCCCTGTTTCCCACATAAAGTGGGCAAAAGACAGATCCAAAAAGTACTCCTTTGATCTCTCACAGGTTTTTTTTTTTTTTTATAATTTCACTGAGATATGTATGTTCATGCACATATACAATAGTAACAGAAATAAAGATTTTGTTTAAAAAATAATATGGTAAGATATTAAGGAAGCTATCCCAAGTTGACTTATGGTCCTGTGTTCTGCCTCTCTCTCTCTCTCTCTCTCTCTCTCTCTCTCTCTCTCTCTCTCTCTCTCTCTCTCTCTCTCTCTCTCTCTCTCTCTCTCTCTCCCTCTCTCTCTCTCTCTCTCTTTCTCTGTCTCTCTCTCTGCCACTTTCCTTCCTCCCTCTCTAAATGAAAATTTAAACTACAAAGCAACATAAGTCAAACTTTTCAAAACAAAACATATCAAAATTTTCTCAAAGACACATGGAGTCTGATTTATGTTGCCCAAGTAGTTCTATGCATGGCACATGTCCTGGACTGTGGTTAAGCCCAGGGACATTCCATTGGACAAAATTGAATTTCCTTCTCCAGGAATATATCAATTGCAAATAAACTCTTGTTTAGGCTGAAAATTTTTGTACACTTCTCTGTCTTAGTGCTGGGTTTTTTTTTTCCTGATTTGAGCTTGTGCATTCAGTATATCTGTGCATGATCTCACAAACATCAGGAGTTCCTATGTGGATCAGTCCTGTTGCTTCTGGAAGAATCTGTTGAGCTTTGAATTGTATAGATTCAAAAGGAAGGCAAACTGAGGGATCTGACTGAATATTCTTATTGGGGTTAGCACTAGGGTATTCATCTCTATATCTTACAATAGCCCAGCTGCATGCTGTGAACAAATAAAGGGAATTACAGGTACTCTTGCTTAAGAAGGCACACAGCATTCAGATGAATTTTTTCTTCTTTTTTGAGGTTTATGCAATACAAAAGCTACAAATCAGAGCCAAATGTTAATGAAATTCATATACCAAACTTATGAAAGAACTATAATGGACTCCTGATGGAATGGCTGTCCTCACAGAAATGGCTTTTTTACTGTTGGTATTTGTTACTTTTCCCATATATTCTTGCCATATATAACATATAGGAATTCTTTCATAAATATTAGTTATTGAAATCAATGTAACTAACTACTATATTTTTTATTAAAAACCAATCAGAGAAGGAAATAAATGAAAACATATAAGAATCTTAGGGGGACAAATCTTTATGACATACTTGGTGGGAAAAGTCCTTCTGTGTACATGTTTCTCTTATTGGTTGATGAATAAAACACTGTGGCCAATAGAGGCAGGAGATAATTGGGACTAGGAGATGAGAATTCTGGGAACAGTTAGGGGCAGTAACCATGCAAGCCACCAAAGGACTTAGAGGTCCAGATCGTTCTCTGGTTAGATAACACCATGTGGAAATATGTAGATTAATATAAATGGGTTAATAATTAAGACAGAGCTAGTGAATAAGAAGCTCTAGTCACCAGCTAACATTTTTATAATTAATATAGAATTTGTGTGTTTATTTGGAGCTGAAACAATGGTGAGACCTAGGTGGAACTATCGAATCTCTAGCAATACATAGTCATGAAAATTGACTTATGCTATAGTATTATTATTATCCAATAGGGGTGTTGAAGGTTAACACCTTTTACTCAAGATCTATTTCTTTGTTGTGATTTTATATAGCTAGAAAAACTGCTTTATTAAGTTATGCCATGATTTGGAAGACAATTCCATACAATTATACTGACAAGTGAGATGCTATTGTTAAACATTTGGAACTGATATGTGGGAGGAAGGTGATAAAGTTTGGCACTTTGAGTTAGGAAATTCATAGAGTGCTGAAAAAGGTTTTAGTTGGTCACTCTTGTGGGAATTTGGGAAACCAAAATGCCAAGGTAAATGTGGAGGTTTAGTTCATGAGGTTCATTAGGCAGTACCCTACCTCAAAAAAAAAAAAAAAAAAAAAAGTTGATCAGATGTCATTTGTGCTTTATTTTCGCAAAGAATCTGTTCTGAAAATGCCAGTAAGGCTGGATTAAGAAGGAATGGATCAAATTGATGAAAAAAATTCTAAGGCAGTATAGCATCCCGTGTGCCATAGTTAGTTAGTGGTCACTTTTTCTTCCAGGTCTATGTGAGAAAGTACCACTCTAGGAACAAAAACATGAGTTATGTGCCATTTGGAGGGAAATTAAATCATTTGACGTTATAGACAAGGTTGGTAGTAAGAAGTTAATTGTACTGGTTAAAGTGTTTATAAATACAGAGAAACTCTTGTTCTGCAGTTAGATGATAGGAAAGGTACTCTAAGTGTAAGAACACATGCATTGAAGTTTCTAGAAAAAGTTCAAATCCATCTTAAACTGAGAAAATTTAAACTGAAAACTCCACTAGAGGGATTCCTCTGCTGGAAAACAACCACCTGAGGAAATATTTATCAAGGGTGAGGTGGAAGGGACACAGAAGCCAGTAAGGTCACTATCTAATAGACAAGTCTACATTTCAAACCATAAACCAAACTTGGGGCATTGTTCAAATGGTAATGGTTTCCTACACATGACAGATCTGAGTTTGGGGAGTTCACAAAATCTTGTGCAAAGGTTCCAGAAAACAATTGAGGCCTGACAACAATGTATAGGTGGTTCAAATCCCTGAAAATAGTATCAGAGTGAACACTATAGTAAAATGTGAAAATGAAGCCTCTGCTGTGAGGAAGATATATATATATATATATATATATATCATGAACTATGCACCAAAAAGAAAAATAAAACAACAAAAAGCAACCAACAAAAACTGAATAAATGGAGTGGTGACCAAGAGACAAGCTATGATTATTTCAGGAGGGTAAATTGAGGGGTGAAACTATTAAACCCTTAGCCCAGATGATTTGAGCATGGATGTCACATACCTGAGTGGACCTTAAGGGTTAGGTGTTGTCCTGGTAGGTTTTAGTTCTTCCTTTAATCTGTCCCTTGCTGTGCCTAATTCTTTTGTTTTTGAATGATTATCACTGTTCATATGATTGTATGTTGGAATTATGTAGTTGGTGTTTTATGATATAGGCACTCATAGCTAAGAGATACCCTGTCTTGAAAGAGACACTTCACTCATACTTATGAACACTTTTGGTACTGTTGAATACTACAAGGACTTTCAAAGTAGGACTTCATCCATGAGTCTGAAGGGACACAGGCAGGAGGTTATGATATAAAAAAAGCAGGTTTGGGAGTAAATTGACAGAAGGAAACTTTGTGACCATTAGCATGAATTAACAACTTGTCAAGAACCACTATCATTTAGAAGACTAACCTTAAGTACATTTATGAAATATTTTCTGGATTTGGATAAACCAAAATGAACATTTACTTCCTTAAGTTACTGTTGTCTAATAGTTTGCCATTGCAAAAAACAAGTCCCATTATCTGTAGTAAATCACATAATATGACATTAAATAGAGAATATACATATATATACATATATACAGATATATACGTGTGTGTGTGTATTGTGGCATGGATATATATATATATACAATATATATATATATATATATATATATATGTAGTATTCTATATCACTGAATAAGTAGGTTTGCCAGTTTAAATTAAAATTTTCAAGAATTATCAAGAGAGAAAATTAACTATTTAAATTGAGACTTCATAAGTTCATCAAATGTTATTGAAAGTACCTGACAAATACATTGCTAACAAGATTGCCCATCCTTCTCTTTTCTATTGATGATGGAGTTTTCCACACTGTTAGACTATGCTATGATTCTTTGGTCTATATTCCTTTCTGTCATAATATCATATATTGAAATTCACCAGTGTAACAGTCTTAACAGTATCTTTAGGGGAAAGTTATAAGCCAAGAGTCCTTTTGAATAAGTTTAGGGATTCTACAAAAGAAATGTCAATAAGTTTGCAGGATGTTTCTACTTTGTAAGGGCACAAATATACCTTGTAAAACTATCACCATTCTAGAAATGGGTTCCATCATATGTCAAGACTCTCACCTCCTCATTGTTGAACTATCCTATTTCCACAATTATCATTAGCAATTTTCTATTATATAAAACTACCCAATCTAAGGAATTTTGCTATGTAAGTAAAAATTTATACAGAATAGCTGTTTGCATGTGTTTAATTACAGAATATTATCTTTTCAGAAATCTATACTGTCATAGTTTGTTTTCCAGCTTTAAAACTCATGAAAAAATCTGTTCTTCATAGTGAAATTCAAGTCAATGAAGACCTTTGTGTCACAGGTACTTCCACTTGGATGATAATTCTTTTTGTACTGTCCACACTGCTGACATAATAAAAATAAATGAGTACATTTCCTCCCACATGTGTTCGTTGTACATACACTTAAAATATGGTTCTGCCTCTTCTAGCATTTGGGTTCTTTAGATAATAAGCAACATTTTTTTCCAAAGTTCAGACTGGAGTTGATGAAGCAAAATTAAACAAATCATTTCCTTCATGCTTTGTTATTTTATTTTTATCCACCTATTCATTATATCTCAGAGATATCCTGTCCTCCCTTTCCAGACTTTCTTCCCCACTCCACCTCCTATCCCCAATACTCTCCTCTTTCATATTTATACAGGAAAGTGTAGGTCTCCTATGCATATCAATAAAACATGGCCTATGTGCTTGTAGTACTACTAAGCATCTTCACATGTATAAATGCTGGGCATGGTAATCCTATCTGAGAAGCAGAGTCCCAAAAGCCAGTATAAAGAATTGGAAAAAGCCCCCTTTCTCACTTTAGGTTTCTCATAAAAGTACCAAGCTACACAACTATAACATATGTGTATAGTGCCTAGTTCCATCTCATGCAGGGTCACTGGTTGTGGTTTCAGTCTCTCTGAGTCCCTATGAGCCTAGTTTCCAGGTTAGTTTATTGTGTAAGCATTCCTCTGGTGTCCTTTACCCATCTGGCTCCTATAATCCTTTTTCTCCTTTCCCTGCAGCACTCCTGAACTCTGCTTATTCCTTGGCCTCTGCCTCATCAGTTGCTGGATGATGTCTCTCTGATGACAATTGGGTCAGACATCAATCCAGTCACAGGCTACTTATCCATCATTGCTGTAGGTTGAAGCTGGGGTCCTCCCTATAGTTTTCTTGATGATTCCTCTGGCCCAGGCTTCTACCAGAACCCAAATATTCCCCTAAACAGTCTCTTCAGCACCCTCCTTGACCCTCCCACATGATAGTTCAAATACATATCCCCATAAGCCCTAAGTCCACTTATAAAATTTCTTGGATTTCTCCCTCACAGGGAGACCTAGGTGTCCTCCCATGAACTCTACTTGATACTTAGTCTCTGTGGATTATACCATAGTTATCTTTTATTTTACACCTAATTTCCACTCATGAGTGATTATATACCCTGTTTGTCTTTCTTGGTTAAGTTTACCTCACTCAGGATGATTTTCCCTAGTTCCATCAATTTTTCTTAAGATTTCCTGGTGTCCTTGCTTTTAATAGCTGAGTAATACTCTTTTGAATAAATTACCCACATTGTCTTCATCCATTCTGCTGTAGAGGGAAATTTGGTTGTTTCCAAGTCCTAAATCTTCATTTCTTAATTCATAGAATATGAATTCTTTAACAGTATTGAGAGACAGAGAGATACAGAGAGAGAGAGAGAGAGAGAGAGAGAGAGAGAGAGAGAGAGAGAGAGAGAGAAAACGAACATTATAAAGAACAGTCACTATTACAAAATACACTTCAGAACCAGGACTCAGAGATGCCTGAGCTGGAATTGACCTGAATAGCTTCTCAATGAGAATTCACTTTCATGGTATAGAGCAAGCTTCAAAACCATGGAGACAACAATCAGTCATAACCAGCTATGAAGCCTATCAATACCATCAATGATCAACATGGAACAATAACCCTAAGGGTACAATAGTGATATGCATACCTTAATGGTATCTAACCCCTCTCTAACTAGACTTAAGTCACATTCAACAAGAGGGAGACCATGCATGTTACTGGAAATTTCATTTAAGTACTCATGTGAAGACCACAAAAGAAAACAACCATAAATCCAAATTCAGAGTTGTGAAACCCAATCCCAATGAATGTATCTACAAAACACTCTCACACCAAAGGCTCATGGAACACGGAATGAGAAGAGGTGGGAAGTGCCAGACACTTGGGTACTTTCTTGTAAAATTGCTGTCCCTAGAAATATCAGAAGCTATACACATAATTCTCACTAACATGACAACCTAAGTATAAGCCTACAAGGATGTCATGTCATACCTTAACTCCTAAGCTTTTCAGATGAGTTGCTTAGAATGAAAGTCCTGTTTCTCTCTGCTTATATCCTGGTTCTGCCCGACTACATCACCTCCTGTCAGTCTGTACAGATTTCCAGACTTCTATGGTTAGCTAGTGCCAAGCTCTATTCTCTAATCCCAGACAGGCTTTATTTGTGATAAAGATATCACCACGGATAATCTTTTCCATGTAAGGGCAAATAAATTGGTTGTTAAATGCCATAATTTTAGCCTTCAAAACAGGAAGCAATACCACATCTGAGTAGAAAATATATGTATACATATGGTGGTATGTGTATAGATATACATATACTAATATGTATTCAACAGGTTTTTTATTTTAAATAGGTAATACTTTGAAAGAGAGATGATAGGACAATGGGAGGGCTTAGAGAGAGGAAAGGAAATGAAGTATATTGTAATGAAATATTGATCTCAAAATATTAAGAATTGAAGTTGAAATGCTAGAATGTATGCACCACATTATTAATGAAAAAGGGAAGAAGAAAAAATATTTGAAGTTCTTGAACAATTATAGTCTGTGGCTAGGAATTCCTTTACACATCTCACTTCATTTTTACTGGTAGGACTTAAATTATTTACTTGTTTTTCTGGGAAATGAATAATGTAAAATAAGATATGAGTAGAGAATAACAAATTTTATGTATATATATATATACATAAATATATATATATATATATATATATATATATATACATATATATGTGTGTGTGTACTTGTAGGCAAGGATGTGCACAAATCTTTAGCAATCTGACCCAGAAACTTTTAGTATTATTAAGGTAAAATCTGACTTTCTATGTCATTTTAATTTAAAATTTTATTGGTTTAATGAATATAAAATTTTATCATTTTCCTCCTTCCAGACCTTCACACATAGCTTAACTGAAACCTATCCCATCTTACCCTCACTCTCAAATTGATAGTTTTTTATATTTGATTGTATTGTTTCATATATCTAACACACACACATGCCCTGCATGCACGCATGCACACAGGCATGCATGCGTACACACATCTTACATTATGATTAACCATCTCCTAGCCCTTTGCCTCATCTACTTCCTCAGCTCAAATCCTACCTATCCTTTCATGTCATATATCTTCTACTATCTTTACCTAAAGCATCTTCTCTAAGTGATGTCTCTATTGTTTAATGGCTTCTATACATATTTTCAGTTAAACCTTTAGACCTCAAACCCATGCAGTGCTTGTCTGTCTGAGTCTGATTATTTTCTGCTTGTCATGCTTATTAAGCATAATGTTTCCAGTTTTCTCAGTTTACCTGAATATTCCATAGCTTAATCTCCTTTTACATCTGAATAAATACACACACACATACATATAATTTGCATTATATATATATATATATATAATTTTCATTATCTATCCATGGGTTAATAGGCTGTTTCCATTTCTTAGCTATTGTAAAAAGAGGAAGAGTAAACATGAATGAAAATTTACCTCTGTAATAGAACATAGACTCCTTTGAGTATATGTTAGAGGATGAGGTGAAGATAGCTGTGTTATATAAGAGTTATACTTTATATTTCTGAGGAACATCAATGTTGATTTCAGTAGTGTCTGTAATGATTTTGTAGCTCCAGGGCAGTAGTCATTTATGTAGTCATTTAATTTCTTGGTCATATTTATTCCAAGTAGCAAATGGAGGAATCTTAAGCAGTTTTAATTTGCACTTTTCTAGTGGTTAATGCTATTAGTCACTCTTTGTGGTGTTTATAAGCTATTGTATTTCTTCTTTGGTGAGTAAGCCTAAGTAGGGCAACAGATTTGCATAGATTCTGAAAGATTATTATGTGAATAGTATTTCTTTATTTGTATTAATTTATTCATGTATTCAACTATGAGACAAACATACTACAGAATTTTTATTTCCTAAATATATTTTGACTTACATATCATTTTCTTAGGTGTAATCAAGTTTCAAAGGAATAAATAGCAGTCAGATTAGATGTCTTGGTGACATGACTCTGTAACATATGACATTTAACATAATCTGTGAAACATATTTTTTTTTCTTAAGGGAATGGTCACATTAAACTGGACCAGGGATGATTGTTTACATAGCTGTAGTCTTCAGATACCTTGGGAAACTGTCAGTGAAATGCCAATATAGTTTTTCTCTGCTTTAGTAAGGGTGCAGTGATCAGTTGTTGAGAATTCTAGAAGAAACTCTTGGCATATGAGCTTAACACAATCTGAAGTGGAGAAATAAAACATAAGAATAAGAGCAAAGAAGGATATCTTTAACACTTAAAAAATTGTAGTTATGGAAAAAAAGATGAAGGAAACTTTTCTATAGAGTAGAATAGAAATTACAATCAGGTGCTGAATGATGGTGTATGATGAACAAGCAAAAGTGTACATGATACCTTCATGTTTTAATCAAACCCTTCCATTGTGAGACCCCAGCCTAGGAACTGTGAAAGCTGCCAATGAAACAACACTACTTTGTGACACAAAAATGGCAACAAAAACATAAGGCTAATTTTGCATAGCACATTTGGGAATGATGGGCAACTCTCTCTCTCTCTCTCTCTCTCTCTCTCTCTCTCTCTCTCTCTCTCTCCAGAGATAAGAACAAACTTGGCTTGAGAAGATGTTTAGAAGAGCATTTCAGGTGGAGGGGATAGGATATGTAAATATTTGATGGTGAATAAAGGTTAACTGCAGGTAAATGGCAGAAAGGAACCCAGTACTCCTTGAGCACAGTGCAAAGGAAGTGTTGGGAGGTAACAGGTGAGCTATAAAAAGGCTAGCTATAAATATGACCAAAACCAGAACTTTATGTGCCCAATGCCCTGCGTAGGATTATTCTAAGCAACAAATGTTCATTGAAAAGAAATTTCTAGGGCAATTGTAATTTTAGATTATTTTTTTGAAAATATTATTCCATCTGTGCAGAAAAAAATAAACTTAAGAAACAAAATAGAAATAATTATAGGTCACATGTAATTTTCCTTCACTATTCATTAGCATATTTTATTTTGAATTATTTATTCAAATATATAATTGAGGTAACAATGTAGGTATTTTCTAAATTAATATATGAACAAAAATAGAATATATTTTAATATGGAAGTATTTTACAGGTTTTAGGCATATGTAATTCAGCCATGCTTCCTTTTCCATCCAGTTAGTAACCAAGTATAATATACAGAAATTCTAGTGGTTTACTTAGAAATCAGGTTTCTTTTAGTTCATACTATAATAGCATGTAGACAAAATCCCTGCTTTTTTCATCAATCAGCAGAATATATTTTACTCCAAGATCAAATGCAATATTAATATATTTAGTAACATTCTTAAAAATATATTTTATTTTAGTGTGAAAATCAAATGCAGGGCTAAAAAATAATGACAATATTTTATTGTGGGGCATACCTGGTTCTCATCTTCTTGCCTGTGATTTGTCTTTCTGTCTTACAACCAGTTTATAGCACATTTATCCTTAACATTCTTTGTATACATTGGGAATTTTTTGAGTTTGTGTTATCTGTTTTATACTGGTAATGCAATGGTAAAATAATGATTGAGGCTCCTGAATTCTCAGTTCCCATTAGTTCTATTCTTCAGGAGAATGGTCCCTAATAGCCTACCATAAAAGTCTTGGTGACAAAGCTAGTATGTTATTGGATTATGATGGAAACTTTAGGAGATAGAACCTAGTGGAAGAAAGTTAAGTTATTAAGAGCTTCACTTCAAAAGTGATATTTATACTTCTGACATATTTTTTTTCTTTTTGCCTTTGGTTACCATGGTAAAATTATTTGTTCTGCTTTTGTTTCATTATGATATATTCTCTTGTCACAACCTCAAATGTAACAGAACCTGTTCCTGAGCCTGGGGAAACATGCAAAACTGTGGCAATAAAACAAACTTTGTCCTTATCAAGTTATTTATTTCTAGTAGGAAGCCAAGTGTGTGAGTTAATTTGTCTGATCTGTGACAAAAATATCTGACAAAAAATTTAATGGAGGAAAGGTTTTCATTGGTTCTGATTTTCAGAGGGCATCCAGTCCAACATGATGGTGAAGGCAGGAGAGAAAAGCTTTGTCCATATTAACAGCTGCTTGAAGTGGAAGGTATTTATATAAAATGAGAACAGAAAGAAGAGAAAAAGGCAACATCTGATGGGAGAGGTAAATTTCAAGGCCTTTCCTGGGTAACCTACTCCCATTAAACAGGACTGTGCTCTCCAAAGTCCTACAGACTAAACAGCTCCACTAGGCTAGAAGCAAGCTCACAAAACATGAGCCTGTGGAGGACTCTTCAGATTGAAACTGAAGTGCTGACTGTAATACAATAATAGTCTATGCAGTTGTCTAGACATGCAGATTAGTAAGTGGTAGACAATGTGGTATGTGCACAAAGACAAGAATAAAGATAGTAACCCATCAACAGTAGAGTGCTATCTGTACCACACAGGCTTATGGTATTAACATTGTTTCTATATCTTGCCATCCAATGAAATGAAAATACACTGTTTGTTTTCTATTTAACTTCTACCATTTAAATATCTCATAACCAGTGGAAACAAAACAGGTTGTAATCATGTGTTGTATGAAAAAAGTCTTTGTTTCTGAGATGTGGTCTTAAAGATGTGTTCTGTTATGTTTTCTACAGGCATTTTTACTCTTATTCAGAACCTTTGTGCACACTGTGTCTATATCTCAAACCATTATTTCAGTTTTCTTCAGCAGTTCCACTTTCTATAGAACTCAAGCACTTCCAATCAATAGTCTTGAACATCTAGTATTGAACAAGCTATGAATTCAGTCCAACACAAATTGAAACCTAGTGTAGTAGAAACTTTCTGAAATCTATGAAAGTGACCCTAGTGAGGACTCCAAGTAATGAAGGATGTGGAATCTGGACTGGGCATCCCTTGAAGTATTCCAGTAGTAGAACTGGGTTGCAATATATTGCATTGTTAACAGAAGTAGAGTCCGGGGGATTTTCTTAAACAACCCATGCTGGTGTTGGGATAGAAGGTTGCTCTCTAAATGATATCAGGGCCCCATTGCCAAGGGCAACATTCACATAGAACATTGAATCTAGAAGTAGAGCTGGTGCCTACATGAAATTTTCACCCCTACATTCCAGTCTCTTTGGATCAACGAGGTACTCTACAGGCTATGAAAAAAGAAATCTGGATATGACCTGATCCCAGCTACAACTATCCCCCCCCCACCACCTACAATCTGCCATGCATTCAATACATGCTGGGGTAATGCAGGCACGTGGGAGTGGCTGACCAATATTTGAGGCCCAGTGCACAGGAGATGTCACATGCCCTACACTTCCTGGATGACCAGAAACCAGATATGGACAGCTCTAAGACCTAGGGTAGAACCAAACATGGTTGGGAAAGAAAATCCATCAAATGTTTCCTAATGATTTTCTGCTATATTCATAGATCTGTGCTTTTTTCAGTCATCACAGACAGGCTTTCTTCAGCAGCAGATGGGAACAGAGGCAGAGATCCACAGCCAGACATTATGCAGAGAGACAGAGTCTAAATTGAAGATCTCCATCCATTTCTATTTTCTTTCCTTGGGGAACCATGCAGAAGATGGGAAGGAAATATTTTAGTCAGAGGGAATGGAGGAAAACAGAACATGGTCATCTAAGTCAACTAAGTAGGGCTCACATGGACCCATAGAGACTGAAGCAACAATCTCTGGACCTGCATGGGTTCAACCTAGGTCCTCTGCATATATGTTATGGATGTTAGCTTGATGTTTTTTGTGTGACTCCAAACAGTTGGAGTGGGTGTATCTCTGACTCTGTTACATGCTCTTTTCCTCCTGTTAGGTTACCGTGTCCAGCACTGATATGAAGGCTTTTGTCTTGCCTTATTGTATTGTGCCATTTTTGCCCTGTTTACCTGTCCTCTCTTGGAGGCCTTTTTTTTTTTCTGAAGAAGAAACAAAAGGGGAATTGTAGTGAGATATTCACCTTGTCTGCACCTGTGGCTTAGATCATGCCCACTGGGGGTGGAGACAGGGCCAGACGTGAGGCTGAGGAGGGGACTGGGAGCTCTCTTGCTGGAGGGACACAGAGAGGAGAGCATCTGGTGGAACCTGCTAGTGTTCATCTGTCTATCTTGTAAGTCATTTCTCCCTGAATAAACATCTATTCGGCTTATTTGTTTATCCTGATCCTTATTAAACAATGTCTGGTGTCAGAAGTGGGATCTGGATTTTCACTGGGCCTGGTTTTTGCTCAGGTTGCAGAAGATGCTCCCTTCCTCCATCATCCCCAAATGGGCAGGGTCCCTTGCCTAACCAGGTGGACACACCACAACTTATGGGATGCTTGCCTCTGCCCTACAACTCCTTTACATCCACAGTGGCCCTGAGAAGGCACTCACTGCTCCTCATTTTTTGCCCATTTCCCCACTTTGCATTTGTGCAGATAGGCGCCCGCCCTGCGTCTGTGTTTCCTGCAGCCCAGTGGCACCAGCAACACCTATTAACCCTGCGGTCCCAGCACAGGTTCTTTTATTAATTCCTTTAACAAAATTTTGTTTGCCTTGGCTTAAGAGCTATTCTCCTAACAAACCAAGATCAGAAGTATCGTCTGCTGACTCTATTTGGTGGTTACAGCTGGAGGTGTTGAGATCTACAACTAAAAGCATCAAAGTTTCAGGACAGCAGAGTTACAGCCAAGATAATTGTAACATCATTTGCAATTTAAGCTGATATAATATCTGAGATCAATTGTTCCATACCTATGTGTTACTTTGGGGTAGGGGTTTCACATTTGTATCTACAGGAGAAGAAAAGCTATGGATACCATCTAAGTTATTCAAGATCCAAGTTTAACAACAACATCAAAAAAACATCTTAATGAAGAAAAATGACAAGTCATCCAACAAATTAGGGCCCATGAGATGTGCAGAGACCTCTCAAAGGTAGGGGAAGTGTTCTGTTCTTGTCCTTACAGGAAAATAGAGAACACCTATCTTCAAACAGCCAAGAGACAATGAACATGTAGGTACCCCAGAAGAGAAGATAGCTCTCCAGAAAGAATCAATTAATGAAGAGGAATCTGATTTCTGGTAAAAATATTTAAGTCTAGTAAACTGTTTCTATACTGGAATATATTTCTCTTCACTATCTAGTATTCCTGTAGTCCAGATTCAAGTAAGCCAATGGTGGCTTTGGAGTTGGATTTGGCTTTCCTTCTCTAAATTCAAGCATGTTGTTAAGATTAAATGCACAGTTTCTGCCTTGTATCAAAAAGCCAATTGCTGTAAGGCAGAAAAAAACAAAATCTAGGGAATAATTTGCTTATCCACAATTTTCTCTCTGAAAACTTAATTTTCTCATATACATTTTAATGCTTATTGTTGCCTTTCCCTAATTAAAATTTTATTTTGATATTGATATTTAAGTTTTCCACAAGATATAATAACAGTTCCTAACAGCAATCTTTGAACACTCTGGAAAGAAGATGGGGCCCCAATTGGACATTTCCACTTGACTCAACCTGATGCATCAGGACTACAAACTTTACCCTAAAACCAGTTTGTGACTGCTTTGCTTGATACAACTCATGACTAGCTAGCTGTAATGGTGTACCTTCTTATTACACCCTGGCCAGATTTCAAATAGTATTCCAGCCAAGCATTTTCTGCCACAAAATGAATACCTACATGTGTCACAGCCAATTCTGTTGAGAAATTTGGTTGCTTAAAATTTTCTTTCTACAGGATCCCATGGAACAATCATTGTCCCATTTCAGCAGGAAGTAATTTTAAGATAACAACACCCCCTTTCCCCACTCTTGAAATTTAGGGATAATATTCATCTTCATAGGGTTGGTTTTAATTACTTGGAGTTGGGTATGGAAAGTGATACTTTCCTGAAAATGAGTTGGACACTGTTGTTGCTCCTTCTGGAGTTCATCCTCCCTTCGGCGAATGGCCTCTTGGGCAAGAAACTGCCCCTACCTTGACCACATATTTGGACATGAGATCCTATGTGCTTACAGGAGACAGACATAGAAGACTGCTGAACCTTGCCAAGTCAGGGTAAAACATCCTTTCTACCTCCCTGCTTTTGTTGTGGTCTGTTAAGTACTCTTGGCCCTAGCCAAAACTGGCTCAACCACCAAGGCTGTAAGACCTTGGGTGACTGTGCAGATAGCTTGCTGTTTCTGTCCTTGCTGCACCTTTTGGAAGTTGCCCATGCACACTTCCTGTCTACCCTAGTATTGTTATTTTACTTCTCAGGTCTTTGATGAAGTTGAAGATTAAATTATCACAACTATTATTTCTCTTCCTAGTTAAATATATTAGCTAGTAGACTTAAGCTTTCCAGCTTAGGACAACTGTATTGTATACCCCCTTTCAACTTCACCCTAGGACTAGATAGTTAGGCTTTAACTTTGTATGATCTTGATTTTCCTTTTCTTAGAGCACACTTGTTATTCACTGTTTTGTATATAGTTTTCGTACCTAACCAAAAACTTTTCTTTAGACTAAAAATGGAATTGTAGTGAGATATTCACCTTGTCTGCACCTATGGATTAGACCACACCCACTGGGGGCAGATACAGGGCCGGACGTGACCTGGTGGAAAAGGCTGAGTAGGGGGCTCAGAGAGCTCTCTTGCCGCAAAAGGAGAGGAGAACATCTCGTGGAACCTGCTGGTGTTCATCTGTCTATGTTGTGAGTTATTTCTCCCTGAATAAACATCTATTCGGCCTATTTGTTTAACCTGATCCTTATTAAACCACAATAAGGAATAGATATGGGGGAGAAGGTAGGTGTGGGGAGCAGGGTTTAGAGGAATGGAGGAGGAGAAATTGTGGTCAATTGATATATATTATATGAGAAAAGAATCTGCTCTTAATAAAAGTTTAAAAAGAAAAAATGCAAACTTATGTAAAACATTATAGGGTTGTTGCTGTTAATTTTTGTTTCTAACTCAATTATGTGACTCTTGAAGACAATGTTTTAGATGGTAATATCCTGTAACAATATCACAATGCTGTGTAGGGCCATGCCTGCAGAAATTCTCACTTATCTTTCAGATAAGTGAGATAAGCTTTTTCTCATTTTCCAACTAGTTATTTTTATAGATCAAACATTTCTTTATTTTATCTTCATAAGTCTATAACTTTTTGTTGATTAGCATTGTATGTATAGCTACACAAGCTTCCCCTGCATTTCTAGGCCAGGTTTGAAAATCAATTATTAAGAAACTTCTTTCAATAGATGGAATTTAACACAAACAATACCTAAGTAGTTAATTTGCAAAGAATAAAACATTGTATACATCTCAGCCCTAAAATGGACCTTGATATTGCAATGCTTTCCTCAAGACTGATGGGTTTTTGTGGATGTCAGGATGGGATGATGAGGAGTTGGATAACTTCCAGAAATAACAAAGTAAACACATTTTTGAACTCACAGTAAATATAACCAAGAAGTTCCTGTGTAAGCTCCAGTTAGACAGATTTTCATCATCAAAAGAGGACAGGAACACATAATCCTTACATAGAATGAGGAAAGACTAACATGCAATTGCTGCTTGATTAGAGAATTTGGTTGTTTTTGTACACTTTCTTTAATGGTATGAATGCTGGTTGTCTAACCATACCTCAGAGCTTTTCCAAACCCAAGACTAGCTGAGTAAAACAAAGTAGACTAATAAAGGAAGTAAGCAAAAAATAAATAAATAGTATTTAGTTGGTTGGGAAGGAATGGGTGGGTTGAAAGGATGATGAAGAGAGATAATGAAGGGGTATATTTATGTACAAAAAACATAGGGTGGAATTCTTATATTAATTACTATATTAAAATATTTAAAATTAAAAACTGCAATGAAAATATAGAAATTATTGACTGTGTGCTTTGCCTTACACAAAACAACAGGCCATGGAATGGGGAAAGATATTCACCAACCCCACATCTGAAAGAAGGCTGGTGACCAAAATATACAAAGAATTCAGGAAACTAGGCACAAAAACACCAAGTAATTCAATTAAAATTGGGGTACAGAACTAAATAGGGGATTCTCAATAGAGGATTCTAAAAATAGCTGAAAGACAAGTAAGAAAGGCTCAACGTCCTTAGCCATCAGAGAAATGCAAATCACAACTACTCTGAGATAAGATCTTACTCCTGTCAGAATGGCTAAAATAAAAAATACCAATAACAGCTTATTCTGGAGAAAATGTGGAGAAAGTGGCACACTCCTCCACTGCTGGTGAGAGTACAATCTCATACGTTGGAAATCAGTGTGGCATTTCGTCAGGATAATGGGAATCAGTCTACCTCAAGATCCAGAAATTCAACTCTTAAGCATAACACCCAAAAGATGCACATTCATACAACAATGACATGTCTTGAAGTATGTTCATGGCAGCATTATTTGTAATACCCAGAACCTGGAAGCAACCTAGATGTCCCTCATCTGAAGAATAGATGGAACAAATGTGGTACGTTTAGACAATGGAGTACTACTTAGCACAAAAAACAAAAATCAAAAAACAAAAAGCAATGGCATCTTGAAATTCACATGCAAATGGTTGGAAATATAAGAAACCATCCTGAGTGAAGTAACCCAGTTAAGAAAAGACAAATGTTGTATGTAGTCACTCATACAAGATTTTTTAGACATAGAACAAAGGATTACCAGCCTACAATCCAGTCTACCAGAAAAGGTAGACCCTAAGAGAGACATACACAGTCCCCTGGAAAAGAGGAAAGGAACAAGGTCTCCAAATCAAATTGGGAGCAAGGAAGAGGGGAGAGGGAATTAGGAGGAAGAGGAGGGGAGAGGTGGGCATGATAGAGCAGAAAAACTGAATCAGGGGAGGAGTAGAGGAGAGCAAGAAAAGAGCTACCATAATTAAAGTAGACATTATAGGTTTAATGATAATGCTGGCACTAGGTAAATGTCCAGTGATATTCAAAGATGACTCCCACTAACAATGTAAGCAATGCTGTAGAGACTACCTTAAATGCCTTTCCCTGATAATGAGATTGATGAATACCTTATATGCCATCCTAGACCCTTCATCTAGTAGGTGATAGAAGCAGAATCAGAGACTCACAGCTAAAACCTGAGCTGAACTCCTGGAATCCAGTTGGAGAGAGGGAGGAGTGATGAGCAAAGGAGTCAAGATCAGGCTGGAGAAACCCACAGGAATTGCTAACCCATACAAGGGGGGGAGGGAGGTCATAGACTGCAGTCTGCCAGATGGGAAATCAGCGTAGGACCGGACACAGACTCACTGAATGTGGGTGTTAGTTAGGAGGAGTATTCAGTCTATGAGGCTTTTGGTAATGGATTATTATTTATTCCTAGTATAGGAACGAACTTTGGGAACCTATTCCACATAGAGAGATACGCCTTCAGCCTAGACACACGAGGGAGGGCCTAGACCCTGCTCCAAATGATATGACAGACTTTGAAGACTCCCCAAAACAGTGGAAGACCTCACCCTTCCCATGAAGCAGGTAATTAGTAGGGGGAAACAAGGAGGACAGGAGGGTTCAGGATGTGGGATTTACATGTGAAACAAGTTTGTATACAATTTAAATAAAAAAAATTAAAAAATAACAGAATATGAAATTTAGCATTAGACTTCTAATATCGTTATTATGATTCTACATTTCTTGCATGTTTTCATTATTCCTGTTTTTATTATACAAATAACACATTCATCTTTCTGGAATGTATCAAAAGAATCTATGAATATATTAAGAACATTTTTTTTATCTCAAGGGAAACCACTGAGAGGTCAGGTCATTATTCTATAACTAACAATGAGTGGATTGAAAAGCTAAAATTAATACTTTCTTTGGAAGACAAATCTTTCTGAACAACTCACAATTTTGTAACTTTTAATCAATAGAAACAAAATGTTCATTACTTAAACAACAAAGACACAACTTTTCATTTTCATTGTGTGGATATTTCTGATATGTTTGTAACACAAAATAAAAATATCTCAAATTTTGTTGAGAACTAAATGAAATTTTTACATAAAGATAATTTTGTTGCTGTCTTGGAGTATTGATGGGATTAATTTTCTGTCACTGTTTAAAAAAAGTCAAAAGGCAGAAGAATTCTCTGCCACAACAGTTAGTAGCAAGAAATTCTGGAATTGAGCAGAGGGTACGAACTGGTGAGAAGAAAGAAAATGTGACAGAAGTCACATAAATAGAAATAGCCTCTGTGAAGTAGAGGTGGCAGAAAATCTAGTCTCTCTTACAGGGCTGGGTTTTCTTTTCTTTTTTTCTTTTTCTTTTTCTTTCTTTTTTTTTTTTTTGAATTGCTTGAATGGTCATCCTTTTTTAATATGTTGTTTGACTTTTGGGTAAATTGGTAAATAGGTATGATCCACAACTCTGCCTATGGATGGGTCCTGGAAGGTCAAAGCAGTATAAGTGCTGTGGGATGGGTCAGGGATCCTTCTGGTGGAAGAAAAACCTCACAAAGTCTTTGTTTTAGAGTGCCAGGCTCTTGTCTTAGGTCTTACAGGTGAGGAAAAAGCCAGTCTTCTTGAAAGTTTACCATCTTTACCGCATAGCTATGGCCTCTCTCCCCATCTGTTTGCATATCAGGGTGTCTGTCTTAACATCCAGGTCCTCAATTTGACCTATCATTCTTAACCATTTACAAAGTTCCAGCAGAAATACTATATTGTATGTAAGAGAGGCACAAGGAAACATTGGATGCTTGGCTGACTTCCTTATAAAATGATCTATAGCCTATGATACAAGACAAATATAACTTTATATTTATTAGAGAGAAATATATTTTTGAGAAGTACCGAAATTTATTAGGTTAAGTTGTACATCTATAAAATGAGCTTGATTAAAGACATACAGAGAAAAATATATAATCATAGAGTTCTGTGTTTGAAAATATTTTGTGTTGTATTAGTACAAGTGAAATACACTAAATCAGTGAATTAGATGAACATGTCTCACTCAGGAAGCTATGCATATCTCAACAAGCCAGAAAATTGGAAATATAATGAGAATGAATGAAGGGAGATTTTGTGGTTTCTATTTTCTTGACACTCTGTGGGAGAGAATTCGAATCAATGTAGTCATGAGCTGGTGCTGAGAACATATGGGAAGTAAATAAGGAAGAATTTAAGAGAATGTTCTAAGGGGTTTTACTGTTTTGTTTGTGAACCAAAAGAGATATATCAAGTAGAATTTATGAATGTTATATTTCATTCTGATGTGGTCCCCACATGCACAGGTCATTCAAACATTGTAGATGAACAATGTTTCATCTACCTCTCCTAGCTGTAATTGGTGTTTAGGAGAAATTATGTAAATTTGAAAGTGGAAATTATTTCCTCAGTATCTTTTAACTATAGGTTGGGTTAACTTTTAAAAATGTAACAAAAGACCTGCCTGTTATCATCTGTTTATTTGCATCTATGTACCTATCCTAAAATTTACCTATGATTCATATATATTTATGTTCACCTATCATCTATTTATTTACCTACCATTGCTACCCATCTATTGACAGACCCCTAGAGCATGGACCCTCACTCTCTGACTCAGGAAAGGCTACACCCCAAATCACTCACAAGAAGTGGTCTTGATGTCAAATGCATGAGGTCTTTTATATTTCAAGTGCACTGGGGTCCACAGTAATACCCCATGCAGGGGTAGAGGACTGAGGACCCTGAGTACAGAATTGAAACAACTTTTATAGGGTTGCAAAAAAGCCCACATATCATAAACCAATCATTTCATAGCATCTAGAACCCATGTGGTGTGCGCCAATCAATTTAAACCATCCAAGCTGGTGTTTTATAGACCAATCAGTTTTCTATAGCCCCTGCATTTGCGTGGCTCTGCATTTTCATGGAGGTCTGCATTTGCGTGGGCTCGTATGTGGGGTGACAAAGCTCATTTCCTGTTATAAGGCCAGGATCACATACTCAAAGGCCCTGTCTTAAACAGCAAAGAATGTGACGTATTTACTGCTAGGGGAAAGGATCTGGAATTTAAGGTATTTAGGGCTTTTCTAAACTTCTAGCTTCCTGTGGTCATTGGAAAGTTAGATTGTATTTTTCCATGTTTTTACTATCATGTTTCATTTGTTTTCCTATATTTCATCTATTTTTTGTTAATAAATATTTCTGCATCTATTAAAACACAAATTTATTATCAATGTACCTGTGGGCTGACAATAAAGACCAATGTTTATTTGCCTTACATTTTATCTTTAGTGGTATATGGGGTGGATTTTATGTCCATAGACAACTCTTGAGTTGGCTTCCTCATAGAGCCATCCAAAGATTAGGAATAAAATGGCAATAGTAGCTTATTTTATTTTAATGTCTATCTATCTATCTATCTATCTATCTATCTATCTATCTATCTATCTATCTCTCATCAGTTTTTGACCTTCATTGCGTGTTTACCTAATATTTCCTTTTTTTCTTTTTTTTCTTTAATTTGAAACAATGTTGTTTTACATGTCAATCCCAGTTCCCTCACCTGCCCATCCTCTCCTATCACCCCACCGAACCCCAACCCATCCCCTTTCTGCTCCCCAGAGAAAGTTATACCTTACATGGGGGAGTCTTCAAAGTCTGTCATATCACATGTGTCTAGGTTGAAGGAGTATCCTTCTATGTGGGATTAACTCCCAAAGTCCATTTGTATACTAGGGATAAATACTGATCCATTACTATAAGCCCCATAGACTATCCAGTCCTCCTAACTAACACCCACATTCATGGGGTCTGGGACAGTCCTATGCTGGTTTCCCACCTATCAGTTTGGGGTGCATGAGCTCCCCCTTGTTCAGATCAGCTGATTCTGTGGGTTTCTTCAGCCTATTCTTGACCCCTTAGCTCATCTCTCCTTCCTCTCTGTAACTGGATCCCAGGAGTTTGGTTTAGTGTTTAGCTGTAGGTCTGTTTCTACTAGTTGAAGGCTCTAAGACGGCATATAAAGTAGTCATTAATCTCATTGTCATGGAAAGGCATTAAAGCCTCTCCAGTATTGCTTAGATTGTTAGTTTGGTTCAACCTTGACGATTTCTGGCTATTTTCCTTGTGCCATATTTTTCCTTTAATCTATTTGGCTCCCTGTATTATAGTATCTATTTTCTTGTTCTTCTCTATTCTTTCCCTGTCTCAAGCTTCCTGTTCTATTTTAAAGCACCATAAAAATAATATAACATTAAAGTAGAACCAACTTATAGATGCTCTGAATATGCATGTATGTGGAGGTACATGCATAGACCAGAGGATAACCTTTTGTGTCATGTCTCACAAGTCGTAAAAATTATTATTATTATTATTATTATTATTATTATTATTATTATTATTATGTTATTTTATTGCACATAGCTAGTATTTTATAAACTATATTCTGATTATACTTTTCCATTCCCATTATTTCTAATTCCTTCCCTCTTCCCTTCCCACCCACTTTTACATATCTTCATAGAAAACTAACACACATCTAAAAAATAATAATAAAGTAAATTAATATAAGATAAAGCAAAATTAAATATATCTAAATAAGGTAAAACAAACAGGAGAAAAAGACATAAAGAAAAAGCACAGGAAAACACATATAGATGCAGAAATACACATTTGCACATGCAGAAATCCTGTAAAAACACAAAATTAGAAGCCATAATATATATGCAAACTACCAGTAAGATTTTTAAAAAATGTTCTCACTCATCATATGATAAGGAACCTCCAAAAATGCCACTAGGTTGATTTTGTATTGCTGGGCATGAAGCCTAACCTTAAGAGTGGTTTGTTTCCCCAGTAAGACTTCATTGGAGAAAATGATTTTTTCTATAAATAGCAAGTAGTTCTCAGTTAAAGGTAGTTTTTTGGGTAGCGTGAGAGTCTATGTTCACTTCTCTACTCAGCTCTAAGACCCCATGTGGTACAGACTCTTGGAGGCTCTGGGTGTGCTGCCACATTCTCTGAGAGTTCATATGTGCATTATTCCTGCTGTGTTTAGAAGGACTTCTTTCCTTTTCATTGTTCATCTCCTCTGTCTCTCACACTCTTTTGGCCTCCTTTTCTGGATGGATTCCTCAGCCCTTAGAAGAGATATTTGATAGTTATATCTCATTTAGAGATGAATGTTTTGAGATCTCTCATATTTTGCATACTGTCTAGCTGTATATCTCTGCATTTGTTCCCATTTGCTAGAGAAAGAAGTTTCTCTGATGATGACTGAAGTATGCACTGACCTATGTGTGTAGAAGATTGTAAATAATTACTTTATTGCTACATTTCTTTGGTTTTACTCTTTGTCTCTGGACTGTCCAGTCTCCATTTCTTGGCCACTAAGCAGTGTCGTATATGGGTTACATCACTCTAACTGTAGAACCCTATACTGAAGACAACTGTACAGCTTTTTGAACATGGAGAAGTCAAACTGGTATCCAACTAAATTCTTTAGTTATGTGGATTACTGTTCACTGTACTGGAGATTACTCACATTCTACCAAAGGGGAAAGGTAAACAGCAACCAAGTTACAAAATCGAAGATGTACAATGGTGACCTGCCTGTATGTTAAGGTAGTGCAGTAGTGACACAATGCCTGTGGGAGTAAGCACATATAATTTGATTGAATGCCTACTCCATGAAATGGAACCCATACATGTTGTTTTTGAGAAAAAGTCTTCCACTAGTATGAAATTCACAAATAATTAAGGCTAGCTGGTAACTAAGTACCAAGAACCCACCTTTACTCTGTTGTAGTTGCTTTCTCACATGGGTTCTAGAAACTAAGATTGGGTCCTCATGTTTGTAGGAAAGAACACTGCTGACTAAACCATCCCACCCATTCTTACAGGAGCCATTAATTAAAGTAATAACTAAGTTGGGTATCAGAAATAAATCATATAGGAAAACATTAAGATAGGGAACATCTCAGCAACATGTGAGCTGTTCAGGTCCTTATGGGCACTTCTGTCTTGTTCCTTAGTGTATTGAAAGGCTCTGTGGAGAAGGTTCTGGGGCACAGAGAGGGAGATGTCAGTTATTTGGAGGGCATAGATACAGTGAAATCCAAGAAATATGTCAAGATGTAGAACGTATCAATTATATGCTTACACTGAATGTTAAGACTCTTCACTATGCTTCATATCTGTTGGTTTTCTCACTCCTAAGTAAGATTTGAGCAAGTACTATGATACTATAGCCTCAATGTCTTCTTTTTCTTTCAAAGATAATCACTTCAACTGCTGTTCCCAGGTTGTCCAACGTTGGAACTTTAAATAAAGCACACTAAACCAGTATCTCATAGATATCATGCTGTATTAACCACAGATACTTAAGACCTATCTGAGTAACAGGGAACAAGAATGATGATTTTGTTTCCTATATTTTGCTCTTAAAATAACAAGAAAATGTCTATGGCATCTAATTCAGAACACTATCTAATACAGATCATACTCCAGATTCATTTTCTTATAAGTCTTGACCTTTTAGCAACATTCTGTTTTTTTTTTAAACGACTTTGAAATCTCTGAAGGTCCTTTTGTGTTTATTAGTGAGGACACAGAATGCCAAATATGTGTCATGCTAGTCAGTAAAAAGATATACCATTAAGTCAAGAGGTCAAGAGAATGTCTGATGAGCCTTTAGAGTCTTTTCCTTATTGTTCTCTTTACTTTGATATTTTAAATTTTAAAAACTCTTTAAAAATTATTTTAATGGACTATGAATAAATTAAGTATGTGTTTGTATTTATAATAGATGTATTCTACATATATAAAACATAATGTTTTTGATATTATAATGACACTATTTCTTGTCTTTCTTCCCTCCAACCCTTGCACAGCCTGTACTTGCTTTCTTCCGAATTCCTGATAATTTTATTAATTGTTGTTATATGCATATCTGTATATACATATACCTATATATTATCTAATATGACTTACTCAATATGTATAATGGTACTAAGGAACATGTTGCCCTTTAGTGAGCTGCCGTACATGTAGAAATAGATTAAATACATAAATAACACTTTCTCAGCCTGTAAAATGTCACTAATGTGTATGTTTTCAAGGCTGACCACTTGATATTGGATATTTCTTTTAAGATTTACCAATTTATTCTGTTTGAAAATGTGTGACTTACTTGTATAGTAGAAAATTCAAACAGAAACAAACTGTAAGAATACCAAAGAGGACATGGTTTCCACCCCTTCCCCCAAGGTGTTTCATTTATAGTTTTCTAGATTATTTTTTTCCTGAGACTCACATTTTTTTCTTTTATTTTTTACTTTTTCTTTTCTTCAGATAAGCTCTTGTAATTTAGCCTAGCCTGGCCTGAAACTCAATGAGATATCTTGCCTCCCAAATGCTGGGATTAGAGGCATATCCACTACACATAATTAAGTTTCTTAATTGAATTTTTCAAATGAGAATTAAAATGCTTTTCTACCCCAGATACAGTGTTTTTATGTTTCTAATGAAAAATGATTTTGTGTGATTATTTGGTAAGCTTCATGATACAGTCTATCTGAAATGTAAATGTAATTATGACAGTATATCATATCTGAGTCAAGAAGATCATCCATGATGTCAGAGGAGAGACCCTTAGATTAATACAGAAAGGGATATATTCAATAATTACCATGAAAAAAACATACTTTGTAAGTATTTTATTAAACCAATTTATGCAACTTGTAAAACAGTTTTATTTCAGATAAAGGTCCTATTTTATGTTTAATAAACAATATTTCAGTAAATGTAACATTGTACTTCCTGATATGTATTAGAGGAATAATAAAATTGTTACTTAAATTGTTTTTTTAGCTTGACATCTCTTTCTATAATATTTTCAAAAGCAAATATATTGTAATGAAAATTATGATTTACAAAATGTGTTACTGAATAGGCAGAAAGACTTCAAAGAGGAAATGTTTTTCATAAAACGAAATTAAGTTACTATTAAAATAAAAAGTAACAGTTGAATAGTTTCCTTCTTAAAAATGTTGTCTTTACATAAGATAATTTCTTATCTTCTTGTTTCCACCCATATACTCTCTGGTCTTGCAACTTCTCCCTCAAATCAAAACCAAATGTAAAAGAAAAGCCAGAAAACCAAACCAAACAATCAAATCTAAGAAAACAAATATAAAACAACAAAAAGGAAGATTCTTGTTTGGACTATGTGGCCTGTTGAGTTACACACTTAGTTTACCCTTTAGCCACTCATCGTTTCAGTAACTGTTCATTTCTATAAGTCACTGTTCTGCTTCAAGGGCTCGGGTTTCTGTACACCACTGGTAATGGTCTGTCAACTGGGGCTCCTCTTGGATACCCTGCTGTTGTTCTATGTCAAGGAGATGCTGCTGTTTTGGATTTGTTGGTCCATCCCTTTCACAGGCTCCAATAGTTCATAGATGAAGTAGATGTTGGGAAGGCCTAACTCATAGCTGTGGTTCTGGGCCTAGATGGTAGCTGGATTTGTCAGCCTGCCAGCTGTCCCTTATTGTCACTACCCAGGCCAGCTCTCCAGAACCACCTTGACTAGCTCACTCAATCAGCCTGCTGTAAGAGATGGGGCCTGTTCTCCTGCTCTCAGATCCTCAGAGCCAGGCCATCTATGTTCATAACAATAGGGCAAGCTGCACTGTTTAGCCCAGGTGAAGTACAGGGCCTTTTCTCTGATACCTGTAGACAGGATGTGTAGGGTCAGATCTCCTGCTCAGAGCTGGATTACCTGTGCCCTTGACTACAGGGTCAGCTCTAATGTACTGCTCACACAGGGTGCAGGGCCACCTCTCCTGTGTGCTGCAGCTAGTAAGGGTCAGGACTAGTTCTCTCAGTCTTGTGACCCCAGGGCCAAAACTCTTGCCTGTAGCATTTAGGAAGGAGTGGAGTAGGGAGGGCATCTTCCCAGCTGTGGCCTGACTACAGAGGAAAAAAAATAATGATTATCACAACCATTCAAGCTGAGGACGTAAATGTTGGAATCAGGCTTGTAATGAAAATATGTTATTTCAGACTTTAACAAAAACAGTCAGTATGACACAAGCTGAGGACAGCCACTGTCCCTCCAGTTCTTAAATATGAATCCTATCATTTGAGACTAGATAGGATCACATGTATAGATATCAAAATGGGAATAATTTACCAAGGCAGGTGAATTTTTATGAAGATTCAATTTCTGCATTCTCCCAGAGCTTTATCTGAGAAAACATCATGAGTAAATTCTCCAGAAAATAAGAATCAGTAATCCATGCTTGAAAAATCAGAAGCATTTACTGCATAGTGAAACCTTTTGTGCTGATCCATACCCTTTGCCTCACTGGGCTTACTTCAGGCTAGAACATACATAGCAATAATAGCTTCAACCAGAGTAAATAATCCCAAAGAAGATTAAAAGTTAGAAATTTATTAAATATGAGCTCACACATTTTTACTAGTTCAAATAAAAGCAAATTATTATTAAAACATGGTCTAAATCACTTGATTCTAGACATTGAAGAAGATAGCTTATATGTTCAGTTGCTAAATAGTGGTGCACCATTAAGTGGCTGGCATATTCCTACATAACTTGAAAATAAAAAGGGTTACTA